>CM019150.1:56104631-57304631 GCA_009733165.1 Naja naja | reverse complement strand
AAAAGTCATCTGTAACATGCAGACACTGTGACAGACAGTATGTTGGACAGATAGGCAGAAAAGTAGCATAACACATCCATGAATACCAACTAGCAATCAGAAAACAAAATAAAAACTCCATAAAAACTGTGGAACACATCTACAGACTTAACCCTATCCCTAACCATAGCTTTAGCTGGGAAACTGAGCATCCTTAGACCACACTAATTCCAAAACAGTAGGAATTTCCTGGAAGCTTGGCATTCAGGCATATGATCCATAGAAATAAATAACATTTACAAACTGTTCAAGAGACCAAGGAGTCGACTGTCAGATGTTTGTAGGATATTTCCAAAGATCTTTTTTTTTCAAACGCAGTGGCAACAACAGAAAAGAAAACTAAGTGAGGTCTCCCTTATGATTTGTACTCTCTGTATTTTTTCCAGACACAATCTACTCCTGTTGTGAAATCTGTCAATGTGATTACCTTGCTTGATTCAAAGACTATCTTAAGGTACAGCTGAAAGTCAGCCCAACCTCAAGACTGCATTTGGAACAGCAACTGTCATGGCAAATGATTAGAAAAATACATGAAAAGATAGACCCATGAATCCATGGAGGGAGGGACTTACTGGGAATTACAGACTGAACAACCAAAGACCAACTCTATTGAAAAAGGGGATGTTGCCATGGATTAGCAACAGGAGACAGATAGTGATATCCCAGGTTTCAGTTTGGCTGCTTGTCTGGCCACTATGGAGTGATCAGAAGCCTGCACAAAGCTTTGCACTACTGAATCTGCCAAGGCTCCCCATGTCTCTTACATTTGTCACTTACAAAAGACAGAAAAGCTGCCTCATCTGATTCTCCAGCACAGGGGTGTCAAACTCAATTTCACTGAAGGCTGCATCAGGGTTGTGTTTGACCTCAGGGGGCCAGGGTGCGTGTGGCCAGAGTGGGCATGTCACTCATGTCAGGAGTGTCTGTGGTGGCCCACGGTGCCCCTGCCAGCGAAAACGGGCTCCCAAGCTCTGTTTCCAGCTGCGATGCCCTCCTGCAACCCTCTGCCAGCGAAAATGGAGCTTGACAGCCCTCCTGAGCGCTGTTTTTGCTGGCAGGGGGTTGCAGGAGGCAGTTGCAGCCAGAAACGGAGCTTGGGAGCCTGTTTTCGCTGGCAGAGACATCACGGACGGGTCCTTCACTATTTCCAGAGTGGCCCTGTGGGCCAGATCTAAGCACCTATATTTGTGAATACTGGAGAATGTTTGAAGAAGGCCTTTTCTTTCAGAATCCTAAGAGAACTTTTTTTTGAGAGTTTAGCCTCTTGGTTTGTTTTAAAAAAACAAAAACAAAGTTGTATGCAAAATGTTTCACTATGACAACATCCCTGTCCTTCAAATGACCACCTCAAGTGTTTCAAACTTGAATTAAAAAGTGAATGCTTGAGAGGGTTTTTTTTTAATTCAAGGTCAGAATGAAACATCTGTTGTATTTTAACCAAGAATCAAACCCGGTTGTTTTGAGCTATGTTTATCTCATTTGTTCCATCTCTTCTACACACCATGAGCTCATGTCTTGTGACTTGTGACTGGCTACCTTCTTCTGATTTTTTTCACCAGCCTCACCAATATAGCAACAAAATCTGCTCTATTCCTGCTGCTATTGTATAGGTTTAGACTGGATGGAGTAATATAGGATTCAGGAAAGGTAAAGAAGGTTATTTGCAGTTGCATGACTCACTGCTGTCCTGATAAGTTCTGGCTATTGAAAAAGAAGTTGTGATACAGGGAAATCAGAGTTTAAGTGGATGGGTGGTATGAACCTTATTTTTGTTTTGTTTTGTAACGAAAAGTGATCCGAAGATTTGTTTGTATAGCTGTAGTACTTTGCATTGTGGACAAGTATTGTTCACAATGAAAAACATGTGAAAATGCAATAATTATTTAAATGCAGTGTTGATTTGTTGAGCTTTTTGTGTTCAAGTGCACTACGAGCATGCTCTATTGGCCTCTTGTCTTGGGTTTCAGCGTGTATTTAAAAATACAAAGTTTCCTATATTGTTTTGGGATCCTTTGTTGAGCTTTGGGCAAAGTATCCTATGCATGTTGCTTGTGCCTTATTGAGTTCTAAGTGAGTTTATAAATGTAAAGATTCTATTTGAGTTGAATATATTGTTGCTGGGGTTTCTTATTATTTTATCCCCGTGACCTTTAGAGATATTTAAATTTATTCATTAGATGAAGAATGTGGCAATAGGACCAAATGTCTATTTAGTCAAACTGATTAGACTTTATGCTCTGGAGAAGATACAGTAAGTAAATAGGTAGGTAGGTAGATAAATAGAGCTTGATTTTGGGATTCTGCAAGAGGCAGATTGCATGTGCTTTTCTAGCTCTGTCCATCCATCCATCCCTCTGAGCATTTGCTGTAAATCTCTGGATTGAATCTCTGGAAAGTCAAAATTTAGGGCTAGAATCTGGCAACATGTCTAGCTTCTTTTTGCAATAGTGCTATACTGTTCTTTTTAAGAACAGCACTGTACTACAATTAAAAAATTGTTAGAACAAAATACTATAGAAATGAAGAGTACTTTTTAATATCACTATCTGGTTTGTATCTCTTCAGGCTTAAAAAAGAAAAGAAAATGCTTCTCTACTGAAATAAGAACCAGGAAAGAGGAGCTAATTAAAACTCACTGACTTATCATTGATGAGACCAGAGCTATAGTATATTCTTATTATTTTCTTTAGGGAATTTTCTTGATATTTTTAAAAATAATCCCTTTGGCCAAGTAGTGGCTGATAGCAGCCAGCAGAGATTTTCACTTCATCTACTGCTAAACTTTTTCAAGTTCCATAGTTCCATAAAACCAGAATACTGGAAACATTCTGAGAATTGTTCCAATGGGGCTCAGTTAAATACAATGCTTCTGATTTGTCTGTTTCATTCCACACTCAAAATAAAACATATTTTTTTATTTTATGCACACTACTAAAAAGACCCCTGACATGTTTTTTAAACCATGTCTTTCAGTATTGAGTTCAATGGTTGGTTTTCTGTGTCTAAGTGTTATCCTAATTGCTTTGGTATGTCTGCTTTAAAATGTGGTTTTATTTTTTATTGTAAACTACTAAGAAATCGCATAGTTAGACATATGGTCAGTTAAATAAAGAAATAATACAAATAAATAAATGCTACTCATTGAGCCAGGGTACTTGATGATCCTTTTTTAAGGATATTGCTTGGAGTGGCATTGGTTTTGGATATGCTATGATTTTATTTCTGGGTTTTCTGGAGACATTTTAAATTGTTTTAACCTGATAGTAGCTGCTAGACTCACAATGCGTGAGCAGAGGGGCCACACAAATGGAAACAGTATCAAGAGTAGGAATGACACAGGGTTGTCCAAACTGTGGGACATACCTGCCTTGGGTAGATGCAGAAAGAGTCTGGGAGAAGTGTGCAGAACCTTCTTGTTATGTTGTTACAATAAACCTATTTTTCCATAGTTTGATTGTATTGTTTTCATTGTTCATTTGATTCGTTTTGGCGTTTGGTTTGGATTTTTAGGAGAAGTGTGTACATTAAGATTACACTAAAGGGAGGTATGATGGCAAGGAGTTTAGGAACTCTGATTTAAGAGAGCCAACTCCCAGCTTTACAACTCCATAGTCTTTATATTATAGATTTATAAATATGTATGTATAATATTATAATGGCTTTCAGTACAACTCTGCTTTCTACCTCAAAGTATATATTTAGAGCTAGAAAAAAAGATAGGGTTAAGAAAAGGTTGGCTAGAATGATCAAGGGTTGAAATTTTTGAAGTTATTAAAATATCATATGCCTGGGAACAGAGTCAGGGTTATGGTAGAAAAAGGGAATGGAAGCAAATTTTACTACATAATGGTACCAACATCCAGTACACTGGTGAAAGATTCAGAAATCAAGGAATGACTGCATCCCATAGGGCATCATTAATCTATTTAATTTGCTTCTTTAGAATATAATGGTAGTTATCAGTTTGGAAAGATTGGACAGATTCAGTGGACTTCATTTATAACAACTGTTTATTACCTGAAATAGCCAATATCTCTATCTCATAGTCATTGTGGAGGACAGGCCTTATTGCACTCAAACCCTAGATTTGTGGACTTCTTGTTAGTATTTAGTTGCCCATTATGGAAATAAAATCCTGGTCTAAATGAGCCTTTGATATAATCCAACGGGGGTCATTTTATATTCTTACCACAAAATTCGAAGTTAGGTGGATCACTGCATGAACCAACCTATTTTTAAAAGAGTCAGAAATATATTCAAATTGTAGTGCATGGATAAAATGATTGAAGAGGAAATGTATTTAGATTGGCTAGGGTAAGGAAGGAGAAAAAATGTGGACAAGGAAGAAAAAGCTTTTTCCAAGCATGCTTTTTTCCCCCTTTACTGTATCAGGACATTGATGGATGATGTTACTCTGTGGAATGGCCTGTAATTACTCAGTGGGACAGTGCAGATTCATCAATCCATGATCAATGTTCACAGCATCCAATCAGATGAAAGCCTTCAATCCTGGTCAGACACACAAGAGCTCTAAGGAAATGGGTAGTTATGGGTAGTGGGTAGTGATTCTGACAATCAGAATAATGCAAACCACACATGTGACCATCTACATGTATGTAAACTTGCTCTGTCACCAATATGCACACAATATGGTAATTGCATTGACTAGATCACATACAAAGTACACAAGTGCATTTATAATCATTACCAGTATACAAACAGCTGTATTCCATACCTATACCAAGAGGAGGTCCTGTCAATTTTCAGTTAATAGTTCTATAATAGTGAAATTGATTTATCATAGAGAAGGTAAACAAGAAAACTGGACATGTTGAGAAAAGGATTCAATTTGAATGTATTTTATGATTGGGATAAAATGCCCCATTCTTAACTATACAAACATTGAAGTTTGTTCCTTGAGAATGACCTTAATTTTGTGGATAAATTGTTAAAAGAAGATTGCAGTCCTTTCATTTTCAGGGGAAAAGTGAAATCTTCCTCTAGCCAAATTAGATAACTAGATGATTACATAGACACATATTTTCTTGGTATTTCCTGTTGGTCTCCCATCCAGATGTTAATTCGGTCTGAATTTGCTTAGCTTTTGACATCAATGATGTTTGATTAAAGGTGATTAAAGTTTGATTAAAGTTTGATTCAAGGAGAGATTCAACCTAGAAATAAGGAGAAATTTTCTGACAGTGAGAGCAATCAACCAATGGAATGGCTTGCCTTCAGAAGTTGTGGGAGCTTTATCACTGGAGGCTTTCAAGAAGAGACTGGACTGCCATCTGTCAGAAATGGTGTAAGGTCTTTTGCTTGGGCCGGGCAGTTGGACCAGATGACCTACAAGGTCCCTTTCAACTCTGTTAATCTGAGGTTGATACAAAGTTGTTTTCATATAAAAGCACTTGCTCAGAATGTGCATTTCAGAATGTGCATTTCTTTCAGGAAATGATGCTCCAATTTCCCTGCAGAGGGGCAATGTGATTGTTAGTCGTTCTCATTTCTTCCAGTTATTTGTGGCCCTTTGAGATGATAGTTGTGTCTTTTTGTTATTACAACACTGAAATGGGGAAATCAGTGTTGGCTTTTGCCTGGTTAAACAACAAACCGAAATTAAGTGATCATCAACTAAGACTCAATCACACAGTATTCCCTACACCTCTGTTTTTATTCTTTTATTATTTTCTGCATTTGTTTCAAAGTGCAAACCTTTTGGGGTAGAGATCTCTCAAGATCTGTTATTGGAAAGTGCCACGTGCCTGTACGTAGTGAATTAATGAGGCAGACAAAATGAAAGATCCAACGCCATTTCATAGCAAAGCACCTGATTGTGAAATATAAAAGCTATCAAAGGTCTGTGTTTGACAGATGTCTGAGATAACCCTCTCCCAACTTCTCCTCTGCTGAACCCAAGGGCACTTTTGCTTAACAGCTTGACTTCCAATCTCTTTTAAAAGTCTATTGAAGGAGGTGAGAGGTTTTTTCAATTGGGCTCTATTAAAAGTAATAAAAAGAATCTGTCAGCACAAACATCTGGAATTTCTAATGAGGAACGCTGACTTCAAGCTCATGAACTGATTCCTATTCTAAGATGCGATGCCTTTGGGTAACCCAGGACGAGCAGGAGGACTTTTAATGCTGCTTGGCCCATAAGTGGCTCTGGCAAGTGTGCCTTGAAAGTGTTCCTCCAGGACCACAGACTTTGACTAAATCAACTATATAGGTGCATTGATTTACTGCTAAGCAGATGTTGTCAAGTAATTAAGACTCTACATTTACAGCAGCTATATTGAAAAAGGATAGAAAGATCCTGAATGTGAATAGGCTTCTTTTGTCATTGTGCAAATTGGGATGGATATATAGAACTTTTTTTAAAATTAGCTATTGTGCTGGCTGTTAACACAGGAACAAGGTAAATAAGGGCAGAAAAACCAAAGCCCCTTTTAACTGCCATCCCAAATATGCTTTTTCAGGAAGCAACTGGACTTTGTTTTTCTTTGAACTTCTGAGAAAAGAACAGGGCTGAGCATAGGGGAGATGGGTGACTATTTAAATTGGACAAATAAAGATATAGATAAATTACTTCCAAAGGCACAGCCCAGCATTGCTGTAACTGATGGCTAGCAGCATATCTTCCCTGTATCACTTTTGTTCTTCTGTTGATCTTCCCATACATTATAGCAACCTCACAGTTATAATGTAAACCCAGCTCTTCACTTTTCTACTAAAGTTGCATGTACCATTTGCAATTATAATATTTTGGCTCTAAGGATTCATCATTGTGGGTTTGTGTATAACAATGAGAGCAGTGGCACTGAATCTATGCGTGCACACAGTTGTCTTCTATTATTGAATTTTTGAAGATTTAGTATCCTTTTGTGCATTTTAAAAGCACCATGAATATTGCAGGACCATTTTAAATACTTCAACAAGTTATATGTCGTTGGTTGCAGATGATGCTACCTGAGTCTTGTTAGCAAGGATTACTGGCAGGATTACTGGGGAAAATTGGTTTAAAAGTCCTAGGAGATCATTATGGCTCTGTTAACCATTGGCAGTTGGTTTAATATTCATCTTTTTCTTTGGGCAGAGAAGAAATTATGCAGGAAAACCAAATGTGAAACCAATGAAAAGAAAACGCAAGTGGTTCTTCACTGATGACAATTCATTCAGTGATCATTCAGACTTACAACGTTTCTGAACAAGTGATACTTACAACCAATCTTGATGTTCTGGACATCACCGCATTGTGTAGTCACATAATTGTAATCCAGGCACTCAGTAACTTACCCAGAATTCAGTGTTCCAATATTTGAGGGGCTGCCACAGAGAGGAAAGGGTCAAGCTATTTTCTAAAGCACCCGAAGGCCAGACAAGGAATAATAGGTGGAAACTGAACAAGGAGAGATTTAACCTGGAAATAAGGAGAAACCTTCTGACAGTGAGAACAATCACCCGATGGAACAGCTTCCCGCGGAAGTTGTGGGAGCGCCATCACTTCAGACTTTCAAGAAGAGATTGGACTCCCATCTGTCAGAAATGGTGTAGGGTCTCCTGCTTGGGCAGGGGGTTGGACTAGATGACCTACAAGGTCCTTTCCAATTCTGATTATCTGTTATCTGACCATGTTCACTATTTGCAAGTTTTCCGCTGGTTTCCCACAAATGTACTCAATGGGGAAGCCAGTTGGAAGTTGCAGTCACATGATGTTCTTCCTTTAGGACCTATAGCGATTTGCTTAATGACTATAATTAGGCACTGCTGGAACCTCCATCCATAAGTACTGCATATGGTCATGTGACATTGTGTTTTAGAACAGCATTGCATAGTGATGAAAATTCCAGTCTCAATTACTGTCATTAAGGGGAGATAACTATACTTATAGGAAACAAAAACAAACCCATGGCTTGCACTGACATTAAGGGCTGTACCTGCACAAAAGAAGAGCAGAGTGACCTTCACCCTTCTGAACACCCTTCTGAATATCATACCTTACCTGTAAAACCATTTTATCTCATCAAAATATCTCACTGAGACAGGCAGTTTTCACGGGCTCAAAAATATATTTAACATGTTACATAGCTGAAACCAAGCATTAAAAACAGATCTTAGAACCTGGATGCTATTCAAATGCAGCATTAAGACAATCCATCATTCCTCTATCCCTATTTTAGGATGATTGTACTTTTATGCATATTTAATAAAAAAAAATCAGTCCTATTGTGTTCAATGGACCTTCCCTAGTAAACGAATTCCAAATGCAGTTTGAAACTTTTTAGAGGCAAACCTCAGAGACATCTATGAGATACTTTGTATTTGCAGCTAATTAAAAAGTATTATGATTTGTCCCCTTTGATATTCAGAAATAGTACTACCCCAATAATCACAACTCAGTCACTGAGATGTTTATAACAAAGCCAATATCAAAGAAGATTTTGCTTATTAATTCTCTGCCTTTAAAGTAATCAATTAAATTTAAATGAATCTTCATGTCATCTAAACCTTTTAGCATGCTGAAAAAAATGTTAAGATAAAGTAACCATTTAATAAAGAAAGGCTACTCCTCATTGTTAAAAAGCGTTGTTACAATTTATTTTTTCATTTTGCTATTACAGTACCGTGGTGGACTACAAATTAAAATAGTTTTAATATCAATCAGTGTGTCTTTAAACTTTCTACCTTGCCGATTAAAATTTGTTATTGCCAATTAAATTAGCTGATTAATGGATCAAAGAAAACACTCAACTTTTCCTGGCACTCACTCCCATGCGGCATGTTGTCTGAACACACGTGACAGTATGATGCCAAACACAGATGGGGCTCCAGGCATTGCTTCAACCCTCAAGTGTGGTTCTCCCATCTGAACAATTCCCACTGGTACAATGCATATAGAAGTACAGGGATATTTGATGTATGCATGTGCCATTTCCTACACAATTTGTACCCATCACATGGGGAGTAGAAGGGGCATGGCAACCCCAAGGCTTGATATCGAAGGAAGCTTTGGATTCATGTCCAGTAGGTCAGGGCAGCTATGGGATGGAGGGACTTGCTCATCTTCCAAACTGGTCAGCTCCAACTGGAGCTTGACCCAGATATCATCACTAGTAGCAGTGGTGGGATTCAAATAATTTAACAACCGGTTCTCCACCCTAATGATTTTTTCCAACAACCAGTTCGCCAAACTGCTCAGAAAGTTAACAACCAGTTCTCCCAAAGTTGTGTGAACTGCCTGAATCCCATCACCGACTAGTAGGTAATAGAGTCTCATCATCTTCCAGGATATATGTACTCACATGCAATATCATTTCCTTGCCTCGCTTCTTGAATAGAAGAACATCACCTTACAAAGTATTTTTTTTAACAATGAATATATTCAAGTGAGGAAAGGGATATTTCCATTACTTACAACCCTATCCATGAAATGCAGTTACTGGAGAAGTCTGCTCATCATATGAGCCATCAGTTCTCAACTAAAGCTGTACCGTAGTCCAGGGGTGGGATTCTACCAGTACGGACTGGTTCTATAGAATTGGTTGTTATGATTCTGCACAGTTCAAAGAACCAGCAAATCGTGCCACTGGCTGGCCCCTCCACTCCCTGCCCACCCCTCCCTGTCCCGCCCAGTCACTCCTTACCTTGCATGCATGCCATCCAACTTGCCTGCATTGTGTCTTCGCCTAATTTTTGGTAAGTTGTTATTTTTCCTTTTTTCCCAACCTGACGATCAGCTGTTCTGACTATCAGCTGTGCCGGGTGATTTAGATTAGCTAGAAAGCAGGAAATCGTTGGAAATCTAAATTGCTGTTGTACTGCTTTGCCTTCGCCCAGTGGCTTCCCTGAGGCCCAGTCAGGGGTGGTGTTCAGGGGGTTGGGGATGGGGGGAGAAGTGGCCTGAGAGTAGAGCTGAACTTTCCTTAGGACTGAAGCTTCTATTTTTCAGTGCAGACTCAGGCAGCAGATTGCAGAAAGGTAGATCTGTGAGTGAATCTGTGATTCTGCAAGCAACTCAATCTGCCTGCCTGCTTTGCCTGATCTTGGGTAAAAGTTGCTCTTTTTTAAATAAAAAATTCAATATTTACAGAAATATTTACAATATTTACATACAAGCCATGCCCACCCAGTCACGTGATCACCAAGCCATGCCCATCAGCAAGCCATGCCACCCAGTCACATGACCACCAAGCCACACCCACAAATTAGGCCACGCACACAGAGCCAGTTGTTAAGAAATTTAGTAGTCTCTAGCTGAACAAAGATTGTGGTGTAAACAAAGATGAAGATGAAACAATAAGCAACAGCCAGAAAGGATGAACCATTCTCCACAATATTTAACCCTTTATGTAGAACCTGCTAAATAAAAGTTAGGCTCAGATCCCAGTTTTATCTGCATATCATTCACAGAAAACATGTTGTTCTCCATTGCCCCATCTTACTTACTTCACAGGATTGTCATAACGATAAGAGATAGGAAAACACCTGGGTGTTTTTTTTTTTGCTCAATGCTAGTGTTAAAATCTCATGTCCAAAAAGTTTTGACGTGCTGTGAAGATAATCAATTGATGCAAAATCCTGGTGATTATGGTGAGCGTACATAAAATTGCAGCTGTAACTGTCAATCATCTATCAATAAAAAGGTGCGAGACAACTGAAATAAGTGGATATAATCAATTGGTGTGCAAAATTCACTGGTGGGCAAAGCAAACAAACAAAAACCAAGGGCTCAGTATTCTTTATGTCCTAGAAAATGGTGGCTATTACAGCCGATTTGAAAATGATTCAGAAGACATGCTTTGAACCATATGCAAGGACAAGATCTCTGGTACTCATTAGAGCAGTTAGAGCTTTTTCAGGCTTAATGAGTGGATTTCTTAAAGTGGCAGTGGCAGCAACAGCTTCTTCCAGGCTTCTGCAGGAATTGGAACAAGATTTAGCTGCTTTAATGTCACTTTTGAAGTCTGCAGAGGCATAATGGCCATAAATGTAATAAACCGATGGTTTACACATCCAAATCTAGCACTATAGCAACTGTGATTCTGATTTTAAAAATCCCTATTTCTCATGAAGTAAGATCTATCCTGGGTCAGGAATAACAACGTTTCTTTAATTTGATATTCCAGATCTGGGATAATTCTTACATCACGAGAAAAGAAATATTCAATAATAATCACAGTCTAAAGCTCTCATTTCAGCCTGATGGTTTATTGTTTGTTCATTGTGCATCTTTGTGAATATATATGAAATGAATGGTTCACATTTGATCTGATTTTACAGTTGTGCTAAAAAATAGAATATATCAGAAGAAATATTCAAGGCACAATGAAAAAACATCAGTCTGTGAGATCCTTAACATTGTTACAATATATTACTTAAATTAGGATCAAACCTGTGATGACCCATAATATATTAAACAACCATGAATTTTACAGCTCGGTTATAGAGCTGTCCTAGACTCAGAATTCCAGATGACCACTAGATGGTAGTAAAGGTTATATAATAGCACCTCTTTTCTGCCATCTAGTGGTTGTCCAGATTTTTTTTCCATATACAGTAGTCCAACTTTTGATTTACCAATTGGCAGATATCAACTAAGCTTGGCAGTTTATGAAATCCCATTAACTAAAACACTCATGGTACAATTAAACATATCACAACAACTACATTATTGGTAACAACAATTCCATCTCAACTAAGTTCAAGAAGACTACTACAAAAGACAAAAAGAATTGGCACCATCACTGTGAAACAACCTAGTAAAAATAATGGTTTCAGTGCTTATGCTCATCCAGAGGCGTGCAATGAGGTAAGCTTACATTAAAAAGAGAATGAGCTTTCTTAATATTAGTTTCATTTTGCTGGGGTGGTTGATTTACAGCAGCTGGGCAAACTGGCTTGAAGCCAACATTGTGGGGCCAAAGGGAAAAACTTTGGCTGACCTCTTTTCCATGGCTTGCTTCCCTGTCATCCCTGCTCACCTGATTCTGATCCATTTCCCTTTGTTTTGCACGTCAGCTGGGGGTGGGGGAAACTGGCTGCTGCCCAAAGGAGAGATGTGATGGATGCCACTATATGCCCGCTTCAGCACTAACAGGAGGCATGCTGGAAATCGCCACTCTCTGCCCAGGCAACAAGGGATGGTGCCGCAAGAATGTCCTTCAAGGTTAGTTGCTTCTCATTTTGGCTCCCTGAAATGAGAAACCTGCTGAAAGTTTAAGAAATCTGAAATAAGTTCCTGGGGCATTACAGTCTCTTATTACTGCTGTTTGTTTCTGAGACCAGAGGGATTATCTGAACCACTGAACTGAGAAATTCTATCATTCTTGCAAAAATGGGTTGAAACAGAGGCTGTTTAAGACACAAGGGAGCAATTAGAATGACCTTGAAGGTCCAGGAAGCCCTGCTCTTTAGCAGAACAGACTCTTCAATTAGGTTTGCCAAGGGAAGCTGGAGGAAGGCTTGGGAAAGTCTCCAAGTAGCCACACAGGGTTCATCTGGAGACACCAGAACACTAAAAGATCATTTTCTTCCTCTGAACGGTACATGTCAGAAGCTTGTCTTTTTATGGCTTAAATAGGTGCCTCTGGTGTGTTTCATTACTGGGAAATGGCATGGGAATTAAAAAGCATCTGGAGAAATGCAGAAGACTGGCCTTGTGGTTTGAGGTTCTTTAGAGGTCTGGGTGCCACAGGTGGTATTCAGCCAGGTTCTGGAGAACTGATAGTGGAAATTTTGAGTAGTTTGGAGAACCGGTAAATATCACCTCTGGTTGACCCTGCCCACATCTATTAACTGCCTCCTGAGTCCAGCTGATCGGAGTCCCAGCTGATCGGCTGGGTCTTCTTTTGTTGCCCTGCACAGGAGAACGGAACTGGAAAGCAGGTTAGTGGGGTGGGGAGGGAATGGAGATTTTACAGTATCCTTCACCTGCCATGCCCACCAAGCCATGCCCACAGAACCGATAATAAAAAAAATGGGAATACTACCACTCCTGGGTGCCCCTATTTGAGAGTAAGATAAACTAAGAGTAGATGACTTTCTATGGCACTTGCCCTCTCAGTGACGTAAGTTGGGCCAGAACTGTGACAAGAAGGTTCAATGAACCTTGAATGAAAGTCAAAGTTTAGACTTGGCTTCGAAATTAAGAAAATTAAATAATGGTAGTGATCTTCACATGTGATTTTCTTCTTCAGTTACTTTAAGAATTGTAGTCAACCAGCACTATTTGGGAGAGCTGGTGTGTGTGTGTGTGTTTGCACAGAGTGTAAGACTTTGCTCTGCATGGAAAGAACAGTTGCTATGAATCTACAGCGAGGGTGATGGTCAGATGTGAGAAAGTTTTCTGTAGAGAAAGACAGAACAAACCACGCACATTGAGCTTGAACACTTAGAGAAGGTGAGGAGAAATTATAGGAACTGCAGTCTGATACATCTAGAGGTAATTCATTGGTGAGTTTAGTAGCCATTATTCTGGGAAGCAATTTTCAGGTGCTTACACTGCCTGCAACACGCTCTTCACTGTTTCATGATGACAAATGAAAATGATCTTTTAACACTTCAGTTCTTATGTCACAGGTATTGCACTCTATGTCCCCACTTAACTAGTGCTATTCCAAATTATAGGGGACGCGATTCTGACAGCTATATATCAAATGGCATCCCAATGTTTTGTGATCAGTGTTCTTCATGTGCTAGAAAACTCCCCAAAGGATTAGCTTCTAGAGAGCAAGCTCTGAAGCATGATAACTCTTCTTTAACAAGAAGTGAAAAGAAAAATGAACAATGATTTACTAGGGTGAGATATTAGAAAATGAGAACTACAGTGTTTCAACAAATGTCTAGTGATAAAACTGTAGTGGTTGAACTTCCTTCTACCAAAACCACATATTCAGGTAGGACAATCAAAGGATTTGTGACCATGGATGAAAGGAAAGGTGACTGTCCCTCTCCCAGCATCTTGGACTATTTGAGAGTCAGATTGCATATCTTACCATGCTCTTCAAGAGATATCAAGGAGAACAAGAGACTTGAGCACTGTTAATTGCAAGGATACAAGGAAAATGGACAACTAGACTATATAAGTGAAAGTAATTTCTGATGCCTAAATAAATTCTATATGAATCGAAGGGGGAAAGCTATATCTTTTGCCATATCAGTACTTTAAAAAAAATCCTAAGCATACTATTAAAAACTAGCTGAGCAACAACCCTATCTTTGTCTATTTAGAATAAGTCTCATTCACATTTGCTGTGCTCACCTAACTTGCTGGCAGGAAGTAAACTATCCATTTCCTTCTTGATATTAATGGTCAGAAACTGAACAATCTGGTTCCATCCATTCAGCTTGTTATGTATATAGGTTTGAAGTCATTGGTTTAGTTTGAACTGTTCTTGTAAAATGTTGGAAATGATTGGTTTAAAAAGTATGGGAAAATCCTGCACTCTGATTGGCTGGCAACTGCAGCTGCTGGCTATAAGGAGCAGCCGCAGCCCAGCCAAATTGGGTCTGTTATGAGCTGTAGTCACTAATAAACTCTTCACTGAAGCACTCCGCGTCTGTCTCTTCATGCAAACTTAACACTGGCGACGAAGGTGGGATCCTTCCCGAAGAGAAGACGATGCGGAAAACAAGCTGAGAGAGATGGCTGCGCTGAACACACCCCCAGCCCCGTTCGATCCAACGGCAGAAGACTGGGACTCATATGCGGATGGTTTCCAAATGTATCTGGAGAGAAACGATCTTGCCAACATTTCCGAGAAGCGGAAGAGGGTGGTCTTTCTCACGCACTGCGGTCCGGCAGTTTTCAAGATGGCGAAGGCATTGGCGGGAGCTGCAGTCGTGAAGGTAATGGACTGGCCTGACTTAGAAAAACTGTTAAGAGCCCATTACGCCCCACAAGTATCGTGCCTCATTAAGAGACACGAGTTTTACCGTCGTGATCAAGGGGAAAGCGAAAACGTAAACAACTTCGTGGCAAGTTTAAGAGACATTGGGGGTGCATGCGAATTTAACAATTTAGAAGAGGCCATGCGCGATCGATTTGTTCTGGGCCTTAAAGACAAGGTGCTACAGAGCAAGTTATTATTGAAACCTAAGATCACGCTGAAGGAAGCAATAGAAGAGGCCTCTTCAGCAGAAGCTACCAAGTCCTCAGCAGCAGCCATGAAGAAAATCAACAAGGCCACAAGCCATCCTGATGTGGAAAAGTCCACAACAACTCATTGTGAGCAAATAGATTCTGAGTCAGACTGTAGTGAGGTGGAGGAAGGAATTTACAGACTCAGAATGGAGCGGAAAAAGAAAGACCTGGGAAGAAAGAGGCAAGATTTTTACTGCAGAGGTTGTGGGGGAAGCCACCCCCGTACTGAATGCAAGTTTTTAGACACCATTTGCCTCTGTTGTGATAAAAGAGGACACCTAGCAAGAGTCTGCAAATCATCCAGAACTCCATCCAACAGAAGAAAGTTTGCTACAAGCAAAGACAAAGAATTCAGGCCTAACAATCTCAGTGAGAAAATGGGGCGCAGCACAGAAGCAAATGGGAAGAATGAAACTCATCAAACAGTAACTATTGGTCATTCATCACCTTTAAGAAGCAGAAAAGTGCATGTCAAGGTACTTATTGAAGGAAGGCCTTGCCAAATGGAAGTGGACTCAGGCTCATGACTCTATGGTGTCATGGGACACTATTCACAGACTTCTTCCCAACATCCAGAAGAAGCACTTCAAGAAGCAAGTATTGACTCTTAAAGACTACCAAGGGAACAAGATTCCAGTAGTTGGAACAAGAGAATTCAACGTGAAATTCAAGGGCCACACCAAATGCCTACCACTGACCATCGTGGACAAGGACCGCCCAAGTCTGCTGGGCCTTGAGTGGTTCAACCCATTGGGCATCGAGGTGACTGGCATCAATCACGTGAGCAACACTGAGTGGGAAGAGGCCTTGAAGTCTGAGTTTCCAGAGGTCTTCAGCAACGGATTAGGTAAGTACTTGGGGACCCCCATCACATTTAACCTAGATCCCAAGGCACAACCAATCCGTTTAAAACCCAGAAGGGTTCCATTTGCCTTAAAGGAAAAAATTGATGCACAATTAGATAAACTAATAGCCCAAGGGGTTTTAGAGCCCACTGATCACTCCAGGTGGGAGACACCCATAGTCACACCAGTCAAGGCTGACGGGTCTGTGAGAATCTGTGGAGACTACAAGGGGACATTGAACCATGCGCTTCAGCAGAACGCATATCCAGTTCCAGTAGTGCATCATTTATTACACTCTCTTGGAGGGGGCACAGTTTTTGCCAAGTTGGACCTGGCACAGGCATATCAACAATTAACAGTTGATGATGCCAATGCTGAAGCCCAAAACATTGTGACCCCTAAAGGTGCCTTCAAATGCAAAAGATTGCAATTTGGAGTAAGCGTGGCACCAGGCATCTTCCAAAGCCTTATGGAAAGAATGTTACAAGGGTTGCCAGGGGTGGTGCCCTATTTTGATGATGTTTTAATTTCTGCTGAAAATGACACTCAATTACACGAGAGACTCAGGGAAGTCTTAACTAGATTCAAAAAAATGGGGTTAAAAGTCAAAGAAGAAAAATGCACACTTAGAACTGACAAAGTTGAGTTCTTGGGCTATATGATTGACAAGCATGGTATCCACCCCACAGATGCCAAGGTTCAGGCAATCAAAGAAGCCCCTAGACCAAAATGTAAAACAGATTTGCAAGCCTTCCTTGGACTCATTAACTTTTATCACATGTTCCTACCTCAGAAGGCAACCATTGCAGAACCACTGCACAGATTATTAGACAAAAAGTCTGCATGGGTCTGGGGCAGAAAAGAACAATCTGCATTTAACAATATTAAAAGACTAATCACGTCTGATGCTGTACTGATACAGTTCTCTGAGAATTTGCCTGTTGTACTGACTTGTGATGCATCCCCTTTTGGAGTGTGGGGGGCAGGGTTTGAGCCACAGGCTTCCCAGCGGGAGGAAAGCTCCTATTGCATTTTACTCTCGCACCTTGACTAAAGCAGAGAGGAACTACAGCCAACTGGACAAGGAAGCCTTGGTGATTGTAGCAGCTGTCAAAAAATTCCATGAGTATTTATATAGGAGAACATTTACTGTTGTCACAGGTCACAAACCTCTTTTAGGCATTGTGGCAGGGGACAAACCAACGCCCATGATCCTGTCACCAAGAATGCTGAGATGGACTGAATTTCTTGCTGCTTATTCATTCAAACTGATCCACAGACCTAGTAAAGACATTGGGCATGCAGATGCTTTGAGTCGCTGCCCACTTCCTTCACACATTGAGGACCCTGTTCCTGAGACTCACACCTTTTTTCTAGAAATTGTTGCCAAACTTCCAGTGCATGCTTCTCAAATTGCCAGAGAGACTGCCAAAGACACTTTATTGGCTCCTGTCATAGGCTGGATTAAGAAAGGTTGGCCACTTCAAGATCTACCTCAACTCGCCCAACCTTTTAAATCCAGGCAAACTGAATTATCTGTATTAAGAAGATGTATTTTGTGGGGTAACAGGGTGGTTATTCCTGCAAAACTACAAAAAAGAGGTTTTGGAAATGTTACATGAGGGTCATCCGGGAATTATCAGAATGAAGGGATTGGCCAGGAGTTATGTATGGTAGCCAGGTATTGACAAAATGGTTGAAAACTGGGTTGCCTCTTGTCCCAACTGTCAGGTAGTCAGGCCTGCCCCACCTCTCGCCCCCCCCACAGGAATGGGAATGTCCTAGGGGCCCATGGTCCAGGATTCACATTGATTTTGCTGGCCCTACCAGAGGGCACACTTTCCTTATTATAGTAGATGCATATTCCAAATGGCTGGAGGTTATCCCTAGGGCATCCACCACAACTGAAGCTGTCATCAAACAGCTTAAAAAGCTTTTTGTAACTCACGGGTTACCTGATGTGCTTGTTTCTGACAATGGCCCTCAATTTACATCCAACCTTTTTGAATCATATCTAGCACAACAGGGTATCAGACATGCCCTGACAGCCCCTGGGCATCCTTTGGCTAACGGCCGGGCTAAACGTATGGTATGATTTACCAAGGAAAAACTTCAGCAATTGGGTCCAGGGGATATCACTGCTGATGGATGATTTGAAAACTTCACTTCTCACAGTGTTCAGCATATCACTCCCAACCCCTCAACTAATTTAACCCCAGCTGAATTGTTGATGGGTAGGAAACTTAGGTCTCCCCTTGACCGCCTCCATCCCATTTACGCACCCAACGCACCACTAGATTCCACTAGTAAAATTCGCACTTTCACTGTGGGTGATTCTGTTCATGCTAAGAACCTCATGGGTGAACCATTATGGATTCCTGCTGAGATAACCCAAATCACAGGCCCTAGGTCTTACAGGGTACAAACGGAGGATGGTGTCCTCTGGAGCAGGCACATTGATCAGTTAAGATCCAGATTGCCTCAGGAGCATCGCTTTTGCTCCTCTCTGGTTCCCACACCTACTGCCTCTTCTAGGAGGGAAGGGGAGGATTATGAGAGTAATCAGCAAGTAAGAATCAACCCCATGTGTAACGAGCTAACACGACAGGAACCATCCCAAAACCTGTCACAATGCCAAAATCCATCCTTACAAGTGGAAGATTGCACATCACTACCTGATTTAGGTGCTGACATTGGGTTGGAGATGGATTGGGAGGAGAGACCAGGTTGTAGTAACCAAACAGGTTCTACCATTACCACAAGTCCTAGTAAGGAAATGTCAGCAGACACATTTCCTCCCTCACAAGGTGAGAACCTTAAAACATCTGAACCACGTAGGTCTCAACGTACACGTAAGAGCCCCACCGAACCTAGTGGGGAGGGGTGTTATGTATGCAGGTTTGAAGTCATTGGTTTAGTTTGAACTGTTATTGTAAAATGTTGGAAATGATTGGTTTAAAAAGTGCGGGAAAACCCTGCACTCTGATTGGCTGGCAACTGCGGCTGCTGGCTATAAGTAGCAGCCGCAGCCCAGCCAAATTGGGTCCGTTCTGAGCTGTAGTCACTAATAAACTAAGAGCTTGAAGCACTCCGTGTCTGTCTCTTCATGCAAACTTAACACAGCTGATCACACAACTACTGTTTTTTTGTCTCTCAATGACCACTAGACATTCATTAGTCTGCAGTAAAAGCACTGGAAATAATTGCTTTGCATAAAGAGGCCAAAAAAAAGCTAGTATATTCTTTGTTTGGGTCTTCAGTAAGAACAAAGTACTCACTGAAACATTAAAGCAGCCACATCCTTTGAAAAGCTCATACAGCTGTGTCAAAGGATGTCCCCTTTTGTCTGCGTATGGTGAATGCGTTCGTGGCTTCTTTAATTTACTTGCAGTCCCACAGGAAGGACAGCTTCTGAAGCAAATATGGGAGTCCTTCCAAAAGAGGCAAGCTGCTTTTAGAATAGAATAGAATAGAATAGAATAGAATAGAATAGAATAGAATACTTTATTGGCCAAGTGTGATTGGACACACAAGGAATTTGTCTTGGTGCAAACGCTCTCAGCATACATTAAGAGTCAAGAATCATCAGGTACAACACTTAATGATAGTCATAGGGTACAATAAGCAATCAATCATACTAGGAAACAGTCAATATAAATCGTAAGGATACAAGCCTTTTATGCCTGAGCAGTGCTTCGCTTTCTATATATCTCTTTTTCCAATGCTTTAAATAGCCCTAATCTGCTATAGAACATTTGCAGAGAGAAATATATGTGTATGTCTGTCAATTTGCCTGTGTAAAGATACATGTAGAAGAGGTGGCTTCCCAATTCCCAATAGTCAGCCAATAGTTAAAGAACAGAGTTGGAGGGCAAGCCCTAATATCAATAATCCTCTACTGCTGTTTATCATTTTAATAATCCCTTTTTATCAGGGTGGAGTTGGGAGTGACTGAAGCTGACTGAGCCTTCACTCACCGGATCCCCTTCCTGATGCCTATGCGGGGTTTGCAGCAGATTTTTTCTCTTTCTGCCCTGATGGAGAAACAGCTGTCACTGTCTAGGATTGAACTCTCAACCTTCTGAGTGGAAGGCGAGCATCTTCACCTCTAGGCGACTGTGCCTCTCCTGTTTTGGTGAGATTAAGTAGCCATTATTATGGGGAGCAATTGATAAATTGTTGTTTATCCAATGAAATGATAAAATTGTGCGACGTCTTATAAGCAAACTAGTCTAATTTTATGCTTGAGGCAGGAAATCTAGTGCTAGAATATTCTGTAGTAGTACAGGTAGCCCTTGACTTATGATAGGTCATTTAATGACCGTTTGAAATTATGATGGACCTCATCAAGCATAAGGTACTTATGACTCAGTTCTAAAATTATGATGACTTTATGATTGCATGTCAGGTGCTCAGCAACTGGCCCACTTTTACAGTCATTGGGAGCATCCCTTGGTCATGTGCCCCAAACTAGCATTTACTTCTGGGTTTTGGGCAAACTGGCCTACAGTGAATAATTAATTCACTTTAGGACTGCAGCATTTGGTTAACAACTGCCACAAAGAAGGTTGTAAATCAGGGTGGTCATGTAGTTGACCCACATTAGGACCATTACGTCTTATGACTGTAATGGGCAGCTCCATTATGGCTGTAAGTCAAGGAGTACCTGTGATTTGCCTATTAAATGACCTATCATAAGTCAAGGGCTACCTGTACTGCTACAGAATATTCTAGCACTAGATTTCCTGCCTCAAGCATAAAATTAGATTTGCCTATCTTCTATTTGATCTAGCAGAGATTGGGAAGCTGGTTGGAATTCCTTACTTTCTGCATATAAATATATAGATAACGGTGGGTAGGGGATTGATTTTTTTAGATATAGAAAGTTGACCAGGCCATGTACCAAATCCATTTTAAAAAATTCACAAGTACAACTGTATCACCTTATTTTATGCATCAGCCAATCATTTGGTCCTTTTTTTTCTGACTATGTTTTGAAACCAGAGGTGGTATTCAGCAGGTTCTGACCAGTTCTAGAGAACCGGTAGCGGAAATTTTGAGTAGTTCGGAGAACCGGCAAATCCCACCTCTGACTAGAGATTTTACAGTATCCTTCCCCTGCCATGCCCATGAAGCCACGCCCACAGAACCGGTAGTAAAAAAAAATTGAATCCCACCACTGTTTGAAACATATTTATCCTGGTTACTGATTTAGCCCTTATTCTGGATTCACACTATTCATTGTATTAGAAACTAATCATATCGCTTGGATTTGCACACCAGAGTATTTTTTTTAAAAAAATCTAAGTTAAAGCTAACCAAGCTTAAATGTGCAAGTGAACATCAACTGAAGATGGCCTCTGTATCTGATTACATCTCTTAAAACTGCCCTCACCCTCATGTATTGCAACCTGCATGTTTGGAATTCATTCTTTAGACATCTAGCTGTGGAATGTGGGAAATTGCAAATGCTATGCACATTTAAAGAGCGTCAGGTTGGAGAAGGGTCAACATACACAATAATGTGGAGAAGGAGGAGGGCCTCCTTCTCCACATTATATTGTGTATTGGGCTATCTTGGCTGCAGAGATGGGCTTTCTATTGTTTGATAGCTAGCATTCAGGGAGAGACTTTTCCTGCTGGGAGTTGCCTAATACTACTTTTAAAAAGCCATCTAATCTCCCGATATTATTACATCCTATGCTAATGAATTCCATAAGCAAATTAAATGCTGTGTCTAAAAAGACATCCTTTTTCTTGTTCTGAATTTGATGCCAATCTATTCAACTGAATTACCCTAAAATTGTGCATAAGCTTACCAAGAGGAAGGGTTGCAGAGCTTGACTCTCTCTGATTCCACTGCGTGTAATTTGTGAAATCTTTATAACACAAATTTATCTCTTTTTTCCCTTCAAGAACAGCATATGTTTAAGCTGATTCTATGGCAATCTAACCAGTGGTTTTAATGGAACAACCCTTTATCCATCTCCCAGGAGCTCTGTGAAGAGCAAGGCATGCTCATTCAGTTAATGTGTATGTACTAACACGGGCCATCCTTCCATACAAACTGTGAATAATCTGCCACTGATTTCATGCATATTGTCAATAATCTTATCCTGGTTTCATGCAGGGAGGGATCCTCTCCCCATCCAGTTGAACATTCTAGTCCTATGAAAACTTCCATGCCAAATGAATTATTCTATGGTACTTTGTGCCATATGTGTAGAAAATGGCTGGATTGATGGATGAGATGCCCTTGGATGCCAGGTTTTTGGTAGTTGCCTCAAGGAAACAAAATATTTCTTCCAGGTAAATGCTCAGGGTCTTCCTTAACAAAATAGACGTATAAGAATTTCAGCAGCTTTGATCACTTCCAGGTTTTAGCCAATTTATCTTTAACATGATAGGATGGAGACTTTTTGAGTTTCTTATAGCTTTTCTGTGAATCAGTGAGGGGTTGATTGTGTTAATTGAAAATAGAAAAGGTTCAAATGGCTCTTTAGAAAGTTGTCTAATGAATTCCTGTCAGTCGGTGACCTGAGCATTAAATCTAACCAGCCATCCTGTCTTAACTCACTTGTTGATTGAATGTGAGATCATTTCTGAACATGATTTGTGACTCAGCCACATTGTACTTAGCATGCTAAACTAGGCTAAAATGGGATTGGGCAGTTGGTGGTTCAATGTATTGTGGGGATCCAGTCATTTGTCCCCTCCTGCTTTTTGTGAATCAGGTCAACATGTTAGACCAAGGGTGTCAAATTCAAGGCCCATGGGCCAGATCTGGTCCATTGAGGTGCTTAGATCTGGCCCACAGGGCCACCATGGAAACAGTGAAGGACTGGCCTGTGGTGCCTCTGCCAGCGAAAACGGTTTCCCAAGCTCCATTTTTGGCTGAGACAGCCTCCTGCAACCCTCTGCCAATAAAAACAGAGCTCAGGAGGGCCGCCCCTCCTGAGCTCAGTTTTTACTGGCAGAGGGTTGCAGGAGGTTGTCACAGCCGAAAATGGAGCTCGGGAGCCCATTTTCGCTGGCGGAGGGCTCAGGCCACCACAGGCGCTGACACGAGTGATGTTGAGCTGACCACACCCACCCCGCCTCAAACACAACCCTGATGCAGCCTTCAATGAAATCGAGTTTGACATCCCTGTGTTAGACTATACAATTTGTGTTTATGGACATGGCTTTAGAACTGAACCTTTTATAATCAAGAGCTATAAATTGTCTTCTAAACTGCAGATTACTTGCTACACCAGGGCTCTCCAGCCTTGGCAACTTTAAGACTTGTGGACTTTAACTCCCAGAATTCCTCAGCCAGCTTTGCTGCAGCTTTGCTGGCTGAGGAATTCCCAGAGTTAAGGTCCACAAGTCTTAAAGTTGCCAAGGCTGGAGACCCCTGATCTACATTATTTGTAGTCTGTTTGTAAAACATACAAATATCAAGTTGACTACTGCTGAAGACATTGATGAATTAGATGCCCTTTGTTGCAGTCTCACAATTAAGCCTTGGTACACTTGTGATTAATATTAGGGAATTTCTTTGCATAAAATATAATGGGGCAGTTTAATTCACAAGTTTCAAAATTCCCCTTACCTGCCCTGAGACAACAGAGAATGAAAGCATTGTTCTTAAAAACTGCAGTCTTCATGAATGAATTAGTTTTATTTGCTGACCTGATTTACAGAATATCGATATGAAGATTGTAAACATAAAAATTATTTATATGTTTTCCCCATAGAAGATGTATATCATAAAACTAAGTAGGTCAGGGTCCGAACGAATGACAATTATGGGTATGTCCACGTGAGTTCCATAGAAGAAGATTAAGACTAAAGATGAACCTCTCACAGCTTCCCCATTCACAAACAAGCTCTGGGCCACATCAGCTTTCTGTCCTCACTCTGGAGAAACCCGTTTCTTCAGTAATGATTGTATTTCTGCCACCTTCATTTTTTTTTGACATCCATCTAGTCCTGTCACAAAGGTACAAAATAGCTTTCAAGGGATGTGCTTGTAATTATGGAGGATAATACGTAAAACAAAAGAGGCATGTAGAGAATGGAGTAGATCTGGTGCAAGGGGATTACAAGCTCAACACCTCCCAATAGTGTATAGTACAGTTGCAAAGAAGGCCAACAACATTTTGAAAAGCACAGAATCTGGATTATCCTACTCTACTCTGACTTCGTCAGGCCTTGCTTGGATTTAGGTCTGTACAACCCACTTTAAAAAAGATTATGAACAGGACGAAGTCCAGAGAAGGGCTACTAAGATGGTGAAAGGACTATAAAATCAACTCCTATCAGGAATGTTTAAAAGACTAGTAGATATATTTAGATTTGTAGAAGGTTGAAAGCGACATGATAGCTCTTTTCAAATATCTAAAGGGCTGACACTTTGTAGAGGTTTTGGATTAATTCTCATTTTTCTAGAGAATAAGGCTAGACTTAATGGAATGAAACTTCAAGGATGGAGATGCAGTTTTGATGTTAGAAAAAACTTCTAGTCACTAAGAGCTGCCAACCAGTGGAATTGGTTACCACGTAGGGTGGATAGTCATCCGTCGGGGATAATGTAGCAAAACCTGCAATGTGCAGAAGACTGGGCCAGATGACCTCTGAAGTCCTTTTAAACTCTATGGTTCTGTGGCTGAATTTCAAGAGCATAAGCAGAAGTAGAAAAATGGATACATAAGGAATCCATGGCATCAGGCCTGGAGAATCAACATTTCATGGAAATGCAAGGCTGATAGCTTGCCTTCCCAAACTCAGGGCCAGGGTTTCTGCAATGCATGGTCAAGAAACATGATTGAAGTACTATCTGGTTTTATGTGTGGCACACGCAGGTGATACACACACAAAAATGGTTCTTCAATCTCACCCCCACAACTGCCATCTTGACTTTCTTGGCTATACTCCACTGACAGCTCTGCTTAAGTGGGTCATTATATGTATTTCCCTCAGGATGTAAAAGACAATTGGGAGTATAGGAATCGTGTGATGTGTTTCGTGTTAAGTTTGCATGAAGAGTCAGACGCGGAGTGCTTCAGTGAAGAGTTTATTAGTGACTACAGCTCATAACAGACTCCATTTGGCTGGGCTGTGGCTGCTACTTATAGCCAGCAGCCGCAGTTGCCAGCCAATCAGAGTGCAGCATTTTCCCGCACTTTTTAAACCAATCATTTCTGACATTTTACAAGAACAGTTCAAACTAAACCAATGACATTCAAACCTGCATACATAACATTTCCCTTGCCAAAAAAACCTCTGAAAATCTTGCTGCTTGTGCTATCTAGTCAAATGCTACTCTTGGCTCTTGATGATTCGGAACATTTTTATACCTAAACAATTTTACAATGTTTTCACAAAAGGATATTCAAACCAAATACAGCAGTAGATTTAAGAAGAAAATCATATTTTTTTTCAAAGGAAGCCATTTTTGGGCATGTTTTCTTTTACAGTGAAGCATGGGCATAGTTTTCATCTGTTGGGCTGACTCCAACAGTTCTATGGATAGCCGGAAAGCAGCTCCTTAATCAAAGGGCAGTAAGCATCTGTCACTCTGCTGCACCAGCATCTGTCAGATGCAATGATCATCTATCATTAGGTGCAGTTGGAATAAAGGGATTGTAATATTATATGATAAAATGGGAAATGTCTTGGTTCTGCTTATAATTTATGTTGCTGAAAAGAAGGCATTAGTATGAGACACTGTTCTGTTCTTCTGGCATTACCTCTTAATACCTCCCTAATATTCATTATAGTATGGAGCACCCACACAGCCAGCCAGAAATGTCCTCCAATCATTCAGCTGTCAGTATTCATAGATCAAGATTCATGATTAGAACAGATGCAACATTGTCCATGTCGCACGCTGCCTCAGCTCGCTCACTTGTAATGACCCCTGGCATGGGATGAAGAAGCTGAAGCCAACAATTTCAGAAATAAAAATGAGTGATGGGAGGTCACTGTACGTGGCCAGAATATATTTACAGACCCCTCACATCCTGGACATAAACTGTTTCAACTCCTTCCCTCAAAATGCTATAGAGCATTGTACACCAGAACAACTAGACACAAGAACAGTTTCCCCCCGAAAGCCATCACTCTGCTGAACAAATAATTCCCTCAACCCTGTTCAACTATTACAAAGTCTGCACTACTATAACTAAATCTTGTCATCAGTCCTTATCACCCATCCCCTCCCACTTGTGACTGTATGACTGTAACTTTGTCGCTTGTATACTTATGATTTATATTGACTGTTTCCTAGTATGATTGATTGCTTATTGTACCCTATGACTATCATTAAGTGTCATACCTTATGATTCTCGACTCCTGATGAATGTATCTTTTCTTTTATGTATACTGAGAGCATTTACACCAAGACAAATACCTTGTGCGTCCAATCACACTTGGCCAATAAAGTATTCTATTCTATTCTATTCTATTCTATTCTATTCTATTCTATTCTATTCTATTCTATTCTATTCTATTCTATTCTATTCGCCTCTTTATTGTGCATTTGAACAACCTGAGTTCTTCATCTGTAATATTTTACTGAAAGGACTCCTGGATCCAGTTCTGGGAAGGTGCTATGGGTAGCTCCTCACAGGCTATTGGATCAAAAAGCGTTATATCATTTACTGCCATTTTGAAGAATTTTCCAATATGGGTAGGCCTCACCCTAATGGTGTGAAGAGAGATCTATGGGCAAAAATGGGGTAAGGCTGGTTGTGAAACATGGAAATTGTTATGTACGCAGGCTTGAATGTCATTGGTTAAGTTTGAACTGTTCTTGTAAAATGTCAGAAATGATTGGTTTAAAAAGTGCGGGAAAACCCTGCACTCTGATTGGCTGGCAACTGCGGCTGCTGGCTATAAGTAGCAGCGCAGACCAGCCAAATTGGGTCTGTTATGAGCTGTAGTCACTAATAAACTCTTCACTGAAGCACTCCGTGTCTGACTCTTCATGCAAATCTAACAGAAATGGTTAAGCAGCATATAAACACTAGCAAAAGAATCTTTCCTAAAGTCAAAGAGGAAGCATGAGGTCTTCAGACAGAGGCTAGATGGGTCCAGTGCAATGATTCTCAACTTCAGCAACCGGCTGCAGGATTCTGGGAACTGAGGCCCACCCATTTTAAAGATGTTGCGGTTGAGGAACATTGCTCTAATGGATCTTGCACTAAGCAGGGGAAACTGCCCAGCTGAGTTTTTTGTTCCCTTCCAACTGTATAACTTGGTGATCTTTGTATGGGTTTCAGATTTTGAACTAGTTGGAAGCCTCATTCACCTTTTTTCCACATCTAGTTTTCAATCATCTTTAAAAATGAAAGTGTTGATTGTAGTTCCATTTTGCTATGCTGTTTCTATAGCAGGGGTCTCCAGCCTTGACAACTTTAAGACTTGTGGACTTCAACTCCCAGAGTTCCTCAGCCAGTCTTAAAGTTGCCAAGGTTGGAGACCCCTATTCTATAGCTGTTTCCATAAGAGAGAGTCTAGGGTTTCCTATTCTAAATTGTTCCACAGTCTGAGTGTATGCAGCTGTAACAATTGACCTTATTTAAGCTTTAGAAAATGAAAAATCCAAAAATAATTGCCTGGATTACATATCATGCAGATTTTTTAAAAAATGGACACGGATAGCCCATTTTTCTACAATACAAAGTATTACAATACGGGTAATATGATGTCACTATAATTGAGTTAACAACTGCTTTCTGTTTTATGCAGCCTGTACTTTTCTCCAGACCGTGTACCTCCCAAAGGGTGCATAAAATGGGGAGGAAGAACTGGTGTGGGTCTAAAGTTGGCCTGTAGAATCTCAAGCAAGGCTCCACCCTTCCATCAATTGCAGATTAAGCCAAATGAAATTGGCGCAATGCAGCAGTGGGATCCTACGTGTTCCACTACTGTTTCAGTGATTGCGCGCATGCACCTAACGCACATGCAGCTTTCCACACACCAGCTGAGGCCTGAGTGCCAATCAGCTCAGAGGATAAAGAAGAGAAAAAGCACAGGGGCAGATGGGAGGGCCAATTCTGACCTTTTCTCTTTTCTCCTCTCAGCTGATTGTCAGAGGCTTTTTCCCCCTCCTCTCAGCTGATTGTAGGAGGCTTTTTTTTACTACCGGTTCAGGTGAACCGGGCCAAACCAGCAGCATATCCCCACTGGTGCAATGGTACCTCTGCTTTTCCCAGAGTTGCAAACTGAACCTTGAGGGAGATTTTAAATGGGGTGGGGGGTGGGGAATCCTGTGTAAATTCAAAGAATATATGTGATAGGCACATCCTATCACATGCGATTCAAGGTGATGGTTATGATCTTTAAAGCGCTCCATGGCTTAGGCCCAGGGTACTTGCGAGACCACCTACTGCCAATGACAACCTCCCACTGACCAGTGCGGGCCCACAGAGTTGGCCTCCTCAGGGTGCCATTGGCCAAACAATGTCGGCTGGTGGCCCCCAGGGGGAGGGCCTTCTCTGTGGCTGCCCCTGCCCTCTGGAATGAGCTACCGGTAGAGATCCAGATTGTCCCCGACCTGAGAGCCTTTTGCTACACCTTTAAAACATGGCTGTTTAAGCAAGCTGATCTATCCCCATGAGATATTTTAAATTTTTTGATTGGAATTATCATTTTTAACCATTGTTCTTAAATTTTTAAATTTTGATATGGGTGGGGCTTAATTGAGTTTAATTTTATTTTAATATTTGTATTGTATGTTTTTTAATGCCCTGTAAACCACCCTGAGTCCCTTTGGGGAGAAGGGCGGTATATAAAACCAATTAAAATAAAAATAAAAAATCCTCCACTTAAACTGTGTAAAATTAAAATTAACCCTCAAACAAGGTGACCTTCCCAGTATGCCTTCTCATGTTTTGACTCAGAATTCTCAACCAGCATGTTCAATACAATTGGTAGACATCAGGTTGGAGAAAACTAATTTAAGGAGATTTAGGAATAGAAGGAATAGTACAGTAATACATTCAGGCAGGGGTGGGATTCAAATTTTTTAACAACGGTTCTGTGCGTGTAGCTTAGTTGGTAGGCATGGCTTGGTGGTCATGTGACCGGTGGACGTGGCTTGGTGGTCATGTTATTGTCTGGGCATGGCCAACCCAATATCACTCACATCGAGGCATGTATCCCTCGCCTGGCCTCTCATGACTGTGGGGATGCTGCAACAGTGGTAAGTGTGAAAAATGGTCATAAGTCACTTTTTTCAGTGCCATTGTAACTTTGAATGGTCACTCCACACAAGCAAAGTACCAGCAAAGGAGGAAAAAAAAACTCCAGAGAAGTTCCAGAGACAGGAAATCTAGTCCTGCCAAGAATGTAATCAGGGTTAAGGGAGAGGCAGTTTCCTTCCTGCTTTCCTTACAGGATTAGACCAGTAATTTCTTCTAACAACCGGTTTTCTGAACTGCTTAGACTGTTAACAACCGGTTCTAGAGAATAGGTGGGAACTGGTAGAATCCCACCCTTGCATTCAAGGATATCAATTAAGAGAAGCCATTTAGTACATGCCACCACCCCGTCCTCCTCCCCTGGAAATTCCTCATATACCAAGGACAAAAAAATATGCAAGTTTGTGTGTCATTTGTACTGTATGTACGAATGCAAATACAACTGCCATAATTTAAATAGTTCTACATCTCATCATAATGAAGGAAAGTGTGATCGGGTGGCCTATGTGCTAATATGGATTTCTGTCCAAAAGTGGGCTTTGAAAAGCAGCTTTGAAGCCCCAGGACTTAAACCGGATGGTTCTGCAAACAGAAAATAGCTTCAAATATTGGGGAGTCTTTTCATTAATTAGAACATGTAGCCATCCTGAGCTGAGTTATGAATAGTGTTTGCTCGGGAGAATATTGCATAAATTTGCAGGGTGAAACAAGTATTGTTTTTCAATTAAAATATGCTGTAATTTAGTTTTTCTGGCCTCAGAACTTTTGTATCAAACGTAGAGGGGGAGGGAAACAAAAATAAGCTATTAATTCAAATGGCTAGCATGATTATTCATTCAACATTTTATTCCTTTCAGTTAAACTGCCTAGGACTGTATACCACAAATTAAGCAAAACCATGATATAATAATAATAATATAATATAAGGCAAGGAATATGACAGTAAAAGAGCAGATAAGTATCAAAATACACAGGAGATTAAAACATAAAGCACAGTTCATAATTTTTAAAAAAACAGGACATGGGGAATCAGGAAGCAAATGTGTTGTAAATATGATTATCATGTTTGAACAGCAAAATATGACTATCTATGTTCTACCTTCTCATGTAGTATAGAAAAAAAGAAAAAAAGTTTCTTTCTACAGGGTTCTCCATCTTCTTGTCCAAGGAACTAATAAATACAATGATATCCTGCCAAGTGGTGTTTTAGAGTTTGGACTAGTAGTATATTAAACAGAAAAAGAATTCTGAGCAACTCTACTTAGCTTGGACTTGAGATATATGGGGAGGCACTTCACGGCTGTTTCTCAGAGTTATTATTTATTTAAAAATATTTACGGGGCTGTCTATCTTAGAATCAGAATTCTGTGTGACTCACAACCATAACATAAAATAATATTGCAGAAAATATAAAAACAAGGCACAATAAAAAAAAAACCTGGCACCACAACCAAACTCTCATTTGACCTCAGTTTATCCTAATGCTTGGGGAAACTTTCTGAAAGGTTACAAGAGTTGTCCCAAAGGTGCTTAATTTTTTTTCCAAGAGGCAACTGGACTTTCTGGTTTTTCTTTGAAGATGTTTTGCTTCTCATCTAAGAAGCTTCTTCAGCTCTGACTGGATGGTGGGGAATAAAAGGATTTTATACTCCTTGCAGAGAGCTGGTCATTTGCATTCTTTAAGCGAGTCTTTAAGATCACCTGGAGGTTTATCTGTATCATCAGGGTCACCTTTAACCAAGAGGCCATTTATGTCAAAATTGAACAGCCTTCTCTCAACAGAGGGGGAGGGATACAGTTCCAAGAAGGTTTCACACCTATTTCCACCACTCAGGTGACCCTTATGACACAGATAAACCTCCAAGTGATCTTAATGACCCACTAAAAGAATGCAAATGACCAGCTATCTGCAAGGAGTATAAAATCCTTCCATTCCCATCATCCAGTCAGATCTGAAGAGATGAGAAGTGAAACATCTTCAAAGAAAAACCAAAAAGTCCGGTTGCCCCTTGGGGGTGGGAAGCACCTTTGAAACAACCATGACCTGGATAACTGAGAATCTCCATAGACAGTTACAAGAGTTGGTATTCACCAGGGCAGGGGCTGGAGTAGAAAAGGTAAACTTTCTTGGTCCCACAAGATGTCAATGTTTAAGGGAAGGAACCTGGAGTGTGTCTACTCCATCTGATTACTAAAGCTCATTGCCTGGTAAACAACTCCATCTGGGTGTTCTCTGATAATCTCTGGCTCCCTTTGAAAACCATCCAAATTGGCTGCCATTACCACATGGGCTGGCAGGAAGGCCCAGAATTTGTCCATCCATTGCATGAAAAAGTCTACCTTCTTGGTCAATCCTGATGGTCTCTGCATTTGGTTTCAATGGATGACCTCCCATTTGTATAATGTGAGAGAAAGGGGGGAAAGTCCCTTTGACATGCATGATATATATAAGTGTGTGTGTGTTTGTGCTTGTGTGTGTGTGCACACAGACATAGGCAAGCCAGTTCAGAGTAATGGTTAAGTCATCTAACTAGAAACCAAGAAGCTGCAAATTCTAGACCTGCCTAAGGCAGTCACCCTCTCTCAGCCTTAGGAAGAAGACATTAGCAAACCAGGATTAATTGAAGGCACCAGAAAAAAAAAGTATAGTTTAGATAAAGAGAGATCTAGGAAGATGTTACAATGCAATAAGCCTGCCTCCTTTCCAGAATGTTATTTATTTATTTATTTATTTATTTATTTATTTATTTATTCAATTGCTTACAAGATAATAAGTATAAGGATAAACATGGTTATGAATACATGAAAAATAAAAGAAACAATAGGACAGGGATGGTAGGCACATTGGTGCGCTTATGCGCCCCTACAGACCTCTTAGGAAAGGGGTGAGGTCAATAGTAGACAGTCTAAGGTTAAAGTTTTTGGGGCTTGGGGAAGAAACCACAGAGTCAGGTAGAGTATTCCAGACATTGACCACTCTGTTGCTGAAGTCGTAATTCCTGCAATCAAGTTTGGTGCAGTTAACCTTGAGTTTGTATCTATTGTGTGCTCTTGTATTGTTATGCTTGAAGCTGAAGTATTCATTGACCGGAAGGACATTGCAATGTATGATTTTATATACTATACTTAAGGCGGTGTAGTTCTAGCTTTTCTAGGTCTAGAATTTCAAGTCTGGTGGCATAAGGTATTCTGCAATGAGTAGAGGAGTGGAGAATTCTTCTTGTGAAATTTTTCTGGACTTTCTCAACTGTGTTAATATCAGATGTGATGTGGGTTCCAGACTGATGAGCTGTATTCGAGTATTGGTCTAGCAAATGTTTTGTATGCCCTAGTTAGTAGTGTGATATTACCAGAGAAAAAGCTACGTAGGATTAGGTTAACAACTCTTAATGCCTTTTTGGCTATGTAATTACAGTGGGCTCTAGCACTTAGATCATTAGAGATGAGTATTCCAAGGTCTTTGACAGAGTTTGGATCATCAACAAGCTCTTGACTATTCAGCTTGTATTTTATTTTCTGATTTTTTTTTTGCCAGTATGTAAGACAGAGCATTTATTTGATGAGATTTGAAGTTGCCATTTGTTTGACCATTCTGATACATAGTCAAGGTCTTTTTGAAGGGTAGCAGTATTGTCAGTGGTGTTGAATAGCTTTACATCATCAGCGAAGAGAACGCAGTTGCTCTTAATATGATCACAGAGATCATTTATGTAGAGCATGAAGAGAGTTGGTCCTAGAACGCTGCCTTGGGGTTAGGGTTTGGGTTATGGAGGGCTCCAGATGACAATGATCTAAGTGTAGTTGGTCTGGCCTTTTTGAGCTGTTGAATCCATTCCCCTCACTAAGGATAAAATAGCCCCCTGTGAAAGGACACAACAGAGTAGCAGCATAATTTTTAACGGGTGCAGACAGGACAATTTGCAATTCAGACACAACAGAAAAAGTTGTCCTGTGGGATGCATGAATGGCATGGCAGAAATAACCTTCCTTTGTTGTGTGCAACAGTGTTTGTTCCAGTAGCAGAGTTTTGTGCTGCCCCAAGCAACTTCTTACTCTTTCTTTCTTTCTTTCTTTCTTTCTTTCTTTCTTTCTTTCTTTCTTTCTTTCTTTCCTTCCTTCCTTCCTTCCTTCCTTCCTTCCTTCCTTCCTTCCTTCCTTCCTTCCTTTCTTTTTTGGCTCCTCTGAGTTTCTAAAGCAGAAAGACTCCCTGGAACACAGAGAGACTCCCTCTGCAAAGGTCTGCATTCTCCTTAATGATTATAGCAGTTTTGCAATTCAAAAGAGCAGCACAGTTTTACATTTTAAAAATAGCAAGGAAGAAGTGCTTGAAGCAGATTGGGGGGAGGAGAGTAAGATAGATCCCAGAGTTGCTGTAGTCCAGTCCAATTGGAAGTGACCAACTGCAAATATAGCAATTACCCTAATCTAAATGGTGGTTCAAAGGGGAAATCTTGAAATGGATGAGAGTAAGAGCAGTGAGATTTCTATCCAAATTGAGAAGATGACAGGTATTAAAGATGATTTTACACACATTGCAGAAGCACGGCAAATCATTTGCTGTCTGCTTCAGCTGCTTCCTTTTTCAAAAACAAAACCGGAATAATAGAAAGCAGGGTGAGAATACTTGCTCCAAACTGTGCTGAGAAGGAGCATTTGGGACCACGAGTGTTCAGGAATATAAGAGTCCAATGGTATCCGTTTGGCCATTTTGTGGATGGTGCTTAGTGAGAAGTGCCCAGGGGGAAGCTCTGCTTGTATGGCATTTATATTTTAATTGCTCTCTGAGATCTCACAGTGGTGTACCTGAGTCTTTCACCTAGTTTTATCTCCACCAGAACCCTATGAAGTAAGTTGAGCTGAGAGATACTAACTAGGCTCAAGTGAGCATTGTGGTCAGTGGGATTTGAGCAGGGGTGGGATTCTACAGGTTCGCACCTATTCTCTAGAACCGGTTGTTAACATTCTAAGCAGTTTGGAGAACTGGTTGTTAGAAGAAATTACTGTCCTAATCCTGTAAGGAAGGCAGGAAGGAAACATTCTGGTGTTGCTTACAGAAACTGCCTCTCCGTTAACCCTTATTACATTCTTGGCAGGACTAGACTTCCTGTCTCAGGAACTTCTCTGGAATTTTTTTTCTCCCCTCCTTTGCTGGTACTTTGCTTGTGTGGAGTGACCATTCAAAGTTACAATGGCACTGAAAAAAGTGACTTATGACCATTTTTCACACTTACCACTGTTGCAGCATCCCCACAGTCATGAGAGGCCAGGCGAGGAGATGCATACCTCAATGTGAGTGATATTGAGTTGGCCATGCCCAGCCAATAACATGACCACCAAGCCACATCCACCAAGTCACATGACCACCAAGCCACGCCTACCAACTAAGCCACACCCACAGAACTGGTTGTTAAAAAAATTTGAATCCCACCCCTGGATTTGAGTCTGACTTTGCTCAGACTAAGGCCAACATTATCACTACATAGTAGGTAGGCTTAGTTAGACTCTTGATGTGTGGATAGCAAATGGAAATTTTGATTTTAGTTTCCCGGTAAAGTTCAACCATTAACAATATTAGGACCTTTTGCCTGGAAAGACCCAAGGATCACCTTACCAGATTCATAGCAGTAATAAGCTTGTTCCCTCTTGACATTCTTTTTAAGGTATTTTGAAGGTTGTTTCACAGCTTAAGGGTTTAAATTTGTCTGTTTACTTTGTAACTGATCAGAAAAGAAATGAAATTGTCATGCTAATATATTTTAATTGACCCATTAGAATTGCTAAATAAAATAAATTTTCACAGGCAGATGCATCTAGCGAACCGTGAACTTTCATTTCTCATTTTTGGTTAGCACAAAGCAAATTATTATTATTATTATTATTATTATTATTATTATTATTATTGTCTTCCAAGAAGATTTAAATTACAACTTATTGCCCAACACCCATCCTTTCCTTCCCACTTGCTTCTACACCACGTTCCTTTACTGCTGCACTGTGCAGGAGTAAGCTGGACTCCAACTCTCATTGTATTAATTGTTCATTAACTATTTGATACATTTATATCCAGTCTTTCCTCCAGGAGCTTAAAGTAGCATACACAGAACTACCTGCTCCCAATTTTCTCCACAACAGCAACCTTGTTGTCCTTGTGAGGCCGAGCTGTGAGAGAGTGAATAACCCAAAGTCATTCAGTGAGCTTCCAGGCTAAGGCTGGAATTGAACATGGTTTTCCCCAGTCCAAATCCAACTCCTTGATTGCCAACAACATGTCACTCAACTCTCAATTTCTTAGTGATTAATATCCTGGCTGGCTGAGGTTGGTGAAGAATGAATTCCAGGACTCATTGGAAGACCATAAGTTACTGTCTGAGGTTTTCTTTTGGAAAAAAAATTAAAAACATTAAAAATTAAGAAAAAAAATCTGTACAAAAAAAATCCAACTAGTCCCTCCTTCGTTAGTTTATGTCCGCCACACATTACTGATCCCATCATGCCAAGCCAGAATGGAAAGCATCTGGGGAAGAATGAAGAGCCTTGGTGGTGCAGGCTGTTAAATTCCTAGCACTTAATTCCAGCTGTCTGCAATTACTGCAGGCTCGAATCCCACCAGGCTCAAGGTTGACTCAGCTTTCCATCCTCTCGGGGTAGGTAAATTGAGGACCCAAGATTGTTGGGGGCAATAAGCTGACTTTGTAAAAATGCCGCTTAGTAATAAGCAGGCATATACAATGGAATGAAGGCTACTGCTGAGCGCATTGGGTTGTGCTCCAAAAATTGTAAGCCGCCCTGAGTCTCCGGAGAAGGGCGGCATATAAATATAAATTAAAAAAAAGAATGTTTTAGATTCCCATTTCATTTTGCATTGATTCCTATCTCTCCTATAGTATGCAGTTCACTTCAAGATTTGAAGAAGTGCTCTCTGCTGTATTTTTTGGTGAGAGCCACCTGTGGGCAGAACCACATGCAGCATGATCAGAGACTGAGTAATGATGAATGGTGAGCAGAATAGTTTAATTCTGGGCAAAAGAGTGGAACATACCCACACCCCACCAATTTCCAAATGAAAGAAAACAAAGTTAAGCTTAAATTAGCTTTCCAGCTATTGAACAGTGGTTCGCCATCTAATTTCACTGGAAAACTGCTGCCACATTTTGGCAACAAATGTGCCAAATTGTAACAATATGAATCTCATTGGTGCAATCAGAGAGAAAGCTTGGGGAGGATCACAAAATAGCGACCCACCTTTAGGCAAAGGAGATAAAACGTGGTATATGGAAATAATCCTCAGAACCACAGTAAGAACATAAAAAAGGAAGGCAAGTAGAACATGTGGCTGAAAGTCAAAGAATAAAGGGGACGATAGAAACCCAAGTGCAAGATTTTCAAGAACCACAGGGTTGCCCACAGGAAGAGGAATCTTCAACATTTATTTATTTAGTTTAGTTTGTCAAGCATGTATGAGAAAACAAGTATTAGTATGAACATAACATATAAACATATAAGTATAAACGGGTATAAGTATATGCATAATAAAAGAGTACGAATAAATGGGAACAGTAGGACAGGGGCGGTAGGCATGCTGGTGCACTTATGCATGCCCCCTTACAGACCTCTTAGGAATGGGGTGAGGTCCACGGTAGACAGTTTAAGGTTAAAGTTTGGGGGGTTTCAGGATGTAACAATAGAGTCAAATAGTGAGTTCCAGGCGTTGACCACTCTGTTGCTGAAGTCATATTTTCTGCAATCGAGTTTGGAGCGGTTTACTTTGAGTTTGTATCTATTGTTTGCCCGTGCGTCATTGTGGTTGAAGCTGAAGTAGTCATTGACAGGTAGGATGTTGTAGCAGACAATTTTGGATACTCAGCTTAGGTCTTAAACTTGAAGTCTTTCTCCTCCAAGGATCCTGTTTTCAACCTCTTGGCACTACCAAAGACACTCAAGTGCTACTAGGGAGAGAACATAAAACTATAAAGACTGACTTTGGAGCAACAAACCTAGCATCACAGCTATTTAAACCTTCAGGCTATGCTGATCTTGGGAGGAGTGATATGTTTGACTTGCAATTAGATTGTAATGTAATAGTAGGTATGTGCTGCATGGATATTTTTATTGGGACCATCACAGCACATAAGGAGAGCAGTTTAACTATCCCCAGCTCTGCCTAAAAATTTGTCCTCTAGTCTAGGTATTGCATTAAGGACAGGTCTTTGCTGAATGTAAAAGTTGACTGTGACAATCTGGCAAATGTCTCTTCATTTTAATATGCTGATTCATCACCTTAATAAATATTTGATTTGACCATTTTGATTTCACTGAGAAAGAGAATACTTTCTACTCTATGTCCTCATGTTAATATTGTTATGCTGGTGTTGCAAACTCTGGGTGACCACTAGATGGCAGTAAAGAGATGTAGAAAACTCCATTTTTCCCTGCCATCTAAGGGTGACTGAGGGCTTTGCAGCCAGAACTGGTAATGATAGTTATGCAGCTATTAATTCTGTCACACAAGAGTCTGTCTTTTCAGTATTTCTTTATGTATGAAAACTCATTAAGTGATTCCTTATTATTTCAACAAGTTTACAACTAGAAAGTTGCTCTCTTTTTTCCTTGGTTTACATATTCAAGACGAGAAGGCTCAGAGGAACCAACTGAGCAATAAGCGACAGTGGAAACCATGGTTCTCAAAGCTAAACTTCACAGGTGTTTATGTAGCATTTCCCTTGCTAGCAAATTCACCTATTTATAGAAAAGGGTAGCACTGTTGATGGATAAACAAGACAAAATACACTTTATTTATAGATCTCCAATCCATGATGACAATATTTTAAAAACCTGCACAAATGTGTCTTATTTACTTAGAAGAACATTTGCTTTTGAAATCCCAGGTTCATCTTAGAAAGAAGATCTCTGATAGACCATGAACTCAGGACCAAGATGTAAGATTTTGTGCAAATTCATTTTTGCAGCATTTTTTACTTGTATGATTTTCATCATTCTGGAAATAACACCTTGGAATTTTCATTGCAGCTGGTAAATAAAAACGATGGCTTCTTACAAGCAACAATATTTCACCTTTCATGTGGATGTCACATGATGCCCACTTTGAAATAAAATAGTATAGTTCTATAAACAGCCAAATGTTTTCTCAGAGAAGATTATATTGCCACTACATCCTTATAAAGCCTTACATAAAGATTGGATAGTGGACTTTATGATTGATAGATATGTGTAGCAAGCTTCCCCATTCACATAGTAATTCTTTGGAACTCTCTTCCGAATTGCAGCTATTGGGTGATTTCCCCTTTTAATTAAAACAAAATTTAAAAGCAAAGGTTGTTCTGAGATAGCCAAGTCATGAAAGTTTAAATCCATTTTGTTGGCTTCATCTATTGAATCAGGTCTCACCTGAACATATAGACAGCAGAATGGCCAGGTATTTTAACTATTGTTCATATGTATTACTGTACATTTGTTTAGATGTTTGTCCAGGTTAATATACTGTGTTAGAATTTTTTGTTTCAGTATTAACAAAAGCAGGTTGCTTTTACCCTTGTTATTTGACTGCTTTTCCATTTTGAAATATTGAGGCTTGCTGGTATTATTGCAAGTCATTATTCTCCATAACTTGTAATTTACTGTAATTTTAAGAAGTCCTCACCACTGATTTTACCACACCATGTTGAGACTGCACAAATACAAGTCCAGGGCATTAGAAAAAAGACATCGAAACCCTGTCTTATTTTGTGGTCAGTAGTGAGCAGATTGCTAGATACTTCTATAAATATTTTTCTAGAAACCTTGCACAAAAACAAGTAGTTTGAGGTCTCACCTTTGTTTCAATGGCAGTTGGGACATCTCTTTCTCTCTATTGTGATATTATGCTGCTAGTATTCATGATGCTTTCAGATGTCAGAAGTAAATACTACAGAAGAAACTATAGAGTAATACCTTTGTCACAACTTAAATGTGCATGTGCTGAATCCTATTAAAAGTGTTATTTGATTGACATATGTTTTTCTCATAGAAAACAACAAGTTGCTTATAATGTTCATAACTGGTGCAGAAGTGAAGGCAAATGTCACAAACAGTGACATTTGGCATGCCTCAACAGGGTGAGCACTAAACTGCTTCATCACATCCTCTTCTGCAGTGTTTCTCAAATTTTCTCCTGTTAAAATGAGCTTCAGTTCTCAGAATTCCCCAGCCAGGATACTCTGGGACATGAAATCCATACATCTTAATGTGACTATGGTGAAAAAACACTGTTGGGTTCAATCAATGCCTTTCTTCACATCACAGAACCATACAGAGAGTTACCTGACACTAACTCTTCTATTTTTAAAAATTAGTATGTTCTCAGTCTGGATAAATACTGGAATCTGTCAGTATTTCACCTGCTGCATATAGGAATGAATCCTGGTCAAAACAATAAATTGTCAAGATGTCATCTACTCTTGACTAGATGCTATTTATTCATTTATTTAACTTATATCCTGTTCCAATCAACAGTTGTCATTGACTGATACAGTAACTATAAACACCCAGAGCTGCTGATAGTTGAGCAGTATAAAAATTTAATAAACAACATTAAATTATCCACAGTATGGTTAAAAATAATAAATAATTGTGCAATAACTCCCTGTATGGAAACACATACAAACAATTGAATAACAGATAAGGGGTAAAACACAGACACTATGCTTAAATTACAAGAATATCCTCTGAAACAGCTCTGTTTTTAGTATTTTCCCAAAGACCAGCAGTGAGGACTCAAAAAGCAGCTTTTCTCTTGTTCTCAGTTGAATATGATTCGATTTGCTACAGAGAACATTTTCTCCATCGTGAGCCCATTCTTAAGCTTAACTGCCAACTTTTTAAGAACGCACAAAATGTTCAGCTCCTCTGTCAAGCTTTCCCCTGAATGCATCTGAAATGGTCTGTCTGGGGTTTCGTTTGCAAATGAGATTTTAGCATTTTGGAGAAGCGTTTTAACTTCGCAGTGTTTGGGTTTATCAATGTTTTATGCCTTTTATGAGAGCTGCCTTGGACGGTGTTGTCCTTTTTATGATGGTCTGAGTCAGAGGCTGAGGGACAGGCCAGACGGACTGCGAGCCTGAGGTACTGGCAGGCGCACAGACACCTGAGGCAGTTCAAGCAGTGAGACTGAGCAGGTGGGGGGGATGACTCAGAGGGGTCAGATTCTGGCAGGGTGCCTCACCCAAGAACAAGCCAGCAGCTATGGAGGGCAGAGCAGAAGCAGTCAGCTTTTCTCCTTGAGAAGAAAATCCTCTGACTGAAGCTATGCCCATAACTGGGGCTGCACATGAGCAGCTTCTGGCCTCCTGCCCATCCATTCTAAACAACTGAATAACAGAATAACTGAGTTAGAAGAACCTTGAAGGTCTTCTGGTCCAACTCCCTGCTCAGGCAGGAGACCCGATACCATTTCAGACAAATGGTTGTCCAATCTCTTCTTAAAAACCTCCAGTGTTGGAGCATTCATAACTTCTGGAGGTAAATAGTTCTATCGATTGTTCTGTCAGGAGATTTATCCTTAGTTTTAGGTTGTTTCTCTCCTTGGTTAGTTTCCATCCGTTGCTTCTTGTCCTGCCTTCAGGTGCTTTGGAGAATAGATTAACTCCCTCTTTTTTGTGGCAACCCGTTAAATATTGGAACACTTGCTATCATGTCACTCACTTCTAGTCCTTCTTTTCATTAAACTAGACTAATTAATTAATTAATTAATTAATTATTGGGACTTCTATGCCGCCCTATCTCCCGAAGGACTCACGGCAGCTCACAACCATAAAAACATACAATACAAAAATTTTAAAAAGTATTAAATGGACATCCCAATAACCTAATTAAAACTAACAAACAAACCGAATAACCCCCCCATCAGTCCAGGTCAGCTAGTTGAAAAAGCCATGTTTTCAGGTCACAACAGAAGGATTGAAGGTCAGGAGCCATCCGAAGCTCCAAGGGCAACTGATTCCAAAGGGCGGGTGCACCCACAGAGAAGGCTCTCCCCCTGGGGGTCGCCAGTCGACACTGTCTGGCAGACGGCACCCTGAGGAGGGCCTGTCTGTGGGAGCGCACGAGGCAATGGGCAGTTGCTGCTGACAGCAGGTGCTCCCGCAAATATTCCGGCCCTAAACCAATTCCAACAACCGTTCTTTATAGGTTTTAGCCTCCAGTCCCCTAATCATCTTTGTCGCTCTTCTTCTTGTTATTATTACCTTTATCGTCAAGAGTACAATGTGTACAACATGTGTACAATGAGATTGGCTGAGCCTCCTTTCGTGCATCCCTCCCAACACAACTCACAGTGGGGACAGAAGTCCCTAACCCAGTCCCAATCTTATTACTTCTCCGTACTCTTTCTAGACTCTCAACATATTTTTTACATTGTGGCAACCAAAATTGGATGCATATTCCAAGTGTGGTCTTACCATACTCTCCTGCTTTGGACTTATGTTCTTGTGGCAGCCTGTCCCCTTTGCTCCATTGCCCTGCTCATTCAGACCTTCTGTTTTGACTCGTTGACCCGTTTGTAGAACTGACTCATTCTAGATCTTTGGATTGCTTTGAACTACTTTCATGTTCCTGCCTCTGAATGGTTCCTGCTATCAACTTGAGAACTACTCATGTTAAGGGAGTTAAAAACTCTCTGCACTTCTGGGGCCTTAATGGCTCTCTGTCTGAACACATGCCTTGTCAAAATGTTTACAACGGAGCAATAAAGGTTCCCAAACTTGTCATTATCTTGCTTTGCCTCTGCATCCACTTACATAGGACACCTTTAGGCTAGTCTAGAAATACATTAAAAGACATAATCTTCATTGACTGATGTGAATTGCAGTGAGATCCATATGGAGGCAGTAGGTTGGAAGCACTTGTAATAAATCAACGGTGTATTTTTAATAAGGTAACTTGACTGGCCCCATTCTTCTTGTCAAGTTCAGGAATCCTTTCTCTCTTTTTATTTTAGTATGCTGTTGGAGGTGGGTGGGTGGGATTTTTCCATTTTACTATCAAGATAGGAATTAGATGAGTTTTTGCCAATTGGATACCATCCAAGTATTAGGCCACTTTCACCATTCCCAAACACATTTCAAATAGAGAGGATTAATGGTTTGAAAGAGGGTTCATTTATGTTAACTCTGAGCAGCCCTCCCTCAACAGAGGAGGTGGGGTAAGACACAACCTATATCCAGCCCACAACACAGCCCTTGCAGCAATTCCAAGAAGATTCCACTTCCATTTGCACTTTGACGCATGTGATCCTGAGGGCAAGAGAGTGCTAGCGACAGGATGATTGTAAAGAAATATAACTGTTCCATCTCTCCCCCCACCCTCATCATCTGATCAGAAGCTATCCTTCCTGGCTCAACCCTCAATATTTATCCTTCCATTCCCTCCCTCTGCCCAATAACAATTGAAGAAGTTTCTTGGATGAGAAATGTTTTGTTCTTCTTCCTCAAGGAAAACAGCCCAATTGCTTTTTTGGGGGTAGGGGGAGGAAAACACCTTTTGAGACATTCCCAAACATTGCACCCTCAAGTTGGGTTCATCTCAGCACAGACCCATCCTGGAGAAGCAGAGCAAATTTGAACCCTTTCTTCATACTGGTGATCAGGAACCCACGAATACCACATTGGAGCATCCACTTTTTCAAAGGTCTGCATAGTCGTCACAAAGATGTCCACTGAATCATCCTAAACAATTGTATTTTGTTGCTAGTGTATTATATCCAAAACCTTTTAGGCAATTCCTTGAAATATAAGCCTAGAATCTTGTTGTGTTCCATTTTATTTTTATGTTGGTGTCTCAGAACAAATCTTTGCATATCTCCATACATATGGGATTCCTCCTCCAGGAATTGCATATTGTGCTTTGATAATTTTTGAAGATTTGCAGAATGTTCGCACCTCCTTAAACCTCCTATTAACAAGTACACTAGTTATTGCCACTCAGCATCTTTGTAAAAAGAAGCAGCGCAACTATGAAAACAGGAAGGTTAGAGACCACTTTGACTAATAAAGTTAGAATTTTATTTCCTTACATTTTTTTTTTGACATCACAAATTGTGGAAATTTATTACAGAGGAAAAAGTTCTTGAAATAAAAGATTCAATTTACACTGTAACGAAAAATAAGATTGGCATGAGAATGAATCCAAGACTTGTCATATTTACAGATGGGCGTGCGCAAGCAATGCAGAGTTGTTTTTATAGAACTAATTTTCAAGTCATTGATCACTATGATCTAGTAGTTCTCTGGAGCCTTTTAATTATTTTTAGGCCCCAGTGTTTGAGGAATGGAGCTAAGCCTGAAGGAAAAAGTTCTACTTGGATCTGTGTATTTTTCTCAGAACTGTCAATCACAACTGGGCTTTACCAATATCCATGCTGATAATGGTAGATTATGACAGCCATTAATCTATAGTTCTTGTTCATAATGATACTAAATTTATAGTGGGATCAATTGCTACTTGGGTATAATTTTGATTTTGATCCCTATATGCAATAATATGTCTTTAAGGGACCAGTGTTCCATGAACTGTACCATAATCAATAAGAAATCTTCTTTAGGTGCCTTTTTTCAGTCTATGACTTAGAAAAACAAGTGGCTCAGAAATTCCCAAGGCAATCCATCTGACAGACTATCAATTTGATCTCAGGACATAACAGTCAGAAAGTTGGATATAAAAGCTCAACTCCCAGAATACTACTTCAGGCCAAAATGAACCCATGGTGATACATAATGAAGTATAATTAAATAAATTATGCTTGTTTTGAATTTGCCCCAGTTACTGATGAGTAAGAATTATTCTCAACTGGTGATGGGGCAGATGCCATGAGAAAGGGGTCTTAATTAAGATGCTAAGACACAAATGGGGGAGATTGCAATTCAACACATTTTTGTCCAGGTTTTTTTAACCTGGTTATTTCATTTTACTCCTTTGTGAGGAGTGTCTTATACGAAATATGGCCAATCCTTTTAATGAATACTTCCCTCTATAACCATAGCAGTGAAGATCCAATTGTATATCGTAGCACCATCTCATCTTCTTGGGATCAGAGAAGGAGAAACAATGGAAAGAAAGAAGTCTAAGAGAATCGTTTTTTTTAAAATATAGCACAGCATCGCAGACATTTAGCAAGTACCTCAGTCTGTTACACTCATATGTCTCAAAGTGGCCATAATTCCCCCAGATCTGAAAGGCCTGCTGATTCCCGGATACCAAAATGCAAATCTTCTGTTGACATGGGGGGAAATAAAGTCTACTGAAAAATGCATTTCAAGTCAAAATACGCAACATAAACTATAAATAGATATATTTGTTTTGTGGAGAGGGAAGAAAAGTTAATTTCGTATATACAACACAAAGATGCTTGTTTCAGTAGCCTCTGCATCCAATGTGCCGGCACAAGAGGAAATACAGGTGAGATGGGCCCTGATTTGTCTGGATGAACCCATGCTGAGAAAGTGGATTGTCCCATTTTTCATGATGAGGTGACCTCTGAACTTTGCCCATCAGCACACAGGAAGTGGAGAAGGTGCTCTTACAGTGCTCCATTGATGTCAAGAAACCTGGGGGAAGAAACCATACAGAGAATGGATAGTTATACACCGTAATTGGGAATGAGGAAATGATATCAAAACTGAGAATAAGAATGATTTTCAAACCTGAAAATGTTTTCAGCACTTTAAGTTGAAAAAAAGATACTCTGATCTCCATGGATATTTTCTGCTAAGCAAGCACATCACATAAATGTTTTTTTTTAAAAGATCAGTCTTTCAACCCAGAGCAGTGTTCAATTTTAGCTCAAAGGTTTATTTGGTAACCAAGATTCTGTTATCCCAGGACCAGCAAGATATGCAGGGATGGATTGTACCAAAACGATGTTGGCAATAAATGTGTTGCAACAGAAACCTACTTCTGACTTCCTGTTGGATTCCTTGCTGATTCTTACTCCTCTGGTGCCTTGCAAAGTCCAATAGGTCCATCAGAAACATAAAACATTTTTGCTTATGAATTTCAGTAGTGCAGCATTACATTGAACCTAGACAGATAAATCTTGCTGGGTCCTATACTGCCTTTAAAAATTTATTAGGGTGTTCTTCTTTGTGCACTTTCATATATGGTCAAAGTTTTTCCAAACTTTTTTCTTCAAAGACTTATCTGATCCATCTTTATGTTTTTTTGGATCTCCAACTTTCTTAAGGGAATTGTGAGGTTTCCTAACATGAAAATGAAAGACTAATAGGAAGATTTACAACAAGCAAAATATCCTATATGTGCCAGTAAATCTCAAAGGTTATGAATGGGGCAATAATGAAGGTCATTTCACTGTATGATTACTTAGTGCATTTAAAATATGTTCTGTGTGGTAATAAGCAGTGAAAAAATAGGACGTATTAGTTATACATATGTGGTCACTCTCCCTGTCATCTAGAGATGCTCTTATTCTGACCCTCTCACTGTTAGAAATAGCAACGAAAATAAGGCACTGTAATTTGAATATATAAGTAAAAATGCCATGCAGGATGTATACACTGTGTAAAACAGAGAAAATTTTCTCATTTTCTAAGGGCGAAAAATTCATACCTGAGGGCATGACACATATAACATCCATGTCTCTCATCTGACAGCTTATGAAAGGTATGCTATTTATACCAGTATTTCTTAACCTTGGTGACTTGAAGTCCAGACATCTTCAAGTTGCCAAGTTTGAGAAACACTGATTTATACAATTCTGAAGCTGAACTCTTGGTGCATTAAGTTTCTTCTGGGTTTAATATGCCTACTTTTCACTGAGCCCCCATCTCCCCAAGGTCCCAATCATCCTGTCCCATTTCAGTGTATCTAATGGAACCTGATTCTGCCCCTTCACACCTGGGAGAGCAGCAAAAGAAGAAAAAATGTTTAAGCGTGAAAATATAGGTTCTCTCCAGGAGGAAAAAGTGTTAGTTGGCCATGAGATATAGTATAGATGCATAACAGAAGTGGAATGGTATAATAGCAATAGCACTTAAGACTTATTTAGTGCCTCATAGTGCTTTACAGCCCTCTCTAAGCAGTTTACAGAGTCAGCATATTGCCCTCCATGATCTGGGTCCTCATTTTACCCACTTCAGAAGGATGGAAGGCTGAGTCAACCTTGAGCCTGGTGAGATTTGAATTGCCAAATTGCAGGCAGCCGGCAGTCAGCAGAAGGAGCCTGCAGTACTGCACCCTAACCACTGCACCACCGTGGCTCATTTATAATTATAGGTACAGTGCCCCACAATAGATGCCAAAGTTTGGTAGCCACTCTGTCAACCCTACTTCAAAAATGGACAAAAGGAGAGGAATTCAGATTCCCGTCCGTTAATTTGAGAAAATGTTAGTTGTTTATGAAAGAATTAGAGTCTTCCCTTTATACTCAGAAAGAAAAGGTACAGAATGGGAATACACTTATTCCATCTTTACCTACTTAGCTTGCAGTTCTCTGTTTAAGGCTCACCAACAGGCACTCCCCTGTTGTGATGGATTATACAACTTTGAAGTATAATCCTTTAACATTTTTCTGTCTACCTTCTATTTGATAATAGTTCTATCCCTATAGCAGGTAGTTCTTAAAATAAGTACAGGTAGTCTTTGACTTACAACAGTTCATTTAGTGACCATTCAAACTTACAGCTTCACTGAAAAAACTGACATATGACTATTTTTCATACTTATGACCAGATAAACAGATAATCAGAGTTGGAAGGGACCTTATAGGTCATCTAATCCAACCCCTGCCCAAGCCTTGGTGGCTGAGGCTGTTAAATGCCTAGCATTTAAGTTCCAGCTGCCTGCAATTAGTGCAGGCTCGAATCCCACCAGGCTCAAGGTTGACTCAGCCTTCCATCCTCTCAGGGTAGGTAAATTGAAGACCCAAGATTGTTGGGGGCAATAAGCTGACTTTGTAAAAATGCCGCTTAGTAATAAGCAGGCATATACAATGGAATGAAGGCTATTGCTGAGCACACCGGGTTGTATCCCAAAAATTGTAAGCCGCCCTGAGTCTTCGGAGAGGGGCGGCATATAAATGTAATTTTTAAAAAAAGCAGGAGACCCTACACCATTTCTGACAGATGGGAGTCCGATCTCTTCTTGAAGGTCTCAAGTGATGACGCTCCCACAACTTCTGAGGGCAAGCTGTTCCATTGGTTGATTGTTCTCACTGTCAGAAAGTTTCTCCTTATTTCCAGGTTGAATCTCTCCTTGTTCAGTTTCCATCCATTATTCCTTGTCTTGCCTACAGGCGCTTTAGAAAATAGCTTGACCCCTTCCTCTCTGTGGCAGCCCTTCAAATATTGAAAGTCTGCTATCATGTCTCCCCTGGTCCTTCTCTTCACTAAACTAGCCATGCCCTGTTTCTGTAATTGTTCTTCATATGTTTTAGTCTCCAATACCCTAATCATCCCGGTTGCTCTTCTCTGTACTTTTTCTAGAGTCTCAACATCTTTTTTATAATGTGGTGACCACTGCAGCTTCCCCATGGTCGTGTGATCAAAATTGAGAAACTTGGCAACTGACTCCTATTTTTGATGGCTGGAGAGTCCGGGGGTCAACCTTCTGACAAGTAAAGTCAATGGAGAAGCCAGCTTCACTTATTAACTATGTTACTAATTTAACAAGTGCAGTGATTCACTTAGCAATGGTGGCAAGAAAAGTCATAAAATGGGGCAAAACTCACTTAACAAATGAGCAACAAATTTTGCGCTCAATTATGGTCATAAGTCGAGGACTAGCTGTATGAAAAAGAAAGGAGGGAAGGGAGGAGGAGGGGAAGGGAAGGAAGAAGGAAGAAAGGAAGGTTTGTTTTAGAGCTTACCAGAAAATTCTCCTTTACTAAAATGTTCTGCAGCCTTTCACCAGTTCCGTTTTGAAAACTTTTCAAAGCCATTCCTTATTAAATGTTCTGCTCTACAAATTCAGTTAATAACAATGATGGAGTCCAAAGACTGCATGGTTACCATGATAGTGAGTGGGAGAGAAGAGATATTAAGGAAAAATGGTGCCCCTGCCTCTACTGATTGTACATAAATGATTCAGGAGCAAAAAATGTACAAACTCCACACTGTCAACTAGCTTGTATGAATATTTAATAATGCAAAATATAGCTGGGGTGATCAGGCAGATTTGCCAAATATGTGATGGAGTTTGATAAATATGGATGAATCTTTCTTTTTTCCCATCAACCCATTCCCCACCCCCCCACCTCCAATGCCCAAAGTGGATTTATCTTCCAGAAACAGTCACAAAATTGCATGCAGAGAAGTCTCAATGCATGGATGTGACAGTGGTGTTGGGAAGAAAGGCTTAGATTTGTTAGGCACTAGGGAACCTTGGAATAAGCTGAACCAGCACAAATGGGACAAGTGCCACTTGAACTACAGTGAGACAAGAAAGTAGTGGAGTGATTTTCAAACGGATTTTGGAGAGAGAGTGTGTGTACAGGACAAAACAGTATGACACAGTAAATCCATCATGTGCAGCTGCCCTTCCATTTGTTTATGTTACTATGAAGCATGCAGGGGTTCGCTTCTGTTTGAGATTTGCACAAATAGAAAGAGATTTCAGCCTTCCTATTTTACAACTGCAATCCCTCTACTAAAATAAAATTTAAAAACCCATGTTCAATTGATGCCAACGGAGAAAGAATGGTTGTTTTTTTTTTTAAAATCAGCCCCAGAGAGGAATTACAAAACAAATGGGTGGATGGACAGACTGCAGCTCCCACTCCATATGTTATTAGGACTGAGCCCCCAAATTCTTTCAGCATTATAAACAAGCAAACAGATGGGCAGCTACATGCTACATATTTGATTTATGTAAGAATTCAGCAGAACCTCATTTAGGGTGTGATTTTTCTGAAGACTAATACTGGGGATATTTCAAGGTTTGAATTGCAGACAAACAGAACTTGACAATGAGTATACAGACAGAATAAAATAGCAACCATTTAAAGGGACATTAAAATTGTACTGCAACATTTCTAAAGAGCTCTAGATCTAGAAAAAAACATCTATTTTTATGAAGGATAAAGTCAGATCTCTCTTGAGTTGAACTCAATTCTCAATGACATCACAGACACAACCACACAACAATCTTGGCAATAATATGCAGATGACTTGACAATGCTTTCTTCTTGGATTTATGTGGATTTCCCAGTCTACCCCACAGCACTGTCATAATGACAAAAAATGACATCTATATAATAAATAGTCTTCAAACATAAATACTACCATTATGTATTTGCATCCCTTTGTTGGGCATAAGAGCCACTGCTTTGGGATGGATGGCCATATAAATGTTGTTGTTAGTTGCAAAGTTGTGTCCAACCCATCGGGACCCCACAGACAATGTCCCTCCAGGCCTTCCTGTCCTCTACCATCATCCGGAGTCTATTTAAGTCATATAAATAGTTTAAGCCAAAATATGTTATGGGGTTATATCAGGACCCAATTGCATTTCATGTTCTTCCCCTCCCCCGGATAGTTCCTGACCTAGAGGCCTAGGATTTCCTGCTTATTTCTCATCCAGGTACTATTCAGGTCCAAATCTACTTTACTTTTCAAAACCTGCCAAACTAAGAGCTGCCTTCTTCATCCTGATGCCCTGCTGTGTTAGTATTGCAAAAGATCTTGAAAAGATTTGGTTGGGAAATGTTTCTTCATGAGGGGTCCTTGTTGCTCCCTGAGCTTGGTTGTTTTCTTGCAAACATTTCATTACCCAAACTAGGTATTATCATCAGTACTAATGATGTTACCTAGTTTGAGTAATGAAACAACTGCAAGAAAACCTGCCTGCAAGTGCCTTGGTGGTGCAGGCTGTTAAATGCCTAGCACTTAGTTCCAGTTGCCTGCAATTAAGGTTGCAGGCTCAAGGTTGACTCAGCCTTCCATCCTCTCGGGGTAGGTAAACTGAGGACCCAAGATTGTTGGGGGCAATAAGCTGACTTTGTAAAAATGCCGCTTAGTAATAAGCAGGCATATACAATGGAATGAAGGCTATTGCTGAGTGCATTGGGTTGTGTCCCAAAAATTGTAAGCCGCCCTGAGTCTTCAGAGAAGGGCGGCATATAAATGTAATTTAAAAAAAAACAACCAAGCTCAGAGAGCAGCAAGGACCCCTCATTTCAACCTTGAGCTAAAAATTTTCTCCTTTATTGGTAAAAGATATGGGCATCAAAGGCTTCACAACGTTTCCTAAGTTGTTCCATATAATCTCAATTAATAGAAATGTTCAGCTTAAAAAGTATACTTGTATATTATTACTGTAACTTCCTGATTAAAAATCAAAGGGGGCATGAAATGATAAAACAAACAAAAGAAAATGAAGTTAGGTAAAAGATAAAAATGTAATAGTAACCTGACTCAAAGGGTATAGGTGACATTCCTAGACAGAATAAGTAATTATGCCTTAGAAGAGTTACCCATGGAAGTGCCTGAGGTCAAGTAACTGGATTTGATGAATAGCTTAAAAAAATAAGAGGACTAAAATTAAGTTGAAGCAGAGAGGTAGTTTCAACAAGAAGCAGTTTAAAACTGTGATAATACAAACTATTTTCACAAAAGGGAAAGATGGCTAATAGAAAAAGTGACAAGGGTTAATAAGTCTAAGACAATGCCAACATAACATGAGCACAGTCAAGTTAAACCTGAAGGACGATACCATTTCCCTTAAAAATAAACCTTATCCAATTAAAGAAAAAAAAAGCCTGGAAAAGCCTATTTAAGTCGGGTATAAAACAAGTAAAATAAAACACAACATTTTCAGCTACAAGGGAAACTCTAAGAAGGATTGAGAGGCCAGGCGGGTCGCTAGATAAGGTTACCTAGGATGGTTTATTGCAGGATGGAGAGATTGCAGAGAAGCTATTAAGGTTTCATGACAGGTGTTGGATAGAGATTCACTCCTCCTAAACCATTTTTTGAGGCAGAGTTTTTGAAGAACCAAGTCAAAAAGAAGTGACTAGAGATGATGCACAGAACTACAGCCAACTGTTGAAAACCAGGTATGTGCAGACAAATTACATTTTTCAAATCATTTTAACAGCAATAATAATATGTTCACAAAGATTGGTCAAGTTCCAAATTCAAGGAACCTACCATCTAAGTCAGGTGTAGAAAGTTAGCAGCCACCCCTCTCCTAGAAGAGTGAAATATTCTAGGAAATATTAAAAAGGCAGAATATTATACCTTCCTGGGTGAGAAAAAGAGAAATATGCTCTTGGAAAGCGACCCCCATCTTTGTTAATAGACCCAGAAAGACAAAAGACATCTTATCTACAACACAAAAGACCTTCAGCTCCAGGGTGATGTGATTAAGGCATGGTCCTCAGGACATGATATGATTAGCCCTCTATCCATCTCACCACATGGCACCTGGGAAGATTACCTCACCCAGCAAGATTCAACCAAGCTTGGGACTCAAGACAACCTACAAAGTTACCTCTGCATGGCCCCATGTGAGTCTGACAACCAATCAGGATACATTTCTTGCCACAGGAACAGGAAGCAAGTTCAAAACCCAACAGAGGGTATAAATCTCTCTCCTTCTCTCACCCATGTGCTCTTTTTTGCCCTGAACTTCAACGTGGTCCTGTCCACTATTAAAACCATCCTTCCAAGCAGCCTCCATGTTTCCAGTGTCTTTCTTCCCACTTGGAACTGAATCCAGATGTATATTTCTTCCAACACAGGGATGTCAAACTCAGGGGCCAGATCCACCCCACGAGGGGCTTAGATCTGGCCCGCAGGGCACCCTGGAAACAGCAAAGGACCAGCTCACAATGCCTCTTCCAATGAAAACAGAGCTTGTGAGGGCTGCATGCGGCCCTCCCGAGTTCTATTTTCACTGGCAGATAGTTGCAGGAGGCCGTTGCAACCAAAAACGGAGCTCGGGAGCCCGTTTTCGCTGGCAGAGAGCTTGGGCCACCACCACGAGTGATGTCATGCTGGCCATACCTACCCTGGCCACGTCCATCCTGGCCCCCCAAGGTCAAACACAACTCTGATGCGGCCCTCAATGAAATCGAGTTTGACACCCCTGATCTAAGTAATAACACAAAGAAACAAATGAGGAGGTGGGGAATAGAAATAGAAGTTACTCTGTACATAATAATGTAATAATGTATAACAGAATAACAGAGTTGGAACGGATGTTGGAAGTCTTCTAGTCCAATCCCTCACTCAAGCAGGAAACCCTATACCATTTTAGACAAATGGCTGTCCAATGTCTTCTTTAAAAATCTCCAGAGTTGGAGCACCCACAATTTCTGGAGGCAAACCATTCCACTAATTAATTGTTCTAATGGTCAGGAAATTTCTCCTTAGTTCTAGATTTATTTATTTATTTATTTATTTATTTATATTTTTATTTATTTGACTTATATGCCCCCTCTCCCAAAGGACTCGGCTCACAGATTAAAAGAAAATACAACAATAAATTACCTAAAAAGCGTATTAAACAAACTAAGCCGAATTAACATTAAAACCCCCAAAGATTAAAATCAAGAAAACCCAAGGAGTCAGCATAGCCCAGATTGTAAAAACAGCCAGGTTTTTAACTCGTGGCAGAAGGTACAAAGATCAGGAGCAAGCCGGAGCTCCAGTGGAAGGAGATTCCATAAAGTGGGGGCCGCCACAGAATAGGCTCTCCCCCGAGTCCCCGCCAAGCGACATTGAGTCACGGACAGCACCCTGAGGAGGCCCTGCCTATGCGCCCGTACCGGGCGGTTGGTACTTGAAACTGGGAGGAGTCGTTCTCGTAAGTATCCTGGACCCATGCCATGTAGGACTTTGAATGTTAACACTAAAACCTTGAATCTCACCCGGAGGGCAACCGGAAGCCAATGCAAGTCACGCAGGAGGGGTGTAACATGGGAGTATCGGGAGGCTCCCAACACTACCCGCGCCGCATTCTGCACCAGCTGAAGCCTCCGAGTGGTATGCAAGGGCAGTCCTAAGTAGAGAGCATTATAGTAGTCCAGTCGGGAGACAACGAGGGCCTGAGTAATCGTGCGCAGGGCATCCCGGTCCAGATATGGGCGCAACTGGCGAACCAGCCGGACCTGGGCAAAGGCCCCCCTGGCCACGGCTCCCACCTGCTCCTCCAACTTGAGCCGTGAGTCCAGAAGACCCCCAGGTTCTGTGCCCTGTCCACGGGGGGTAACACCTCCCCCCCATGACCAAAGATGGAACCTCAGAACTGGACCGGGATGTCGATATGCACAACCACTCTGTAGATTGGCGATGTATTGTCATGACAATTTCAAATCAAAAATATGTTATTATTTCAATTATGCATATTTAGGCTTTAGCAAAAAATATAGCATGGGAGGTCACCAAATGTTTCTTACACACTGAAGCATTCAGCAATGCCATTCAGTTGTGCATTTTCCCACCTATGCCATTGTATGCAACGATATAATATGGGGGAAGAAAATCCATTTCAGCAGGGGCTTCCATGTTTAATGGCAGCTCTGTGTCAAATAAGATCCCCAAAATACTTTCTACAAATTGCACAGGAGTATGGAATAGGACAATATTGAGAAAATTTGCACCTGGTGGTATGTATTTCAAACAGCTATTACAGGCACAGGAGCTGTTTGGCAACTAGTCTCAGCAACCCAAATGCCCAATACAATGCATGAGTCAGCAGTGCGAGCCTATTGGCCATCAGCACTCCCCACCACCCAAGAAACACTATTGATTCTCCTCCTGTTTATAGCACTTAGTACATCTTTCAGAAGATAATTTCTGGAATTCTAGCTCCCCACAAGCTTGTTTTGTGTAAACTGCAGAAACTTTCACTTATTCTGTAGTCTACCAGCTGTTTCTGGTCTGAGCAATCAGATGGGGAGATATTCAGCTTCAGTGCTTCTAACTGGCACTTCCTTTCTCTCCTTTTCTTCTTCCTTAGTTCAATCCTGATTGTAATGGCTAATTCCAGCTTAGGTTTAGTCTTTGCCAACTTGGCATTCTCCAAAAAGGACTGAATTACAAATCCTATTTTCCCCAGTCCTTGGTTTCTGATCCTGCTAGCTAGAGCTGATAGAACTTGTAGTCCAATGCAGCTAGAACATGGATGTCAAACTAGCCGCATCACATGATGTTTTTTTCCTCTGTGGAGCTGGGGTGGGCATGGCCTGCATGTTATGCATCCGGTCCGTGGGCTGCAAGTTTGACACCCCTGGCCTAGAACAAATGTTGCTATTCTGGATATAGCCCCTCCCAATGTTTACTTGAAAAGAAAAGGAGCCCAACATTTCTTCTTTGTCACACTTATGGTATACCATAATATAAAAGCAACATGACATAACGTAACATAATGTAATGTAACATCACACATCATATCACACCACACTACACTACACAACATGCCACAACTATAAATGAAATTGTGTGAAGATGCTGTTATCAGTATGCACTGAGCTATAAAGAGTAGTGAAAGTATTGGACTAGGAATCCAAAGATCCAGAACCTCATTCAGATGTTAAGCTTGCTAGGTGTTTATGGGCTATTCACTGTCATTCAGTTTAATATTTCATAGGAGGAGGTAGAAACTACTTACATAAGCTTCATCTGCTTGGCAGGATATGAACAGTGATAATAATCTTAGTTAGTATTAAAACCATAATAGTGCCATTACCCCAATTCCCCAGATTTTTAAAGATCTGGTTTTCTGCAGCCTTACCATATTATACTTCCCACTCAGCTCTAAATTTCAACAGTGCTTCTAGCTATTTAAATAGGATGCAATGGTAAGTTGCCTTCAAACCAAGCTCAACACTAGGTTATTTCATGGACATATCATCCATGTAATTTTCTTGGCAGCGACAGAGAAGGCCATCCCTTGCTGCCTTCTGGAGTGCTCTTCATATTTCCAGGCTATCACATGGCCCTTGTATTTCTTGGGAGTACCCCATCCATGTATTAACCAAGCTTGACCCTGCTTCAGTTCTAATTCTACAAAAGGTTGACTAGATGTTTACACCTGCTGAGGGAAAAAACCAAGATGCACCTCCTAAGAAATTTCCCAAATAGAATCAGCATGTTTTTAAAATTTGTGAATTTGAGGCATGTGCTATCCAGCCAGTATATAGTTAATGGGAATTGTTATAGTTAGTTAGGAATTGGGAGCTGTCCCCTTAAGGGAATGCATCATGGTAAATGTAGTTAAGGTATCCTGGGAAATGTAGTCCATGTCATGTGGCCACATCTGTAATCCTGATTGGTCACTGAATTGACCCTTGGTGGGTTGGGGGAGGTTTCTCCACTCTTGCCTGGAACCCAGAAACATGCTGCTGCCTCAACCCCTCGCTCCTTCATTTTGGGGATGAAAAATTACCATCCGTTTATACCAGAAAGTCAGCTAAGCAAAGAGTTGGACATTGAGATGAATCTTGACGTAACTCTAAGTTATATTGAGGATGCCTGATGAACCAATAAAAAGACTTTGTATGGATGCTTTGTGGAGTTATCTATCTGCCTTTATACATTCAGTCAGTAATTATAGAGGACAGAAATAAGGCAGATAGACAACTTTCGTTTTAGGAATGGAAAGTCTTCCCACCATCTGTAAAATCAGACAGGGTGGCTGAATATAAAAGTGCATGGAGATAAAAACATATCCACAAACACGGTTGTTAGGGAACCACTGTGTGGGGGTGGATGGTTGCTGTAGTCCTCCTTCAGTGGGCTTCCCACAGATAATTGATTCACTTCTATGGAACAGTCTAATTGTGACTTTTTCTTCTTGGACTGTCCATTCATTCCCCTCCCTTTTCTCCACCTATGGCTTCCTCCCTCCCTCTCTCTTTCAGTTGCTTCTCCTCTCCCTCCCTCCTGTTTCTACGCTCTGTTTGCCCCATCTGTGTCCCCTCCCTCCCTTTCCCTAGCAACTCAAGCAACTATTTGGCTTTTTTTCTTGGGGCTGATGGTCAGTGTCCTTAGATGAGTCACTCTAATTCAGGCCAAACAATTGTCCTGAGGTGGTTGGGATGGTAAAATGCCTGAAGAAGAGCTTGGAAGGAAGGAGAAAGAGCACAGTGGAGAGGGAAGTGCTTTAAAACATTTGCAAACATGGATACAACAGTGCCAGACTGTGAGGAAGACATTTTCCTTAGGACTTCAGAAAAGTGCTGGTATTTGCTCCAGATAAAGCCATCACTGAAGGTGACTGGAGTTAGTAATGAGACATCCTTATTTATGCCAACACTGGGCTGCAGCACTCTTGATGCTACTTAGCAGAGACCCAAGGCAATAATCCAGGACATTTAATTGCACTGTTTTCCTTTCATGTTGCAAAGACAGCCCCAGTGCCAGGGTGGGTGAGCTTTCTCATTCCTTCCGCACCAGAGCGCTCTGCTTAAGATTCATCCAAATCCTGTTCTACCTGTCTCAGCACCAGCCCCCTTTAGGAGGGCCTTGGGGTGGGGGCAGTCCCTGATGTGCTTGCAGCAAACTCCACAAAATACAGGTCCCTGCATGGGAGTGAGATTAATAGCTGACAAAGTCTTGCATGGTTGATGTGCAAACTCTATTAACAAGGCTAATTCCCCTCAGGCAGCAGGGGTAGGCCAATGCCTCCCTGCATGCCCAGATAAACTGGAGAAAACACCTGCTGAAATTTTGTGTCAGGCTTGCTTTGCTTTGTGGCATGCCTCTTCCCCTCCCCAACTCTGAGGGGACAGGAAGCAACCCCTCCCAAATATTCTGCATGCTGAATGCAGGCTGATAATATTCAGTTACATTTCCATCCAAGTCTATCTCCATTTGCATTCTTTCTGGTATTCTCCTGTGAATTATTATGAATTTTAAAAACTGAACTGGAAAGAAAAAGAGAGAGAGAGAGAGAGAGAGAGACATGGCTGAACAGAATCAGTTGCTGATATTTTGGTTTTGGACTGTGGAATCTGAACTTGCACTGTTCAATACCAGGGCATGCCAATATTTTCCCTAGGGAAGGGTATTAAACTCGACCGTGTTATGTGATGTCTCGTGACATTTTTTAATTTATTTTTATTTATTTGATTTGTCAATAGCTTACAAAATAATAGGTATAAGTATAAACATGAGTAAGAATACAGAAAATAGGTACGATTAAATGGGGACAACAGGACAGGGATGGGAGGCACGATGGTGCACTTATGCATGCCCCTTATAGACCTCTTAAGAATGGGCTGAGGTCAATAGTGGATAGCTTAAGGTTAAAGGAGTGGAGGTTTGAGGATGTAACCACAGAGTCAGGTAGTGCATGCCAGGCATTGACCACTCTGTTGCTGAAGTTGTACTTTCTGCAATCAAGTTTGGAGCAGTTAACATTGAGTTTGTATCTGTTGTGTGTTCTTGTATTGTTGCAGTTGAAGGTGAAGTAGTCATTGACTGGTAGGACATTGTAGCAGATAATTTTGTGTACCACACTTAAGTCCAACCTTAGGTGGTGTAGTTCAAGATTGTCCAAGCCCAAAATTTCAAGCCTGGTAGTATAGGGTATTCTGTTGCGAGCAGAGGAGTGTGGTACTCTTCTCGTGAAATACTTCTGGACTCACTCAATTGTATTAATGTCTGATATACAGTGCGGATTCCAGACAGATGAGCTGTATTTCAGTATTGGTCTCGCAAAGGTTTTTTTCACAATGAGTTTTTTGCTTTTGTAGAGCCAGGGTGGGCATGGCCTACACATGATGCATCCGGCCTGTGGGCTGCCAGTTTGATACCCCTGCCCTAGGGCATCTAAAATACAGGTGGTCCTTGCTTAATGACCACTCATTCAATTCAGCAACCGTTCAGACTTGCCAAGATGCTAAACAAATTGTACTTACGGGTAGTCTTTGGAGTTCCAGCTGTTGCCATATTCCTGTGGCCATGCAATTATAGTCTGGGTGCTTGACCCCTGACTCACAATTACGATGTTGAAGTGTCTCATGGTTATGTAGCTGTCATTCGTGACCTTTGCCAGTGTCCAACAAGCAAAATCAATGGGGAAGCTGGAAGGAGGCTACAAATGGCGACCATATGACATCCTCACTTAATGACGGTCAGTGATTCACTTACTGATGGCAACTAGGACTTCTGTAATTTCCAATGCTAAATGGCTCAGTCATGTGGCATCAAATTTTACAATCATGTTGCTTAGTGACAGCAATTCTAATCCCCTTTGCCCTTGTTAACTGAAGACTACTTATAGAAGAAAAAAAACTCCTTCAAGCCCAAAAACCTCTTCCTTGGTCTCTATTTGGGTATGTCCAAGTTGTTTTCTTGGCAATAGTACTAGCCTAGGATTCCCTATTTCCTACTTTGCTTAGCTTTTTGAAGATCAGCCAAAGCCAGCAACCAGCTTTTATTTCTAGCTTCACCAACCAGGAATAGGAGCAAATAGTGACACAAATAAGAAATATCTGCATAGAGAATTAAGAAAAAGGGGGCTTCTGAGGATAGCATTTTGTGATCACTACCAGCCAATTGGGCAACTATTTACACAACAATCCATTTCTGGATTCCCACCAAGCATTCTGTTTCAATGGCTTCAGCGGGGGAAGGAATGTATTTAACTGTTAAATGACTGGGGAAATGGAACCTCTGTTTATTCACAATGTACCTCAAACTATGCTGAGGAGTAACTCCAAGTCAAGACGGGTGCCCCTCCCAAAGAAGTAGGTCATTCATTTCTAAGCCAGGGAACATCTGGGAAACATCTTGGTCTCCCCTTGGTCTCTCTCCCTCCTTCTACATAAAAAGGGCAAAAGAGTCATCTCTGTCTTCCCGCCAGACTTTCTGAGATTTGCCTTAGGAATTTCTGAGATCTGCACGTAATACAGATCCAATTCCTAGTAGCACACATGCAGATTCTTGCATGAATTTATTTATTTATTAGATGTTTTTATCCTACCTTTTTATTTGATAAGTAACTCAAAGTACTGAACATACCCCTTCCTCCCTCTATTTTTCCCACAACAGCAATCCTGTAAGGTGGGTTGAGAGAGACTGACTGGCCCAAAGTCACCCGGGCAGCTTTCAGTCCTAAGGTGGGATTAGAACTCACTGTCTCCTGGTTTCTAGCCTTAGGTGTGATTTAGACTTCTGTGCAGTGGTGGGATTCAAAATTTTTTACTACCGGTTCTGTGGGCATGGTGAGGCTTGGTGGGCGTGGCAGGGGAAGGATACTGTAAAATCCCCATTTCCTCCCCACCCCGCTAACCTGCTTTCCAGCTCCGTTCTCCTGTGCAGAGCAACAAAGAAGACCCAGCCGATCAGCTGGGACTCGGGAGGCAGAGAATAGATGGGGTGGGGCCAGTCAGAGGTGGTATTTGCTGGTTCTCTGAACTACTCAAAATTTCTGCTACCGGTTCTCCAGAACTGGTCAGAACCTGCTGAACACCACCTCTGCTTCTGTGTCAATGCACATCAGGGAATGTATTCCTTTGGTATTTGTCCACGGCTAGTATTACTACAAGTAGGACCTTACACCTGTTGTGGGCCTGGATAACCTCTTACTCTTTGCTGTCATCTAGTAGTCGCCCCAAATTCTGTAGCACATATCTGGGACAATCCAGACAATCTGTAGCACATATCTGGGACAATTAAGACAATCTCTAAACAAATTTGTTTCTTCACTGTATAAGGCACACACAACATATTTCCGTCTACCTGCAATACACAATTTTCTGCCCTTTGGCTATTTGCTGGGTGGGATGAAAGAAGTCAGGGCAGGTTACTTACCGTGACTGTTTTTATCCGTCCCAGTTGCCTAGTACAACTCCAGCCAGAATGATTGATTAATAAAGTGCATTGCTCCCCTTCATCACAGGGCTCCATCCCACACCACTGTTTATTAACAATGATCTGGGCTGCCGGACACCAGCAGGGAAGTCAAAGAAGGAAACATGGAAGGTGAGAAAGGGAAAGAAAAGAGAGGAAAGAAAATTAGGCACACATTTAACAGAATTATCGATACAACACGAGACTTAAAGCCTTGAAATTTATTTTACAGTGCAAACTGCCAGTGGAGCCAAACTGAGGTGTCTAGGAATTATAGTTTGAAAACATTTGGATGACCTCAAATTTGGGGAAGCTCTCATCCTTCCAAATGAGACTCTCTGGTCCCTGCAGTAAGCTGCCCCCCTCAACCACTCCACTTCTGGGAAGGGACCTCCTAGGATGGAGCTAGAACGAACAGAGAGTTAAGACTGCAGGGCTCTGAGGCACCAACTCTCCAGAACAGAATGGATTCATGTTAGATCCCTTGGGATTCTGCTGTGGGGTTGTTTTTTTTTGCCATTGAGAAAAATATTGAGAAAATATTTGCCATTGAGAAAAATATTTCAAAAGAGACGCCAACTGTACTGAGAAAAAACAGAAGCTGTGAAATGGGGAAAAAAGCAGTGTGGAGGAGCACCGTAAGGGGTTAAATGCAGAGCTGCAGAACAGGGATAACATCTATGGAGCTTTCTGCTGCAACGCCTTTAAATATGAGATAACTACCACCTGTGGGCTCAGAATAGCCTTACGTTCACCATACATATTCACCCACTCAGAGGCCCTGTATATTTCCTCCCCCCTCCCCACATAGCAACACTAGGGAGCATGTTACTGTTGCACAACCACAGCACGTAGCAACACAAGATAACAGATGTCTGTATCCCAAAACCTCAGGAAAGCATCCTGCAAGGCCTGGAAAAGAGTTTTTTGCCATCACATACTCAAGTCAGTAACACTGGCTACCCACCAGCAGTGAGCAATCTCTCCAGGGCTACATCCTCCAGGAGTAAAAAATGTGGGGAGAGGATCTGTGTGTCAATAGCTGATGAAACCAAAGCAAGCAGACTTAAAAGTGAGATTGGCTCATTCTTTCACTCCTTCTTTTATCTCTGACAAGTGGAAGAGGGCAGAGTAGATGTTTTTGGTCCAAAGTCAGGGTTGCCTTTGGAAATTAAGCTGCAAGGGACTTGATAGTAAGTCAAGAGCCACATGTGGCTTTAACAGCTCAGATTGTTGACTTTTGAGTTAGGCAGGGGCTGGGTCTTCTGCAATCATATGTATTTCTTTAATGCTCCACAACGCATTGGCTCAGGCTGTTAAATGCCTGCTCTTAAGATCCAGCTGTCTACAATTACTGTAGGCTCGAATCCCACCAGGCTCAAGGTTGACTCAGCCTTCCATCCTCTCGGGGTAGGTAAATTGAGGACCCAAGATTGTTGGGGGCAATTAGCTGACCTTGTAAAAATGCCGCTTAGTAATAAGCAGGCATATACAATGGAATGAAGGCTATTGCTGAGCGCATTGGGTTGTGCTCCAAAAATTGTAAGCCGCCCTGAGTCTTCGGAGAAGGGCGGCATATAAATGTAATTAAAAAAAAAAAAGAAGCAGAGTTCTGCTTGTTTAGGAAGGAAGGAGGGAGAAAGGGCTCTGCAGCCCTCTGAAAAATGTTCCCTGGGAATTCTCCAGATTAGTAAGAGGGGAAATGGAGGATTTCCTCAAGGGAATGGGGTCCAAACCAAGACGGCCTTTCTATCAGAAATGGGGGCCCTTCCACTCATGGAAAAGAGCTACTGGAAATCACAATCCAACTGCTCTGTTCAGCTATTATGGTCATAGTCATAGCACAGAATCTATACTCCCTCACAAAGCCACATTCACATCCACACAGTCTTGTTTGGGCATCCAAAAATAGGGAGAACTGTGTGAGAACTACCAATAAGAGCCAGGTTGACCTGCTGAAGATTTCCACAGATAAAACAGAGAGATCTGCAGGAGGAACCCTTTATGGGTGTGCTTGCAAATACACTGCTGTCCACACATGGAAACCCTAATTCTTGTTCACATGGGACACACAGAGATTTCCCTGTGCCCACCAACCCCAGATATCATGAGGCTGGAGGCTCCTATTCTGAACACCTTGGTAGTGTTTCAAAGGTCAGGAGTCCCCCTTCAGATGAACACCAACTCCTAAACAGGCATCAGTGAACTATCTACAACGATGGACTGATCAAAAAGAAGTTGTGATGTATCTCTTCAGTGAGAAAGAGAGGTCTTGCAACTAGAATGTAAAGTAGCTGTAACAAGCAAAAATCTCATGAATGAATATGCCAGTTGATTTTCTTGAATTGCAATGTAATTCCATTAAAAAACCTGTACTTTTTTTGCATGCATTTAGTCTGGGACTTTGCTGTTAAATCTCGTTAAACACTGCCTGACTTCTTTTTTTAACAGAATGATCTAATAACACAAACAGAAATCTGTCTCTGACAACACCAATTTGTCTGTTGTTGAACAAATAGTAACAGTGTTATAAATGATTAAGGGCAATTGTTTAGTTCCAAACGTGTCCAAACACTGGCAAAGGAGCAGTTTTTATGGGTCCATTTTAGTAAGTGCCTTGATCAAATCCAAAGGCCAGGTACCAACTCTTCAAAAAGTCACAGAAGACAAATGCCTCATCTCTTGTGTTGATTAGTGATGACAAAACAACCCCAAACCCAGCTTTGTTTTGTTTTGTTTCCCCTTGAGTTACACTAACAAAACTCAATATTTTTCTAAACTTTTAATTTCTGGAAACGCCCCTAGCTTTAGCTCGAAATGCGGTCTCCAGAATGGAAAAGCCATCACTGATGCTGTTAAGTTGCTCTCATAGAGCTTCATGGGTCCCTGCAATGTGTCTCAGCCATTTGTATCAAATTGCTGGTCCTCGTCGGCCAGATTGATGGGTCTTTGGTGCAACTGAACAAGAGTGAAGGCAGCCTTACTTTCTTACCATCTACACAGGCAGGTTTTGCTTTCGTTGTTCCAGCAACTTGTCCTCTTCGACAGGCACACCGTGCTGTCTGTCGGGCAATCATCCTTTTGGGATGGCTCATATCTCTATCCAGGGCTGTGATCTCACATGTCCCTACCTCCAGCTCCTTCCCTGTTAAGATAGAAGAGAGATTTAACCCCTTCACACACAAAGATGCAGGAAAATAAGGCAGCCTATTTACCAGAAAAGGGAGTCAGGAGCTTGGACCCTGGATCCTAAGCTAAAGAGAGTCCCTGTGGTGGCAACAGCTCTAATTTATACAGGTGCCCCAGAAAAAGATGGCAGGCAATCAATTCAATTGAGTAAAAGCAAATAGTTTTCTAATCTTACAGAAGGGAGTCCAACAAAATCAGTTGTGCAGACATGATGAGCAAGTACACTAATTGACTATGCAAAACTGTATCAACATCTTCTATGTAACTTCTGCTAAAGGATGACATTGTGTACGTTCAAATTCACAGAACCCCCCTTAGGTGTAGAATTCAGCTCCTTCTCATATAACACATTGGTATCCAGGGATGCCTACAAATAATTCTTGCAATATCACCAACAGAATTGCTGTGCTGTATTTCTTTTATTGGCTGGGAGGATATGATTATTTCTAAGGTGCTGGGGGTTTTGTATACTCCCATACTGAGAAAAGTGAGCCCATTCAAGTTTGGCTTGCTGGCTAACTAACCTAATAAAAACCTAGCCAAACAAGAGGATATTCCAAAGCCATTAATCTGCACTACCGTGTTATGATCCATGCTGCAAGCTTTTTTCTTTCTTTCTTTCTTTCTTTCTTTCTTTCTTTCTTTCTTTCTTTCTTTCTTTCTTTCTTTTCTTTATATATATATATATATATATATATATATATATATATATATATATATATATATATTAAGATCATGTCTTTGGTCTTCCTTTACAAAGTCAAGGCAACATAGATACTTCCTCTTCCAATTTTATCCTCATTAAAAAAAAGTCTAGATGATAGTTGCCATATTAGAATTTAAGTATTTCAATCTTAGTTTAATACCCTAGCTATAGTATCATCCGGCCCTGGCTACGATGGCTGTACCCCCCCCCTCCCAGCTGGGGTGGACAGGATATGTCTTTTGTTGGCTGGGACCCTGCTCTGGTGGCGACAGTGGCAACAGCGGCGGTGTGGACCCAAGGCCAGTGTGGTTGCCGGAACTGGGCGTGAATGTTGGAGGTGAGCCCGGAGGCTGCCCCTGGCCGGGAGGTAGGCACCAATGAAGATAAGGGCGGCTGCACTGTCGGATGCTGCCCCCGGTTGATCTTCTCCGCCCCCTTTGCCTTCTTTAATTCTGACTCCTTGAACGTCTGGGATGAATGACTGGGTTGTTGGCGCCACAAGGGTTTGTTGGCGCCAATTGATGTGATGCCGAGGGGCAAGAAGACTCTCCCTGTTTCCATCTGGGATGTGAACTATCAGACGGTTTTATCCATCTGCCATCCAGAACTCTTGTCTCCTCCGTGCTGTGGGGGTTACCTCTCCCGCCCTCATTAGTCTTCATTGGCGAGGGTGATGGAACTTTGTTGGCTCACCCACCCACTATTGTGAGAGAACAATGGGATGGGTTGTACCACCTCCTCCCCAGCAACTTCAACTGCGGTGCAACATCTTTTAATCACTGGGGGCCACGAGCAGTGAGAGAGCAGTGGCCAGCCTTAGATGCTCGACCAACAGCCCCCTGGAATGCCGTGAGAGGGCATCCAGGGATGGAGGCAACTCAGTGGTTTTTGAATTATGCCAATGGTTAGATTATAAGATCTTTATGAGGACATACCACTTACATCTAGGGCTGCTCCTCCCTTTGTTGATGGGACATGTACCAACATATGCGGGCTTTTTGGGTAGCTGAATTGTGGGCTCTGAGGAATTCTCCCCTCTCTTGGGTTTGGCCCACTGGTTTATCATCAGCCTATCTCGAGGACGGATTCTGGAACTGAGAGATGGCATGACGCAGGAAAGGGTAGGGACCGGGGCTCGGGGAGGGATAAGGAAAAAGGACCCAGGGCTTCTCTGTTAAAATTTTTATTTCGGTTTCTTAGGGGGTTAGAGAAGGGTGGGAGGGGTGGGGGGGTCTTATTACAGGAGTTCAGTGCAGCCTGAAACAGGGCCGTGGTTGGGGGTGCATGAGGGGCCTGTGGGACTCGGGCGAATAGTGGGGGCCATGATCCCCAGGGTGGTTGGAATGGGTAGGAGCTGATGAGGCGGGGGGCCATATCATGTTAGGGGAGCGCGCCCCCGCTATGTCCAAGCTGTGGCATGCTCCAACCCCTTAGCCTCTTCTCATCCCCTGGGGGTTTTGGGATCCAGGACCCCTGGGCTCAGACTGGTGTACTTTAATGCCAGGTCCGTGGTTAATAAGGCACCACTCCTCCGTGATGTGATTGAGGAGGAGGCCGTGGACCTGGCTTGTATCACCGAGACCTGGTTGGGGCCGGAGGGTGGAGTCCCTCTGGTTGACATCTGTCCCCCAGGTTTTCGGGTGCTGCACCAGTCACGACCCCAGGGAAGGGGTGGGGTGGCTATTGTCATTCGGGAGACCCTGTTTCCAAGGGAGGTCCCTGCCCCGGAGATAGGCGGGTGTGAATCCCTCCTCCTGAGGTGTGGGCCTGCAGGTCGGATGGGCGTGCTGCTTAATACCTGTCCCCCAGCTATGTCTCAGCTGCCCTGCCTGGGCTTCTTGATGCCGTCTCGGGGGTGGCAGTGGAGTTTCCAGGGCTTATAGTTCTGGGTGACTTCAACCTGCCTTCCTTGGGTCTGGCGTCGGGTTTGGCCCAGGAGTTCATGGCCTCCATGGAGGCCATGGGCCTGACCCAGATAATTGATGGCCCGACTCATGAGGGGGGTAACATGCTTGACCTGGTTTTTGTCTCAGAGCAGTGGCGGAGTGGTCTGGGGGTGGTGGTGACATAGTTACCCACCCCGTTTCATGGTCAGACCACTATCTCCTGCGGCTGATCTTCCATCAAGCTGCCCCACACCGCTGGGATGAGGAGCCACTTAGATGGTTCCACCCCAGGCACCTGATGGACCCTGAGAGGTTCCAGGCAGAGCTGGGGTTTTTTTCCTGCATCCCTTACCCACAGCCCTGCCGAGGTCCTTGTGGCTACCTGGCAACAGTCGGCTGCAGGGGCTCTCGACAGGGTTGTCCCCATGCGTCCCCTTCCTCGGCGCAGATCCCAGTCAGCCCCCTGGTATACCGAGGGGCTCCGGGAGATGAAGCGCCGCAGGAGGGGACTGGAGAGCAGGTGGAGGGCGACCCGTTCTGGATCTGACCGAGCCCAGCTAAGAGCCCATATTAGGACTTACCTGGTGGTGGTGAGGGCGGCGAGAAGATCTTATTTCTCCGCCCTCATAGCATCTGCAGATAACTGCCCGGCCACCCTGTTTGGGGTCGCTCGCTCCCTCCTCCAGCTGGGGGTGGCGGACCCTTTGGGGGTAGAGCTGAGGAATTTGGCCAGTATCTGCAGGATAAAATCGCTCAGATCCGGGAAGGGTTTGCCGGACTTGCAGTGGCCTGAGGATGGGGATGAGTGGTTTGGCCAATGTTATCTGGACTGAGTTCGATCCTGTTTCTGAGGATGAAGTGGACAGGATTATGCGGTGGCTGAGCTCCACCACATGTTTATTGGACCCGTGCCCTTCCTGGTTGGTTTATGCCTCCAGGGAGGTCACATGCGGCTGGCTCCGGCAGTGGTCAACGCTTGTTAAGGGAGGGCTGTTCCTGCCGCTTGAAAGAGGCGGTGGTGAGGCCCCTTCTGAAGAAGCCTGCCCTTGACCCAGCCGCTGAACAACTTTTGTCCGGTCTCCAACCTTCGCTTTTTAGCGAAGGTTGTTGAGAGTGTGGTGGCCCAGCAATTGCCACTTTTCCTGGAGGAAGCGGACTACCTGGATCCGTACCAATGGGCTTCCGCCCGGTACAGCACGGAGACAGCATTGGTCGCACTGATTGATGATCTCTAGGGCTCGGGACAGGGTTTTTCCTCTGTCCTGGTCCTGTTAGATCTCTCAGCGGCTTTCGATACCATCGACCATGGTATCCTGTTGCAGCGCTCGGGGTTGGGAGTGGGAGGCACTGTTTTACAGTGGTTCTCCTCCTTCCTCTCGGGACATTCGCAAACAGTGTTGGCAGGGGGCAGAGGTCACTCCAAGGTATCTCACTTGTGGGGTGCCCCAGGGCTCGGTCCTCTCACCCCTCCTGTTCAACATTTATATGAAGCCGCTGGGTGAGATCATCCGTGGCTTTGGGGTGAGTTATCATCAGTATGCTGATGATACACAGTTATACATCTCCACCCCAGGCCACATCAGTGATGCTCTCTCAGTGATGTCCCGTTGTCTGGAGGTGGTACGGATCTGGATGGACAGGAACGTGCTTCACTCAATCCAGCCAGGACAGAGTGGCTGTGCATACCGACATCTCGGTCCAGTTTGGATGTTCCATCTTTGGTCATGGGGAGGAGGTGTTGCCCCGTGGACAGGGCACGGAACCTGGGGTCCTCCTGGACTCACGGCTCAAATTGGAGGAGCAGGTGGGGGCCGTGGCCAGGGGGCCTTTGCCCAGATCCGCTGGTTCGCCAGTTACGCCCATTCCTGGACCGAGATGCCCTGCGCACAGTCACTCAGGGCCGTTATTTCCCGACTCGACTACTGTAATGCTCTCTACCTATGACTGCCCTTGCGTACCACTTGGAGGCTTCAGCTGGTGCAGAATGCGGCCGCGCGGGTAGTGATGGGAGCTTCCTGATACTCCCATGTTACACCCCTCCTGCGCAACCTGCATTGGCTTCCGGTTGCCCTCCGGGTGAGATTCAAGGTTCTGGTATTAACATTCAAAGTCCAGCATGGCATGGGTCCAGGTTATTTATGAGAACGGCTCCTCCCAACATCAAATACTAACCGCCCTGTATGGGCTCACAGACAGGGTCTCCTCGGGGTGCCGTCTGCGACTCAATGTCGCTTGGGCAACCCGGGAGGGCCTACTCTGTGGCAGCTCCCACTCTGTGGAATCTTCTTCCGCTGGAGCTCCGCCTGGCCCCCGATCTTCGCACCTTCCGCCACGATTTGAAGACTTGGCTCTTTTTACAATCTGGGCTGTGCTGATTCTCTGGGGTTGGTCCTATTTTAACTATGGGTTTTAATTTTCAATTCGGCTTAACTTGTTTAATATACTTTTAATTAATTTATTTATCATTGTATTTTTAGCTGTGAGATGCCCTGAGTCCTTTTTGGAGAGGGGGCGGCATATAAGTCAAATAAATAAATAAATAAATCTTTTGATATGAGAAAATACTGAAGCATTTTCTACCTCTTGTCTTGGAACCAGAGACATTAAATTTTAAAGAAACATTAGTTTACCATCACTGCACAACTCACATTCTGGTTCAGCATTCATAAATCCAAGTTATGGTTTGTTTAACCATAGCTTGCCAAATAACAAAAAAAAGGTTGTATTCACACAACTAATTAAATCATAAGTTATGTTTTGCAAACCGTTATACCAAAACCAAACAAACGTTTTTGCAATTTAGTGTGATATGAGAAATGGACTGCTAGATCCTCAGTTAGAGAACCACTTTCAGCCATATTGACACTGTTTTTTTCTTTCTTTCTTTTATCCCACCCAAGGAAGTCCATGATAGAATTGGGCAATGGCAAAGCTTCCTTGTGTTAATATTCATATTTTCCATATTGGTTTCTTGCTTGTATAACAAGTTGGCCAGATATTGCTTCTTATATCATTGACTCCCTAGATCCGTCTTCTTGATTAAAGAAGAAGAAAAATCACATGGATTTGTTCAACTGTAGACATTCTTGCTAATAGCCTGCTATTAACTGCTGTTTAAGCACAAACACTCCTTCCTGCAATTTGACTACTAATCTATTCTGGACTATAACTTTTTTGATAATCTGTCTGAATTCCTGCCATATTTTGGCATGCTCTCAATATAAAATATTTGAAATACTTGCATACTATATTTATACCCTGCCTTTTTAAATAGGTTCAACCCCTTATCTGTTTCATTGCTTCCCCAATTTAGGTGAACAGCAACAGTTTCTCATTTCTTCAGTTCTTCTTCAATGGCATTTGAATAAAGAAAACATATGCAATCACTTCGATTTATACAGGCATATATGGCAGCCTCTTCATATTTTTTTGAACTGTAATATGCACATTCAATGTTTGGCTTGCTCATTCTCCTAGAATGAGTTATTTGTTATCTGAATAAGTATATCGGAGAGGCCAAGACATTTCTATTAGAACTACATTTGCTGGATGTGATTTACCGCGCTACCTCTTCTTTTATTATTTTTGCTGCTTGTGATGACTTAGGTCCTGAAACTCTCCAACTATGCTGTGCTACTGGTATCATAAAGGAATATATTCATCATATCTTGGGCTTTCCTATGCAACAAGGATCCATACCCTCCAGCATCAACCTGTTGAACTGCCTGCCTGCATTATTCTTGTGAGGGAATTCCTGTAATCCAACCTTGAAAAGAGAACGAAGGGATGGATATGTGGTGAACCTCGATTGCATGTAATTGTGCAGTGGAGCCTGTGCTCAGTGACTTTAGCTCATCAGGCCCTAGTGCTCTTCTTGCAGAAGCCTTCAAAAACCTGGTTTTAAAGAGCTATATGTGAAGGGCGAATCGGATTTGGGTGCTATCTACTAATTTGCAGGGCATACAAAACCTTTGCTAGACCAATACTCGAATACAGCTCATCTGTCTGGAATCTGCACTGTATATCAGACATTAATACAATTGAGTGAGTCCAAAAGTATTTCACGAGAAGAGTACTACATTCCTCTGCTCACAACAGAATGCCCTATATCACCAGGCTTGAAATTTTAGGCTTGGACAATCTTGAACTATGCCACCTATAGTTAGACTTAAGCGTAGTACACAAAATTATCTGCTACAATGTCCTACCGGTCAATGACTATTTCAGCTTCAACTGCAACAATACAAGAGCACAAAACAGATACAAACTCAATGTAAACCGCTCCAAACTTGATTGCAGAAAGTACAACTTCAGCAACAGAGTGGTCAATGCCTGGAATGCACTACCTGACTCTGTAGTTACATCCTCAAGCCTCCACTCCTTTAACCTCAAACTATCCACTATTGACCTCACCCCATTCCTAAGAGGTCTGTAAGGGGTGTGCATAAGTGCACAATCATGCCTACTGTCCCTGTCCTATTGTTCCCATTTATTTGTACCTATTACCTTTATTCTTACTCATGTTTATACTTATACCTATTATCTTATAAGTGATTGACAAATCAAATAAATTAAATAAAATATAGTGACAGGCATACAAAGTTTTCTTTATATCTTTCTGGTTTTGTGTCTGAAGTCAGACACATGGCCATTTGGGTCAGGGGAGAGGAATCTTTTAAGGGCAAAGCAATGTGTTGGGGGCTATACAGGTAGAGGAATGTTCAGTTTGGGATGATAACAATGTGTGGGGCTAAGAACTTCATCCTGACGATCCTCATGCGTTTTTTCTCTTGTGCGCAATAGGAAAGGGCCACCCTCCAGGCAGTGTTGACTGGAGAATTTTTAATTCTGCTCTTCATCATATTCTCTTTCTTCCAGCTGATAACTGCTTAGCTGGATTATGGGCTAAACAGGTGGGCCTGTTTCCTGGGGCTTTATAGTCCATTTCAAGAGCCACTTTGACCTCGGTACAGCTTGCCAACTTCAAGTTTCCAAATTATGATTTAACTTATGATGACCAGATCTTTAATGATCTTTACTATAAGAACCAGGAATAGGAAGACATTCCCCTTCCTCAAGATGGTTTAGATGGGACAGGAATGCTGAAAAAAATTGTATCCGTACATAGCAGTTGTTCACTGTGACAGCTTGCTATAAAATGCCCAGTTTATGGATCAAAGCTGTGAGTGTCTTACATATCATTCAAGAAATGAAAAATAAGCCCCTAACTCTTCATGATCTGCCCATGTTCTAAAGGCCTGAAATATATTTGTATAGTGCCACAGATTGGAAAGAGCTACTCTGCAAAAGCTTGGCAAGAAAACATAACCAGTTGTCTAGTTTCTTCAACAAGAACAGTGTTGAAACCGAAGTTGGGAGAAAGCTGCAAACATTCTAGTTCAGTGGTGGAGATGTGCCAATAGGCCAGGGGTGGCGAACAAGTTCGACACAAAGAGCCAAAATTTTAAACTGTGGGAGTCAGAGAGCCACACCACGCAGTGACCTGCCAAAATAGACAAACACTCACACAAAAGCATATAATTTTAACAATAATATATTAAACACAGCGCTTTCCCATTCCGTTCAATAAAGAAGAAAGCATCTTCCCATTCTTCCAAAAATGTCCTGTGTTCATCTTCATATTTTCATTTAGCTTTGTATTTTGCCATTTTGAGTGAGGGTAAAAATCCTGCAGTGATGGTGAGGGTGAGCTGCGTCCTCCACACTAAGAACAAATGGCAAGATGTGGCACAACATGTGACACACGTGTCCCCCCGCTCGCTGGCCCGTGCAGTTGTTTCCGAGGATGGGAGACGGGATGACGCAGCCTGGGGGCGGGACTACGCGCTCGGAAATCTCTCCTCAGAGGTCCCTCCTCAGAAGCAGCATAACAAAATCCAAACTTGGCAAAGAGCCACAGTATACAAAATAATGATAAGAGGCAAAAATTTTGGCCGGGAGCCGCATGCGGCTCGAGAGCCACATGTTTGCCACCCCTGCAATAGGCATTCTATCTTCAATTCTTGGTCTCTATAGGCTGGGTTGAGAAAACACTGATGTCCTAAAGCCTTAAGGAATCACAGCCAGTCAACACCAAAAATCATGGGCTCTGGTTTCAATATTCCTTAAAAAATACTGAAGAGAAAAAGTATAAACTGTTCTTCTCAGTGTTTTTATTTTTAAAATCTATCCAGTAGTTTATTTCTGGGCTGTGTACAAGTACTCAGTTGAGTGGGTTTTTTCCTAATACCATTTTCTACAATGCTTGTGCAGACAATTCAAGGAACACTACCCCATTCAAGTTCACTAAAGGTCATAGAACAGTATCTAAAGAAAAATGCATTTGTGATTACACCTTTCTACCTATTCCTTGCCTATAAGTAGATATTATAGAAGATACGTACCCTTTGAAACAATTCAGAAAGCAGAGGGGGATGAAGGGCAAATCAAAATGAATGCAGAATTAAGAACTGAGAACAAATGGAAAAATTTGAAAAATATTGATTAAAAAATTTAAATGCTTCCATTCCTTTAATTGACTATCTAAAGAATGAACAAAGTACAATACATTACTATTTTTAACCGATGACCACCAGATTTGGGCTGTAATGTTCAGAATGACCTCTAGATGGCAGCAAAGAGATACACTGAGCTGTAATTCTTTCCTGCCATCCTCTGGATATTTGCAGCCAAGATATAGTACTCCCAAACCACATGAAGCAAACCCGTTTAGAAAGATCTTCCACCACCTGATATCCTTCAGAAGTGTTAGCCTGCAACATCTACCATATACTTTTTTTAAATGACAGGAGCTATAGCTCAATATTGTTAAGAGTACTGTGTCAGATTGGAACAGGCAGACTTAACAGATTAACAGTTCTTGTAAACATGAGTTAAGTTTAAGTAAAATCAAATCAATGGATAATTTGCAATCATGTTTTTGTTTTGCAATGATTTAATCAACAGAAACTGCACAAACAGAAACTGGGTGACTTTGGGCCAGTCACTTTTCTCAACCCCAGGTAGGAGGCAATAGCAATCAATTTCCAAAATCTCGCCAAGAAAACTGCAATAACTTTTCCAGGTAGTCACCAGGAGTCAATACTGACTTGAAGGCACACACAAACCCAGACCTGTGTTACCCCTAAATTAAGTCACTAGCATCCATAGTTATAGCCTTTCAGATGCTGACTTGTATATAAACATCCTCCCAATGTGTGGCTCACAGAGCCCAGAAGATATCATGCTCTGCCGCTGAACGATCATTTTGCAATTTGCTTGGCTTCAGCAATATTATGCTACTGGGCTCTGGTTGGTCCATGCCCCAAGATAGTAGTAAAAAGATAAAGCACATCCTTACAAAACTGAAGTCTTTCCTCTGCTGCATCTGATCTAATCAAGCCAGAGCATTGGAACAGACTAGACACTTCATGTGGGCCCAACTTGTATAATTCCAAGGATAATTTGTTTCTCATTTAGAACAGACATTAAAATTTTGCATGTCTGCAGTTCTTGTATCGTACCTGCAGGGTCATAAAGTGTCCTCAAAAGTAGTTAGCAGTTTTGGTCTCGGAACACCCCACAAATCTAATAAAGGAGTAACAACAGTGGTATACTATGCAAAGGCTGAAGAAGGGAGGGACATGTTTTCTGACAAATAATATTTTTGGAATTCAGTAATTTTTCTGATCTCTGCCATCATTTGTTTTTTGGTAAGTGATCTATCTCTTCCTCTACCATACCTCTCCCATTTTCCAAATTATCAAGGTAATCAACAGCTTCCAATACTTTCACCTGCTGAATTTTGTATCACCATGGCTAATTCTCATCATATTAGCTCTGGAACAATCATGATACCTTTCAAATATTTTGACAAAAGTCAGCCAGTCAAACAGAGATTTGGATCTGTATATATTTCACAGATTTAATTCAAATATTTCTCCTCCATGTTAGCATAATTTCTACTTTTGCTTAATATTCAAGGCTTAATTTATACATGATTATATTACATTAACATGAAATATCTACATAGATTCTTATATAGAACAAAAGTGCCAGGCCTTTTTTTTTTGCATAGTACAAATTTATGTAGATTTCACATTTTACTAAAAATCTGAATCTGAAGTCAATGTACATTTCTTAATGCAATTAAAGGAAACTTAAGATTTTATTTAAAAATCTGCAAGATTACAAACTCTGAACTTATTCAAATTGATAAAAACGAGGGATGGTTGCCACAGTGGTAATAGTACAGGTGAGATACAAAAAGGTGTTACATTTAACTGGATAAAATGTTAAAATTTAAGAGAAAGTTCATCAGAACCCCTGCAGGAGAGGAGAAACAATTGGAACCAAGGTAGAGAATTTCTGTGGAATCTTAATGGCTAAATTAGCTTTTAATTAAGCAAAGCTAGAGGCCAAACCGTAACAAAGTAACTCATTAAGGTGCTGCAGTATGATAATAAATGTGTTGTGCTCTTTAGAATGCCATAAGGCTGTCTGTTGTTAAAACGTCATCTCTATTGGTTTTTTAAAAAAGGCTATTACTAAGTTTTTAAAAAATGACAGCATCATACCTACTATGCTCAAATTATTAGGATTTTCTTAACAACCAGCATTAGTATATCCACATATTCATTATCTATATATCCATGAGACAGTAAATGTCACAGATTTAAAATGTTTGGCTATGCAGAGTGGTGGGGCTATGTTGTTATTGAACAAGCTTAAGTGTAACATTGACTTTTCCCTGCCACAAAACCATAACAACGAAGTGCAAGTAATTTGCACCTTGGCTGCTTTGCAGATTGCCCACTGAAGGAAGCTATAGAGCAAACAGCCTTGTGACTTATAAGTGATTTAGGGTTCTGGCAAGGTGGCAAAGCAAGTTGGCACTGCCTTGAATCTTGCATGCCCGAGGCTAGCTTTGAACTCATAACTACGGTTCGATTGGATAAGCTCTCATTCTTTGAATCACTGCATAAATATTTAGCTACAGTTGTTAAATTGTGATATAATTAATGGATCAACATGGATTTGCAAATCTCCTGCATCCTTGTTTGCAAGAGGCCCTCGTTTCTGGGCTCTCAATGGGACATTTATGCTGACAGCAACCTTTATAGGTTTCTGGGGAAGTAGACAGCAGCTCAAGATTTCTTCTGCAGTTGCTGGGGCTGGCCCGGCTGTTACACAGTGTAGAGCTGGGAGAAAGAATTAGGGAAGCCCAGGAACAAATCAGTTGCTTAACAGGGCCTGTGCTTGCTGCCCAATAGGATTTTTCTTCTCTCTGTCCTCCATCCTCCATATAAGAAATAAAAAAATAGAAAAGCTGTTTATTATCACATTCCTAACTTGTTCTGATTATCTGCTCCTTTCCCCATAACGTCATATATGCTAGAAATTCTCTGCAGCCAGTCACTAGACAAAGGCGAGATCAGAGGACTGAATGCTGGCTTTCTCCAACTCAGTGACCTCCAATTCTGGCCATTTGTAGTTGGAGTGGATGAATCTTACTGTTCAAGAGCAACTGGAGGACACCACGTTAGGGTGAAGTATGTTGGTATGTTTGTGAAAATAAGAGTAAAGACTAAGAGATGAAGACTTTGTGAGAGAGAGAGAAAAAATGCCTTCTGCACATATTAATGGGATACATGCACAGGGGTATTTTAAACTAGACACTTTAAGCTTAATAATAAACCTGTCATGCCCTTGGTAGAGTCGGACTCTGAGGGAGAGGAGAAACAGCGGACAGGGAGTGGAAGTGTGGCTCCGGAGGTTGTGAAGGAGGCTGGAGAAGGGCTAAGGCCAGCTGGGCAGTCAGAGGAAGAACCAGGCCCATCCCCTTTGCATCCTAGGACACACAGGGAGGAACGGAGAAGGCAACAACTTGGCCTACGAGAGAGGAAGTGGCCACAATCCTCCTCATTGGTTGCAGCTGGGGAGACAATTACAACACAGCGTTGCCAGGAGCAAAGCATGTTTTATTTTGGGCTGAAGTTATCTTGGTTGGTGTCCTTCCAACAGACTGTGCCTTGTTATCTCCTTGAATTTGGTAATTACTTATCCTGGTCTGTTGTGGAAATTTCATCATTGTAGTTTGTTTGGTTTTTTTTTTATTTCACCTCTATCTGCTCATTAAGTTCCGACTGTATTGCTTTCTTTTGAAGACTATTTTTGAGTACGTTTTATCTCCAACTGAGAATTATTGAACAGTGGGGCCAAGTTGGAGGCATTAAAGGACATTTATTTACGTTTTGGATTTTGTTATGTTTGTGTTACACTCTGGGTCAACACAAAACCCTTTGTTTATTTCACCCTTCCCCAATCTGCCACTCTTGGATGGGTTCATATTTCAAGGGCCAAGAATTCTAGCCAGATTGTGCTGGCTAAGAATTCTGGAAAGTGTAGTCTCAAGGCATCCAGAGGGCCAGGTTACAAAAGACTGGACTACCGTACTGGGAAACAGAATTCAAATTTATAACATTGAGTCTCATATTAAATCTCATACATTGACTTGGAGGGAATTATATATGCGCTGTAGTAACAAGTAGAGATATTGATAAAATCATAATTTCAAACTTACAATTTCAAACTAGTAACCAGAATTAGACCCTTACTTTGGAATGTAAGAAATCACCTTATGCCAGCTTAAATTATTGTTCATCACATGAACAATTGCTAATATTAATTAATAGCAGCTTACCAGGCAGAGATGTTTCTCCAGTCATTTCCCACTATTTGAGCCAAGCCTACTTTGACCCTCAATTGAAATATCAATGGAGATGGGATTCATGATTTAACAGGTAGCAGGACCTGGGATCACAGAACCTTACATCGCAATTTTCAACTGCACAGAGATGTCTTTTGGCAAAAATAAAATAAAAATACCATGGTTCAGGGCATGCTAAATTTGAAACAGAAAGAAAGGAGGAGGAGTCAGAAAGAGAAATTGGCACCTCTCAAAGCCAAAAGAATGAGAAAGCCATTTGGCTAGACAGAGATGTTTTTTTTTACTCATGTCTGCCTGTCTGCTATGATAATAAAGCGGTCTAATTTTTAAGATTTCTAATTTGCAGATTCCCAAACTCCTGGCCACATCACCCACAAACCAACACTGTTCGGAGTACACCCTTCTATAGACACTGAGCCTTGATCAAGCACAAGCAAGGTCTGTGAGGATAACCCTTATTTCTATGAGACCCTAAGCATCAAGAGATTCAAACTGCAAAGTTTGTCTAAATGTCAAAGGGATTCAAAAGAGCCTGAAGAGAAACCCACTTTTTTATATTTCTGTAGCATCATACATATAAATATAATAGCCTGCAATGTTATAAGCAATAAAAACATCGTGAATTTACTGCAAACATGGTGGCAGGAAAATTAGTCTGACTCAGGGAAAATGCAAATCCACAAGTCTAGATTAGGCCTGCCTCATCTTGGCCTTCAATCATAGGAGCTTTCCCCTTCGTGCTCCTTGAAAGTTTCCCCTTTTTATGATTGTGTATTTGATTGAGCTATTTTTGGTTTTTCAAAGCTAGAACGGTTATTTTCACCTCTCCCTTATTGCTTATTGGTCCTTCAAGTTCAAAGCCTTTCCAGATCTAAAATCTATGTTCCTTAGATCTTCTGCCAGGTCACAGATAAGCTGAGTCCATCAGTATTTAGTGGGAAGCCCCAGTATCCACATATCTACTCTCATTATTCTTTTCATCCCAATACCAATACGAAAAACCTGTGGGAAAATAAAATAATTTATTTTCCTTTGAAATTTAAATTGTAAAAAGGCCCAGCAAATGGTCTGGGATCACTTGGATCGTCACCAGTCCGTCGCTCCTTGACTCCCTAAAACAAACTTTGAATGCAACTGGAATGTCATTGGCTAAAGCAACCCATGCAGTTTTCTGAAGTTGGGCAGGTTGTTTTGGCTCATCTTAGAATCTGTATTTGTTTTGATTTGGTGAACATGAGGTCTTAATGGTTAACCAAACTGCTCAGCTTAAGATAGTCCTAATGCCATAGTGCTGAAGTGTTAACATTGTAGCTAGTTTGTATTAGCTGAATTTTATTTTCTATCCTTCTTTACTTCTGCTGCCTTGGTAAAAATATATCCCTGACATTTTGCCTGGGGTGGGAGCTAAATAAGACTTCTGTCTTCTCAGAGTCAAGTACTATTGCTATTAAATATACACAGTGCCTTTGTAAAACTAGAGGAATGGGATGATATTTGGCCCCAAGAAAGAGAACAGATCCATAAAATCTATAGCCATATATAATCTTATTTATTTATTTATTTATTTTTATTCATATTTATATGCCGCCCTTCTCTGGAGACTCAGGGCAGCTTACAATCTTTTTTGGAACACAACCCAATGTGCTCAGCAATAGCCTTCATTCCATTGTATATGCCTGCTTATTACTAAGCGGCATTTTTACAAAGTCAGCTTATTGCCCCCAACAATCTTGGGTCCTCAATTTACCTACCCCGAGAGGATGGAAGGCTGAGTCAACCTTGAGCCTGGTGGGATTCGAGCCTACAGTAATTGTAGGCAGCTGGAACTTAAGTGCTAGGCCTTTAACAGCCTGAGCCACCAAGGCTCTTCCAGTCTCACTCTTACATTTTTAAATGTAAAAGGCCCCAATATATAGTTATACTTTAAGGGTGCCTATCCTCTGGTAGGCAAACCGTGCCTGACTCAGGGGGGGAGGGAGAGTGTTTGCTCCATGATAAGATCCTAGCCTCATCCTGGGCAGTTCCAAGTGAAGCTTTCTGTGCAGGCCTTGGAGGGAAAACAGGTAGAAAGCTCATTTCTGTAAAGGCACAAGACAGAATCATGACAGGTGCTGCATGAAACAGCTCTGAACTTACCTTCCTTGGGCAGATGGCAGTACAAGAGCCAGAAGAAGAGGAGACAGCCAAGTATAGCAATTATCCTGGTAGACAGCTCTCTCCAACCGGCCAGCATTCTTATAGAGGTTTCCCCAGATGGGCCACCAGCAGGGGCCAAAGGAGGATGAGCCCCACTACAAAGTCCAGCCTTTTTCTAAATCCAGCTATAAGAGGGTGTCTGTCTGGCACAGTGGAGATTCTGCCGTGGCTGGAGCACAGCTGCATTCCCTTTGAGGCAGAGCAAAGCTGTAGGCAGCAGCATTAGGCTTTCAAGAGAGAATGTGCAGGTCCAACTGCAACTTCCTAGAGTGCCCGGCTGGGTTGCTTAGGATCGGGCGCTTCTCGCTCTACAATCCAGGGGAACCAGAAGTCTTATTTCTTTAACAAGGCAGAGGCTCCCTCCCTTTTACACCTTATCCTCAACATCAAGCTCCGCCCTCGCTGTAGCCGAGAACGGTGTTCTGAAATCCCGATTTGCACCAGTTAATTGCTTTAAAAGTAACCGTGGGGGTTGCAGCTTTTGAGGGACCCCGCCCCTTTCCTTGGGACAAGCCGAAGTCCCGGCCGTGCTTGGTTCGGTTCTTGACTTGTTCTGTATCTTTTCAACACCCGCAGATGCCGTTTCTGCTGCTGCTGCTGCTGTTCCCCTTCGCCGTCTGGCGCGGTTTGCCAGGCGCAATCTTCGACACCACGGTCTCCCCCGCAAGAGCCCACCCGAGAGCTCGACTCCCCGCCTGCTGTGCTGCTGCCTGCTCGTCCGGCCTTCCTCGGGCGCAGAGGAAAGCTTTCATCCTCGGCTGCGGGGGAAGCCTGGGGGGGGGGGAAAGGGCAGAGGAGCGGAGCCTGCCAGCAACAAGCTCCGACCCCGCACCCTTTGGGCCACACACACACACACACACACAGGATCTCTCGAGCGCTCTCGGCCGCGCGTGTTGCCTCGCGCCGCGCCTCTGACTTCGGCTACCTGTGGCAAGCTCTTCTCCTCTTGGATCCGACCGGGCTCCCTGCAACAAACAGCGACCTGCCGGGGTGGAGAGAGAATTTCTTCGATTCCGGTTTTTATCTGGGAGGAAAGCGAAGTATGGGGGTGCGTGCGTGTTACATAGAGAGGCTGGGAAGTGTCAGAAGCTCAAACGGGGGGCTGACGGCCCCCCTTTCCCCCCAGAAACCGAGTCTCGCCCCTCCCTCCGATACTTTCGGGATCTCCGCAGCGGGAGAAGCTTGGCCCGTTCTCTGCGGCTGAGAAGCCCCCGTTTCCTCCCCAACCAAAGCCGCTGCGGCGACTGCCGCTCGCCGTTCGCGATTCCGAACTGTAAGAAAGACACGGGAGGAGCAGGGAGCAATTCCGGCCGAAGCGTTGCCAGCTGCCTTAGTTCAGTGCTCCCCTCGGAGGCGTCTGGCCAGCTTCGCGCCTCTGCAAGGGTGCCAGCGGAATCCCCGCGCTATCGCTGCAGCTCCCCCCCCCCCTTTACCCGGCGGGTGCAGGGTATCTTCTCCTCCAGATTGCGCCGAGGAAAAATCCGGGGAAAGTTTCTGGCTCGCTCGCTCGCTCTTTGCCCGCGAGCGGCTCTTTCTCGCCACTCGGCGCTCCGAAGCAGCAGCGCCGGCCTCTCCCGGTCCGCCGCCGGTCGGCTCCCCAGACGGAGACCCCCTGCTCTGAATTCTCCTTGGCGGAATGTCTCCCTCCGCTTAACTCTTGCCGCGCTGGAGCCTGCCGGCCGCCCGATCCGCTCGGAGCTGCTGGTCTGCTGCCGCATTCCCTGCCCGCCGCTTTTCCTTTGGCTGGAAGAGTCCTGCTAGGAGTGGGCTTCGCGTCCTCCTCCCCTAGCAAAGGTGAAAGCCGCAGGGCATGGGTGGGCCGAGTAATGCAGCATTCCGGGCTTGTTGGTTCAGCCTGGCAGCGGAAAAACCCGGAAGGAGCAGCACGCCTCTTGCTGGGGGTTGGCTGAGGAGTCAGTTTTTCACGCCGGACCTCCTTGGTGTGGCTGAAGGACGGCGTCAACTGCGGGGTTGCGTGCGGAGCGGTGTTTGTGTGTGTGTGTGTGTGTGGAGGGGAAGCTCGGCTGGATAAGGCACAAGACTCCCTTTCCTTCTGTGGGACAGGGACGGCGGCCTCCGTGAGGTGGCTGTGCAAGCCGAAGCCAGGCGCCCACACAGGGAGGGAAGAGCAACGCCGCGTTAAAGCTGTGGCGCGCGAGGTGGGGGGGGGGGAGGGTAGGGCAAAGGGTCCGGAAGGAACGCGCCTGCTCCGGGCCCGTGCTGCTTGCCTGGAGTCGGGTGGGGGAACGATGTTTCCTACTGGAGCCGGGGTGCCAACGATGGCTTCTATGCCCCCGATCTAGGGACCTCCCCCGAAGGAGGGTGCTTTCCTACGCAAAAGGGTCCCCCCTCCACATTCCTTTCTCGGGTCGCCTGGGACGCCCCTTCCAGTCTCCCCACCCAACCTGATATGCCCTCCAGACGCGACCCCTGCCGATCGAGCCAGCCAGCAGAGACTCTGCACCGCGACTGGGGGACGGTGGGAGCTGCAGTTGTTCAAAGCACCGCTGCTTGTTAGCTTGGAATTTTTCGGGCAACTCTTATTGCAGTACAGATTGTACTGTAGCTGTTTGCTTTGCCAAAGGAGGTCCTGTTTCCATGGATTGAACAATGGAACAAGGACATTTTTTGAGAGGATTTTGCCCTGGGGGCGGGAAAGCAATATATCCTAGGAGAAGAAGAGAAGCGTTTTTTAAAATTCATATTTATATGCCGCCCTTCTCGGGAGACTCAGGGCGGCTTACAATTTTTGGAGCACAACCCAATGGGCTCCGCAATAGCCTTCATTCCATTGTATATGCCTGCTTATTACTAAGCGGCATTTTACAAAGTCAGCTTATTGCCCCCAACAATCTTGGGTCCTCAATTTACCTACCCCGAGAGGATGGAAGGCTGAGTCAACCTTGAGCCTGGTGGGATTCGAGCCTGCACTAATTGCAGCTGGAATTAAGTGCTAGGCATTTAACAGCCTGCACCACCAAGGCTCTTCCTAATGGTCATTTTCCTAATGACCTCCAAGGAATTCTTGGGTTACAGGTAAACTTTAGATCTGGGTTATGTCGGTCCATTCAGTGCATTGAGTGAGTCTTTTTTTAAGTGTAACAAATTGGAATCTGCTCCCCATTGAATTGTGTTTCCCCTGAAGTTTCACAGCTGAATCCTAAATCTCAGTTTGTCATTAGGAGATAAGGTGACACAGCATGGAGTGCCTTTTACCTGCTTTGGATGCCTCATCTGTTCCAGCCTTGGGTGAGACATTTGGCCATGATGATATATATCTGTGGCAACTGGCCTTGCAGTATATCTGTGTGGACTTGTTCCCACAAGTTTTTTCATCACAGCACCCTGTTGCTGGCTGGTAGTAAAGAGCAAATATATTTTGAATTCAAAATGTTTCAAGTTGTAATTTTTGATTAGCATTTGAAACTACCACTGAAATGAGTTTCAAAATGTTTGAATTCAACACAGCTCTAAGCAGAGTTTACACTTTGTTCTGAGTTGGAAATGCTTTCAGATTTTTTAAAAAAACAGCCTGTTTTGTACACAAAGGAAATATTTGGAACTCAACATAGGGTATTTTGAATTTAAAACAGAGTAGATGGAAAATTAGCATTCCTGGCTGGTGGATAATTCTTGAAGTTGTCCCAACATATCTGGAGGGTATAAAATATTATACATTTGACTGGATGAAGAGCAGTTTATATATTCCTGAATAAAGAGATAACATTTTCAACTGCATACATAATACAGATTCATATAAATACAATACATTTGTGCTCTGTAAATTACACAAATTAGCACACAACTAGAGTATATGTGTATGACCCAGTTTCATTTGCATCTTCTTCATACCAAGAGAACAACACAACATATTTTCTCATCCTTTGAAATGCTCCTCAGATCCTGGTGTCTTTTGGAAAAACGTGCTGCATTATTTTCAAACTTACATACAGATTTGTAACAGTTACATTTATATCCCGCTTTTCTTCAAAAGGAGAAGAAAGGGGCAGCGTAGTGGTTCAGCAGTTAAAAGGCTTGGTTTGATGGCTGGAAAGAGAGCAGTGATTGGGTGAGTTCCATCCTTGCCCCAGCTCCTGCCAACCTAGCAGTTTGAAAGCATGCAAATGCGAGTAGATAAATAGGTAGCACTTAGGTGGGAAGGTTACAGCACTCCATGATGTCGTGCTGGTCACATGACTGGAAATGTCTTTGGACAGTGCTGTTTCAATGGCCTTGAAACAAAAATGAGCACTGCCCCCCTATGGTCAGCAATGACTAGTGAAGTAAAATCCGCAGGGACTCCTTTATCTTTTTACCTTTCTTCTAAAGAGATCTTTGATAGTGACAGAGAGTTTCCCCAGACACTGTTTGAACTGAATAATAGGATGCATTATGTTGAAGCACAAATTTATTGAAAGCCCTGGAGGAAAAGACTTCCTTTTTTTATAGATTTATGCAAATTAGAGTATAGATATAATTGGATACCACAGCAAGGTGTGTGGCTGGGTGCGAACAAAAGCAAGCATTTGATTGGCTATAGTGCATCATGTGCCTAGTGAGGCAATCAGATGTAACTATGAGGTAATAAGGCAGGACTACAAAGAAGAGGCTTTGAAAGAACAAAAGCAGTTTTCCATTAGCACAGTTTCTTTCGGGAGATTCACTTTTGCTTGGCTTTCCAAAGTTTTGCTGCTTTCCCAGTACCTTTTCTCAGCTTATCAGCATTCCTTGGCCTTCAATATGATAGTTTTTAGTTTCCCTGGGAATGTTTATTGGGTTAGGGCAGGGGTTTCCAGACCTGGCAACTTTAAGACTTGTGGACTTCAACTCCCAGAATTCCTCAGCCAGCTAAGCTGGCTGAGGAATTCTGGGAGTTGAAGACCACAAGTCTTAAAGTTGCCAAGTTTGGAGACCTCTGGGTTAGGAGCTTTTAGCTTGAGCCTCCACTCCAAAATTCTTTTTCAGTAATTTCCATAAAGCCCGATGCCATATTATCTCCTCACAATCCTTTGAAATACATTAAGCTGAGAGATGATCGTGTCTGGTTCCAGATCATCCAGTAAACTTAATAACTCAGCTGTATTTGGGTCTAAATTTCTAGAGTCTGAATGAGGCATTCACACTCCTAATTTTATTCAGGATGCTGATGAATCCTGAGCTGTTTGTAAATATCAGTATCTGGTGAATTCTACAGAGATTCTCAGTCAGGTCATGGTTGTCCCAAAGGTGCTTTTTCAAGAGGCAACTGGACTTTCTGGTTTTTCTTTGAAGACGTTTCACCTTCTCATTCAAGAAGCTTCTTCAGCTTTCAACAGCTCCCAGAAGGCTCCACACCAGGGGTGGGATTCAAATTTTTTAATAACCGGTTCTGTGGGTGTGGCTTAGTTGGTAGGCGTGGCTTGGTGGTCATGTTATTGGCTGGGCATGGCCAAGTCAATATCACTCACATCAAGGCACGCATCTTCTCGCCTGGCCTCTCATGACTGGGGATGCTGCAACAGTCGTAAGTGTGAAAAATGGTCATAAGTCACTTTTTTCAGGGCCATTGTAACTTTGAATGGTCACTCCACACAAGCAAAGTACCAGCAAAGGAGCGGGGAAAAAACTCCGGAGAAGTTCCTGAGACAGGAAGTCTAGTCCTGCCAAGAATGTAATAAGGCTTAACGGAGAGGCAGTTTCTGTAAGCAACACCAGAATGTTTCCTTCCTGCCTTCCTTACAGGATTAGGCCAGTAATTTCTTCTAACAACCGGTTCTCCGAACTGCTAGGAATGTTAACAACCGGTTCTAGAGAATAGGTAGGAAGTGGTAGAATCCCACCCCTGCTCCACACCCATTTACACTACTCAGGTGACCCTAACAACACAGATAGGAAAGCATCAACAACTCTCTAAAACAGGGCTGTCAACTCCCAGCCCCACAGGCCGATGCATCATGCGCTGGTCATACCCACACCCACAGAGGTGGTATTCAGCAGGTTCTGACCAGTTCTGGAAAACTGGTAGCAGAAATTTTGAATAGTTCAGAATACTACCTCTGACTGGCCCCTCCCCCATCTATTCTCTGCCTCCCGAGTCCCAGCTGATTGGCTGGGTCTTCTTTTGTTGCCCTGCACAGGAGGAGGGATCTGGAAAGCAGGTTAGTTGGGTGGGGAGGGAATGGGGATTTTGCAGTATCCTTCCCCCAGAAGTGGGAAGAAATGGAGATTTTACAGTATCCACGCCCACCAAGCCACACCACGCCCACCAAGCCATGGCTACCAAGCCATGCCCACAGAACCGGTAGTAAAAATTTTTGAATCCCACCACTGCACACCCAGTTTAGTGAAGGGGGAAAAAATCCCAATACGTCATGTGACACTGCCATGACAACATGTGTTTGACAGCCCTGCTCTAAAAGAATGCCAATGGTCAGCTGTCTGCAAGAAGTATAAATCTTTCCATTCCCCACCATCCAGTCAGAGCTGAAGAAACTTCTTGGATGAGAAGCAAAACATCTTCAAAGAAAAACCAGAAAGTCCCGATGCCTCTGAAAAAAGCACCATTGGGACATCTGGTGAATTCTTTCAGCAATATTCACTTTTGTGCAGTTCAGTGGCAAAGTTAGAAGGTGCAAAATTGCTTCACCCGGAGGGTGGTGATAGTCTTTTGGGACACTGGCCACCCCTTCTTAGCCTGTCTTGCTCCAATATTAAGCAGTCTGCTTTGGAGTTCATATACTTTTTGGTTTTGCATCCTTCCTAGGCGGGAAGACATTCCTCCAGAGTCTTTTGCACTAGATTGACTTTCCTTCATTCAAATGCAGCAAAAAGAGTCTCTCCTTCCCCATTGTCGGCTTCTCCTATAATGACAAGCCCATACCTTCACTCCTGACCCTCTCCTTTGATTTGGGGGAAATCAATACACGTGTTCCACTACAGGAGTGGCTGTGCCTGGTTTGTTAACTATGAGAGACCCTGAATGAATAGCACTCAGGTGGGTGATTTACCATCAGATCTGTAGGGATAAAGGGAAACCAATATAAATAGTCAGTAATAAAATTGTTTACTGACACTAGGCGTTCTTTAAAGAAGATTTGTATGCAGAGAAGTCCACCTCTGATAAGCTCTCCAGCTTACAGTTATTGACTCTCTTGTCCAGCAGTGCTGGGGCTATTATTAGCATCAGAAAGCTGGGAGTCTCTGTCTTCATAAAGCACTTGATAATACCGTATTAATAAGGCAGGCAACCATATCAGAGTTGAAAAGAAGCCGGAGCAGAAGTCAGCATTATTAGTCCTGCTTAAAGAGTAATTGCTGAATGCTGTCAGGGCCAACATTTTTTTCCCCAAGGGGCAGTGCACCAAGATCCATTAGATTTCTATTGATTTTTTCATCAAGTGAGAAGAATGCCAGAACTTTGCAGGGCTGGGCTTAAAATGCAGACACGGGGGTGTTGCAGACATTTGTGAGAGTGAGTAATCCTCTCATAGTTTCCTCGTATAATATTATATAATCTGAGTAAATTGCATGGGTTTATCTCAGATTAATATGTTGAAAAAATACTGATCCCTCTCCCCCCGGTATATTTTTATTTAACAACATGCGTGCTTCGTAAGATGGGAATGTTCACAAGTTGGTAAGAGTGTTGCAGTGTATTTTTGTGGTAAGGGCCAAATTTATTTATACATTAAACTGCTCTGGCTTGGGAACCTTTTCATGTTTGAATGGCTGGTTGCCACTTAACTGCACCAGAGGGAAAACAAGTCTGTAACAGTCTTTATTTCACTTGGAATATTTTACACCAAATTCAAGAGATTAAGTCTCTTAAGACACTGATACTAGCTAGGCTTGTGCAATATGTAAGAATAGATGTAATCTTGCAGCAGTGAAATAATATAAACATCTCTTAAATTCCCAAGATGTTGGCAGTGGCCATTTGGCATTGTTTTTGTTATAATGCATTTTCCAGGGAAATGCAGCATTGAAAAAACAACATTTTCCAGTTTCCTTTTCTTCCCATGCCTTTGTCCCTTTGTGAGGTGTCTGCTGAAAGATACAGAATCTGGGCCTTCCAAAATGGAAATGTGAATATGCTGGACACTAAAACTAGCAAGAGCTATGGTTTTAAGCCACTTTTTTCAGCACTATCATAACTTCAAACAGTCACTAAATGAATAGTCATTAAGCGAGGACCACCTGTAGTGAAAAGTGGAAGTATTTTTCCTGCATTTTCCTTTATATCCTACATGTATCTAGTATATAGGGCCTATTCTGTGGCGGCTCCCACCTTGTGGAATCAATTACCCCTGGGGCTCTGTTTGGCCCCTGACCTTCGCACCTTCCGCCACGATTTGAAAACCTGGTTATTTGGACAGGCCGGGCTGTGCTGACCTCTTGGGGGGTGGTTTTATATTTTAAATTTGTAAGGGTTTTTTAGATGAATTTGGCTTGTTTTATTTAATATTGTTTTAGTTAATTAATTTATTGTTCTGTTTTTAGTTGTGAGCCGCCCTGAGTCCTTTTTGGAGAGGGGGCGGCATACAAGTCAAATTAATAAATAAATAATAAATAAAACTTGTTTTAACAAGAAAGTGAATACAAAGCTACCAGAATAGGGAACATAAATAAAACATCGAAATCAGTTGGCCCAGGTAATTTGGCTCTAGCTGTCTCTGTTGCCCATTTCTTTTAACTACAAGCCCCATTAGAATCCTGATGATATTGCCAATAGTCAGAAGTGATAGGAATTATTCTGAACATTTGGAGATCTATCCAGATTTCAAAAGGAAGGTCTACATTAACTAGCAGTTTTCCAGTGTTTCGGGCAGGAATTTTTCCCATCGTTACATAAAGATGACAACTGGTGTTCCATAGCCCATCTCTAGCAAGAGTATGTGGGGTATAGAGAAACTCCCATTTTTGCTTGCAGCCTTAGAACAATAAAAAGGAAGGCAGTACAAAATAGTAAGGAAAGAAGATTAAGGACAGATCTCAAAAGATCTTTTTAATAAAAAGTAGTCGCCTTCAAACTCTGCTAAAATATATAAATCTTCTTTACAACAGTTTTGGCAGGTCATATATTTTAATATTTTATTACTTAATGTAATAATATTTAATATTTTTAGTTCTTTTAAAATTACAAAATCTTATGGGTTATAAGTCCATTTATGTCAATCTGATTAAAATGAGCAATTGGTGTTATCTTTTGTACACTAAATTACACATTCTTGCATTGTTATTTGAAACAGATAATTGCATGACATATTGATGCCATAATGCTGGATAGTCAATGTATTGCCATTGAGTGGTCACTGGAGCCATTTGTGGCTTGGTTAACCAAACTCAGTATGATTTGTGAGCATGAATTGACTTTACCATGGCATCACCCTCTGGACTTTCTTTTCCAGGAAAACAAAGCCAGACTCCCCCATCTATATGTTAAACTAAGTTTAGCAAAGCATGTCACTGATGGCTTGCCTGCTCACATCTGCTGCAGTTTGTGGTACATTCAGTAATAAACCAGCTTTATGGCTTAACATACCATGTACATTGCTTCTCCATTCTTTTATTTTTGCAATTTCCGTGGATTTTCAATTAAGCCACATAATTCCTTTGGAAATTAATGATGTGTGTTGAATCCAAGATACATTTGCTGGGTTTGGGTTTTTTTTATGTTCTCCTTTTTAAACTTATGCAATATCACGTATAAAGTAAGTACATAACCCCTAGTGAAGGAAGCTTCACTGAAGAATAACACACACATTTGTCAGATATCTCCAGGTGATTTATAGTCAGATCATGTATATTAATAATATAATAAATGGTTAAATAACACAATTCAATGATTAAAAGCTAAAACCTACAAAATCACAATTATTAAACTAACAGGCAGTTAAGATACTTGAAGAAAATCTGGATGAATAGATATGTACTTAATTGATGGTGGAAACATGTTCAGAGCCACCTAATTTCCATGCCACAGCAAGGACCAAAATGGAAGGTTTGTTCCTATATCTCTAGTGACCCAGGATCAGCAGGTGAAGGCACGATCAAGACATCTGCTGAATAGAAGGCCGAAAGGATCCATAGGTATCCCTCTGGGAATTTGATCCTTCTGCAAGGTCTTAGAAATCAGCCTAAGAAATTAAGTGGGGCTTGATAATCAATCAATAAAACGGATGTAGATTAGCTTTGATCCCATTCAAATTGTTGATTTAGTTCAGATGATCAAATCAAAGGGTTGATTTGGGTCAGTCTAATTAGGGAACCTAATTTGTTTCCAGGATCAGATAGAATTGTCTAGTGAATCTTGTCTCTGTGTTAGTCAGTGCAGTCCTCAAAGAGCAGCACAAGCTCCATTCTTACCCATCCATAACATACAATTCAGTTTACTTCATGTCTTGGTATCTCTGCACATTTCCTCACTTTCCTTCTATTATTAGTTGCAGCTGGCACAGATGATGAAGTGATTATCCTAACAAAATAAGTTTTGTGCCGTGCTCCATGGAGAAGAAATTTGGTGTAGTAAAGTATCTATGGAGATGCTCAATCATCCAGGTCCCAAAGTTGCTTTTTCCAAAAGACAAAAGGTTCTGAACTGAAGAAGCTTCTTGCATGAGAAGTGGAAGGTTTTCAAAGAAATAAAACCAAGAAATTCCAGTTTCCTTTTGGGAAAAAAAATGCCCCTTTGGATGTAGTAATTAAGGCACCAGGCTAGAAGCCAGGTGATCATGAGTTCTAGTCCTGCCTTAGAAACATAGACAGCTGGGTGATCTCGGATCTTTCAAACCCGAGAAGAGGCAAAATACTTCTGAAAACCTAGCTAAGAAAAGTGCAAGGAGTAATCCAGGCAGTAATCAGTAATCAAGACTGACTTGCAGGCACCAAAAAAGAAAGTACTACATAACAACACTGAAATTTGATTTGGTGCTGTTGTATTCAACAAATAAAACCCAAAGTCCATGTAAGTATAATCCACTTTCAGACCCCCTCCTTTACACACTGAAAGGTAACCTGGCAAACATTTGTATATAAATTATACCTGTTTCCTTTCATTATAATCATGTATTGGACCATATTTAGGAAAGGCTGATTGCCAGCCTTCCCCAGTTGAGCATACTGAGACCTACAACTCTTAGAATTCTTAAAACTGGCTCAGTCGGAATTCTGGGGTTACCAGGTGGAGATTTCTTTCATAATAGAAGGCAGTTAAGACAAATTCCTCGTACTAAGACAAAAAAGGAGATTTAGATACAATATTGAATAGGAATTTGCTGTTAAAAATATTAAGGAAGCATGTTATGCACATTTGAATTGTGAGCAAATACAAAATAGAAGTATTAACATCTACTTAACAGAACAAGTGAGCTAAATTTATTAGGCTATTTTCAGTGTTTAATATTTTAATACATTTGAGCTTGTATTATTACTTATCATCTGGTATAGTTGTATGTACATGACTTACAATCAGTTGTAAATATTCCAATCCCTCTTAAAAGAGAAACTACAGCTGATAAGATGTAAAATAGCCTTGTGCTGACATCTGAAGAAGTGAAAAAATAGAAGAGATAAATTATACAAAGTATCAAGATCTACCTGGGGATGAGTTGAGTTGTCTAGCTGACAATAAACATGCTAAAATGACATGAGTGACAATTTTGGGGCAATGAAATGGCTTATTAAAGAGCACCTATGGAGTGTTTTTAACTAGGATTTTATTGCACAGAATACTAGCTGAGCAATCAAATCTCCATCAAACACAGAAGCATGATCTCCCAACACTCTTGTAGTTATATAATTTAGACCCTGGGCCTAATTTTGTTTTGGTGAGGGAGAACATGTTAGATGGAAATATCTATTATGCTTTTACCGAGCAGGGCCTGAGACTTCTGCTCCTGTCCTAAACATATTCCGGCCTTTGAAAAATACTGTTCCTAGGAGAATGTTTTTTTCAGACTACTGTTTATTTAATTCATAATCAGGAGCTGCCTCCCTCCTCTTCATCGGTATGTATTAAAACCTGAACTGCAATATCCTTCAAGAGATATACTATAGTCGTTAGGAATATGAGCCTTGATTCCATCGTTATCTGAGCTATAATGGCTATTCATTTGTTCTTCATTCAGTCATTTGTTCATTCCTGTTTTCTCTCTAAAAAAATAACTGAAAGCAGTTCATTGTGATAAAATATGTATTCCATAAAACTTAACTTGCAGAGTGGAAAAACAAAAAAAACCCAACAACCAACTTCAGAAAGTAAATAAAAACCTGAAGATTACTCTATAAACAATAACTCATAGCCCACCTCTAACATCTATAAAGACACAGATCAAGGAAAACAGCTGTAACACACATATAATAAAGAGACAAATGTGAATCAGTGGAAGGCATTCTTCACAAGCAGATCTTGGTCATAAGTCTGAACATGAAATGTGATATAGTGCAGGGTACAGTGGAACCTTGGGTCACGAATGCTTCTGATCACGATCAAATAGGGTGCTGAACAAAAAAATCTGCTAAATGTTTCATTCTGATTGCAAACACATCTTCGGGTGGCGATCAAACATAACCATGGTGATTTTCCCTGCCACGCCAATTTTTTTTGTGTCCGCGTATGCGCAATCAGTCTTGCTTCTGATCATGGCCAAATTGGTTTGTGACCGAAGTCCTGGAACAGATTACGGTGGTGACCAGAGGTTCCACTGTATAGTAGGATAATAATCTTTTAATTCAACCTACTACACGAGATTTATGAATATGCAAAAATAATATTAGATGTACACTGTTTCAAGATCCTGAAGGTTAAAACCTAATCTAACAATTTGGCAAACAACACTTTCTTCAGCCTCAACTGATTGCATAGTTAAACATGTTCCATCTGGATTGCAAATGTCTACATGAGTAGTAAGGTGGCAGGATGCATAAGATTCTGGCTCACTGCTGCTACTAGTAGATCTCAGATTTGCAGCACAGCCCAATACCCTAGTATCTGCCTACAAAGAATGCTTTGTATATAGAGGCTTCTCAGTTAGAAAAAGAAGATTGTTGTCATTGCTGTTATGGAACAGAGACTAAACTAAGCAGCATATTGTTTTATGTCATAGCTAGCAATTTGGCTCATCTGGAAAAATAACATTAGAAAGCAGATACAGTGACTGTAGCTGTATATCTCAGCACGTGGCTGATTTTTGTGGCTGAGCAGAATTGAGCTTGGGTGATCTTGGCTGGGAGAATCCCACAAAATGTCAGTAGTAGAATGTGTTTCTGTATTGTTGCCCAGAAAAGCTATAAACATGGCCATGAAATCATGAAAAGCTAAGTTCAACCTGAAAGAGACTTTGCTTTAAATCAGTGTTTTTCCAATTTAACAACTGTAATATGTGTGGACTTCAACTCCCAGAATTCTCCAACCACACATCTAAAAGCTGCCAACTTTGAAAAACACTGATTTAAAAATAACTGGAGCTTCCTTTGATCTCTCCTAAACCCTGAAAACTATTGCACAGTTCTCTAAGATTTATCAGAAATTTTGAACTTGGGTGAACAATATTCAAGTCCTTGATGTGATCTCATTTGAAACTTGCCTTAGCTGCAAAATGGCAATTTTAAGGAGATGCCTCATAAAATTGTTGTAAAAAAAACAAACCCAATGTTACATTTTGAGTCAAAATGAGTAGTAACTGCAATTCAAATCATGTATATCACTGCCCTCTGCTGCAAAAAAACAGAACTGCTTTGTTGATCATCAAAAGAGGTGCTTGCCTTTTCTAGCATTTAGCTTTGTCATAACCTGAAAGAGGAAACTGGTAAAATAGATGGGCAGTGTTATGTATGCAGGTTTAAAGTCATTGGTTTAGTTTGAACTGTTCTTGTAAAATGTAAGAAATGATTGGTTTAAAAAGTGCGGGAAAATCCTGCACTCTGATTGGCTGGCAACTGCGGCTGCTGGCTATAAGTAGCAGCCGCAGCCCAGCCAAAGTGGGTCTGTTCTGAGCTGTAGTCACTAATAAACAAAGAGCTTGAAGCACTCTGTGTCTGTCTCTTCATGCAAACTTAACACTGGCGACGAAGGTGGGATCTCCCTGAAGAAGAAGGCAACGCGGAACAGAAGAGGAGAGAGATGGCTGCGCTGAACACCCCCCCAGCCCCGTTTGATCCGACGGCAGAAGACTGGGACTCATATGCGGATCGTTTCCAAATGTATTTGGAGGGAAACGATCTCACCGACATTTCCGAGAAGCGGAAGAGGGCGGTCTTTCTCATGCACTGTGGTCCGGCAGTTTTCAAGATGGCGAAGGCATTGGCGGGAGCTGCAGACGTGAAGGTAATGGAATGGCCTGACTTAGAAAAGTTGTTAAGAGCCCATTACACGCCACAAGTATCGTGCCTCATTAAGAGACACGAGTTTTACCATCGGGATCAAGGGGAAAGCGAAAACGTAAATGACTTCATGGCAAGTTTAAGAGACATTGGGGGTGCATGTGAATTTAACAATTTAGAAGAGGCCATGCGCGATCGATTTGTTCTGGGCCTTAAAGATAAGGTGCTTCAGAGCAAGTTATTACTAAAACCTAAGATCACGCTGAAAGAAGCAATAGAAGAGGCCTCTTCAGCAGAAGCTACCAAGTCCTCAGCAGCAGCCATGAAAAAAATCAACAAGGCCACAAGCCATCCTGATGTGGAAAAGTCCACAATAACCCATTGTGAGGAACTAGATTCTGAGTCAGACTGTAGTGAGGTGGAGGAAGGAATTTACAGACTCAGAATGGAGCGGAAAAAGAAAGACCTGGGAAGAAAGAGGCAAGATTTCTACTGCAGAGGGTGTGGGGGAAGCCACCCCTGCACTGAATGCAAGTTTTTAGACACCATTTGCCTCCATTGTGATAAAAGAGGACACCTAGCAAGAGTCTGCAAATCATCCAGAACTCCACCCAGCAGAAGAAAGTTTGCTACAAGCAAAGACAAAGAATTCAGGCCCAACAATCTCAGTGAGAAAATGGGCGCAGCACAGAAGCAAATGGGAAGAATGAAACTCATCAAACAGTAACTATTGGTCATTCATCACCTTTAAGAGGCAGAAAAGTGCATGTCAAGGTACTTATTGAAGGAAGGCCTTGCCAAATGGAAGTGGACTCAGGCTCATACCTATCTATGGTGTCATGGGACACTATTCACAGACTTCTTCCCAACATCCAGAAGAAGCACTTCAAGAAGCAAGCATTGACTCTTAAAGACTACCAAGGGAACAAGATTCCAGTAGTTGGAACAAGAGAATTCAACGTGAAATTCAAGGGCCACACCAAATGCCTACCAGTGACCATCATGGACAAGGACCGCCCAAGTCTGCTGGGCCTTGAGTGGTTCAACCCGTTGGGCATCGAGGTGACTGGCATTAATCACGTGAGCAACACTGAGTGGGAAGAGGCCTTGAAGTCTGAGTTTCCAGAGGTCTTCAGCAACGGATTAGGCAAGTACTTGGGGACCCCTATCTCCTTTAACCTAGATCCCAAGGTACAACCAATCCGTTTAAAACCCAGAAGGGTCCCATTTGCCTTAAAGGAAAAAATTGATGCACAATTAGATAAACTAATAGCCCAAGGGGTTTTAGAGCCCACTGATCACTCCAGGTGGGAGACACCCATAGTCACACCAGCCAAGGCTGATGGGTCTGTGAGAATCTATGGAGACTACAAGGGGACATTGAACCATGCGCTACAACAGAGCGCATATCCAGTTCCAGTAGTGCATCATTTATTACATTCCCTTGGAGGGGGCACAGTTTTTGCTAAGTTGGACCTGGCACAGGCATATCAACAATTAACAGTTGATGATGCGACTGCTGAAGCCCAAACCATTGTAACCCATAGAGGTGCTTTCAAATGCAAAAGGTTGCAGTTTGGAGTAAGCGTGGCACCAGGCATCTTCCAAAGCCTTATGGAAAGAATGTTACAAAGATTGCCAGGGGTGGTGCCCTATTTTGATGACGTTTTAATTTCTGCTGAAAATGACACTCAGCTACACGAGAGACTCAGGAAGTCTTAACCAGATTCAAAAAGCGGGTTAAAAGTCAAAGAAGAAAAATGCACACTTAGAACAGATAAAGTAGAATTCTTGGGTTACATGATTGATAAACATGGCATCCACCCCACAGAAGCAAAGGTTCAGGCAATCAAAGAAGCCCCAGGCCAAAATGCAAAACAGATCTGCAAGCATTTTTGGGACTCATTAACTTTTATCATATGTTTCTACTTCAGAAGGCAACCATTGCAGAACCCCTACATAGGTTGCTGGACAAGAAATCTGTTTGGGTCTGGGGGAGGAAGGAACAAGCTGCATTTAACAATATCAAGAGACAAATCACGTCTGATGCTGTGCTGATACAGTTCTCTGAGAATCTTCCTGTTGTTCTGACTTGTGATGCCTCCCCTTTTGGAGTGGGGGGGTATTGAGCCATATGCTTCCCAGCGGGAGGAAAGCTCCTATTGCATTTTACTCTTGCACCTTGACTAAAGCAGAGAGGAACTACAGCCAACTGGATAAGGAAGCCTTGGCAATTGTAGCAGCTGTCAAGAAATTCCATGAGTATTTATATGGGAGAACATTTACCATTGTCACAGATCACAAACCTCTGTTAGGCATTGTGGCAGGGGACAAACCAACGCCCATGATCCTGTCACCAAGAATGCTGAGATGGACTGAATTTCTTGCTGCTTGTTCATACAAACTGATCCACAGACCTGGTAAAGACATTGGGCATGCAGATGCTTTGAGTCACTGCCCACTTCCTTCACATATTGAGGACCCTGTTCCTGAGACTCATACCTTTTTTCTAGAAACTGTTGCCAAGCTTCCAGTACATGCTGCTCAAATTGCCAGAAAGACTGCAAAGACACTTTATTGGCTCCTGTTATAGGCTGGATTAAGAAGGGTTGGCCACTTCAAGATCTACCTCAACTCGCCCAACCTTCAAATCCAGGCAAACTGAATTATCTGTATTAAGAGGATGTATTTTGTGGGGTAACAGGGTGGTTATTCCTGCAAAACTACAAAAAGAGGTTTTGGAAATGTTACATGAGGGTCATCCGGGAATTGTCAGAATGAAGGGATTGGCCAGGAGTTATGTATGGTGGCCAGGTATTGACAAAATGGTTAAAAACTGGGTTGCATCTTGTCCCAACTGTCAGGTAGCCAGGCCTGCCCCACCTCTTGCCCCCACACAGGAATGGGAATGTCCTAGGGGCCCATGGTCCAGGATTCACATTGATTTTGCTGGCCCTACCAGAGGGCACACTTTCCTTGATGCACTTTCCTTGATGCATATTCCAAATGGCTAGAGGTTATCCCTATGGCATCCACCACAACTGAAGCTGTCATCAAACAGCTTAAAAGCTTTTGTAACTCACGGGTTACCTGATGTGCTTGTTTCTGACAATGGCCCTCAATTTACATCCAACCTTTTTGAATCATATCTAGCACAACAGGGTATCAGACATGCCCTGACAGCCCCTGGGCATCCTTTGGCTAAGGGGCGGGCTGAACATATGGTACGATTTACCAAGGAAAAACTTCAGCAATTGGGTCCAGGGGATATCACTCAGAGAGTTGAAAAACTTCTTGGTGTTCAGCATATCACTCCCAACCCCTCAACTAATTTGTCCCCAGCTGAATTGTTGATGGGTAGGAAACTCAGGTCTCCCCTTGATCCCACTTATGCACCCAACGCACCACTAGATTCCACTAGCAAAATTCGCACATTCACTGTGGGTGATTCTGTTTATGCCAAGAACCTTATGGGTGAACCATTATGGATTCCTGCTGAGATAACCCAAATCACAGGCCCCAGGTGTTACAGAGTACAAACGGAGGATGGTGTCCTCTGGAGCAGGCACATTGATCAGTTAAGATCCAGATTGCCTCAGGAGCATCGCTTTTGCTCCTCTCTGGTTCCCATACCTACTGCCTCTTCTAGGGGGGAGGGGGGGATCATGAGTGTAATCAGCAAGCAAGAATCAACCCCATGTGTAATGAGCTAACACGACAGGAACCATCTCAAAACCTGTCACAATACCAACAACCATTTTCACAAATGGAAGATTGCACATCACTACCTGATTTAGGTGCTGACATTGGGTTGGAGATGGATTGGGAGGAGAGACCAGGTTGTAGTAACCAAACAGGTTCTACCATTACTATAAGTCCTAGTAAGGAAATGTCAGCAGACACATTTCCTCCCTCACAAGGTGAGAACCTTAAAACATCTGAACCACGTAGGTCTCAACGTACACATAAGAGCCCCACCTATTTAAAAGAATACATTAGATAGGCTGGGGTTTGAGTATGGACTGAACCTAGTGGGAGGGGTGTTATGTATGCAGGTTTAAAGTCATTGGTTTAGTTTGAACTGTTCTTGTAAAATGTAAGAAATGATTGGTTTAAAAAGTGCGGGAAAACCCTGCACTCTGATTGGCTGGCAACTGTGGCTGCTGGCTATAAGTAGCAGCCGCAGCCCAGCCAAAGTGGGTCCGTTCTGAGCTGTAGTCACTAATAAACAAAGAGCTTGAAGCACTCCGCATCTGTCTCTTCATGCAAACTTAACAGGCAGTATGCACATGATTTATCCTTTGGTTTAGCAAAACAAACACCACCAACCCCCAATCATTCTGTTTGCCTAGTTCCCCTGCCAACCTAGCAGTTTGAAAGCATGCAAATCAGAGGTGGTATTCAGCAGGTTCTGACCAGTTATGGAGAACCAGTAGCAGAAATTTTGAGTCGTTCGGAGAACCAGTAGCGGAAATTTTGAGTAGTTTGGAATACCACCTCTGACTGGCCCCACCCCCATCTATTCTCTGCCTCCTGAGTCCCAGCTGATCGGCTGGGTCTTCTTTTGTTGTCCTGCACAGGAGAACGGAGCTGGAAAGCAGTTTAGTGGGGTGGGAGGTAATGGAGATTTTGCAGTATCCTTCCTCTGCCACGCCCACCAAGCCACGCCCACAGAACCGGTAATAAAAATATTCAAATCCCACCACTGATGCAACTGAGAGTAGATAAATAGGTACTGCTTCATGGGAAGGGAACAGCATTCCCTATGCCTCGGTATATAGTCATTCTAGCTACATGACAAGGGAAGCATCTTTGGACAATGCTGGCTCCCTTGGCTAAGAAATGGAGATGAGCACCACCCCTAGAGTTGGAGATGACTGGACAGGGAAACCTCCACTTTTAATTCCCTTACAGAAGGACCCATGCATGGCAGGTAGAACAAAGAAGAGGATACTTGATCTCAGTTTTATGAAATCTTACCTCCTTGTTGATATGTGGGGGTCCATCGTCCATGTCTTAAGATTTATTAAAAGAAATCAGAAGCAACAGCACCCCGAACTCTGGCGGAGAAAGAAAGTGATTCGACCCTTTATGACAATCCTGTCTGCTAGGGTTTGACATGTCCATTTTCTGAACCTTTTGGAAGTGTCTAGCTAGCTGTTCTCAGAGGCAGAGTTTATTTTATTTATGAAAGGTTTCCTTCAAGAACAAATCAAAAGTTACAGTAAGTGTAAATTACTGGTCTGGTAGGGACTCTTACTGCACACATTTAAGAGAGGAGTTGAAGGCTTTCTGTGCCTATCTTTCCAGCCATTTCACAGAAATTCCTTCAGGTTTATAAGACAGAAATAACCGGCACCAGTTCAGGATCTGAGAAGCTGTCTGCTCAGCTGGGGTTCTACTCAGGATGTCTTGCTGACTTTTCAATGGCTTCCTGATGTTCCATATCCTTTGTGGAGAAGGTTAGTCTAACGCCATGATGGCGAACCTATGGCACACGTGCCACAGGTGGCACACAGAGCCTTCTCTGTGGGCTTACGAGCTGTTTCCCCAGCTCAGCTCTGCTGTGCAAGTGTGTGCACCTCCCACCCGCCAGCTGATCTTTGGGTCTCTGCCGCACATATGCAGGGGAGGGGTGCATGCTGGGGGGGTGGGGCTCATGCAGGAGTGAGGCGCATGCGGGGGGACATACGGAGGGGACATGCATGCATTGCATTTTGGGGGTGTGCATTTGTGTGCACTTTGCACACCTGGTGCCGAAAAGGTTAGCCATCACTGGTCTAAGTAGTGCCCCCTACTCTATGAAATGAACTTGTTGGTAAGGCATGGGATTTCAGCATGAAGACTTTCACCATCAACTGCATATTTATCCATTATCCTTGACCAATGAATTGCCATAGAATCCTCATGGAGGATAGGACAGGTAATCCTCGGCTTATAACAATTCATTTAGCGACTGTTCAAAGTTACAACAGTACTGAAAAAAGTTGGCTTATGACCATGGTTTACACTGCCGACCATTATAGCATCCCCATGGTTATGTAATCAGACTTCAGATCCTTGGCACCTGGTTCATGTTTGTGATGGTTGCAACATCCTGTGGTCATGTGATCACCTTATTTTGACCTTCTAACAAGCACCATCGATGGGGAAGCCAGATTCACTTAACAACTTGGATACTAGTTTAACAACGGTGACAAGAAAGGTTGTAAAATGGGGCAAAATTCCCTTAACAAATGTCTCACTTAACAACAGAAAGCTTGGGCTCAACTGTGGTCGTAAGTTGAGGAGTACCTGTATTGTTTTCGTGGTTTATAAATTTGATTAACTTACTGAATTATTTCTGACAGTTTTCACTCTAAGGAACTCTGTGATTTTAAACCAAATGCAAAGCAAAGCATACATTTAAAAATAAGTTTTTTTTTCCAGAGAAAAAGAGAATTCATAAAGCTTGTGTTACAACTTTGCACCACATTTCAGGGAAATTATGCTTTAGCACTCATCACTGATTCCACATGAGATGTTGAATTACATTTTACCAGCTCTGAAAAACATAGCCTGGCAGAAAATAAGGAGCATCCTCATTATCTCAGCAGAAGAAAGATTATTTTCCCCCATCATCTCACTAAAAGCTACCTTGCTTTGGATCTCTTGTCTGCAACCAGGTAAGGGAAAGAGGCTGAGAGAATCAGCCTGGAAGTGGTTGATAATTAGCTTCCTCACAACAGAAACAAAATGGGAACTTAAAGGCTACATTTGTTTTGGGGATTTTTTGTTGCATATAATTTTGTGAACTAGATTAGAGTAAATACATGGAGTCATGCATGTGCAAAGTACAATGGGATAATTTTTTTGGGGTGGGAGGGAACCAAACAAGTAAAAGGGGAAAGACCATGAAATGGTAGCAGTTAGAGAGCCTGATTTCCATGCTGAGCCTGAAGGAATATGTCTGTCGCATTGAAAGCTATTTTATAATAGCTTCATCTTACCATTGTAATATCCCCAGTGTAATGGATCTGGGTTTAGGAAGCTTTGGTTTCAGGGCAAAATTGGCACACAGTATGTTTTTGAACCTGCATAAAACTCCACTTATCATGTTACCTGTGCAAAAATACATAAAATAGCATGCATAATGTCCCATTCCCATCTTTTGTATGCATACATAAAATGTGCATTCTGTGCTGCCATAAAAATATGCAAAATATGGACTTAATGGACATTTTTGTGTGACCGATAGCCCTTGCTTCTATTTATCTGTTAAATAGTTCACCATGGCATGGTGAGCTCTGATAGGTGTGATTTTCAGAAACCTTGTTAACACTTAATTTTTGGCTAGGTAATCTAGAGTGTTAAATGTATGCTTGGAAGGCCAAATATTTTGGTCAGTGTAGTTCAGTATATATATTTCCCGAAGGCAGATGTACTGACAAAGGTAGACGTCCCAAAGCTACATTCATCCTTTCAAATCTGGTGAATACATTAATTGCTTTTTAAGGCTGGCATCCTGCCAGTACAATTAAGATCCTAATAGATCAACAATTACAGCCATGCACTGTGGGGAAGGATTAAATTGATCCCAGTTAACCTCAAGGCTCTGAATTGCATCAAGTTCTAATATTTTAGCTGTTTTCCTATTAACAGCTTGAAAAAGGCTTTGACTGAGGAGGCCTTTTTCTGTCCTTTGCTGTCTTGATTGTTTTCATCCATCCTGCAGGGTCTGAATGTCCTTAACTCCAAGCATCATCACTCTTTCTTGCAATCTTCCCCAACCTTCCAGATGTTTGGGGACAGTAGCTTCTAGAATTTCAAGTCGTCCCAGGTAAACAACATACTGGCTAAAACTCTGGCAATTGTCACCAGGAGAGCACTGTGATTGAAGCCCTTATAGTTGTTTTTCCATCTAGAACAGAGGTCTCCAAACTTGGCAACTTTAAGACTTGTGGACTTCAACTCCCAGAATTCGCCAGCCAGCTGGCTGGAGAATTCTGGGAGTTAAAGTCCACAAGTCTTAAAGTTGCCAAGTTTGGGGACCCCTGATCTACAATCTACATAGACCTTCCATTTGCTTATTGTATCAACCAGTAGCCTTTGGTGAGAATTAGGCAAGATTGGATTTATTCTTCATAGCATTTGACCCTTGTCATGTTTCCAAACAAAAGTTGTGCTCACTCTAATGGTTCTCAGAAAGGGCAGAAGTTGAGGTTGCCTGATATAATGGCTGAGTGTATTTTACTTTGTTAGACATAGACATAAAACAACTAGAAAGCTGTAATTGTATCACTTAGCCTTGCCAACTGCTCTCACTGCTGAGAACGATAAAACTAGAAGTTTTATCTCAGTTAACGACCAATAAATAACAAAGTAAAATATAAAATATAGTGAGATTCAAATAAGATATATTTATACAACTGTTAAGTACAATGATATACTATAACAGAATTATGAGAATTAAGTCTATAAAATCAATATGACTAAATAACAAAGCCTAAAAAGTTTTTTAACTGCACATGTTAAAACTGGTGTTTACACTAAGATACATGAATACTTTGTTATAGTTCAAGCTGAAATATACAATACTCCCCAAGATATATAAAAAAACTTGAGCATCCAAGGTTGATTTGTCATTTTACATTTTGTAGGATGCCTTCTATATACATTATGGCTCTGTAGAAAGTTAGCACCCACCCCTCTCCTAAAAGAATGAAATATTTTAGGATATACTAAAAAGGCAGAATATTTCCCCTAAAAAGAGAAGTAGAAACTCAGAAGCAGAAACTCACCTCAGAAGCAGATTCTCACCCCCACCTTTGTTAATGGGTGGGCCATTAAGGCCAGAGTATTCTATATAACAAAGGCCTCTACCCATCTCACCATCTGGCCTGCGAAGATTGCATCAGTTAGGACTCAGGTGAAACCATGTGGTCCAGACAAAGCCTACAAAGTTAGCTAAGACCCCCGCCCATGGGAGTCTGACAGCCAATGGGATACGTTTCTTACACAGGAACAGGAAACACTAAGGTGGGGCCCAACAGAGGGTATAAAAACAAAGGGATTCTCAGCATCTCTGCCCTTTTTCACTCAGGAGCTCAGGAGCATGTGGCCCCGTCCACCATTAAACCTTCTTTCCAAGCAACTTCCATGAATCCAGTGTCTTTTTCCCCACTTGGAACTGAACCCAGAAGGATATTGCTTCCAACAGCTTCTTGTGATACAAAATATTACCCTAACTTACGTAAATAATTTGTTCAGTTACAGTTCATGCCCATTTAGTATCCATCTTTGGATTTCAGGGTACTTTGCAAAAATTATGTTCTTGGTCTTGTCATAATTGATCTCAATAATTTGCTCTGAGAAGGAGTCCACAAGGAATACCAGATTACACCACCATCTATGATGCCTGTCTTGCATCCCTAGATAAAGTATGTCCACTTCAACACATTAAAACAGTTACACATATTGATATCAAAAGTTTCAGATAAAGTAGAGCCTATTCTATTGCTGCATTATCTGGAAATTACTGATGTACCAAATATTCCAAAGCATTTGTTATATTTACATAATACATAATTCACAAGCAAAGAAGCATAATATAGCCTTATCAGATGGCTGGTAGGAAAATGCTTAATTTTCTCAGCACTTTGAACAGGAAGCTACTTACACCCACTTTAGCCAAGTTCAGTGTACTTTATAAACCTAGCCTGTGTCAAACCATCATTCTGACCTACATCACTCTTTTGTTCAAAAGCGAACAGTGATCTAATATTGTTTCAAGGCAAAGTGAGAAAGACTGATTCAGCAATGGGAACCCTGTAATGATATTGTTTTTGTTTCATGACCACTCTGGTCCTTTTGCTCTCAGCTCATATGCCTTTCATACTGTTTAATGAATATGTTTTCTCTTAGAAGATAAGACTCAGAGGAATGACAACTGACAATCTAAGGTGGTCTTCTTGCATGTAATTGAGCTATAGCTGCCCATGATATCATGTTTGACTAAAGAACAATAACATATCTTTATCGTTTGTGGGGTCCTTATTTACAGTAAGGAAGTAAAATATAAGCTTCAGAAGAAATTAAGGAGATGTTTATTTCTTTTCATCCAATGGCAAATACCCAGAAGAAGAAAGAGATCATAGTGGGATCCCAACTGGTTACCAAATGCTACCACAATTCTATTTTCTGAAATGTAGCTGATACTGGTACTGAGCTGGGATGATTTCCATGCTTGCTTTTCCGTAATTGTTCATTTCCTAAAGAGGACAAGCAACAGTTTGAGAGACCTGAGAGTCAGCCAGTTCTCATTCACTTCCCCACCCTGCTGCCTTCCAAATGTGTTTTACTATAATTTCCAGCATCCCTCTCAAAATGGTGAGTATTATGTTGACCCTGCAAGTTGGGAACTGTAGACAAATGCATCTGAAGAGCAGCAGACAAGGAAGTCTGGCTTAACTCAATAAGGAGCATAGATAATATATAAAGGTGAGCAGCAGAAGCTTCAAGTGGTGATATACTTTTCAAAACTGTTTTGGATGGCAGGTGTTGCTTCTAATATTAGTGGTAGCTGCTACAAAATGAAATAGGGTGTGTGGGAAGTAATTTTAAAGGGCAGCAGAAGATCCTTTTTGTGTTGCTCTTATTGACAGCCTAATTCCTTTTATATTGTCCAAGGTCTATTATACAAATCATACTATGAACAAGGACATTTTGTCATCAGTTTTTTTAAAAACAGGAATAAGTTAATTGTTTGTTTTATTTGTTTTATTTGGACTTATAAGCCGCCCTCTCTCCCAAAGGACTCAGGGCGGTGTACATAAAAGACAGAAAGTACAAAAGTTAAAAGAAATTTAAAAGATATTAAATTATGCCAAATAAACAATCAAATTAAAAACCCCGATCCCCTGTCAGTCCAGACCGGATTGCAAAAATAGCCATGTTTTGAGGTCGCGGTGGAAGGAGCAGAGATCAGGGGCCAAGTGCAACTCAAGGGGTAGTTGATTCCAGAGGGTGGGCACCCCCACAGAGAAGGCCCTACCCCTAGGGGCTGCCAGCCTACACTGTTTAGCTGACGGTATCCCCAGGAGGCCCCGTCTATGGAAGCGCACAGGGCAATTGGTATTTGTCAGCGGAAGGAGATGTTCTTGCAAGTACCCCGGACCCAAGCCATACAGGGCTTTATAAGTTGTTACCAAAACCTTGAATCTCACACGGAGGGCAACCGGCAACCAATGCAGGTCGTGCAGGAGGGGTGTAATATGGGAGAATCGGGACGCTCCCATCATTACTCGCGCGGCTGCATCACAGTTTATTGAACAAGGTAGGGTTAGATGCAGATGAAACCCTACTTAAAGAACCCCTATTTAAATCATTGGAACTTTAGAGACATTTAAGTTAAATTGATTGGTTTTGGTAAGTCTGACTCTAACATGATCCAATCTATTTAACATTGAAATGGGGTTTCTTAAAAATGGGAGCATTCTATGCAAAGTAGGTAATGCATACATATTCTATAGCCTTTGATCTGAACAGCTGTGCCTTAAATGGCCTCCAAGGACATTTTTATCATAGAGCTGGGCTTTTCTCCTTGAGGCGCTGTCTCTCCTGAAGTGGTAAGACTAAAGTCATAATTTCTCACAAGGTAGAATGCCAACGTTTAAACTTCTATAATATGGATGTGTGTGATGTCAGCACAATCATGGCATATTTTCAGTAAGTTTTTGCTTCTGAAAATGAGCTAATGTCATCATGTTATTTATTACATATTTTTTCAATATCTTTTGGTGAGAAGCTGCACAATTTGCTTTCTCTATAAACCAGCCAAAATGTCTGAATTTATTTATTTATTTATTTGTTGGGATTTCTATGCCACCCTATCTCCCGAAGGACTCAGGGTGGCTTACAATGGTAAAAACAGAAAATACAAACTTTAAAAATCTATTAAATCTAAAAATCCCAACGCTAGACCTAAAACCAATTAAAACCCACAAACAAATTAGAACAAATTAAAACTATTAAAATCCCCTTCAGTCCAGGTTGGCTGATCGAAAAAGCCAAGTCTTCAGTAATGATAGCTTTATGTCTAAATGTACAAGTCTAGCAAAAATGGAGGCAGGGGTACTCCAAATTTTTACTGATAATCCAATCTATAAGATAGGTTCTCTCCAGACATCAATCCATAAGTATTTTAGAGCACTTCCAGCTTACTCATTCTTTTCTATCTCTTCAGAATAACAAAGTGCTGTTATTCAGATAACCACGTATACACATTTCAGCAGATGTCAAAGTTCTACTATATACAGTATATGTTATACCTACTGGAATACCAAGTTTGCTGTTATCAGAAAATTATTTCCTAGCCTATTTTGAATTATCAACCAAATATTCAGCATTATTTTTTTATCTGTCCCAAAACAGAATGGCCTTGTAAAAATATATTTGCTTGATAATATCGTGGACTAATAGCTACAGGCTCAAAGGAACTTAGAGAATTAGCTTCTGCACTAACAAATCTTCAAACTTTTTTTTTCCTGGCAGAACAAAACTAACAGTGATGGGTACAGTTTGGGTAGAAATATATTTGATACAGGCTGTAGAAATTTTCTTCTATGCTCTACTGTTGTAAATAAAGGCAGAGGAAATTAAAGAACTGTGCAGGGCACAACAGCTAAGTAGGTACTTCATCATAAAAAACCTAGATTGCTTTTGGCATTTATTTTTTATCAAACACTTTTGGTGTTATCTTCTAGGGGTACAGCACCAAAGTATAAGCAATTCCAAGCCTAATCACACAAGAGAGCAGTATTTTGGGAAGATTTTTATTACTAAGTCACAAATGTGACAAACAACCACCTCTAACATTAGCAGAAATCATACATTGTACTTGCAAAGACTTTTCTTTCAAGGAAACACTCTTCATAGCATTCCATAGTACTTTTTAATCAAAGCTGTTTGCAAAAATAACTTGATTTAAGCTTTGTAAGCTAATTTCTGTGAGAATAATATTCCCTCGTGCCTTAAAAAATTGAAAGTATTCTCAGCAATTGCATTAGTTTTGAACATGTAACGTCAGTTCACATATATTAACACAACTTTGAAAAGAAGATAGGGAGAAATGAATAGAAGATGTGGTATCCAAGACATAATTGAGCCTCCCAAACTTTCTGCCATGACTATGTGTTTAATACTCTCCCACAACACAAACACTTAAAGGGCAGTAAAAACTAGGACAATTTATATTGGTCATTTCAAAATTTCCATACTATCAGCTCATTTTCTTTTTACGTACATGGAGAGCACATGCACCAAAGTCAAATTCCTTGTGTGTCCAATCACACTTGGCCAATAAAGAATTCTATATTTTATCAAGTGGAACCTGGACTTCCATGTTATCCCAATAGCATCAGTAACTAATATCATAATAAATAGAAAAATGAATAATTTGAGTAAAGTTTGTTGAGCATCAAAATACAAGTGTGTGTGTGTGTGTGGTGTTTGATGGTAATTCAAAGATGACAAATACTGAAGGCTGAGGAAACAGAATGTATAAACTGAGATAATTTATGAGTGATGGGTTGTGCTGTTCAGAAGATATTCATTGGTCCTGTACATCACCAGAATGATACACTGATAGTCCTTGTTTAGCCATCACAACTGGGACTGGCAATTTGATTGTTAAGTGAAACAATCGGTAAGTGAAGCCACAATTGTGCTTATGACTTTAACTTTTCTTTGTTTTACAGACTTGCAAAGGTTGTAAATGCAAGGACTGATCATAAAGTTACCTTTTCATCACTGTTGCAACTGTGAATAGAATCAAATGACCGAGCCAGTAAACAAGGACTACCTATATGTAATTAACATTATCACGTTTCCTATCTCAGGTTCATACATATATAATACCACACCAAGCTTTAAGAAAAAATGTTTTAAAATTGAAACAAATCTTCAAGTGATGTTATTTAATGACCTAAGCAATTCTCAAAAAGAGAAATGTAACAGATATTTTCTTCATTGCTGCTACAAAGTTACTAGCCCCAAATAAGAAATACTAGATCAGAGTTCCTCAATGTTTACGGCTTTGCGGACTGGCAGTGGAGCGGGGGAGAGGGGATGGTTTGCATTGAGGGCTGGCAAGTATGCACATGTAGTTGCATGTGTACAAGCAATGTGCATGTGTGCCTGCCACTCATGCAAATGGAGCATACACACATGCTCGTCCATTATTCGCACAAGTGAGGATGTGTGTGTGCGTGGGCTCGGTGGCCATTTTGGTGGCTCAATTGCAAACTTCTCATGGCCCACTAATGGGCTGTGGCCCACAGGCTGGAGACCCCTGTACTTGCTAGCATATGACCCATTGTGTCATCCCAAAGCATCTTTGGGATAACTATGACCTGGATGACTGAGAATCTCCATAGATATTTTGTCAGTGATGGCTAACCTTTTCCACGTTGCGTGCCAAAAGTGCATATGCGTGCACTTGCGGACTTGCGTGCCTGCACCCATGATGCAATGTGCATGCAACTACCCTTGCACATGTGTGCACGTCCCCCACGTGTGTGTCTCCCCATGCGCATGCATGGCAGATACCCAACAATCAGCTAGCTGGCGGGGGACGTGCACGCATGCACAGTGGGGTTCTTCTGGGTGACCTCTTGTGTGCCGGCAGAAGTGGCTCTGCGTGCCACTTCCGGCATGTGTGCCATAGTTTTGCCAAAATCATGGCATTAGGTCATCTTTTACGATGTATTTCCTTACCTAAATGGAGAAACAGATTAACTACTGGTGGAGCAGGAGTGACTTCCAACTTCATGGTGGCTTTCCTGTTGACGTTGCTTGTGGAAGCTGGCAGGCACTGTCACAAATTACTCCTCTCTTCTCCGCTCACCGATAGAGTTGCCTGCTGCTTTGCTGAGGGGAAGGGGGGGCACAGAGAGCCTGGATTATGAGGAAAACTGCAACCCTGCTCCTTGTCTTGGCTTGTCACCAAAAGTGCCTGCCCTTCAGGGAACAAGAGGCTCATCTATTGACTACCAGCATGCTCCAGCCAGCCCTACTTTGCAAGCTGGTATTCAGATTTCTCTCTCATCCTTCCCTTGCTAGCCATCACTGTTAAGAGATTTCAAAGTTCACCCTCGGTTTTAAAAATGGCCTGTCAGGGCTTGCTGATTGAATGCAGAGACCAGAGGAAGGTGGGCAAGAGGGTGAGGATATGGCCCTCCCATCTTTGCCATGCAACCTAAGGGGTCATGGAAAGGATAGTCTGAAGGTGAGGTGGCACTAAAATGGCCACATCTTTCCTTAACTGCATTCCCAAGGGAGTCATGGTTCCTGTTATTCTGCAAGTTAGCCCATTTGAGTTTCTTGTTTCAATAGTGGTTGCCCTGTACTTTCCAATTTCACCCAATTGAAGGTTACAAACAAACAGACACGAGAGTTTTAGTAGTATATAGATAATTAGACATCATAAATTAAGGAATGGCTTATAAGAGTATACAATTGGTGGCTCAGGCTATTAATTGCCTGCACTTAAGTTCCAGCTGCCTACAACTGCTGTAGGCTCGAATCCCACCAGGCTCAAGGTTGACTCAGCCTTCCATCCTCTCGAGGTAGGTAAATTGAGGACCCAAGATTGTTGGGGGCAATTAGCTGACCTTGTAAAAATGCCACTTAGTAATAAGCAGGCATATACAATGGAATGAAGGCTATTGCTGAGCACACTGGGTTGCATCCCAAAAATTGTAAGCCGCCCTGAGTCTCCGGAGAAGGGCGGCATATAAATGTAATTAAAAAAAAAGTAAATAAACAGTCATAATCAGTTTTAGAGGATGTGTGCAATGCATGGATCAGTTTCAGGAAAAAAAAACATATAAGCAGTACTCAGATAAATGAATGCATATGCACAATGGAAGACTGATTAGTGCAGATGAAGTAACTTGTTGAGATGGGTAAACTGACTTCTATGATCAGAGAAAAGACAGTATCTAGATTTATTATTGCTGACTGGAAAACCGCTATGGACATTCTGCATAAAACAGAAAAAATGAAGTTATGATTTATTGTTTTTTTACAATAGAGGGTAGATCATAGAAAGAATAGAGTTAAGCTGCAACCAAAGAGTAAGATAAATTTATAATTGTACTTATAACTGCTGTAAAGGAGATCAGATACTACTTTTTTGTATCTTTCCTTATTTTTTTGTTTTTCTTTTCCTTTTTTCCTTTCTGCATTTTTAGCTTTCTCTTTGTTTTCTTTCTTTTTCTTTTCTTTTTCTTAGTTTATATTAGTTGGTATTAATTTTTATCTTTGTAAAAATGTTTAATCAAATATACACCTACACATATATAAACAGCAATATTATTTTTAAAAAAAATCATAAATAATACTGAAACTATTATTTTGCTTATCATAGTTAACACAGAGAATTGTTCATTCTGTTACATTTTCATACATCTGTAATTTTTTTGAATTTGACAAAATAACATGAATAATTATAAACAGAAAGATCACAGTATACATATAATTGAGCTATTAGAGCTGCTCCATTAACATTGGGCGTCATTCAAATATAATACACTAACATAGATGTGTTCTTAATTTGTAGTTATCTGGAACATATTTGCAAACTACATACTGTATATTTGGGGAAATATTTTGTCCTGCCATTGATCAATCAGCATTTATGGCATATCCCAAACACTGAAATTCTGAATGTTCTAATAACTGGAAAGTTAGATTTGTTTAAAAGACAGCATAGCCTGTAAAAATGTATGTCATCAGTCATTTTTACGGTGTAATCCTGCGTATCTCTGAAATTATAAGGAAGTAAGCTTATTCCATAGGAGAACATATGAGTTGGATCAGAATTTTAATATTTTAAGACTCTACGTTGGTTTTTTCTTTATTTCAGCTACTTAATATTTGTGAACTTCAAGTCCCATGCTGGCTGAGCAATTCTGGGAATTGAAATTCATACGTCTTCAAATGGCTCAAGTTTTGTTGGATAGGCATTAACCCCATCCAGCAAAACTTGAGTCCCACATCCTGTCTCTTCATCTTGGCACAGCCATTGGATTTTTGCAGCTATGAGTGACCTGTTCATTTCCTATAGACTGTTTGCCTTTGTTCATCTTGGGCCTTTGCACAATTTGTCAAATCAAGCTGCCAAGGAATTCTCTGTTTTGAGGCTTCTTTTTGTGCATGTACACATAGGCACATATCTAGGGCACACATAGAGCCATTCCTCCAAGTCCTTCTTCGATGGCATGGGAATGTGGAAAGGACTTTTTCTGTTGATATAAGAAAAGCTGGGATAAGAGCAGAGGTGCTGCAAATATCTCTCTCAATGGAAAGAGGCATTGGTTATTGTTAGGAGTAAATCACCATAGCCAATACCTGTTCAGGGTGAAGAGTGGTTTTCATAGATTTTCCTAATATGATTTGCCCATTGTTATTGCCTAAGGGTCTTTGTGGGTGTCTACGTGTCTGTGTATAAATCACTGCATTACTTCACTCAAACCACGTGGATGGGATTCAATTTAAATTGATTAAAGCTGATTCAACTTCTCCAGTTATTCTGAGCCATTGTCAGGAAATAGTTGACCAGAACAAAGGCAGGACGCTTCTGAATTAAGCTTAACTCACCAACAACATAGCTGCTGGGTTGATATGGAATATAGAATACCATGTTGTACAATTATAAATTTGGAAAGGAGAGCAAAAGATAGTTGTGCCTCATAGAAAATTCTGGAACTTATAAGAAGAAAAGGGAATATAAACTTTTCCTAAAGCACGAGAAGACATTACATCAAATGAGGCTTTGACACTCTCTTCTGACTGCAATAGATTCTGAAGAACCAACATTATTCTAGAAATTGGTAAATGATAATTTGGGTGAAGAAAAGAAGTCTTATAGGCTTGAGTGTCCAAAGAGGAATGGGAGAACCATTATACTAGTTTGTTTGAATGTCATCCCACTCCAGATAATTCTCCAATTAATCTAAAACTTTGTGATGCTACACGTTGGCCCTCTATCTCATTAAAAGAAATTGAACATCTGATACTGGTGCTGCCATCAGGCAAAGCCCCTGGAGAAGACTATATCTTGGTGATTTATTAAAAGCTGATATATTGAGAATTTAAAATTTCATTTTTCTAATTTTCCAGCTACACTTAATGCTTTGGGGTTGGGGGGAAGCAATTCACACCCTGGATGGTGAAGATAGGAAACATAACATGATATAGCAGATTTTGCAATAGCCAATCTCCTAGTTAGTGTCCACATTAGCATACAAAATTGGTTATCATCAAAGAACTGAGAAATAGGCAATAGAAACATTGTTTTATGAGGTACACCTTAATCTATTATTGCCAGTAAGAATGAAGTCATATCAATGAACCTCTCAAAAAACCCCAATTATAAAGTTAGGAAAACATTCAGTCAGGACAGCAACAATTTTGACCTGTAGTTATGTTTATGCACATGATGCAGAGTTTTCCAGTACATCTCTAATGTGAGCCTTTAGTGCAGTTAAACACCTTAGAAGTTATCTGATCCTGAGAAGTACTTTAAAAAAACATGTTTCTCCCTTTGTTTTTATTAACACGACAATCTGTGCATCTAGGTTTGTTGGGATAATAAATGCCCAGGTGTTAACACTGCCTACAGGTAGCCAACACAGGATCATGAAAGGATCCAAGCTGAAGAGAAATTACTGCTTAATCATTTTCATACAGGCCAATATTCTATAGGTGCTAATGGGATCAGAATTTTGCACATCCCCTTGATTCTTGTGGTATTTCTCAGCATTCTATAAATTACTTTTTACTATCCTCTTTGAATCTGAGCTTTCTTCTCTATTTAAGTAGAGACCATTTATTGAAAGGTTAAAATAAGGAGTGGGCATTAGCAAACTTTTCTTGTTTAACAGGAAATCCTGCTATTAGAAATCTGTGACTTGTTTTGCTAACTTTGCTTTTGCATGCTGTAGAAATAAATTTAATCTTTAAAATTAAATTTACAGAGATTATAGTGTGCACAAGCTGGACTTTAACTTCCAGCTGTTGTCCCATATGCAAAATGTCTGTCATATCCTGTTCAGTTTGTCTATAATCTCCTAGAATTTGTGACTTCTAAATATCCTTTCAGATTTTTCATCCACCTTGGCATGCTGTAATTCATTAGATTATCTTCACCTGGCCATGCTAACTAAATTATGCATTTATCCTAGTGGAACTTGGTTATTTGCAGAAGCCAAACAGGTCAGATTGGTTATTATTTGGATAGGTTCTCCTGCCTGGAAATTTCAGGGTTGTTGGCTAGACTGAGGAGTTGAAAAAAATCTCAGGAAGAAGGCAGTGATGAAGCACTTTCATAATATTGCCAATAAAACTGCTTGCACACAGTAATCAGGAGTTGTACTTGGCAGACATCATCTTTTTAAATATATATATACAATATTGTTAGGTGCATTCAAATACTCCAATCAATGACCATCCCAACATTTCAAGCATATTGATAATTTGATGCCATCTGGAGGATGTCACTGGATGCTTATGGCATTTTCTAATGTTTTTGTTTTGCTACAAACATACAGGTTGAGGTAGCTGGAATCTTATAATTTAATTCCAAAGCAGCCTCAGATTCTGAGGGGACCACTATGCCATAGAATTCCCATGAAGAATTTCTCTGGTCCGAGTCCTATTCCAGTATGTACAGGCTTGCATATACATTTCATTGATTCACTCTCTTTGTCTAGCAGGGTTGCGGGAGAAGAGGCTCTAAGAGAAAGGACATTTCAGCTTATTTTATGTCTTTTGAAAGTGTCTTAGTTTCAGTGAGAAATATCTGAGTATCATGAGTTACCAACAATATTTTCTCAAAATATTGAGAACAAAATTACTGTACTATTAATTACTATAACTGAAATTATAGAATATGAAGGAATTATTTAGGCTATCAAGTCCAACTTCCTGCTTACTGGAGGAATCCAAATTAAAATATCTTCAGTGGATGATTCTGCTTGAAGGGGTGGTGGTAATTATTTCTCTAGTGAAACTTTCAAATTGTTTTTAGTGTTGGAAAATTTTCTCTAACATTTAATAAGAATCTATCTTCCTCTTACTTAAATACATTATTTTGTGCCCTGAATTCTAGAATGATCGAAAATAGATTTGGATTTTTTTCTGAAAGACATCCTTTGAATTATTTAAAGAGTGCTTCTTCTTTTCTCAGAACAAAATATTCTCAGTTTCTTCAATCTCTTTTCATAGGATTTAGTTTCTGGATCCCTGATCATTCTCCTTACCTTCCTCCAAATATTTTCCCATTCGTCTGAACTCTTCCTGAAGTGTGCTGTCTAGAAATGGCCATAATGTTTGAGATGAGGTACAATAAATACAGTTCTGAAGATAGATCTATTTTTAAAAATCACATGGTTGAAAGAACTTCTACGAGCCTTCCAAATGAAGCTCAGTGAACTTACATCCATTCATTTTAAGGTATTGGCAATTAGGATTCAGATGCTCCTAGCCTATGTTTATCTTTAAAAGCTCATCAGATTTGGGCCTGGGTTTGGATGGGAGGCTGTGAGAAAATCTCAGGGCCATAGAAGATGGGAAGATCTGAAAAATATTGTCAAAGAAGACAACAGCAAACCCTATTCACATTTCTATCAAGAAAACTGCATGGATTTTAAGCTTCCTTTAAAGGACAGTTTACCTATTGTGAGAAGTTTTATATCCAAATATATTTTATTCTTTGTACAGTTTCCATCTTCCCTTAAAACACAATGGTCTGAGAATCAGCATCTCTACCCCAAGCTGAAACTAAATTAATCAAGTAAAAATAGCAAATGGAGAAAATCTTTTACCCAAACTTCCTCAAACTTCCAAATAAGTTACCAGACCTAATCCACATATCAAAGGATGAGGTCTACAAACACAAATAGAGTTCATTAAATTAGGTCTCCCAGTGGAACTGCATGTTCACAAGAAGACACACACACACACACACACACACATACATACATGTCCATCAAGTGTCACCCTAGAATCAGCACGTAGACACTTCCACATACACCCAGGAAAAGTTTCCCTATTTAAATATGTTGCTTTACCCCCATTTCTCTGTAGCTGCCACTATTTGCTTTTAGAAATAATTATTTCTTCTTCCCTCACAGCTGTCTGAATCTCATTTTTATTTATTCTTGTGCAGCCCGGCTCAAGTTGGAACTCCAAATTATTCTTCTGGCAATATCCAGCAACTGTTTCTGTTTGCTTCTTTAATTTGTTTTACATATACATTGGTTTAATACAAGCCCTATTTTTATTCATAGTTATTAACTCATTTAATCCCTGTATTCACTCTGTAATCCTAGCATAGAGGCTGCTGTTATATTTTATATATGGTAAATTAAATCTATAATTTCATCTCTGTTAAATTGTTATTGCCACTGATATTTTAAGGAGTTTGGTTGCCATGATCCCTGAGATGATTAGGAGTAACAAAATAGTAAATGTTCCTTAATGACTATGAATGGTCCACGGTTGAGCAATTCATTTCCATAGTGGTGCTGAGACTAGAGCTTTGCAGAGAAGTGTGAAAAAACTGCAAGCTTGGATTTTAAAAGGGCAGGCAGAACACAATGTTTTCAGACGGATTAAGGATGCCAGGCCTGTTTGCCTCCATGGTACCTTGTTTGAACAGTAAATGTACAAATAAACAAGCATTGAAAAGACACTAGAACTCTCCTATATTCATGTATTCATTATCACCTACTGTGTTGCCAGTTGAGAAGACACAAAATGTTAATAGGAAAAACAATTGATGCAGGAACACATCTTATTAAAGCAACCAGTCGGGAGGTGCAGGGTGAGATTTAAAAAAACCATAAATGTGATTTATCTTGACTTTTCAGGAGTCCCTCAAGAAATAAAATTATTAGAATGACTGATGGTCTAAAGGCCCTAAAATAGCTTTCACAATTTGATACCTCAGGGTAGGTCACAATAAAGCTTCTATCATTATGTCCATATATTGGGTTGGAAAGGGGTATAATAGGGTATCATCACCTGTTACAAAAAAGTATGAAAAGGACAAGGAGAAATCTAGGCCTAACTTTCTGCTCAATTTCCTTTCTTCACAAATCACTTGAATATTAGACACCATGGTGTCCCACGTTAAATTTTCGCTGCTTTTCTCTACAGAAAATCAAAGCATTTATGTAACTCAGATTTAACGCTTACAATAACTATGCATTTAAACATTTCCACAGAGTACCTAAAAGAGTTTGCAAATCACATTCTGAGAAGTTCTGATTTATGTAATTGTGTCTCTTGATATGAGGATGGACTTCCTTTCAGGATTAAAGCCCGCCCAGCTTTTTCTGAGGAAACCACTGTCCCCCTACCAAAAACTGCTGAATGCTTCCTCCCAAAGGCAGCAAGAAACTCTTAGGATTGTCAGAGTTAGTTATGCTTTCTTCATAGTGTAGGCAAACAAACAAGCCAGTTTCCATGACAACTCCGGCAAAGATTGCTTCAAATGACAACAAAACAAGATAAAATTTCTACCGGAGGAGAGGGGAATATCTGAAAAAGCATGAGGGGGAGATTAAGAACAAAGAGATCTGGGTTTACCATTGACTTGCGTAAGTGAAGGGAATAGGATTCTGTAAAGTATCTGGTAATTGTAGTAGCAATTAGTTTCTGAATCTTGGATTTGCAAAGGGTCTTGAAATCATTAATCTTATGCGGTAGTGTGAACCAGAGATTCTCCTTCCTCCTCCCATTTAGGAAACATTTCCTTTGAGAAACTTCTTTGAGGTAGATTAGACCTAAATGAGATAGAAGATCTTTTGCAGATAGAGCTCACTGTCCTATGTCAGGGCTATCAAATTCCTGGCCCATGGGCTGGTTGCATCATGCGCTGGCCACACCCATGCCCAGTTTAGTGAAGTGGAAAAAAGTCCTGATACGTTACATGATGCTGCAGTGACAACATGAGTTTGACATCCCTGGTCTATGTGTAATTTTCACACTGTTCATTCTGCAGAGACTCTGAAGGCCATTATGTAATGTAATTGCAAAAGGACCTGCTTGAAAATCATAAAAAAATACTCATGGGGTCAATTAATGGCACCAGTTAGTTAATAAATGTTAGCTCTTTCTGGTCCTAATCTTGAGAAAGTTAAGCATACTCAAATGCTTGTATGCCTGTAGAATAGAGTTGGGCAGAATAGAGTAGGACAGAGTAGAGTAGAGTAAGGCAGAGTAGAGTAGAGTAGAGTAGGGCAGAGTAGAAGGTAGCAGAGCAGAGTGTTAGTGCTACCAAAACATATCTCAGCTTTGTTCTTTTCACATAATTAGTATAATGAGGAGCTTCTTGATCTCAACAATGCTTTGATTTTAAGACTAGGAAAATCAGCCTTCTGAATTAGAAGTGTACAACCCAAGGCTATGCTTATCTGCAAAACCCCAAATGCAGTGGTAGGATTCAAATTTTTACTACCAGTTCTATGGGCATGGCTTGGTGGGCATGGCAGGGGAAGGATACTGTAAAATCTCCATTCCCACCCCACTCCAGGGGAAGGCTACTGCAAAATCCCCATTCTCTCCCCACCCCACTAACAGCTTTCCAGCTCCGTTCTCCTGTACAGGCAACAAAAGAAGATGCAGCTGATCAGCTGGGACTTGGGAGGCCGAGAATAGATGGGGGCGGGACCAGTCAAAAGTGGTATTCCAAACTACTCAAAATTTACACTACCGGTTCTCCGAACTACTCAAAATTTCCGCTACCGGTTCTCCAAAACTGGTCAGAACCTGCTGAATACCACCTCTGCCCAAATGTCTTTGAAAGTTGTGCTGAAATGCATTTTTATTGTGACTGAGGAAAGATTACATCTCTGGGGAGTAACTAAGATTGTATTTGAGCTGTGTATTTTTTGTTTGTTGGTTTGTTTTGTGCCTTTGATCAGTCTGGATTCCTTGCCAGGACAAGTCATGCAGATTTCTCAGTAAGGTTTTTGTTGAAAGATGTTTTCAAGTCAATCCTATGATTGGCTTATGTTTAGAGGATCTTGTTAATCTGTCTATATATTTATTGTACAAAGATGCTGAGCCCAGTCTGTTCTTCAAACCAAATCTTTTATTGTATAAGCAGCTTAATTCAAATAAATTTACAGAAAGACTTTTACCAGTTTCTTGTGCCTTCTTTAAGTTTCTTTTCTCTCAGGTCTTACTTAGTTTCTCTGTCTACCTATGTAGTTAGGTTTTCTCAGTCCTTTAGATTAAGAATAAATCCTAAAGAAACATAGACCTCTTTAAGAACTTAAAAACTGTTTCAAGGCTTTTCCCTCTCTCTGTCTCCTTTCTCTTCTGGCAAGAGGTTCCTCCACCTCAAGCTTCTGAGGTACTCAAGCTGAGCATAAAACAATATCAGCAAGAGCAGACAAGGAGAACAATGGACCCCAGTAGAAAGTTTCTCTTCATAAACTTCTCCTCAGATAGATCTCAAGACTTCTCAGACTTCTCTTCAGAGAGATGGTGCTGCCCCTTATATACCAAGAGGCGTTGCTTAAGATGCCACTCCAGGGTATCTGCTGTTACCCTGTCATTGATGGATTTGGTTTGCCTCCAAATCCCCACAAGTTGTAAACTGCATAGCAACACCAGAAAGTTCCATTTTCTGACAGTTTTCAGACTTGATGTTGTCTCATTCCCAGGGATGAGAGAGAGGAACTGGCCCAAAGCCACCTAAATAAATGGCTTCATGCCTAAGATCCAACTAGAATTCAGTTTTCTAGTTTCTAGCCTGACGCTTTAACCATATGACCCTTGTTCTTCACTCATATGCTACGTGTCTTGTACCTGGGGGAGAACTGTGAAAAACTCAGAGGTTCGCCTTCTGGCCTTCTCCTTACCCTGCTTCCAATAGTGAGTTAGCGTCTACAAGGGTATTCTATATCTCCTTCTTTGTTTCCCTACTGCATTTTGAATCTACAACTTTGCATTTGCCTCAGGTGGTTTTACTCTTGAAATTTATTTATTTGTATTCATTTTACTGGGCGTGCAGACCACTCCCATCACAAATGCTTCTAGAAATTCATTTGATCAACTATATTCAAGTGTAGTTGGCTATTACAGATTTCTTCTGAACCTATCAGATCCTTCATAATCAAGGTTGAGTCAACTAAATTTAAATTTAGTGCAGAATTGTTAACCCAGTGTTTCTCAACCTTGGCAACTTTAGGATATGTGGTGTTAAACCCCCCAGAATTCCCTAATCCGCATGCTGGTTAAAGAATTCTGGAAGTTGAAGTCCATATGTGCTGTCCAGCCAGTTTAGAGTTAATGGGATTTGGGATAGGTAGTTAGGAATTGAGAGCTGTCCCCTTAAGGGAATGCATCATGGTAAATGTAGTTAAGGTATCCTGGGAAATATAGTCCATGTCATGTGGTCACATCTGTAACCCTGATTGGTCATTGAATTGATCCTTGGTGGGTTGGGGGAGGTTTCCTCTCTCTTGCCTGAACACACAGCCTCGTAGTAGCAGCTATATCTCCTGCCTCTATGACTATACAAGCATAATCATAAAGATGAGAGTTTAATATCTTGCTACACCACGATTCACATATGCAAAGGATTGGACATTAAGAAGAACCTTGTCATAACTGTGAGTTGACAGGATGCCCGATGAACCAATAAAAAAGACTTTGTATAGATGCTTTGTGGAGTTGCTCTGTCTGCTTTATAGCAGAACACCATACATATTAAAATTGTCAAGATTGAGAATCACTGTACTAAAAATTAACCTTTCTCAGGGATCCCCTTTTAAGTGTCTGACAGCTACGGTAGATTTGGTGTGTGTAGATGTCTGGGAACTGGAGCAATTTCTTCCCTGCAAATCCCATGATTGGAGTATGCTTTCCATGCTATATAGCATTGTATGTAATGCTACACATGTTTTGAATTCCTTTTTTGAGGTTAAAAGAAATAGAAGTTTGATTTGAAATGGAAATCCATTTTCCAAAATCCACTGGCTTCTGTATTGGATCTTTCCAATGCCAGAACTCGGGTCAGAAAGGACTAACAGTGAAGGTGAACCAGGCAGTACTCTGAATCTGCTGAACTGAAAATTTACCTGCTCTGCTCCTCAAACTTTAATCTGGTGGTTTGCCTTTGAACATGTGATAATTTAAGCTCGCATCACTTTTCTACCAGCATTTGCAAATCTTTAAAGTTTCTCCATTCATTTTCCTAACTTTTTGCATAATCAGTTCTAATACCTACTGCCTACATTTGGGCTTTCAGCTAATAACACATATATATAATATCATAAGCTTATATGTATATATATTGATAACCAGTAGCAGAGCCAAGGATGAGAATGGTTACACACCTTAGTATTCCTTGATTTCTCAACAGCCTTCAGTACTGTCTCCTATTGGGCCATCTTCAGCATTTGGGACTGGGAGGCATTATTCTGCAGTGGTTCTCCTTTCTCTGTGGATGGTTTCAGTTGTTGACAGGGGATGAGGCAGGACTTGACTTTCTCTGTCCTTTTGTTTAACATTACATGAAATTGTTGGGTGAGGTCATCCATCAATTTGGAATCAGCTATCATCGATGTGCTGATGACAGCCAATTATATATCTTGACCCTGGGCTGACCAAGTGATGCCACTGAAGTTGTGACAGACTATGTAGGCTTGGATAGGGAAGAACAAGTCCAGGCTTTCTTTGTATGTCCTCTCCCTCTTGGTTCTAGGAATAGTTCATGTTTAATCTTTAATCGGGTTGGACTTCCCCATTTGAGATTAGTTTGCAATCCATTGGTCCTGCTAGATTCACAGCCCATGCTTTAAAAATAGTGGCTTCTTCACAAGAGCTTTGCAAAGGCCTTTGCACAGGCATTCTAATTGCATCTGTTCCTAAACTGGAAGGCCCTTCAGATCTTGGTCACTTTTCAACTGAACTACTAAGTTGCCATTGAAGGCCACTTCTGGTCCAGAATGCAGCAGTGCAGACAGTCATCAATGTGTCACAGTATGTCTAGATTTCCTTACAGCTTCACAATGCACTGATTGCCATTTGGCTTCCAAGAGCAATTCAGGGTGTTGAAAGACTTACAAAGTCTTTCATGGTATAGGATCTGGTTAGTTGTGAGACCACCTGTCTCCATATATTTCTGCCTGTATGGTGAGATCAGCTACAGGGGTCATAGTCCAGATCCCATAAAATAAGCAGTATTTTCTTGTGGAACCCAGGAAGTGAGTCTTCTCAGTGATGGCTTCTGGCTGGTGGAAATCTGTACCACTCCAACCCTTTTTGTCTTTTTGCAGATGGTTAAAGATTTGGTTTTTCTTTCAGGTCTTTCGCCAGGATGATCAGCCCCTTCATGTTTTTGGCTTTTGTCTTCCAGTCAGCTATATTCTTTTTCTCTGATATATGTTGTTTGCTGCCCAGAGTTGCTGTGGAATTGGGTGGCCTTAAAATGTAAATAGTAAAATAAAATAATAAAAAATAATAAATTAAAATGTACTTTTAATAACCGGCTAGAAGCTGCAAAAGACATGTGATAGACTTTAGGAGGAATAACAGTGCAAGAACTGATTAATAACATCCTAGAAAACATTAACAGAGGAAAACATTTTCATTAACAAGAAACAGCTTGCAGGTTGGGAGCCCTTTGCAGCAATTTTTGCTGACCAGATACTTCATTCTCAGTGTTGCTGTGAGCTTAACACAGCCTGACTCTGATGCAGTGACTGTAAAACACACGTTGGCACAGCTCCCAGGCTCCTGTGCTATCCCTTGCTTGACAGAGTTGGACTCTAGGCAGAGGGATGGGCTGAGGGATTAATAGGTGTGAACAGTTATTTTCTCAGCTTGTCTCTTTCAGGAATAATTGTCTTGACTTGGCTCTTCACAAAAACCCTCCCCGCTTCATGGCACCTTCGGCAACACTTAACACAGTTGGGCAAGTTGTAATGAAACAACCTGACCTTCCTACCCAAAAAAACAGAAGATGCTGCAAAATGGAAAGGCAGAGACCTCTTCTGTTCCCATGGTTACATCACAGGCCTTGCAAATTGTAACCCCTCTACTCTCATTTACTGTTTTGAAATGTTGGTTTCAGAGCACTTTCTAAAATGATTAAACAGTGATGGTTTTAATTTTTAAAAAGCCGATCAGCATTAGATACAGCTGTTAATTTGCAAATCATTTAATCGTTACCTTTTCTAGCTTAATTAGAAGCCTGCAAAATAGACTAGCATTGTCGTACTCATTGTACAAGTTACCAGAGGATGTTAAGAGAATACAAGTAGTCCAAGATAATTCACTGAGAAAGGAGCAGGGGTGCATTTGGAACAAGGGGTCTCATTGATAACAGATAACAGATAATCAGAGTTGGAAGGGATCTTATAGGTCATCTAGTCCAACCCCCCTGCCCAAGCGGGAAACCCTACACCATTTCTGACAAATGGCAGTCCAATCTCTTCTTGAAGGTCTCAAGTGATGACACTCCCACAACTTCCGAGGGCAAGGTGTTCCATTGGTTGATTGTTCTCACTGTCAGAAAGTTTCTCCTTATTTCCAGGTTGAATCTCTCCTTGTTCATTTTCCATCCATTATTCCTTGTCTGGCCTTCAGGTGCTTTAGAAAATAGCTTGACCCCTTCCTCTCTGTGGCAGCCCCTCAAATATTGGAAGACCGCTATCATGTCTCCCCTTCTCTTCACTAGACTAGCCATGCCCAGTTCCTGTAACCGTTCTTTGTATGTTTTAGTCTCCAGTCCCCTAATCATCCTGGTTGCTCTTCTCTGTACTTTTTCTAGAGTCTCAACATCTTTTTTATAATGTGGTGACTAAAACTGGATGCAGTACTCTAGGTGTGGTTTTACTAAGGCTTTATAGAGTGGTATTAGTGCCTCACTTGATCTTGATTGTATCCCTCTGTTAATGCAACTTAGGATTGTATTAGCTTTTTTGGCTGCTGCTGCACACTGCTGGCTCATATTTAGCTGGTTGTCCACTAAGACTCCAAGATCCCTCTCACAGTTACTGCTATTGAGCCTGGTTTCACCCAGTCTATATGTGTACTTTTGGTTTTTCTTGCCTAAGTGTAGGACTTTACTTTTCTCTACATTCAATTTCATTTTGTGAGATACGGCCCAGTGTTCTAGTCTGTCAAGATCCATCTGGATCTTGTGCCTATCTTCTTGGGTGTTAGCTATTCCTGCCAGCTTAGTATCATCTGCAAATTTGGTAAGTTCCCCTTCTATTCCCTCATCTAAGTCATTAATGAAGATGTTGAAGAGTACTGGGCCTAAGACGGAACCTTGTGGCACCCCACTGCTTACTTCCCTCCATGTAAACTTAGATCCATTTAGGACTACTCGTTGAGCATGGTTTGTCAGCCAGTTGCGAGTCCATCTGTAAAACAATCTATTCCACTTTTTTCTAGCTTACTAAGAAGTAGGTTGTGGTCTACTTTGTCGAATGCCTTGATGAAATCTAAATGTATTATGTCCACAGTATTTTGCTGGTCTACTAATTTGATTGATGAGAAACTATTCCAGGAAATCTGAGGTGTGTGGAGGACACGAACAAAAAAAGGCAGGATAACTATTGAAGTCCAGATTATAAAGACTAATTGTCAGGCTTAAGCTATATCTGTGGTCTCAAGGAGACCAAGCGCTCATAAATCATGAGATGGTAATCATATTCTGCACCATGTTGTTGCAAGTGATTAGTCGATTTCAATCAGTAATATATTTGATAGATTTCTTCCACTAACTCTTTTTTCTTTCTTGATTAATTTATAGATTAGTTTGTCCAGTAAAGATATCACTTGAGTCAAATTCCCAATCTCTCGGTGTTAAGTACAGATAAAGATTGGTGTTGGTAATACCAATTATTCAATTCACCTTCTGACTTCCCCATTAAACATAGGGGAGCTTGCTATTGATTTCATAGATAAGCTTATACCATTATAGTAAGTGCTTAATTTTCCCAGGACACTCAAGAGGACAGCAAGTTCTGCTGCCTGGCCTTGTTGTCTTAAATGGGTAATATGCTCTCAGGAAATCAAGGGCTGGATCTGAAATGTGGCAGATACTATTAGTGGTTTCTTAGCTAAACATTTTTTTCAATATGAATGCTGAGCCAAAGGCTTATTGAAGATAAAATTTTAGGATGGGAGAAGGGACAGAACTCTGGAAGAAAATTAAGGCGATGGTAGGTCCAGCAGGGAATTTCTGTGAAACAAATTAGGCTATGGGCTAGAAATGGCACTGTTGTTAGTAAGACATATGTGGAATACCTGTATATTGTGGCTTCAAAAGGTTTGAAGAGAAACAACTATGAGCTAGGATTGGTAGTTGTGAGCACCTCACCTCACAAAGGGTTTTTCAGAGCAAGATTATGTGTTTGTAACCAACCCATTAGTATCCCAATGAGCCTGTGACTGTCCAGGGCATTATGTCCCATGGTGAAAATATCAGGTGGGTGCCAGCAGCCTCAGAAGGTGCAGAAGTAAAAGACTGGTATTTAGAAATCCACCTATTCAGACAGATCTGATCTTTAATTGAGAGTCATGCTGACTTTTTGTTTATCATGTCAGAAAACATAATGCTTGCCTGACTAAGTGAAGGCAAGAAAACACACACCAAAATAGCAAAACATAATAATGATGGTGATGCTATAGGAAAGGTGAATGAAATGTCAGGTGCTTATGACCTCTGGAATGGAACTCTCCTTCCAAAGTAGAAGAGAAGCACTGACTTTCACTGCATCATATAACTTTCATAGCATTTGTGCAATGCTAATGTGCTTTCTGGAGTCATGGAGCAATCTTCATTTCTGGCAGTGCTCCAATTTTGCATAAGCTTGGAGATGATGATTTTGCTTGCTTTTGTATAAGTTTGCGGATCATGGATTATTTTGTGTTTATCTAATTGATGATTCAAACTGAGTAAGCTTCCCTCAAAAGTCTAATTTGTGCCTGTTTCTCATGTGCAAACATCTGAGTAGAGGTCAAGACCAGATGAGGATGATATCAGTTCCCTGTGAGGTCCTTCCTTTTTGCATAATTTGGAATTTCCACATGCAAAACATTGCTACATAGAAAACCACATGCAACTTGCATATAGATTTTGAAGTGGCACATTGGTTCACATGGTTTTTTTAAATTTAGTTACTTCTATTTCAGAAAGTGAAACTACTTTATCCTGTTTAGTAGGACAGAAGCAAACTATAGCAGCAGAAAGTTAAATACAGGTATTCCTCAACTTTCAACCATTTGTTTAGCGACGGTTTTGAAATTACAACCGCACTGAAAAAGGTGATTAATGACCACTCCTTTCCCTTGCAACCATTGCAACATCTTCATAAACACATGATCAAAATTTGGGTGCCTGGAAACCAGCGTGTTTTTACAACAGTTGCAGCATCCTGGGAATATGTAATCACCTTCTGTAGCAGAAGAAATGGCAGAACCTGAGGTTGGAGTGAAAAGAGCAATTAGCTTAGAATCCCTGCATAGCCACAAGTGAGTTAATTTTATCTAACTCTAACGAGGTGCTGACCATTAGATGAGAGGATTCCTGTGCATAGGCTTTTAGCAATAAATCCGCTTAAATTGAACCTTTACCTATGGACCTAGTCTTTCATGCCTGCTGCTTTCCCAGCCAGCTTCAAGCAAGCAAAGTCAGTGGGAGAATACTGGACTTGCTTAATGAGCATGTGATTAATGACTTAACAACTGCAGTGGTTCGCTTAACAATCATGGCAAAAAGGTCGTAAAATCTGACATGACTCACTTATCAATTGCCTTACTTAGTAACGGAAATCTGAGTCCCAATTGTTGTTGTAAGGTGATGGCTACTTCAGTGCTGGTATTCTACCAGTTCGGCCCAGTCCTGCTGAGCCGGTAGCGGCAATGAGCAGCGGAGACCAAACTGGTTCTCTCTAACGCCGGCTGTTGGGCCTGCCTGCCCGCCCAGGCTCCCATACTCACCACCTTTCTGTGGCACAGCAGAGTGCTGCGTGGCAGCTGCTGAAGCAACCAGGAGCGCAGGCTTGCAGGTGAGTTGGAACATCTCTGTGCCTGCACAAATGCCTCTGCACCTCTGCGCAAAGTGCGCGTTTGGTGTGCGTGCACACAAAGTGTGTGCATGCGTGCAAATGTGCCCACCAGGCCACGCCCCATGGGTAAAACATTTTGAATCCCACCACTGGACCACTTGTAGTTCAGAACCAAGAAGCATCTTAAGACAAGCATCTATAGAATTTGTCTATTACTGGTCACCTGATCACAGAAATCACTTTAATGTCTTCTCTTGACATGAAAATTCCTTTGTTGAACTAAATTAAAGCATAAAAATAATACTTTACAAGAATATCCTGACAATTGTTATAAATGATCACTCCAATATTCACATTGTAATCAAACAAAGTGATTAGTGTAGCCAGAAAAATGGCAAAGTAGAATACTGGATTAGAACCCTGAGTTTATAGTTTTGGAAAGTTAGCATTCCTAAGACCTGAAACTGATTTTAGCAATGATCACTGAAGCAGGTTTTATATTTTCTGTATACTTGAACAAAGATTAATTTATTGGAAATACGCTACAAAGATAGGTAGTACCAGGAGGAGAATCTAAGAGTATGTGCTCTGTGTATATGTACCTGAGGAAAAAAGGCAGAAGGAAATGACTTCAGATTAGCCACCTCTTACAGAATAAGCAGACCTGAGGCTAACAAACATTTCCTGTATGCCTCAGCATGAGAATGGACCACCTACTATTTTGTGAAGGAAGGACTGGATGGTACTCCCTTTGTCCACTCTAAACTACTGGAGAGGGTGACAGAGTACTATGAAGTCTGGAACAAAATGTATCAATGGTTGGAGTCGAGAAAAGAAGAAATTGTTTTTTTTATTCATATTTATATGCCGCCCTTCTCCGGAGACTCAGGGCGGCTTACAATTTTTGGAGCACAACCCAATGCACTCAGCAATAGCCTTCATTCCATTGTATATGCCTGCTTATTACTAAGCGGCATTTTTACAAAGACAGCTTATTGCCCCCAACAATCTTGGGTCCTCAATTTACCTACCCTGAGAGGATGGAAGGCTGAGTCAACCTTGAGCCTGGTGGGATTCGAGCCTGCACTAATTGCAGGCAGCTGGAATTAAGTGCTAGGTGTTTAACAGCCTGCACCACCAAGGCTGTTGACCAAGGCTGTTGATGCTTTATAGGAATGAAAGTTAAAGAAAATGAAATATAATGGACAAATATGATATGAATATAAAGACTATAATGGGGGAAAGGAGGTGGAAAAGAAGCTAGGTTGTAAATATGTATATAAATGTAAATAGAAACAAATATGTAACTAGCATTAAATTAACTATGTAGGGAAAAAGGGAAAATTAACTGTTATATTTACTTTTATGCTATAGTATGTGTGGCCAAAATGATGGCCAAGAAAGTTACACTGTGTTCAATGGTTTTTAATGTTTATTTAATAAAAATGTATTATAAAAAAACCTACTGGAGTATCACTACTACAAGAAGTCTTTTTCCTTCTGAATTGGTGGAAGTATAGCAGTTCAGTATTATCTGTTGCACTTTACTGTATTCTACACAAATGTCTCTGTTCCAATTGGCTGGTGAGTGCTGGGAACAGCCCCCCCTTCCTGTGACAGCTATTTGCATTTTTAATAGGTGAAACTGACATAAATTCTGCCAAGTTTCCCCTTCTAGCCAAGTATATGGAAAAACTAACTGTTTTTTTCCCCTATCAATCCTCAAAGAACATGCCTACAAAAGGAAAACCACTGGCACTTGTTATTCCAGCATGGGTAGAGAAGTAGAGGAATTGGGAAGAGGGCTCAGTAATGGCTGTCTAGGCAGAACATCTGGCTGTCATTGTGGTAAATACTAATTTACCACTGTATGGTTGCGCAGTGGTTAGAATGCAGTACTTCAGGCTAACTCTGCTCACTGCCAGGAGTTCAATTCTGACTGACTCAAGGTTGACTCAGCCTTCTAGCCTTCAGAGGTCAGTAGCAATAGCAATAGCACTTAGACTTATATACCAATTCACAGTGCTTTACAGCCCTCTCTAAGCAGTTTTACAGAGTCAGCATATTGCCCCCAACAATCTGAGTCCTTATTTTACCAACCTCAGAAGGATGGAAGGCTGAGTCAACCTTGAGTCGATGAGACTCAAACTGCCATACTGCTGGCTGTCAGCATAATTAGCCTGCAGTAGTACAGTCTAATCTCTGAGCCACCATGGCTCATGAGTAAAATGGGGAGCCAAATTGTTGGGGGCAATATGCTGACTCTGTAAACCTCTTAGAAAGGACTGTAAAGGACTATGAAGCAGTATATAAGAGCTACTGCTGAGAGCTACTGCTATTGCTATTGCTAAAAGTAGAGGAAGAGGTTGAAACCTGGAAATACGTCTCATAATCTAGCTTGATTTTCAGCTGATTTATTCAAAGAAAACAAAAAAAATCTGAAGGCTGTTGTATAGATCCCCAGCCTACTATCTTCTTGTGATCAGATGGAGCTAATACGTCAGTGCCACTGAATCCATAAATGAATACTAACAGTGTAGTGATGATACCTTAGCCCTCGGATGGCAGATAACCTCACTCACTGTCCTCATGTATTTGTTGGGGTGGGGGGAAAATCAAGCCCTCAGATATTCCAGAAAGCAAGGATTGAGAGCTGGATATGTGCCCTATTCCCGAATTGCATCAGCTAGTCTATTTTAGGTAGTCGAGCTGATACAAGAAGGAGTATGGATCTCAAAATTTAATACACTGAGGTGATTGGGTTTGCCAAGAAACCCGAACAGTTCCAAATTACACATAAATAGTGAAAAGTTAAAGCAAGCAGATAAATTTGTTATCTCCCTTGGTAGAAAGTTCATTGCAAAGGAAAAAAGAACTCTTGAGGATATATGTGGTCATTTGACTAATGAATTTTTGCTGAAATAAGTGAAAATAGCTATATGTAAAAGTGAATGCTGCCTATTTTGCTACATGGCAGTTTGGTTAGATAATTCCTAAGGTACCTTTCAAATTTTATATTCAATTTTTCTGATTCCCTTTCTTGTCACTAATGGCATGCTTTGAATTTCATTTGCATATTTTTGTACCTTGTCTGGATTGTATAACATTGCTTGCTTACCCAGAAAGAAAATAGGATGATGGGGATGTAAACAACAGCTTTTCTCAAATTTTACTATAGACAGCCTGTGGGTGTGATTGGCATGATTTCCTTTCTCAAGGAATATTCTATACAGCTTTTATTAGTTCTAACTGTTGTTCATGATTGGACAATCAGCCTTTCAAAATTAAGAGGGTATTTTTTTAAAAAGGTGTTTCTAGATAGTCCCTTTGTGTGTGGCATTCTATTACAATTATTTTCCAAAAGAGCACATTGATCTATAGCAAGATAAAGTCCACAAAAAGCACCAGCATATGCTATAAACTAACTGGTTTAAAACCAATCAAAAAGTAACAGATGTATTAGTGGCTGTTGCACCTTGTAACCATGTGAATCATTAACATCTGATGACCAGAGAGCCATCTGAAGACCTGCAAAAATAAATGACCCATCATGAATTAGGCCCCAGAAACTAAATATTCCTAACCTTGTTCAAAAGCAAGGAGATCAGCTCATATATTTAAGCAACACATTGAGTAGTGAAGTGTGAAATCGGATTAGATACATACACTTGTGAACAAAACATAAAGCCTGCAGCATCATAGCTGTGGATTTGCTTTCAGCAACAAAAAAAAAGTTGTACTGCAGAAACAGAGCACAACACAGCTTTTCTAAGTGGGTGGCCTACAAAAAGATGGTACCTAGAGGGCATCCGACTGGTCTACTGACTTTAATAAGGCAAGGCAACCAAAACTAGGAATGTAGACTACTTCAAGAAAGCTTTCAGGTAAAACAAAGAGAATACAGCTGAGGCACCCAGATGAAGACAACTGCAATCAATACCACAGGACACTTGCATGTTCAAATGGAATCTGTTCCTTTTTCTTGGTAGAGGTATTAATTAGATAATTCCAGAGTGAAGCAGACCATTAGCAATCAATTACAACAAAGCACTGGCAATAAATGCAGATAATTAGGCTCCCCAAAAAGTAATTATGTTTGTTCCACTCCAATGAACTTTTTATTTTAATAGTAATTAACTTAGGGTGGGGGAGAGAAAGTTTGAGTGACCCACTGTGCCCAGTCCTGACTGCATGAAAAATAGAAAAAATAGAATCATACCCCATCATAGTTATGAGCACTTTGCTCTAGATTAAAATATATTTATATTTTAATTATAACTATTGTATGTCTATATGTACAGTACATAAAAACTTCTCTGGTTAATGGGGAGTGGGGAAAAGCAGAGAGGGCAATACAATAAGACTTACCACAGCATAGTAATTCCAGTATGTCAAAACAATGTTGAATGCACACTCTTCCTACCATCTTTGACCATCTGTAGCTGAGACCAGCAAGCCTGAGCAACAAAATCCACAATCTAATGAACCATTGCAGGAGTAACAGCTCCATTAATGTGCAACCTGAGAAAGGAATGATCCTTCATTCTAAGCTTCTTTCGAGATCTATTGAAAGATGCTGTAGCAATGTACCAGCAGGGTAGAACTGCTTTAAGTGGAAATGTTTAGCATAACTTTCTCAAGCCAGTTTATGCTGTTGCATATTACAGAAGCTCAGAATCAGGCAGGATTTTTGATAAGACTGTGTAGGCTGCCTTTGAAAGCTAAAGTTTTTTCCACTTAGTAATCCCATTGGAGGAGAAGGAGGAGGTGGCTAAATTTCAGGCAAGAGGTATTTTCTTGGTTACATTTAGATCTTAACAGAATTCAGACATTCACCAATTTAAAGCCAAATGTAAAAAAGATAATTCTGGGAAACTACCTGTTGATTCACAAGACATTATCAGACTCACCTGCTTGCACGGAAGCAAATCTTCTTGTATACAAAAAGTTAGTACTGATCAGTGATCTTAATAGTCTAATGTAGACAGTATGCTTGGTATTGCTAAAGTAGTAGAATGCACCCAGAGATCTACTCATAAATATTCCTGATCTTTGCTAAATTATGAAATTGGCAGGCAGAGAAATCAGATTTTCTGATTCCTAAAAATGGTGTCACTGTTCAAATAATTCTGGCAAGGTTCTGAAAATAACAAGGCACTTTGCATTTCCCCTCCTCTGCCTCTTTAGCTAGTCATCAGACAAGGAACATTTATATGAAGCAAAATGATTAAAGAAAGGCTTGAAGAGACCTTTCCTGATAGAAATTGGTCCAGCATGAATTTTAAAAGTTGCAGATGTCAAGGAATACTGAGAAGCACAAATATCTTGGCTTCTGCCTACTTGGGTGCTCTAAAGAGACTTTTTAAATTCATATGCAGTCTGTGTATTGTGCATCTAATGTGCAATATTCTGTAGTTTATACAGAGGAATTTTCATCATAAACAGGAGAAAGCTTAGAGTGAAGATTTTCAAAGGAAAAAATCACTAAAAATAAGAAGCTGCTCAGAATGGATAAAGAGAGGAAGATTCTCCACATTCTGGTAGCTTCATGAATAACCTCATGAAATCCTAAGAAGAAAAGACTGGTGACACAAGTAAGATTATTTTTTAATCAGTCATATTAAACTAATGACCACCAGGTTGTTGTCTGAATGGAAACCACAAATTCACACATACACACTTACAAAGGAAAATCCAGTCAATGCCTGAAAGCAACTTGAGAAACACTGCTTGGTGTCTGAATTATGGCCAGGGTCTTGTGTTCTTCTGCCTCAAATATTCCCCTGACACCCTCACTGAAAAAAAAAACCCCAGGAGATAGCTTTTCCTTTTTCTACTCCAAGAAGAAAAACAAAATGAGGTGGATGCAGTTGGAAGTTTGATGAGACAAGCCGAAGTCAGCCTGGCACAATCTGAAGAATTCGGCCTATGGAAACAAATGTAATCTGAGAGGTCAAAGCTTGGCACTAATGAGATTGTACTGCTGCCTGCATAAACCAGTCAATTAAAATGTTTTTCAGTGGAAACCACACTGCAATAATAGTGGAGAGGAGAAAAAGTGGGCTTGGTGTTAAAGCTGCTGTCTCCCCAGAAGAGGTTGGAGCCTTGAAAGAAGAGGTCTCTGCCTGGAGAAAGGGTGGATATAGCTGAGCATAAACATCCAGAAGACACAGGATAGGACACAAACCTTGTCAAAGTCATGGCCATAGCAATGTGCTTTGCCACAGCTGCAGGAGAACTGCTTTCCACAAGGGCAAGCTCAAGTGCTGTTCAGGAAGTGCAGGCATCCTGCAGAAAAAAATTCCATGAAATTCATGGTTCAGCAGCAAGTTTTAAAATCTTCAGACCCTCAAATTCCTTGGCACTGGAGGTCATGCGATATCATTCTGCTTTGGAGTCGATTTTTGTTTTCTGATAAAAATGAAATGTGCATTCTGGGGAAGAACAAATGTGCTAGTGCAGATGTGTTGACAGCTTCAAAACCTGATGGACAGAGGAAGCAGGAGGCCCATTGTTATTTGTAACCTAGGCAGCTTTTGCACGCCAGAAGGCAGCCTATAAATATAAAATCATATCTGCTACAAACAGAAGACTTATATTGTACAACCTTTACCCATATACACAAGAACACAATTTACATACAATGCCTTACAGGAGTGTCATTGTCACAGAAAGGATTTTTTTTTCCTAAAAAAAGAAGGGGGAAAAAAAGCACAGCTCTCCCCCCCTCCCTTACGCTCAGTGCACATACCAGGTTAGGCAGTCCAACAATCACAAGTGGAGCTTTGTTTTATTCACTTGCATTTTCTGAATTGTGCATGAACTAAACAGCCTTTTCAATGTGTGTGCACCATCCCACAAGAGGAACGTGGCAGCATGCACATGGAGTATATATGTCTTTTGTTAATGCCTGAAATGCCTCATTTCTTCAGACATGCAGAGTGAAGCTAAGGCCTGAGAGTGTCTTGTGTTCAACAGCACTGCCTTCTCTTGGGCAGGACTCTTTGTAAGGCATCTTCATTGGGGAGTTTAAACAACCGCCGAAGAAGAAACAGAGGGAAACAAGAAAAAAAAGAAACAGGCCAAACAGGAAGTGCATGAGTTTGTGCTTAGCAGGTTAACAAGAGGCTGCAAGACGTAAGACTATCTAGGCTGAAACTTGGAGGTCATTCAGAAGTTCTGGTTTATTCATTTCACTTCCATCCAAGCTCAGGCCACCATCACAGCAGGACACTAATGGTTTCTGGAGTGGCACGTCCACACATGGAGTGGCAGGCAGGCACACACAAAAGTGAAGACAGAAGTCTGATGGGAGCTTTTTTACAGCAAAGATTGGGCTCCTGGTCAGTGTGTCCGAGGGCTTAGGTGATCGAATGCCACAGTGATCGAAACTGTGCCAGCACAATGAGAAGCAAAGGCAGAAACTCTACTACCTATCGACGGTAGTGATTGGGAGCATCTGCAAACATGTACTTTAGTCTGTAGGCTTCAGCAAGGAGGAGTCCAATCTCTTCATTGCCCCAGTGTATGGTGGGAAGATTTTGTAATAACATTAGAAGGCCCTGAAATGTGGAAAAGAGACAGCTCAGAGACGTGACCTTGACTTTAGATGTACAAAAGTGCTTTTACGTTCTTGGGGCATTACCTTTCTCTTATTATTTTGCTTATTCAAATTTATTTGATTTGATTGCTTATTGTACCCTATGACTATCATTAAGTGTTGTACCTTATGATTCTTGATGAATGTATCTTTTCTTTTATGTATACTGAGAGCATTTGTACCAAGACAAATTCCTTGTGTGTCCAACCACACTTGGCCAATAAAGAATTCTTATTCTATTCTATTCTATTCTATTCTCGTGGCCCAACTCCAATGGACTCTGGGAGAGACACCAAATCAAAACATCCATAAAAACAGACAAAACACAAAACCAAGCAGGGAGGCTGGACCAAAATAATCTCAAAACTTACATTCAATTCAATATGAACTATAGTCATTGGGGAATCTGATTCAGGCAGAATTGAGCCTGATAACCAGTAAGGGGAAAAACACCATCTCAGGATTGGGGTCAAAACCTTAAACACGAAATCTTCACTTCCTGCTTTACTTACAGACAATGTAGCAAAATTAGCTGTTACAGCTGTGGAAATTATTTTACTAAAGCACTCAGAGAAAATGTCTGCATCTCTGGGCAAAGTGATTTCATGCCTGTAATCACAGACCAGAAACATTGCTGTACATATTCATTCTGTTTTCTTCTCTAAAATAAATACATTTTCAAGCAGGATAATTACACTGCATCCTTTTCTAAATGTGGTTGCCTGCTGATGATTTACCTGGAAGTCCTCTTCATCCAAAATCTCTTTCCGCCACTTAATCAAGAATGCAGCACAGACGTATAAATGGAAATGAGAGAATCCCTCAGGCTCAGACTGAAAAGAACATATCACTTGGGGTTAGAACCACTGTTATCAGCATGCCTTATTTCTCACTGCTTTTCTACATTTTATAGTGGATATACATGTAAGTTATGTGCAAGGAGAGAGGCAGAGCTGTATTTTATGATGATGTTATACAGGTAGTCCTTGACTTACAACAGTTCATTTAGTGAGTGTTGAAATTACAACATCACTGAAAAAAACTAACTTACAACCATTTTTCACACTTATGACTCTGCTGGATCCCCATGGTCACATGATTTATATTTGGATGCTTGGCAACTGGTTCATATATATGATGGTTGCAATGTTCTGGGATCATGTGGTCCCCTTTTGCAATGGTGGCTCAGTGGCTAAGACACTGAGCTTGTCGATCAGAATGGCCAGCAGTTTGGCAGTTCGAATCCCTAGCGCTGCGTAACAGAGTAAGCTCCCGTTACTTGTCCCAGCTTCTGCCAACCTAGCAGTTCGGAAGCATGTAAAAATGCAAGTAGAAAAATAGGGACCACTTTGGTGGGAAGGTAACAGCGTTCCATGCGCCTTTGGCATTTGGTCATGCTGGCCACATGACCATGGAGATGTCTTCAGACAGCGCTGGCTCTTCGGCTTTGTAAAGGAGATGAGCACTGCCCCCTAGAGCTGAAAACGACTAGCACGTATGTGCAAGAGGAACCTTTACTTAACATGCAAAGTCAAAGGGGAAGCCAGATTCACTTAACAACTGTGGCAAGAAAGGTCATAAAATGTGGCAAAATTCACTTAACAACTATCTCACTTAGCAAGCCTAAATTTTAGGCTCCATTGTGGTCATAAGACTTACCCTCAAGAATCCAGTGAAAAGACTGGCCCAACTATACTGGCCTTCCAGAAGGCCCTGAAAAGTTGGCTTTGCCATTCAGAAATAAGGAGCCCACAAAATGGTTGCATTGCGCTTAAGAGTCTAGATGTAGTTTCATTTGGTTTTGCTGTTTGTTTGTTTATAGTACTTTAATTGTTTTAATCATTTTTAATGGTTTTGTTGTAATTGTTTTGATAGCTTTTTGCTCTTGCTAATTTAATCATTTGAGCTGTCCAGAGTTACAAACGTGAGTTGGGTGGCTAAATAAATCCAAAAAATAAATAAACAAATAAGTGTATACTATTGCCTGCTTCCATGTAGGATTATCGCTGGGAAAAGGTGTCTGAGTAAAGTCACATGGCACCATTTTTTTTATCAAGACAGGCTTCCAACAAAGAAGTGGGATAGTCTCATACCTGATAAGTGTCCCAAAGGCGAATGGTGCAGCGAAGAGGAAGCTCCCTCATCAGGAGATTGTTCATCCAGCGAAAGGCAAACTGCAAGTACTCCACTTCATACTTCCTAAAGTGACTGTGTACCTGCTCTGAAACAGGACATTTTATTTGCAAATGGCAAATATTTGATATATTTGCTGTCATTAGCAAAAGCACATCTCCATGAAACAGTATCTTTGCTTGCTGTCACTATTCTACTTCTGAGTACAACTCAACATGCTGGTTTTGACCTATCATGTCCCACAGGCTGCCTACTCCTATCCATCTGGGTCCTGCATCTCAGATAGGATGCTTAGCCTGCATTTGAGATTTGGGGAATGTGAAAAATGTCTGTTTTTCGATCCCGTTTCTATGGAGAAACTAGCAAAGAAAAAAACGTATTTCCACTAACAATATTGGAAGGGAAAGCTACTGTAGGTAAATAGGGAAAAAACCCATACTGACTTGCACTGGTGACGTTACCTAGTTGGGTAATGAAATGTCTATAAACAGCCAAGCTCAGAGAGCACCAAGGACTCCACAGATCAACCATGAGCTACATATATTCTACTGTATTTTTTTTGAATATGAGAAACTTGTGTTTTTTGTCACTGGCACCCACACTATGGAATAGCTTCCCATTAGAATTTTGGAAAGTTCAAATGCTTGAGTTCTTACAGTCTTATAAACAGAGCTGTGGTCATGGCAATTATTCAAAACCTATCATCAATGTAGTCATTTTGGGGGGCTGCCCCAACATTTTATAAATTTTAGCTTACATTTTATAAATTTTAGCTCTTTTTCTGCTATTTTTTTCTTTTACAAGCCTATCAGCTTATGACTTCTTATTCACCCTTCTTCCCAAGAATATTCTATTTCTAACATGCCTTAGGACATCAACATCCAGTCTGATTGTCACCTAAGACAATTGAGAAAAACAGCCTATGACTTTGGTCTCATGTCAACTGTTTGTGTTCCACACCCTATGTTTTTCTCCCAAGTGAGAATCCATGAGTGTTACAATTGAGTTGCAGACGTCAAACTCAAATTCACCTACCATCAATACGACTGACAAGTTCCTCCAGTGCTTTGACTTTTTTTTGGATCCCTGGTTGTGCAAATGTGTAATTGTCCTGAAGCAAAGATATATTGTGTGTTTAAGAGGATGCAAGACCAGCAAACAGGTTTATACCTTTTAGTTATTGAAAATGCTTTCCAGGGCTTTCAAGCAGATCATTCCAAAAATGCCAGAAATAAAATATGAATCTATATATATCCAGTAGACCCTATCATAAATTTCTGATATTTGGGACATATCTGATAGATATGCTCCTTATGGAATATTCATTTGCAATAGGAAATGATGGTGAGAATTGGGTATTAACCATTTCTTGCCCTCCTTAACTGCCTGTAACATAACAACCTGATGTTCCCAGTTTGTTTATTCAACACAGCATGAACAAATAGGACAAACTACTGATTTCATCTGGTGATAAGACATTCTGGAAACCCTGGTTCTCCATGAATTACAGAAATTATTTCCTATGTATATAATATCTTCAAAATTAAAAATATATTACAAAATGATCCCCTACAAGACTTTCAAAAATTCTGTTTTTGAAGTGGCACATCTTGAAATAATATAAATTTAAACTGCTACTATGATTAGCATGTTCCTGTCAAAAGTATAAAATTCCCTTAAGTGGCCCACTTGCTTATCCACATATATAAAAATGTATGTTGATAAATAACCTCTATTTGTACATCAAACATTTTCACTGATCAAATTGAGCTACATTATATTGTTTGAATATAGCTTTTGCACATCATGGTCAAAACCTGCATAATGTTAAACTAGGAACTCAGTTAAGTTTCCTGAGAATTTTGTATTAGTTTTATATTATGTTTCTAGCCCTTAGAGCTGTGAAGACAGCATGCACATTTGTAATAACTATAGGAATTTAAGCAGAGGAAAGCATTATTAAGATTTTCAAGGACTAGAAGATGCTGTTTCAGTATCTATGTGATTCCTTCTCTTTCTCTAGAACTAACAAATCTGGAATAAATTATACAAATATAGAATGAACTATAAAAAAAACCGATTGAATAGTAATAGACTGCCATGATTCAAATTGAACGTTTGTGAGACATAATATTTAGATAACTGAATAATTCTTGTTTTAAACATGGAGTGCACTTGCTTTTGTACTTTGCCTTCAGTGTAGAGGTCAGAGCAGATAAAATTATGAAAGTGTACACTCCATATTATTCTTGGGTGACTATGAAGTAGCAGAAGTGGCTGGGAATAGCAGAGGTTGAATTATCCAAGGAAGTGGTCCCCTGGAGACCTGAGAGTCAGTACAGATAAATGCCCTACCTGGATCCCATCCAGCAGTTTGCTCATACACCAAAAGCTGTCAGCTTCGATGCTTTGCAGCACATCTTGAGACAGGTTTGTTACATCAAAGTTCTCCACATCCTCTTCTAAAAAAAAAGAAAGTGTACCATTGTAGAATAACACTTAGGGATATACGCCCCTTGTCTGTCTCTGCAATTTATTTTTGTCTTTCTAAAAATAGAAGCAATATCCTATCAGGTCTTCCTTTTGTTGGTGGAGGTTCTGTTTATTTTTGTTGGAAGAGTTGTAACTTCTACAATGGGAAAGTCCACACAAACATGGAGGGAGAATTCATGGGCCGTTAGATCACTCAATGGCTAATCACATACTGGATTTTGTTGATTCATAACTACATTTATGACGATTATGATGGCAGAAGAAGTTCTAATCTAAGAAGCTGGAAAAGACCATAACTACTCTGAATTGCTATTGTTCAGATTTTGACAACATGCGTGACTTAAGTCCCATGACTACCAGCAGCCGAAAAGGTTCTGCAAAATTATATGTATGTGCACATGAACATATAAAAGACATGCAAAATTTAAAAAATGATAAGACTTTATCTGTTCTTAGTAAAATTGTGTGTTTGTGTATTTGTGCTTATATATATGTATTTAGCAGATAAAATTACCAATGTTTAAAATTACACTAAGGTGAATATGATATACGTAGTTGGTAAGGTACCATTCCTGAAAAATAATATGTGTCCTGAATATATAGTAAGTTATAAGTATGCTATAGCACCACTTTTTGGAAATTTATTTGCTAAAATAACTCCTGGTTTTCTTGTATGATCTTCTAGATTTATTTCATTTGATAATGAGGTCTGGATAGAAATAGATTCCCTGCAGGATGACGTTTATTAAGAGAGACAGAGACTGTTGGAAGGAGAGGCTGAAAAGGTTGTGGTTGGATGGAACTGAAGAGATTCTTAAAGAGAACTTTAAAAATAAAAGGTCATGTATGAGTCAGTGTATTAACAGTGTATTAACATAAGCAGGGACATGGGGAGGAATAATGAATAGTGTTAGTATAACTACTACTGTGTTTTTTCTTTTATTTTATGTCTAATTTATTTGGTTCAGATTTTCATACCTGAGTTCTGTTTATCCTGACAGGAAGTGGTATGATGAGCAAATACAGTGTCTATGCATACGATATGCAAATGAATCCCCATTCAGACTTTGTCTAAATATATTATCTTCAGATAATATTAAACTGAGGCAATTGTCACTACTGATGATGGGAAATGGCAAGACAGAATTAGCATGTTTAAGAAGCACATCTTAATTTCTCTTATGGCAAACTGCTATTCACAAATCCATTCAAGGCAGAAAAATACGTACACCTCGCTATTCTTTGCTTCTCTTAATAGCAGATGCCTTGATCACATCTATCTAAGTGTTTTACCAGGAGACACTTTGGTTGGCAGCACTGAAAAAGAGCTATAACGCAATGGAGAAGTCATTCAAACCTCCCACAATAGTAAGAGCTCTCTATCCATTACAAGAGATTGACAGCACTGAATTCTGAAGAATATTTGTTTTTAAAAGCCTTTATGAAGTGTCATCAGGATAGGGCTAGCCAAAGTTGTTTTGGCCTCTAGTTCCTTGCCTTGCAGATGGCTGTTCCTTGAATCCTATTAACCAGAAAGATTTTACTGTCCACCTCAAAGCTAAAAAACTTGACAGCAGGACTATCATTGGTTTTTTTTTCATAAAGTCAGATTCAAAGGTCCCCCAATAGTCTTGGTTACTTTCCAACCTTAAAGTTGCTGCAATTTAATCTGGAAAGTATTTTTTTTCTTTTCTAAAATTAATTTCAGTGACTAATACAGAGTTGGACATGACACCAGCTTTGAGTACATGCAATAGAACAAGAGGTAAAGAACACATGATATGAAGGATCAGGGATACAATCTCCCAGCATTTTTTTCACTTTGAAATAATTATGCAGGATCTTGAAATCAGCAGGATTTTGGATCAGAGGGGTCAGCAATTTATTTCCTCCCCTTTCTGAGCTTCTTCTTATTCTAAATCAGTCTCACAACAAGCTACAGTTGGCCTTGTAAGGGAAAAATGGGCTGTGTAACAAATATCTGTATTCCCGTATTGGCTCAGTATTACCCTCCCTGGAATGCAGAACATCTTTATAGCATTTGAGAATAGCCTTAGTAGACAAACCTTTCTTTTTTATCGAAAACATTTTTTTACAATAACCTGGCTTGTGAAATGTAAATGTGGAGTACTCAAGGTAAGCTTAGTAGCTAGTATTTTTGGATTTGTTATCCAGGCAGCTGACATATTGGACAAAATAAATCAACTCAAGGGTCAGCATTCACTTTCACCCTAGTCTCATAAATGTGGAACTCTGCTTGTTTCCTAGGGACTTCCACCATGAGCCAAAGATGTTCACTCCAAAATCAATCTTAGTGACCCATACAGATATAAAATTAAAAGGATATTTAAATAGTCAAGAAGCACCTTCAGGCACATGCTTGGTATTGTAAGATGCATATCTTGAAGTAAATAGCCTTTCACAAGAAATTCATTTTCTTATGTTCTGAAGTCCCAAGCTTGCTATGTCATAATTTAGTTACCTAAATGCATGCAATATCTTTCACAATAGCGATAACACTTGGGCTTTACAGTCCTTTACAGAAGTCTTTGGGCGGGATACAATGTCAATATATAACTCCCAACAATCTGGATCCTCATTATACCAACCTCGGAAGGATGGAAGGCTGATTCAACCTTCAGTCCATCAGGACCAAACTCCAGACTGTGGGCAGAGTTAGCCTGCAATATTGCATTTTAACCACTGTGCCATCAGAAATTCTAGAGCCTATATGTAGCTAATGCTACATATGTAACCTCCCAAGTTAAGTTTAACTGACTGAATTACTTGATTTTGTTAAAGTGAATTTACCATCAAAATACCTTTTAAATAAATTCCAATAACTTCCAATAACTTAATAACAAATAATAACAAATAACTTAATTCCAATAACAATTGAAATGGTGAATGAAATTGGACTTCATTTGATATACCTTTCATTCCATTTAATTGAACCTAACACTCAACTTGCTGAAAAATAACATCCTCTATCTTTACTGCTTCTCAAAACTAACCATCAAGTTTGGAAGAAAACATATTACTGAACAGCAAGGAGGCACCAACCCTGTGACAGCCCAGTAGTGAACAGTGTATAAGTAGCATTAGTGTAATGGAAATGGCTGTAGGGGACACAGCGAGAGAAGCAGAGATAAGAGATGCTTCTGGCAGTTCCCTGAATCTATGAAGCATATATTGTCACCGATGCTTATTGCTAATTTATGAAAAGATTTCACAGACTCACAAAAGCTTAACAGCTTTTAAACAGATTTTTTAATCCATCAGAGGACTGAAAATGACATCTAGCTCTAAGTAATTTGCATCTGCAGCAATTATAAACTGTTTCCACGCCCCCACCTCTTCCACCAAATTTGAAAGAACACCATTCAATGAGACCAGCCTAAGGCATCAGCAGAATCAAATGAAACAACTTCTTTAAGAGAGAAACCACAGTTTCTACCCAGTACCTAGTTAATTCAGTTTCTAAAAGGAAAGGAAAGTCCTCACAGAATCAGAGGGATTTTCACATACTTAAAAAAGCAAGGGAGATGGGCCAATGTTTGTGTCAAGTGGCCAAGGCTGAAATCATATCTGCCCACCAATCTGATCAACCAGTTTTCTTTTAAAAGTACCATTTCAATAATCTTTCCCCCTCCCCAATCTATCTTTTGGGGAAACATTCAAATTACAACATTAAACACATTTAATGCTGTTTTAAACTGAAATCTGATATTTAAACTGACTAGCTTTTATTTGTATGGGTTTCATTTATCAATAGTTGACATATTAAAAATTAAAATAGATGCGTTCATTGCCGCTGCAGCTTCTCATGATTGTTTGATAGGATCCCTGAAAAGATCTCGAGCGATTCCCAGGGGTTCTAAGATCATACTTTAAGAAACACTGGTCTAGAAACATGATTAGATGTTTCATCCCGTTGCCTCTTCTTGGGAGATTAAAAAAAATCATTTTTTATTAAAAAGGATAAAAAGACAAATATTAACTTTAAGTGTTACATTGTACAACTTTAAAAAAATAAAAGAATAGAGTTCCAGAATTGTCCAGATACAATAAAAAGCTATTTAAATGAAACGTAAGATAGCATTGGTCTGCAAAAATAGAGTGATTTTAGCAAATTTATTATAAAAGAAATTGTAAAATATTTTCATATTATTTTACAAATTACAACAATAGTCTAAGGAGAATGTTATTTTTGTTCATGAAGAGGCTAAGGTGTGAATAAAAAGGCTTGAGAATGCATACAATTCCTGCTCTTGAACAGAGAAATAAAAGACAATTTGATTGGACCTAGCAGCACACAGTAGGGGGAATAATCTAACCAAATTCTTGACTAGTTTGGTCATCTGTTTCTATTTTACTAGCAAATTTTCAAAGTAAAAGTTCTTCTACTATTCCCCCAGATTTTTAGGGCAAATCTGCTGAATTTGCTTTACTCATAGACTTCCCCTTGAGATACCTCTTCTAGTTCTGTCCTTCAATTTTAAAAAGAACCAAAAAGACTTTCTCTGCAGCCAAGGGAGGGGCTGAGGCAGGGGTGGGATTCAAATTTTTAAACAACCAGTTCTGTGGGCGTGGCTTAGTTGGTGGGCGTGGCTTGGTGGTCGTATTATTGGCTGGGCATGACCAACTCAATATCACTCACATTGAGGCACGCATCTCCTCACCTGGCCTCTCATGACTGTGGGGATGCTGCAACAGTCGTAAGTGTGAAAAATGGTCATAAGTCACTTTCTTCAGGGCCATTGTAACTTTGAATGGTCACTCCACACAAGCAAAGTACCAGCAAAGGAGGGGGAAAAAACTCCAGAGACATTCCTGAGACAGGAAGTCTAGTCCTGCCAAGAATGTAATAAGGGTTAATGGAGAGGCAGTTACTGTAAGCAACACCAGAATGTTTCCTTCCTGCCTTCTTTACAGGATTAGGCCAGTAATTTCTTCTAACAACCGGTTCTCCGAACTGCTTAGAATGTTAACAACCGGTTCTAGAGAATAGGTGTGAACTGGTAGAATCCCACCCCTGGGCTGAGGCAATCTGAATGTATATGACCAAGAGACATGCTTCATTTATGAATGTGGATTCTGTCAGTGCTTATCTGGCATGTGAATATCAGTTTAGGCAGTCTGTATATTAACAATACATTCTGAAATGTAGGCAGTGGGTGAACCAGTTCTTGCTTTGATAAATGTTTCCAAATAATTAATGCAGTGCATATGTCTAAAAATGTCTTAGGGTTACAATAGATTGAAATTTAGATTAGGAAGGATAATGGTTTTATTGCCAAGGCTTATTGCCAAGGCTGCGTTTTAACTTTTTTAGTGTCTAAAGGCTGTAAGGACCTTGAGTCAGTGAGATCATCTGAATAGGCTAGTCCAAAATCTTGAGGCAGTTTTGGAGGTTTCTGCAAAGTTTCTTGCTCCCAAAAATCAATCATTTTCCAGATGTTTATCAAAATTAATAGTCCGTGAGCTATATGTCCCTCTGTAGACCTCAGATAATTAATTGGTCTTTACATTTATTCTTAATATCGAAACTTTCCTTTCTTGAAGGTGTTAATTGTGTTTATTTTTGTTTCACCTTCCCCCATATATTTTTTTTTAAAGTCACACCACCATATCACTTCTCCAGATCCTAATCATAAACTCTTACCTAGTTTTGACCCTTGGAATTGTGGGTAAAATGGCTGTAGAATCCTCAGTTTTTAATTTAAATTCTTAGCAAATCTTAAAATATGAATAGTTGCCTGAGGCTAATATTACGAAGAAAAAAACCATCTTTGCAATGGATGCTTATTTCATATGCAGGCTTGACAACATTCTTCCTACAATACTTAACCTGAATGCTCCTGAGCCTTTATAATACTTTTTTAAAAAACTAATATTTTAAAAAGTATTAACACTCCCAGTCTTCTCAGTTTAAGACAGAGTTTTTTCCTGCTTTCTCTCAGGTCTGAATAAAATTTACCCATTTTTAAATCTCATTTTCCCTCCCCTTTTGCACCAAAGTTTCAAACCTGGCTGCAGAAGAAATGGACAGAAAATGATTGTTTCCAAATTAACTCCTTTCTAGCAGTGGTGGGATTCAAATTTTTTTACTACCGGTTCTTTGAGCGTGGCTTTGTGGGCCTGGCAGGGGAAGCATACTGCAAAATCTCCAGTCAGAGGTGGGATTTGCTGGTTCTCCGAACTACTCAAAATTTCCGCTACCGGTTCTCCAGAACTGGTCAGAACCTGCTGAATACCATCTCTGCTTTCTAGCCCGAACAGGCATCTCAGTTTCATCACTGCCCTTATTCTATGCTTTGCTAGTGTCATAATAATGACACAAAAGTAAGTTTCTTGATAACTGGTGTGCATAACCTGTGGGAAATTGCAAACTATTTTCTTATCTCACAAATCATTTGGCTATTCTGATGGTTAACTAAGCAATTATTAAGGGATTATAGAAAGGGGGAGTTGGCATCTGTGCTAATCTTTTCCCCAATTCAATAATCCTTCTCATCTGGTAAACCAGTAGGGAGCATAATCTACAGATTCAGCCTCAGTAAGCCACTCTAAATTATCCATTACATTTAACAGATGTCAGGTTCCCTAGTCTCCTGGTGGTATAAACCCAAGGTAACTAGATACTCAGTTGATTTGGTTGACTTAATATGTGAAACAGAAAAATCTGGAACAATAACTTTTTATATCCAGATCACAAAAAATGAAAGGGGAGGAAAAAGCACTCGATCCCAAAACTTGCTGCTACTTATATATAGGTCTTCCTATATTATGCTATACTATTATTTGTTTAATCATGATTTATTAAATAAATAACAGGTACACTGGTTGCACAACATGTTAAAAAAAGCAGCTTAAAAACTTGCAATAGTTGGATTCACATAATTTGCCACATCACTGATTGAACTGATGTGTGAAGTCAGCCACAAACTGAGGTTATATTTGTACCACATGTAAATCAAACCAAAGTAATCTCTGTTTCATCAAATAAAAGAATGCATTCCTACCATTTCCAAAATTAAGACAATGGCTTTATCTATACATTTACACACAACTGTTGCTTAGTTTGGACATTTCTAACTTGATTTATTCAACTATGATACGTACAAGTCTTTTGGTTACTCATCTTACTGTCTTGATCTGCAATTAATGTAAGAAGTCACTAAGTTTTTCATTTTTGCCCAAGCGAGGAAACCATGTTAGTTGCCTGAAAATAACATTGCAGCACTGGTGAAAAGGGCTCAGCAGAGATTATACTACCTGAGACTTCTCAGAAAACAACAACTGAATGAAAAACTGCTGGTGACCTTCTACCGCTCCACCACAGAGAGTATCTTAACTTACTGCACCTCTCTATGGTTTGTCAATTGCACAGTGGCAGATAGGACAGCACTCCAGAGGGTTAATGTCATTGCCCAGAAGATAATTGGTTGCCCTCTCCCCCCTTTGGAAGAGCTTTATAGCTCCCGCTGCTTTAAGAAAGTTCAAAATATTCTCAAAGATCCATCTCATCCTGGGCACACTTTTTTTGAACTATTACCATCTGGCAGACGGTACAGAATAATAAAAACAAGGACAGACAGCCTGAAAAACAGCTTCTATCCCAGGGCAGTAGCTCTATTGAATTCTACTGTATAGTGCAGTGTTGGCATGGTGTCGGGGATTTCAATTCAATGTGTGGAGTGTGAAGGATGTGTGTTTGTGTTTATTTTCATGGTTATGATGTGCACTGAAGATGGTGTTTGATTTCCTTCTACGAGGTGCAATGACAATGAAGTAAAGTAAAGTAAAGTAAAGTAAAGTAAAGTCAAATAAACTAAGCAATGATATATCATGATTGGAAATTTAAAACCTTGGCTTGATCCAAAACGAATATCCATAGTTTCCTGGTTCAGACACAACAGGATATTATGCAATGAAAATTTGACCTTGGCTGCCATGTATTATACACATAGGAAAAGAAACAAAAGAACAAACAAATTAATCAGTGGAAAACTTGCCTCCAGAAGTTGTGAATGCTCCAACAATGGAAGTTCTAAAGAAGAGACTGAACAACCATTTGTCTGAAATGGTAATAGGCTTCCTGTCTGAGCAGGTAGCTGCACTGGACCTCCAAGGTCCTTTCCAAATTTGTTATTCTATATTCTAAAGGACTGCTTGCATTGGATGTGTGTATATGTGTGTGTTTCCACTTAGAAAGCCAATTATTATTATACTTCTTGAAAGAAAATACTTGCTGCATTTAGACAATCAAATTCCGTGAAAGGATCCATTGAAATTAACCATATTCAAACCCAGAATCACATTTTTTAGAAAAACCAAAAAAACCCTCCTCAGTCATTAGCTTTATGTTAGCTTTGTGCACATTCCTGTACAAATGTGTTTCTTCCTTTCAATTGATTGGGTAAGTTTAGGCATTGTAACTATAATTACAGTTATCATCAAAATATGGTTTGATATCTGGGGATGCCTTCACATATCACTGTTTCCAAGTGCAGGACTTCTTTTGCTAGATCAAGACTGTAAGACCGTGTGTATGTGTGTGTGTGTGTGTGTGTGTGTGTGTGTGTGTGTGAACTTAAAGGCAGAGCAGACTATCCAGAACAGATGGTACTTTTTAAAGTACATATTTTTAAATATACAATTTTAAGAAAGGATGCTAGAATTTGTTTGCTTTCCAGTTCCTTCCCATTTCTTTTTTCTGTCTTATCAAATCCTTTAGATGATAAATACCTTCTGTTTTGATATCCATATATATTTGAAGCACTTAGGTATTTTATACGTGTTGGTTACATGACAAACGTGGTTTGGGGAAATAATATGAATACAGTCATAATGGTTCTCCCAAAGGAGAAGCAATGACTATGACAGCACAAGCAATCCTGAAAACTAGAGGTAAGGGTTCTGGCAAAAGAAGGAGAGAGCTTTGGAAAATCCTCTCGAGTATATTGCTCAACACAAACATCTGTTCTGCAAGAGCCTGAGACAGAACCCACATTAAAAAAAACCTGGATATCCAACATACGGCTCTGACAAGAACTGAAAGGCAGCCAACAGTTTTGCAGCAGCCACTTGAAGCTGGCATGAAGAAGAGTCTAATGTGGCTGTGATTGACACTGCAGCTCAAGGCACCACCGAGCTAGGTTAGGAGAAGATTAGTACGCACAACATTGGCTCGCTATGCATGTGGCTGCTGGGAACAGCAACGATCTCTAGACGGCATTCATCCAAGAAGCTTGGAGATTGCTAACCAGCAAATGGAGTTAATTTACAGCAGGACTAGAGGCCAGCTCATCTTTCTGCCTGCAGACACTGTCTAAAATATGTAGGATCCTGTCAAAAAAAGAGATGTACTTTTTCCCACCTTACTGGGAAACCATCCGTTTATAAAATGACAGCATGAAAAAAAAGCTATGGCTGTTTTGAAGGAATGGACTTTTGGGAGCTTCCTTATCTTTTATTTCAGCACAGAAGGGATGAAATAAAACTGAAACGATCACATTGAAACAGAGACAATCACAGAGGAAGACAAATTACCTTCTAAGTATGGATATTTACAGTGTATGCCAGCAGCAGAGAGTGTTGTCTTGACAATGTGATTACTACAAGCTGCCCGCAGTGAAGTCACCAAGGTCCCCTATCTTTATTATTCGTTTAAAATTTAATTTTTGTTTAAATTTGGAGGCTGAATGCACTGAAAAATGAAATGTTGGGTTTCATCCCACTAGCTTTACTTCTATATGTGGGCTCAAAGCATCCACCTTGTAGCACAGCCTAATCATCCATAAAATTGTTTAAAGAAGAGTGGGTTCTCCATAGCCATTGTAATCTATCATCTTAAGTGATGCAGAGATGTAACAATGAGTCAGTGGAGACTGATAGGGTGATAGGACAGTGGGGATCCAGACTGGAGTGAAGAAGGTAGTAGAAATGTATATCTGATGCTCTCATCTCATGTGTACATGAAGAAGGGAACTGAGATTTATGTATGAGAAAAATGTGCCTCAGTTCAAATAACATATTTAACTGGGTCAATGTCAGAGCAATATGTTTTGTGAACTTGCTAATCCAGTCCAAGTCCCATCCAGTAACTTCTCATGGAAAAGATTGTAGATAGCAATAGCAATAGCACTTAGACTTATATTCTGCTTCACAGCCCTCTGTAAGCAGTTTACAGTGTCAGCATATTGCCTCCAACAATCTGGGTCCTCATTTTACCGATCTCGGAATCAGTCAATAGTCAGCAGAAGTAGCCTGCAGTACTGCATTCTAAACACTGTACCGCTACAATTGGATAAGGGATGTCAAATTTATGTCACGGTGCATCACGTGACATATTGGGACTTTTTTCCCCTTTGCTAAAGCAGACGTGGGCATGGCCAGTGACTCATCCAGCCCATAGAGGGGCTTGAAAAAATTCTACCCACACTAAATGCAAAGATCTGTTTGTCGGAGCAACAAGGAAACAGCTATTGACCATAATGAAACCTCATTAGCATTCTCATGGCAAAAAGGCATTACCAGGACTGAAGAAAATGAAAAGAGGTATTCCCCCAAACAGCAGACATTAAGCTGGGTGAGGTGACTCTGCTGCCAGATTAAAAAATAAAGAATATGGCTTTGATGAGCAGTTGACTGTACTCAAGAGTATTGTCCGGACATCATATATGGATTGGGGTTGAAGTATGAACAAACTCCGATAATAATTTGTGCGAGTATGTGAATGCACATGTGAACAGATGTTTGTGATTCAAAGGAATCTTTTTTAAAAATGAAACTCAAGATTCCAAGTTGTCTCACAGATTATAATGTGGTTTGATTTTTAACAGGTCCAAGTTTTTCTATTGTAGAATGGGATGGCTTAAGACTGGTTGTAGCTGACTGGGGCAGCAATTCTGTGAAATAACACCATTCTCCCCTTGTCGTGATTTAGTATATGGCATCTATGACACCAGCATAAAATCCCAAACATGGCCCTTAGTTCTAAAAGGAGAACTCTCCACAGGGCTGTAGAAAGAGATCCTGGCGCTTGACCTTGCAAACGTAAGTTTAATCTTCTGAAAGGAACAAGGACAGAAATATTGAATAATAGGCAATTTCCAAATCCACATGTTCCCCTGCAACTGAAATAATGTAAGATTTAGAAACTACAATATATTTATTGTCTCCCATATCTTCATTCAGTAAAACACTATAATGGAATGGAGAAGAACTGGAACTAGGTGACTATAGTCCTCTGTGAAACTCTATTGCAAGGTTGATACATATTCTTGGAGGGATTCCTACATTAATAGTTGTAAAGTATTTTCAAGAAGATGTGAAATACTAAGAGAGTTTTAAGGGCACAGTGGCCGAGTGGTTAAGATGCTGAGCGTGTTGACTGAAGTTCAGTCCCAAGTACTGCATGATGGGTGAGCTGTCATTCTTGTCCCAACCTAGCAATTCAAAAGCATGCAAATGCGGAGTAGATAAATCGGTACCACTTCATTGGGAAGGTTACAGCATCCCATATGTTTCAGCATATAGTCATGCTGGCCGGATGACCATGGAAGCATCTTCAGACAATTCTGGCTCTCAGCTAGGAAACAATGATGAGCACTGCCCCCTAGAATCAGTCATGACTGGATAGGGGAAACATTTACCTTTTTAAAAAAAAAAAAAGAAAGTTTTTATGGAATGATCAGACTCTTTGATTTTCCTTATCAAAATTACTGCTTTTACTTGAAGACTGAGGTTTTAATGCTCTTCATTTTCAAGTAAACCACTGTGTATTTATTTTGACTTTATTGCTTTCTGTAATGGAAGGATTTGAAAAAAAAACATTATGAACACAATTGTAAAGCTATTATCTTGCCCCTTTAATTTATTGGAAGTCCTAACTTTGTTTTTAGTTACAATTCAGTTGGTATCCCAGACAGCAGGTACAGCAACAGACAAACAGTGCCTGAAGGCCTCTATACTCTCTTATCTCATGAAAATGGGCAGCAGTGAGCAGATTCTCAATGAATAATGAAAACTATACAGCAAATAAGGTGATCTGAATTTTATTTTTATTCACACCTAAAGTATGAATATTTGGCAAAATAGTGGATAGTATGGAATAAGTTGGAATACCCTCATTTAATAAGTCATTATGGTTGGATTTTAAAAAATCCTATTCATCCAAATATAATATAGGGTGGCTTTCCAATTCTTTATGTTGGAAGTGCAAAATATAACCAACTATCCTTTTGACAAACCAGGAACTCTGCTGCCTGCCTGCTATCTGAGAGTTCTCTTGAATCAGTGGAGATGAAATTAGAAGATCGTGCAAAAGTTCATTTATTTCCATACTGCAACTTAAAAGGTGAAACTAATATATGAGATAGACTCATTACATGCAAAGCAAGATAGTTCAAGCCGTGATTTGTCATAATTGTGATGATTATGGCTTACAGCTCATGAAAACCCCAAATCCACAATCTCAGAAAATTAGAATATTACATGCAATCAATAAAACAAGGATTGTACATAGAACAATATCGGACCTCTGAAAAGTATAAGCATGCATATGTACTCAGTACTTGGTTTGGGCCCTTTTGCAGCAATTACTGCCTCAATGCGGCGTGGCATGGAAGCTATCAGCCTGTGGCACTGCTGAGGTGTTATGGAAGACCAGGATGCTTCAATAGCAGCCTTCAGCTCTTCTGCATTGTTCGGTCTCATGTCTCTCATCTTTCTCTTGGCAATGCCCCATAGGTTCTCTATGGGGTTCAGGTCAGGTGAGTTTGCTGGCCAATCAAGCACAGTAATCCCATGGTCAGTGAACCAGGTTTTGGTGCTTTTGGCAGTGTGGGCAAGTGCCAAGTCCTGCTGGAAAATGAAGTCAGCATCCCCATAAAGCTCGTCTGTGGAAGGAAGCATGAAGTGCTCCAAAATCTCCTGGTAGACAGCTGCCTTGACCCTGGACTTAATGAAGCATAGTGGACCAACACCAGCAGATGACATGGCTCTCCAAATCAACACAGACTGTGGAAACTTCACACTGGACTTCAAGCATCTTGCAGTCTGTGCCTCTCCATTCTTCCTCCAGACTCTGGGTCCTTGGTTTCCAAATGAGATGCAAAAGTTGCTCTCATCAGAAAAGAGGACTTTGGACCACTGAGCAACAGACCAGGTCTGTTTTTCTTTAGCCCAGCTAAGACGCTTCTGATGACATTTGAAGCCCATGGACAGGATCCGTCTGTGTGTAGTGGCTCTTGATGCACTGATTCCAGCCTCAGTCCACTCCTTGTGAAAGTCCCCAACACTTTTGAATGGCCTTTTCCTGACAATCCTCTCCAGGCTGCTTGTGCACCTTTTTCTTCCACACTTTTCCCTTCCACATAACCTTCTATTAATGTGCTTTGATGCAGCACTTTGGGAACATCCAACTTCTTTTGCAATTACCTTTTGAGGCTTCCCCTCCTTATGGAGGGTGTCAATGATGATTTTCTGCATAACTGTCAGGTCAGCAGTCTTTCCCATGATTGTGATTCCTACTGAACCAGACTGAGAGACCATTTAAAGACTCAGGAACCCTTTGCAGGTGTTATGGCTTAATTAGCTGATTAGAGTGGGACACTTTAAGCCTAGAATATTGAACCTTTTCACAATATTCTAATTTTCTGAGATTGTGGATTTGGGGTTTTCATGAGCTGTAAGCCATAATCATCACAATTATGACAAATCATGGCTTGACCTATCTTGCTTTGCATGTCATGAGTCTATCTCATATATTAGTTTCACCTTTTAAGTTGCATTCCTGAAATAAATGAACTTTTGCACAATATTCTAATTTTTCGAGTTTCACCTGTATGTAGTCCATGGCAACCATGGGTTTGTCCCAATAATCTCAAAACACATTGGTGGACATATGTCAGGGCAGTTGCTTCAGGGCAGTTTTGTTGTGATCTGAATCTAATGAACATTATATCTAGCCCATTGTTGTGGTTAGATCACCTAGTTCAATTAAAATTGATGTTCAAAAGGGAACCTAAGGGACAAGCAAAAGTTCAAGACATCATGAAAAAGGGGAAACCTTTACTTTTTTTACTTTCCCTACTTTATTGCACTGATGAAACGTCAGCCAACAGTATACAGATGTAATCAGTACTGTTAATAACATTACCGTTTCTTTTTCTATGGATTTTTTTGTTTGAATTTTCCCTACACTTTGGTTATATCTGGTTTAGCTAGTTGTTATTTGGTTACTGTTTTCTTTTTATATATTATGCCATTGTTTTTTTTTTACTTTTTTAAAGGCATAATGTGGTTCTTTTGGTTTGGCTAATACAACATAGCTGCTATAGATATAATACTCCATCATCCAGTCAATATAGTTTATTCAAATCACATGAAGTTTCACATGAAGGTAACATGGTTACTAACAACTAGATTGCTCCAGAATTTAATTGATACACTTTAAAGAAATCTTTACCAAATGATATCAAATTCTGGCCGTTTTTTGCCTTGGAAAAGTTTGGTTGAAGTTAAATAAAGCTGGTTATTGAATGTATTAGGAATGGTAACACATGTGGGAGACTAAATGGAATGCTTACCAAATGTTTATTTTGTCAACCATAAAATCTCTTCCAAATGAGTATTCAACAATTCTGCCGCTTTGATAAGCACCTTTGGGACACTAAAATTTTTACTATAGTTGCAGCTGTTATAACCCCCATAAGCCATTCTGCCAGACAGCACTGGCTGAAACAAGCAATGCTCAGCAATGTTCAATGGCATCGCTGATTTGTTGAGAGCAGCAGATACACCATATATGGATCTGTCACTGGCACAGATCCCAAAATGCTCATGGGCTCTGCAACTTCATGAAGACAGCTCCCTTGTGCAGCAGGCTAACAGTGAACAATTTGAAAAAAAGGCAACAACATACAAGAAGAGCAAAGAGTTTGGTCCTGTTCACTAGCCAGGTATCTGACCGGTGTTTCAGCAAATGCAATTTTAGCCTGATGAGAGCTGCCAGGCTCAGTTAGTTTTCAAACAAAGAGAGAAATAATGGTATGGTATGGTATGGTATGTATACTAGTCGTGACAATGGATGATTTCAGAAATAACTTTTTAATTCACTGAATGACCATGAACAAATATAGACCTCTCTCAAAACCCAAACAAATGATCTGACATATATATCAAAGAGTTAATCTTTGGTAGACTTCTCAAATTGATCTAAAAATGAGGGTGTCAGCAACCTTATCTCTACTAAAGAATGATTAATGAGCAGCAGTGACCTCATGTGCCAAGGGTATTCATCACTACACAAGGATAAGGCAAGAATCCAGCAAATACAATGTTAAGAGGTACAAGTGTCAGGACCAGTTTATTTTTATTGGAGATAACCAATTAAGAATGCCTATCTCCAAAGAAAGCAGTGATTTTCCTATACAAATGTCATGAGAGTGCTTGCTGGTTTGCTGATTCAGCCACTGGAGTATAAGCTAGATAAGGGGCAGATATACCAGAAACAGCTCAGAGCACATTTGGTGGGCAGCTACTCAAGGAAGTCTATCGAAGATAGAAATAGTGGAAAGGCCACTGTGAGTTCCAGATTCTGAAGCTTCACATCCCAGGAGAAGGTACATTACTATATGCAAGGAATAGTTAAATGGTCTGCCCAGGAAAATAACCAGGGAATGGCCTTTTTAGTGAAAGCACTATTCTCATAGTGAGGCTTACTTAGTGCCTAATATTACCATCAGTCAGAAGTGTTTTATAATAATATACAAGTTAATCATTCTATTTTTTCCCCATGGAGGGTCCCTGACAAATTGATTGGGAAAGACATTGGCAGTAATTGATAATAGGTGAGCCTATTCTGTCGCGGCCCCTGACCTCTGGAATCAACTGCCCCTGGGGCTCCGTCTGGCCCCTGACCTCCACACCTTCTGCTGTGTGTTAAAGACCTGGTTATTTGACCAACCCGGGCTGTGACCCCTCCTTGGGGGGAGGGAGATTTTAATGTTATTATTGTAATTGGTTTTAGTATTTGGGCTTGTAATTAGTTTAATCGCTTTTTAATGTATTTATTATTTCTGTTTTTAGTTGTGAGCCGCCCCGAGTCTTCGGAGATGGGGCGGCATACAAGTTCAAATAATAATAATAATAATGATAAATTTATTGTTTAATCATTAAATACCACATATAATATTTTGAATGCTTCTTAAACAAAATTAATAATTCCATAGAACAAAATTCAAATGGGGCATTATCTTACAAGTTCTACTGATAAGACTGTTAAGAACAGTAACTGATATAAAGTTTTCCTAGAACAGACCAGTGGGCCCAATTAGCCTTCCCCCCACAGTAGCCAGCCATGAAGCTCATGTGTATAAATGAAGAAGCAGCCATCCTGCACGGAAAGTTCCTCATCTACCATATTTAGAACATGAACGGTCATATCATTAGATACATACTTAGAATGGCAAGTAGGAGCATGTCATGAAAATCAAAAAACTAAATGATCATATTTCCAGATTTAGAAAAATAAAAAAATGTAAGGCACAATATACCAATAATCAAGGGAGCTGAATATTCAATTTCCATGCCATTCCTTACTAACCATTATTTTCACAAGTTCTATTTTATCTCATTTATAATTAGGAGAGAATACCTACTGTATATATTTAAGGCATGATCTCAAATAATCATCAATATTCAAAATACATCTATCAGATTTCATTGCTTCCAGTCATTTATTCAACATGCACAAAATACATGAGTTATTCCATTCTCCGAGAAATTGCAAAAATTGGATTACTAATCTTTGATGCGCAGTAAAAAAATAATTTATGAAGACTATCAATGCAGGTCAATTGGCAATTAAGCAAATGAATAGTGTATGAATTATCTGTATAAATAAGTTTGATCAATGGCAGGCGGATTTGCAGAACTTGATTTTATTTTTTCATTATTCTTTTAACTAAATAAATCTTACAGAAACAGCTCATCTAAATGTTTGTGATAGTATCAGTCTGGCACTGACATCATCAGAATGGCTTTTTGATCCTTCTGTATCTGGCCTACAACTAGATACTTGTAGATTTCTCAGGTACTAGGTACACCTGATGCTGCTTTGATCTGAGCCAACACAAAACCAGTCAGATTTCCTTAAACCAGCTTTTAAATTAGTAATTCTCTGAATATATAACTTGACCCATATAAAGGCTGCATGATTATTTTCTGGTGCTTTTTTTGATGTTTTTTGCTTTAAGTTAAAAACGCATCTCTATTATTATATGTTATGCAGTTTCTCTGAAAAGCTCTTTCCTTTCCTAAATGTTATTCCTAAATTCTATTCTCAAAGCCATTTTTTTCTGCATGTCAATATTATTAAAACTGATAGAATGTGCTGGCTGGTTCAGTATTAACTTCTGGTGAGTATTTTTGTTTCCACTGTACAGGGTAAAAGAGGTGGACTTCAATTAGAAGAACTGCTTTAATGTAAAAGAAAAAAAAAGAATCTGTTCCATGACTAGATCTTCTAACTCACACACTCGTTACCTCCCGAATTGACTACTGCAATGCTCTCTATATGGGGCTGCCCTTGCGGACCACGCAGAGGCTTCAGCTGGTGCAGAATGCGGCCGCGCGGGTTGTGATGGGAGTATCCCGATACTCCCATATTACACCCCTCCTGCGCAAACTGCATTGGTTGCCAGTTGCCCTCCGGGTGAGATTCAAGGTGTTGGTGATTACATACAAAGACCTGCATGGCTTGGGTCTGGGGTACTTGCGGGAGCGTCTCCCGCCAACATCGTTTTCCCATCGCCCTGTGCACTCTCATAGGCAGGGCCTCCTTGTGGTGCCGTCAGCTAGGCAGTGTCGGCTGGCAACCCCCAGGGGCAGGACCTTCTCTGTGGGAGCCCCCACCCTGTGGAATCTATTGCCCTTGGGGCTCCGGTTAGCCCCTGACCTCCGCTCCTTCCGCCGTGACCTGAAGACATGGTTTTTTCAGCAGGCTGGCCTGGACTGAGGTGGGGTGGGTTTTTAATTCGTTTTAATATCTAGTTTTATCTGTTTTTAAATTTTGTTTGGCTTGAGTTTAATTCGATTTTTAGTATTTTTAACTTTTGTATTGTACGATTTTTATGATGTGAGCCGCCCTGAGTCCTTTGGGAGATAGGGAGGCATACAAGTCCAAACAAATAAATAAAATAAATAAATAATTCATTAACCATGCCAGATTATTCTAAAAAGAAGGAGGAATTATCTCCATGTATTTTACAAGATACAAAATTGTAATAAGGGGTAGTGCCATTCTATACCTTTCTAAACAATTCAGAAGCAGAGCCCTCCTACTACTTGATAAAATTTGTCATTTGCACAATGCATCTTGATTGCAAAATGCTGCTTTCTTTGACAAACAATGTAAGTATGACACTACCACAGCCATTACTCTTTGTGGAGTTTTTCTTACTAATGACTTGTTTTACCGTACTGACAATCAAAGCTAGACAATATCCCCACTCCCACAAAAAACCTTTTTCTGCCAGATTTAAGACATGACTGACAAAAGCTAATCCAGGAGAGAGATGATGGTGAATCTACCTTTATAGACTGTAATGGCAAAGCATTTCAGGGAGATTGAAGCTGATTCAGGGATGACAATCTGAGTATCCAACAGCAAGAGCTAATCATATACTTCAGCCATCAAGCATCGCTTACCAACATATTCAGAGAGGAACACAACAAAGAATGGAGTGACCAGGTCATTAATCCCTTGCACGTAGCCGCTGGCAGGGTGTCGGATGGCCCAGATAAACAGGATTCGTTCAAAGATCTAGAGAGGAAGAAGGAAAGCCAGGTGCTTGAGTTAGCCATGCCCAAGGAAAGAAGAAGAAGGAGAAAGCCTGAACAAGAAGAGGGGAGGAAGAGGTTGTGGTAAGAGTTAGAAATGCATAGTGACTAAAGAAACAGACAGGCTTGAGGTTCTTAGCAGCAAAAGAAGATTCAGCATACAGTGTACCTGGCTCCTAGGCTGCCATGTGTAGAAGCCAGCAGAAATTCAGAATTATCCTAGATGAATATTCTGCTCTGAAAAGAGTTTATCTTTTTGCATTGTCTATGTGATTAAGCACCTAAAGGGTTACAAGCCAAGAGGATTACCTGGCTTCACTTCCTCCAAGGACACATGTTCATGGGTGGAATCCTGAGGTTGTTTTCAATAACCTCAGGATCCATAGCCATTGGAAGAAAGAAGCAAGCTCTGGGGAAGATCAGATACCTTCTCAACTTGTTAAACCTTTCCTTACAAAACTCAAAGTTGCTTCTTTTTAAGAGGAGGGGAAAAACACTGGCCAATTAAGTCGCATGCTTGCTTATTTGTTCAAATATTTCAGTCAAAAGGAATAAAAGGCACCAGGTTGGCAGTACTGTCATTAATGTGAACTATGATTAAGCAAATGGTTGTAAATTGAGGACCATCTTTAACTGATATCTTTCAAATGAATGTTTCATAACAAGTTTAATGAATGTCACGCCTAGTTCAAAAGAGCAGGTAACAAAAGATTGGGTGGGGGGAAGGACTACTGGACACCCCGGAGAATACAAAATTTTGGGCTAAATTCACGAGTATTCTGATGTGGATTAAGGCAATTTCCTGTTGTTCTAGTCCAACATGTCTCCTACCTCTGTTATGTAAGAGTCTTTCCAAAGTCACTATCATATATTTTGTAGATGCTCTTATTATCTACCGTTAAAAGTTCCTCATTTTCTGCAATGAGGCTTCTTGCTTATGGATTAATATAGGCAACAAAAGGCCTTCTCACAATTATCTGGTATGGCTGAACTTCATGAACCTTAGGATGAGGCTACTGCTAATATGTACCCAGCAGCCCCAAAACACACTGTCAAGTTCAATAAATCACTTCTGCAGAATCAGCAAGGCCTGACAGACCGTACATTGCAGCTCCTTGACAGAGGTGCTCTAGATTCTCTTGTTTCCTTCAAATATAACAATAGGACTCAGAATTGAGGACCCTGATAGGTTTTCTAGTTGCACACCAGATTCAGAAACATTAACCCCAGCATGCTTCAAGTCCTCATGGTGATTTCTGTAATTGAGAGAACTGACATTCTCCAGAATATATGTTGTTTACACTTCACAAAACATTAATAATAAATAAATAGCTTCTCTGTTACATTTGTATCCACAATGACTGAATTTAGTAGACAAGCAACTGAAATCTGTTGTTTCGAGAATACAAAATCTTGATGGAGGCATTTATTGCTCGTTGTAGGAAGCATGTCATGGCAGAACAATGTAAGCAATATCTCAGTGCCCTTGGTATAAATTCCCTGACCAGTTTTCCTTTCAAGAGTCTGCACAGATTATTTTATAACTTTCCGGTTAGACAGCAATGGCATTTAACATAATTGTGACAGATAGCTCTCATTAATCATAATTTGATCATGGCCGTTTGTTTTGCAGCACTACCACTTATATTAATGGTTAAGTATTCTAGCTCTTAAGCTGATCAAAGCTTTTAAACAGTATGTACAGGCCCTTGTCTGCTACAAGGAGAAAAGGGACATACACCAGAAAACAAGCCATGAATGTGCCTATTCATTTCAAGGCCAACAGCACAGGACCTTGTTAGGTATTTATTTATGCTCCATAAACCTGAAGAACTGAATCAATCTATTATGGTTTTAGACAGCCCTTGCATTAATAATCATAAATTCCCACACCCAATCAATGCTGACTCCTAAATATCAAAAACCCCATCTCTGCTATACACAAGAGGTAGAAATGGATTAAGATCACTTAAGCTTGACTGAAACAGCATGATGTACAGGCATCAGTAAATAATCAGTAGAATCAGACTGGTCAAAGCTACAATAATTTATATTTTATAACATGTTTAGTTATTAATATTTGGAATGCAATTAATCTAGCCAGAGGTCTGCCATTTAAAACTCTACTAAGATAGTTTATGTTCTTAGGCAAGTCACCTCATTGGTACAATATGGACTTAATGCAGTTTTGCTGCTGATAGACATTGAGAGGACACTTAAAAGAGTCAGAGATTATTCCTTCATGAAGTCACTCCTTTCTGTTAAAGAGTTTCTAAAAATAATGACTTAATTTCTACAGAGCCTTATCACTAGACAGCATCGAGAAAGCCCACACAGACTCCTACCTTTTACTCATAGTAACTTCCTAGATACTAGTAGTATCCTCAGAAGACTTATTCTGGGTACTTATCACTAAAAGAAGGATGGAAAATGCCTGGAGAAATGGATTACTTGGCTTTCATGCCTTGATTTGAACAGACAGATAATATCAAAACATTGTACCCTTGCAACTAACTAAATATAACTGTGCATAGGAAATACACTTTATCTTATGTAGTGCATTCTAATTTTTTTAAAAAAAAAAATGAAGAAGTTGCATCTTTTTCTGTTGAAAGTTTGTAATTTCATAAAATATTTGAATATATGGATTCTTATGAAAAGTCCATAATTAGACAGTATTGAAACTACCAGGCTGCAGACTGAAATGTTAGTCTTGTATAATTCTTCCTGCTGATTTGCCTGCAACATCTAGTAATATATCATATATAATGCAATTCCACTGTGTTACAAATGTCTTTATCCCCACAGCAATGGCTGGTAAAATAAAGGGAAACAGAATGCAACATTATCCTATCATACACTTATATTAATACATATCCCTAAGAAAAAGAGGCAGGGAAATATTTATTTGGTGGCAGTGTACATTCTTTTATAATTTCATAATGATTTTTACATTTCCCAAATAGTGCACTTAGGTAGAATACTGATAAAACATTCCTGCAAAAATAAGTGTTGCCTGCATGATTCTGCAGGAAACCTCTCACCTCTTGAACTAATGGTTGCTGGAACAGAGGGATGAGGGGATTTGTCCGTGGAATGTCTATATGGATCTGAAAATGATTTTTAAGAAAATAAAAAGATATTAAAGACTGCAAACAAATCTTGCAATCTGCAAATACAAGGCAATATTTCTATGGCCTAATCTAAACAGAAGATAGAATGGTATCACTGATTAGAGGACCAACATTATAGCATGTTCTTGCTCATCCCACTATAACAGAGCTGATGACTCAAGGATATATGTTAATGATCCAGCACAAATATGCAAGCCTTGCAGGAATGATCCCTTCAAAAGACTACCCTAAAAGACCTAGGTAAAAGACCCTCTGGGTCAAGAATGCCTGCAACTCTTGGAAGATGCCCAGGCAACAGGTGCATCAGCCTGGTGGTTATGAGTTCCAGAAATCAGTTTTGTAAGCAGCATAGGGGGAACTTTCCTCCCAGCAAAAAAGCAACCAGCCCACACTGTCAATGGCAGGAAGAATACAGTATTATAAAGCTGCTTCAACAGGAAGGAGTAGGGAAGTCTTGTGTAGCTTTTCTTTTCTTTCCAGTGAAGCAACTCCAGTGGCTCTCTCTCTGGAAAGAAGTGGAAGAAAGCATCTTATTTCCTAGAGCAAGGTGTGTTGGAGACTAGACCTCCCCTCCCCTCCCCTTAAGCATGCTTAAAATTGTGGATTTCCCCAAAAGCACTGACCTGCAAGCAAGTTCCTAGAGAATGAACAGAGTTTTTTGTACATACATACATTTATGTGTCTGCTGGGTATATATGTATATCTGGAATATATGGTCTTCAATATCTGATATAACTCTGAAAGGCAAAAATGCTATCTATTCCTGTTCTAGGATCATTAGTCAGATCACTTTCATGCCTGCTGGTTTTGACAACGAATAACACCTAGGAAGTGTATATTATTATCTACTATGTTATTACCAATGTTAATTTGGGAATCTGGAATGGGAAGACCCATTTGACTACAGAACTCACTGAGTGACTTGCCCAGATTGTCTCAACCAATCTATCTCACATGGCTATTGTTCTGCAGGTAAATTCCCTCACTTTCTAAATACATGCTTTGGAGCTCAGAAAAGGTGGGAACATAAATGCAAAGAACCGTAACCAGGGGTGGGATTCAAATTTTTTAACAACTGGTTCTGTGGGCATTGCTTGGTTGGTGGGCGTGGCTTGGTGGTCATGTTATTGGCTGGCTGTGGCCAACTCCATATCACTCACATCGAGGCATGCATCTCCTCGCCTGGCCTCTCATGACTGTGGGGATGCTGCAACAGTCGTAAGTGTGAAAAATGGTCATAAGTCACGTTTTTCAGTGCCATTGTAACTTTGAATGGTCACTCCACACAAGCAAAGTACCAGCAAAGGAGGGGGGGAAACTCCAGAGAAGTTCCTGAGACAGGAAGTCTAGTCCTGCGAAGAATGTAATAAGGGTTAACGAAGAGGCAGTTTCTGTTAAGCAACACCAGAATGTTTCCCTCCTGCCTTCCTTACAGGATTAGGCCAGTAATTTCTTCTAACAACCGGTTCTCCAAACTGCTTAGAATTTAACAACCGGTTCTAGTGAATAAGTGTGAACTGGTAGAATCCCACCCCTGACCGTAACTAAACAAATAATGGACAGAACTACCTGCAAATTGATAAGGGGCCAAGCTCAATCTAGAGATTAGAAGTCTGAGTACCTGCCGATAAGTATCTTGATGGTGTTCCTCATTTCTGGAGTCATAATACTGTTCAATGAAGCCAAAATACTCTTCTCGTTTTCGTTGTAAAGTCAGCTTCCTTCGTTCCATATTGGCAGGGAGATAACCCTATAGAAGACAAACCCTGTCAAGTCAAAATTCGTCCACTGTGTTCCACATTCCTATCCAATTTTCACTCCAACCTGCCCAATGCTAGCCCACAAGAAAATATTTTAGGAAAGGATATAGGATTTAACAAGAGTCCAACAAAAAGTTGTAGAACCAAAAGTTTGAAAAAATGCAGCTTCTTCTAATCAAGTTCTCCTTTGGGGGATGAAACTGCAACTATCAACATTTTTCCTTGCATTAAATGCTTAAAAGCATTGGAGACAGTCATACTTTGGAATCTACAATTCCAGCATCACATAAAGATTTCTTGGGAGTAAAGCTTTTTGGAGGTCAGAAATACTGTTGTCCTGTAACTTCTCTCATTTTCTACAGAGACTGACTTTGGAATTCATCGACATTCTTGCTTTTTCATGGCATAACTAATATAACATATGGGCTATTTTTATTTCTAAATCAGTTTTTACAAACCTAAGCATAAAATGTACTGTTCTCCCATGCTACAGTGTCATACTCCTCTCAAGAGATCCCAGGCAGCTTGGTTAAGAAAGACTTGGGCTAAAAATCCAACCAGGAGCTGTGTTTGCCTGGAGCCTGGAGCCCAGTTATGCATCTTGGATACATTTTCATTATGTAGATGACACAAGTTGTCCTAGGTCAGAGGATGCAGCACTCACTGATAAAAGTCGCCAAGTCACAGGACGAACCTCTCTGGGGACACCAGGCCAGCTGCATTTCCTCAATTCATCTGCAAAGGGGCAACAATGAATTTATTTATATTAACTTTTTGGCATTTTTAAAGATGGCAGAAAGAATATACTTTGCCCCCCCTCTGGGTAAGTAACTTTCTGCTTAGATACATACGGCAATGGTGACTATGTTTCTTTTTATTTTAATTCTTTGAAATTTAAAATTGGATTTAAAATATGTATGCAAATAAAATAATAGATCAAATATAATCATTGGGACTCTGTATAGATCTACAACTGTACTCCTTTAGTCCTCATACAATCCTTGCTTGATCTCCTTCAAGACTATCACCTTAACATTCTTGGTTAGCTTGGCTAGGGATTATCTCACACTGGAATCTCATGTTACACAGGGACATTTAAGGTAACCCAAACATGCCTGCGTCAGTCACAACAGGAGGAATGTGGTTGTTTTATTTATTAGTTCTAGAAACCACAAAAGTTTCCTGGGGTACTTTTATCATCCCAACACCTGGACTCACCTAGATCTGTGTTTTGGCTGGACAGAAGCTGCCGGAATTTTTCCAAGCGAGTTTTCTCACGCACCGTCATGGGAGGAGCCCCTGAAGCATTTTGGTCAGAGATGCGAGCAACAAGTGGAATGATGGGTCGGAGTGGGAGGGATTGCTGTTTGTGGAGGGAGTTGCGCATACAGGCATCCTCTAAAAGAGTTTAAAGAGGTCCATCAGGAGTATACTGGGCAGCAGCAAACACTGGAGCTTCCAGAATCCATTGTTTTCTTCATGCCTCCAGAATCCCCAATTCCAGGAAGGCTTCCACACCTTTAAACACACACATGGCAAGGAAAGTCTCCATACCCGTGAATTTTCTCTCCCATCACTGAATGATGGCAGAAGCTTCACATGTTGAACTGTTTCCTGCCATGCTGTTATTAAAAAGGTACGCAAAGAGCTTGAAGACTAGTCAAGGTAAGCCATGAACCGATCCACTCCTGCTGACCGAGTTATCAAACTGTTCTGCTTCATTCATCATCAAGAACCCCTGCACAGCAATATCCTGAGATTTTACAATTTTCACTATGCTTGACCTAACTCTTAAAGAAAGTGCAGAGATCCAATGATTGTAATGGTAAAAGTAGAATGTTCTATTGATAGCAATTTAGATGGATGGCTCCTAAACCATGTTCACTAATATTAAAACTACCTGGCCCGTCCATCAACATTATATAAAGCCAATGCTCTCTCAGCTCTCCTTCCATCATCTCCCTCCCATCTGTTTCCGGATTTCAGGCTCTTTCATCCCTTCTTCCTTCAGCATGCTAAACAAACAGAATCAACTGCACAGAAGAGGAAGCACCATACCTCAAAGGCAATCTACCACCCCAACTTCCTCTATACTTCAATGCTAAAAAGCCAAACAATTTCCAGAAAAGAAATAGAACATGGCATGGGTTTTGATGCCACCTGGTGGTAGCTTTGCAATCAGATGGCTACTTTTTCAAAGCCCAGAAAGCAGAATCTACTTTGCTCATTGCAGCATGCAAAATAAGGCATGCATTAATTTAATTGTTCGATTCATATTAGGAGTGTACAATTTCTGGCTTGAGGATGCCATTAGGCTTTGTGGCAGAATCCGTTTCAAAGGAAATTTCAGGGACTCTGCAGGGTGAAATGGGTATCTCTAGAGCAGGGGAGTCAAATTGGTGCTCTGTGGGCCGGATGTGTTATGCGCAGGTCACGCCCACCCCAGCTCCACAAATGGGGAAAACATTGCGAAACACCATGTGACGGCAACGTGACGCTGCGAGTTTGACACCTGTGCGCTAGTGTATCTGTAAAGATTAAGCTACTGATTTTATCCTCTGATCTTTCCTAAAGTCCAAAGCCACCGAAGAAGCTGTCATAACATTTTGACCATTTGGGGAGTGGAACACAAAAAGAACTCTGGCAGGGAGCATGATGACTTCAGGCTGTACATTTTACACTCATATCTCACATGCAATATCAAAATTCTGTGGTCAAAACTCTTATGTTCTTCCCAAAAGTTTCAAAACATTTTTTGAGTACCAGTTCACTAACCAAAAGGCCTTTATTTACAGAAAGAGCAGACTCGTCCTCACCCAGCCTCCAATAAACATGTGATGGCTATGCTTGATATCAGTTACTAAGAATGACTAACAGATACACTAACCACTGCTCATAAGAGCATATCAGATCTATGTGTGCTCTGCAAAGGAACAAACTTTTAAAATACACCATTATAATTTCACTGGTTAGTAAAGCCAAGATCTACCAACTACGGTACATAATCAGATCCCAGGATTCACCTTGTCTAGTACCCAAATATATTGTAACCAAAGTCCATAAATAAATATAAAACTCAAGAAATTGTTTATATATCTGAATCAATGTATTCTATTTCTGATAAATATGGGACAAAATAAAAAGTTTTTTAAAAAGCATGAAAGTCTTGTTTCCTGGGATATTGTACTTAGCTAATCACCAGCTTTCAAGATTTCATCAGGAATTAATCACACACACAAAAGGCTATTTCTTCATCCATAAGGAAAAAAAATGCATTTCTTGGCTAAAACAGATTGAAGGTTTTGAGAATATTCCATTCTGTGTTTGCCTACAAATGCAGCATTTGTACAGAACTGCAGTGTTCACCCTCACAAATTTGATGGGATATAGTAACACACTGCAAAAAAAGCCAAGAGCCACAAGCAACATACCAGGTCCTCTGGATAGCTGGGCCTCACTACTGGATTTGATGACTTTACAATTGATTGGTGCATCACTAAGAGCTGCCTGGGGCCACTCGGGTTTCATACGCAGCCTGCTGTGATTTTCCAGGACTTGTGCTGCTGTGGCCTTGGCCACTTTAGAGTTCAATGTTTGGAAAGATGAGAAATCTTCATCTTCATCATCCCCAATATCCCACGCATCACTGGTGTCCCGAGCAAACTCATGAAAACTGCTGGCCTTCTTATTTTTCATAGATAGCGTATTGATCTTGGAGCGTTCCTTGATGAAGCTAAAAAAAAAGTAAAGTGACACACTGCATTGAGAACTGCACTCAGTTGTGATATACAAAATTTCCTTGCCTGTGATCATCTTTATTTATCATTTTCATTTAATGTATCAGTTGCTCTCCCTCCATCCCACGGTTTCCTCTCTTCCCTTTCAATGAGCCAAAGAACAAAGAATGGAAAATAATGTTAGGCAATCTCCACCAAATACAAATTTTAAATTCTGAGCCAGAACTTTATAGACTGAGCAGGCAAGAAGCAAAATATTTCTGCCTAAGTCCATGATGTAATGGGCTGCCCATGAAACCTCCTGTGTGGTAAGCAAAGTAAAACTCTGGTTTTATGTTATGTAAGTGGAATACTAAAGTATAAACCACGCATATATAAGACATGTGAAAATAGAAAACGTTAATATACTACTGCCCAAAATAACATGTACATTGAATAAAGACACAATTAATCCTTTGTTTGAACAACACTGTTAACTTGCACTTGCTTTATTTTCAGTTATATGAATCATAATCCTAGCATCAAAGAACCCAGAATAAAGTCTTTGTCTATTCAGACCAAGAAACCTAAATGAATTCTAAGAAAGTAAGGCAGATCAAATGGAATTTAAAATGCAAAAAACGGAATTTTCTTTAAGAACACACCAGGAATTCCTACCAATAATCCAAAGCTAACGATGGTACTGAGCTCCCATTAGTTCCGCTAATCTTTGCTTTAAAAAAAAAAAGAGGAGGCAAAGGGACCTCCCATGTACTTTTTCAGCCATAAATTTTAATACAAAATGATGTTAACTAAACTGACAAGTGGAAGTAAATTCTAAATAGTTGCATGATAATCCAGAAGTCAGTTGCCAATAACAGGAACAAATAAAATACCAAATTTAGCCAATCACTGTACATAGACCAACATAAAAGGAGAAACGTATCACTGATACTGATTTCTAGGTAGTGTTTCTCAACCTTAGCTAGCATGGCTGGCTGGGGAGTTCAGGGAATTGAAGTCCACCCATCTTCCACTGGCCAAGGTTGAGAAACATTGCTCTAGGATAACAATGGTTTTCCCCCCTAAAATTTTCAACTATCTTTCCTCACTCTAGACTTTATTATTTAAGGATTAAAATGAATGTGTTAAATCAATGGATCACAGCCTATAGTCTGAGAAGGTTAGGCATATTGTCTCCATTGAAAATTCCCAAGAAAAAAGTGGTTAAATCCCTTGTTTAAAATATAAATTTTAGTACGAATTTTTCATACAACGAAATATAAATCCAAAGAAAAAGAAACAGAAAAAAAAGAAAAGTTACAAGGAACAAAAGTAATGAAGACAGAAAGAGAAACAAAGGTGAAGAAATAAATGACTTCTGATCTTTTCAACAGTTATTTACTAAGTGATTATCCCTCCTCCCACCTGAATGGTACACTAATTACTTAGATAGATATATAGATCTATATTTTCATTGTTCATATAGTAATCAATAATGTATAATCTAAATTCAATGACTCCAATGCAACCGCTTCAAAGTTCACAGTTAATATTCTTGAAATAATTATCCTTATCCTGATTGACACTAAAATTGGCCTATGCATGTCTTTGGCCTTCTTAAATCCCACCTCTCCCTTTCCCTCTGACTGAAAGATTCAATCAGTAACTGAAGCAGTGATAAGGATTTATAATAGATGACTTAATGTTGTATAGTCCATAATATAAATGCAATAGGTTAAGTGATATCAGAGTGAATGAATATAGCTTAAGGATACCCAAAAGCAAAAAACAAACGAACTCAAAAGTAAATCAGCATAGAATGTATATATTTATAAAATGAATATTTCAAATTTCTTCATACAATCATATTCACTATTTAAATGTGACACCTCTTTAACAATTTAGTTAATGCTTAATTCATTTAAACATAAATACTAATTCAAGTCTGAAATTTTGCAGGTTTTCCCCTTTCCACTGTTTTGTTTGTAAAAATACAGCCTCTTCTTCTTGCCAAATAAAACCAAAGGATAAGAAAACCTCTCTCTGGGGAAAATGCTACTCTTAAATAAAATCCTCACGCATCTATTTATCTAGAAATTGCCAAACTTCATCCCCTTAAAAGGAACTACTAGATCTGCAAATCTGATGTTAAACAACAATCAAGTAATAACTGTGTTGATTTCCAAATGATGATAATTAATGGAGACATAATATCCCCTATTTCCAAAATTAGGATCAACAGCTGGAACCAAATTGAATCAGGTATCTCTGAAACAGACCAAGCAAAACTGGACTGCTTCTAAATGTCTAAATCAATATTTCAATCAAAATATTTTGATCAGTCTACTATATCCCTTCACATTCCTCATATTACTTGCACATAGGAAAGATCATGTAAACCAGACTGACACTAAAACTGCACTATGTATATCATTGCCCTTTTCCTCTCCCTTTACAAATTAGCATAGATTTGTTTCCTGACTCAGTGAGGGCAATGATTATGAAGGAGATGTCATCCCATAATGATTTAATAGTTAAACCACCAGTTCACTATATGTCCTCCACTTAATGGCCAATAGTTTTTTCAAGGAAGCAAAATATAAATCTCAAAGGAGTACTGATGGTTCAAATATAGTATCCAAGTACTTCAGTACAACATCATCAACCTAGGCATAAAAGAGGTAGAATAATTTGCCATTTGACTACATACAGGTAGTCCTTGTTTTACAAACATTCATTTAGCGACTGTTCAAAGTTACAATGGCACTGAAAAAAGTAACTTATGACAGTTTTTCAGACTTATGACTGTTGCAGCATCCCCATGGTCACATGATCACAATTTGGGTGCTTGACAACTGGCATGTACTTATGACAGTTGCATTGTCCAGGGCTCAGGTGATCACAATCTGTAACCTACCCAGCTGGCTTCTGACAAGCAAAGTCAATGGGGGAAGCCAAATTTGCTTAACGACTGCAGTGACTTGCTGAAAAATGATGGCAAAAAAGGTTGTAAAATGGGATAAAAATAAAGCACTAAAAAGTACTTACTTTTTCGTGAGCCGTGGGTCCAGTGGAGGATGCTGAGCTCCATAAACAGGCTGAATGCTGTGAAAGAGACAAGACACACAACCAATATTAGATGTACATTCTGCCTTTCCTTCAAGAGCTCAAGGCAACCTCAATTTTCCTCTAACAGAGGTGTCAACCTCATGTCGTCACAGCGGCGTCACATGATGTATTGGGACTTTTTTCCCCTTTGCTAAACTGGGCGTGGGCATGACCAGCGTGTGACACATCCAGCCTGTGGGCTGGGAGTTTGACAGTTCTGCTCTATAACAGCGTTTCTATGAGACAGAATGGGCTGAGAGATTAGGTCTAGCCCAAAACAATCCAGTGAGCTTTGATGGCTGAAGATGAATCTGAATTTGGGTCTTCCTTGTGCTAATACAACATACAACACTGAAAATAACCATATAGTACTTCAATAACCACAGGAACAACTTCAATATCCTCAAAGCTTCATAATAATTCAGAGTTGAAGGGTAGTTCTTTTAAGAGGAGCCCAGATATTTATTTTGAACTGTTATGGTAATATGAAATTAAGATACTCAAAGGTTAAGAGTTAAATGCAGAACAAGTCTTCAACTCTATAATATTAGAGTGGCCGGGTTTGGTGCTTTATATAGCAACTAATGCACGAATCTTGCCTTTTGACATTAGAACTACTATATTACAGAAAGGGTTTTTTTTTAAATTAAAAATCGCTTTGGCTTTGTTTACACGAGAACCAGACCATTATGGCTTATTCAATACACCAACCCCACACAACATAAACCAGCTAGCATATAAAAGAAAAATGGTGACTTAATTTGATAATTAAGCAATCAGAAAGGGATTCTACTTAATTGGATACCAAAGGCCTCCCCAAGGGGAGCGGGAGCCAGATCTTAAGTGCTTTTTTAAGGCAAAAGAATTGGGGTCTTAAGGCAAAAGAATTGGGAGGGGGAATTGTTCCGGAGAATATAGACAGTCATTAAAAAAGGCATGCAAATCCTGTGAGATGGGAACATTTAAAAGCAGGAACTTGGAGCATGCTCTTCTTATGGGAGCATGTGGAATGGATAGATGTTCTCGGGAGAAGACAGTCCTACAACTAACTCAGCATCTTGAATCACAACCAGGAGCCTAATATGAGCAAGTGCAGCATATGGAATAGTGGTATTATATGGGTGAAATGAACTACACCCATAACTACCTTGCTGCTGCAATTGAAACTTCCAGATAGTCTTCAAGAGCAGTCCATATGTTGCAGTAGTCTAATTGGGAGGTGACTAAAGTGTGAGCGAGCATGAATAAGGGCTCCCCGTCCTGGAATGTGCAACGAGTGCACAAGTCATAGTTGTGCAAAAGCCCTCTGGGCTACTGCTGCTACTTGCTCTTAGGGCAAGAGTTTGAGGCCTCCAGGTTGCACATCATGTCTGAACGGGGCAGTGCCAACCCAGTTTAGAATGAAAGATGGAAACATTCAGATCCAGAATCCAGAATCATTCTGCCATGGAAGGATTCAGGCACAACCTGTTTTCCTGTCCAGATCCTCAACACTTTCCAGAGACTTTTGACAGTTTCACTTGGATAGATAAGGCCAGAGATATACAATTGAGCATCATAAGTGTAATTTATCTGGAGCATAACACACTGAAACAGAGGAGTATAATGACAAAGCTATGCAGAATTTTAAGGACCAATTCAGTAAGCTAAAAAAAAAGCAGTAACAGAATTGACAATCCATTGTAAATACGTCTCCTTTACCTGGTATCAAGAAGTCATGTGGAAGCGATTTCCCATTTTAATAAGCAACTCTTTGCTAGTTTCCACGACATTTTAGCCCAAATCAAAATATCTCTTCTATCCCTTTTAGCAGATTTAACAGAAGCCAGCTGACAGAGCTCTATCTATGCCAAGTGATTTTTTTTTTCCTGCTTAGTCTGGAACTAGCTGCCTGACGGGGAACAAATCATATGCTTGTTTTTTTTCTACCCCATACATAACATGTATACAAAATTGCAAACTATGTTTATTATAAATAATTTATGCACATTCATATTACACAGCTCTAGGAGGAGTAAGATAGCCGTGTTTGGAAATCCTGTAGAAACCAACTATTATCTGAAAAATTATCAAACTTCATAGCTTCATAAAATAATAAAAGGGGAAACCTTGCACTCCCTTCTGCTGGTGGGAGATATCACAGCATTGATGATGTTGCAAAGTACTCACATCAAAAATGGAAGAAGTTTATATTTACTGATTGGCTCGGGTTCAAGTTGGCTCATTTGCCTTCCTCAAACCAGTTTAGCTGGTTGAGTCAACTTTACTGTTTCAAACAACTATAGATGAAAGCTGTTTCACAGAAAGGCAGAAGTATATGCAAGCAGGATGTGGCACTATGATAAGACATCCAAAAACAAAACGCTACTACTGCACTTAAAAAAATATTGTTTCTTTCTTTTCAAATGCACATATTATATATACAACAATGATCTGCAATGTTCCTAGACTTCTGAATTGTCCAATTCTCATAGCCAGAGAAATAAAGATAGAAATAAAAATTACCTACTTAGGAAGAATTTAAAGCTAGCAAAGCATTCCAGACACTTTACATGATCAGAATGAGGTTAGAGGTCCAGTCTATGAACCATACAGCTTTTGCCTTAAATTGTTATCCATGAAGACTGCTTCTTAGTTTCCTTACACTTTTCTCAGTGGCATATTTATTTCTGATTTTGTGAATTCATTGTTTCTTAATTCCTTTAAGATTGCAAAAAAGTGCAGTTTTCTCACATTTAATTAGTGAAAGGGAGCAATCTAATCAAATCTCACAATCTAAATAATATAATTAAGGAGAAAATATTGGAATATTCCAAATTTTTGAAATATTGGAAAATATTCCACTGCTGATGCTAAAGTTCCTCTACACCCAAAGTAGTAAAAGAGGAAGTTATCAAAAAGATGCTCAAGATTATGATCTTACATATGAAAACCACTGAAAGTTTATGCATGCATAAATTTGGAAAGAGCCCAAACTCTGCTAGCAAGACATTGGTTTGAAGAAGGTAAAAGAAAAGCACAGTATATTTGTTTAGCACTCCTTACACATAGGGCTTATGGGAGGAGAAAGAGAAATAAGGGGACAAAAATCCCGCTTAACTCCTTATGATTCAAATATTAGAGCTTCCCGCTTAAGTTTTATGGGTGAGGGGTTAAAACAGGGGCTAGCTGCATCTTTAAAAATGGAATAACTTTCCTACGAAAATTGAAAATTCGTGTCTTCTGCTCCAGCCTTGTGTCATGGAAGTTCTCCGGACGACTTTCTGGGCTGATGATAGGGAAAAGTTTTCTAATCATTGCTCTACAACCGGCCGAACACATTCGTTCGGTTTAAGCATGGTTGATTAATTCGGGTTTTTATTTCAACTTTAACCTGAACTCTCCCGCAAAAAGCATTGGCCTAGTAAGCATTACACATAGATGCAAACCCATCAGGCTACACACCAATGAAGACGCGGGCGGCTTTTCACTTTCTCGGAGAAAGCGGCACGCTCTGCACCTGTCTAAAGCGCTGCCTCGACTGACTCCCTAACCACCACCGCGGCCCGCAAGGCAGAGGTGACCAGGGCATCGGATTCCCGGAGGCGGGTTTGGAACCTGAGAACCGATCAAATGAGTTGCTTCACCACTTTTGATTAAAAGACCGGGCGCGTCACGTCTCCCGAGTGGCAAAAGGGGTGCAGGACTGTGGGATGCTGCCGATGAAGCGAGGCAGCCCACGGCTGGAAAGATCCGACTCTTGCCCTCGATGCCAGGCTAGAGGAAATCCCCTGCTCCAGACCACCTACAGGGTTCTCCCACTTCCCTCTTCTCCTATTCCTTCTCCATCCACAGGAGCGACCGGCTGAAGCAACTATTCGCTTCAAGAGCAGCGAGGCTGGACCCTTCACCGCACTTCCGAGAAACGAAAGGCGACAAAACCTACCAGCCAAGCCGGCTTCGCTAAGTCAACCTCTGCTCCCCGGGGAACAAACGGATCGGTCGGCATCGATGCCAGGACGGAGCCTCCTTTACTCACCTGCCCGGTAGCTTCGCGCTCCGTTTCCAGAACTGCTTGTTGCTTTCCGCAGCCATGCCTCGGGCAGAAGCCGAGACCCTCGCTGGCCCGGTAGCGAGAGGGGACAACCCGGAGCTATGGGGCCCAAATCCTCCGGCCGAGACCGTTTCACCTCCTCCTTCCCGGGGTCCCTTTGCCAGTCCCCAGAGCCGCCATCTTGGATTCGGGCGGGTAGAATGCACCCATTGGCTGTTGGACGGATAATCCCCAAAGCTTGACCAATCCTGAGTCCCATCTGTAGAGCCACGTGAAGCACGAAGAGAAGAAGAAAAACCCAAACCGGAGGAATCAGAAACCTGCCAGAGAATGAGAGGCGGGACAAGAGATCACAAGCGATAAGGGGGCGGGGAGGGGGGGCGCATGGAGAGAGACTGGGGGCGAGTCACATGCGCTCTAGCTAAGGGGAAGCGGGAAAGGCGGTTTAACTGTCAAAACCAGGCGCGGGAAGGGAAGAGTTGTGTATAAAACAGGTCCACCGAAAGTCGCTCCAAGAAGATACCAGTTTGAGTATTCAGGAAGTGCTTGAGGTTTTTTTAAAAGAAAAAACGAAAAAGCGCCCGTTATTTGGCCATATAGTCGCATTTGAACGTACATAAGTTTGAAATGGACCTTCTTCTCCTGGCGCTTTGAAACCTAAAGATAAATAGTTCAGCAAGTTAAATAGAAAATACAAATACAAAATCAGGTAGAAACTTTACAGTAATTCACGTTTTGATATATGGATGGATAGATATTTTCCCCCATTCAATTATATTCAATTTCTGGAGACACCCTGCAGTTTTTTTGGCAAGATATTTTTTCAGAAGTGGTTTGTCATTGCCTCCTTCCTAAGGCTGAGGGAAAGTGACTGGTTCAAGATCACCTAATTGGTTTCGTGCATAAAGCAGGGTTAGAATTAAGGGCTCCCAAGTTTGATGCCTTAACCACTATGGGTAATCTTCGACTACATGTGTAATTGACCATGCAAACTTGCTCGTAAATCATGACTGTTACGTGGGTTGTCAGGGACCATGCCTGAATTTACAACTGTTTTCGTGGTGGTCATTAAGCAAACCCCCTTAATGGGGCATTGGTTTGCAGGAAACCAGAAGTAAACACCGGTTTCTGGCTGAAATATCATAAATTGTAGTTACAGTATGTGACTGGGGTGTTGCAAAAGGCCATGAATGCAGGCCAGTTGAGTCTGCTGGGATTGGTGGCCATTGGAACTTTGAATTTGGGTTATAAATAGTTTTTTTCATAATTTTGAATGGTTGGCAAGCAACTGATCTTGAGGATTACCTGTATAGCAAACCGGCACTGGTCCATTATATAGCTCCCTTGTAAAAAGGAAACCTCCTGTTCTTGTAACTAGAGTAATCATAGTCCTCAAGTTACGACCACAATTGACCCCAAAATTTCCATTGCTAAGCAAAACAGTTGTTAAGTGAGTTTGCCCCATTTTATGACTTCTTACCATAATTATTAAGTGAATTACTGCAGTTGTTAAGTTAGTAACACAGTTGTTAAGTGAATCTGGCTTTCCCCATTGTATTTGCTTGTCAGAGGCTGCAAAGGGTAATCGCATGATCCCAGAACACTGCAACCAACATAAATACATGCCAGTTGCCAAGCAAGTCACTTTTTTCAGTGCCATAACTTCAGTCACTAAATGAATTGTTGTTAGTTGAGGACTATATGTACATGGACATATGCTTTTTTAAATATATGAATACAGCAGAGGTTTCCCATTGCCTTTTTCTGGGTTTTTTTTTTACAACTTCTTAGTATAATCTATAACTCTAAAATTTCTGGTAGTCTCCCATTCAAATATTAACAAGGCCTGAATCTGCTTATTTTTTTTCAAAATCAGTCATCGAAAATGGAAGCCAACATTTATCAGAGTATCCATATTAGCATCGAGAGTTAGCCAGAGTCTGCTTGATGTCTGCTTGATGTCCCGTGACCAGCAGTTTGCAAGAATGGATTAGTGACTGAAAATTGTTTCACTGAAATGGTAACACAAATAATATAGCAGTAACCTGCTGATGATTACAACATCTTTCTAAAGATTGAAATTATTTCCAATTAGTTTCTTAACATCAGTTATTACCCCCCTTAAGAAACATATGTGAAATGTCTTGTGTTTGCCTTGTATGACATTGTATATAGGTAGTCCTTGACATACAACCACATTTGTGCCCAAAAGTTGTTAAGTGAGTTTTGCTCCCTTTTATGGCCTTTCTTGCTACAGTTTTAAATGAATCACTGCAGTTGTTAAGTTAATCATTTGGTCATTTGCAAATCTGGCTTCCCTGATTAACTTTGTCTATGGAGATTCTCAATCACCCAGGTCATGGTTGTCTCAAAGGTGCTTTTCCAAAAGGCAAGTGGACTTTCTTGGTTTTTTCTTTGAAACCGTTCCACTTTCTGAAGAGAAAGCTTCTTGGATGAGAAGCAAAATTGTCAAAGAAAAAAAACAAGAAAGTCCACTTGCCTTTTGGAAAAGTAATTTTGGAACATCTATTGACTTTCCTTGTTGGAAATCAGCTGGGAGGATTACGGACAGTGCAACTATTATAAATACAGGTAAAACTCAAAAAATTAGAATATCATGCAAAAGTTCATTTATTTCAGTAATGCAACTGAAAAGGTGGAACTAATATATGAGATAGACTCATTACATGCAAAACAAGATAGTTCAAGCCGTGATTTGCCATAATTGTGATGATTATGGCTTACAGCTCATGAAAACCCCAGATCCACAATCTCAGAAAATTAGAATATTGTGAAAAGGTGCAATATTCTAGGCTCAAAGTGTCCCACTCTAATCAGCTAATTAAGCCATAACACCTACAAAAGGGTCCTGAGCCTTTAAATGGTCTCTCAGTCTGCTTCAGTAGGAATCACAATCATGGGAAAGACTGCTGACCTGACAGTTGTGCAGAAAACCATCATTGACACCCTCCATAAGGAGGGAAAGCCTCAAAAGGTAATTGCAAAAGAAGTTGAATGTTCCCAAAGTGCTGTATCAAAGCACATTAATAGAAAGTTATGTGGAAGAGAAAAGAGTGGAAGAAAAAGGTACACAAGCAGCAGGGATGACCACAGCCTGAAGAGGATTGTCAGGAAAAGGCCATTCAAAAGTGTTGTTGAGGGGAGGCAGTTTCACGGACATGGGCTTCAAATGTCATCAGAAGCGTCTTACCTGGGCTAAAGAAAAACAGACCTGGTCTGTTGCTCAGTGGTCCAAAGTCCTCTTTTCTGATGAGAGCAACTTTTGCATCTCATTTGGAAACCAAGGACCCAGAGTCTGGAGGAAGAATGGAGAGGCACAGACTGCAAGATGCTTGAAGTCCAGTGTGAAGTTTCCACAGTCTGTGTTGATTTGGGGAGCCATGTCATCTGCTGGTGTTGGTCCACTGCGCTTCATTAAGTTCAGGGTCAATGCAGCCATCTACCAGGAGATTTTGGAGCACTTCATGCTTCCTCCCGCAGATGAGCTTTATGGGGATGCTGACTTCCTTTTCCAGCAGGACTTGGCACCTGCCCACACTGCCAAAAGTACCAAAACCTGGTTCAATGACCGTGGGATTACTTTGCTTGATTGGCCAGCAAACTCACCTGACCTGAACCCCATAGAAAACCTATGGGGCATTGCCAAGAGAAAGATGAGAGACATGAGACTGAACAATGCAGAAGAGCTGAAGGCCGCTATTGAAGCATCCTGGTCTTCCATAACACCTCAGCAGTGCCACAGGCTGATAGCTTCCATGCCACACCGCATTGAGGCAGTAATTGCTGCAAAAGGGACCCAAACCAAGTACTGAGTACATATGCATGCTTATACTTTTCAGAGGTCCGATATTGTTCTATGTACAATCCTTGTTTTATGGATTGCATGTCATATTCTAATTTTCTGAGATTGTGGATTTGGGGTTTTCATGAGCTGTAAGCCATAATCATCACAATTATGACAAATCATGGCTTGAACTATCTTGCTTTGCATGTAATGAGTCTATCTCATATATTAGTTTCACCTTTTAAGTTGCATTACTGAAATAAATGAACTTTTGCACGATATTCTAATTTTTAGAGTTTCACCTGTACATGCTAGTTGCCAAGTGCCTGAGTTTTGATCACCTGACAATGGGGATGCTGCAAGTAGGAACAGATGATTATAAGTCACTTTTTCAGTGCCATTGTAACTTTGAATAGTCACTAAATGAATGATTATAAGTCAAGGGCCACCTGAATAGGGGAAAATTTTTGCTTAAATGTAATCTGAATGTATACTGTTAATTTTGCCATAGTTGCATATTTCCCAAGTTTGGTTTCCCATTCTTGGAGATTACTTAATCTAAGGCCCTTAGGATTTAAAGATTTATCCTCAAGAATATAATTGTTGACCAGCAGCCCAATGCTGAAATTTATGATAATGGTACTAAGTATATAAAGTAATTCATGTGATAAATAAATCCTAGTTTATCCCTTTAAGTTTCTAAAAAATGTGTGATTGACCAAAGCCATAATAGATAGTGAAGGCTGATATCTGTTGTCCATAAATCCATAAATCTAAGTCTAAGCCTCATAAGTTACAGCTACCATTAGGTATTCAATACACTGAGTGGCTGAGGGTATGCGTTTGTCTTCCAATGTTGCAGAGCTAGAATCTTATTAATATAAAGAATATGGAGGTTCATATCCACTATTCACTATCATCTAGTAAGTACATACCACTAGTTCAAAAGAATATAAATGTCAAAAATATTAAATATTATCACAAAGTCAGATTAATATTCCTTATAACTTTTTCCTAGATCATGACAATCTTAGGATATCAAAAAAAAATTTCAACAAAGTATTATTCCCATTTTATTTATAATCCAATGATTTACTCATTCCTTTTCCATACAAATTCAAAAGGTAATAAATTTTAAATATTTCTTTTTGTTCAATAGTCTAAGATCTATTAGCATTTTTATACAGTTGTGATACATTTTCCTGTTGTTTACTGCAAATGGGGATCTCTAATTCCTTGTTCAATCCAGTCTTTAAAATTTGTATATTAAATTGATATTATTGATCACAAATATTTATAAAAAGTAGAGAAGGAGAGAAAACATCAAAATGCATCAAGAGAATGATGAGATGAAGCATCAAAATCTAGGCAAGATGGACAGCATATAAATTTAATAAATACATTTTCCAGAAATAATATTTTAAATTCATATAATGGTGATAGGAGATACATTTAATCTTTTATAATTTCAACCCTAAACAGAGTCCAGGAAGAAGCATCTATATATATATATAAAAGTGAAATACCACTCATCATCACAAAATCTCCAGAACCATAAAGGCTACAAACTTGAAATTTGGCACATATGTTCCATTTGGCTTCACTAAGAAAAGATTTTTTGAAATGACCATCACAGCATTAGTATTTTGTATGTTATTATTAACATGTTCTGATGCTAAGGAGTTCTACTCCCCCTCCCCACCTGAAAAGAAATCTGTTCCAAATGCAAAACATAAGCAGAGGAGAGGAGTTTCAGTTTTAGTTTCACAGCACCAAGCAGCTTTAGTACAGAACAGTTGAGCTAAGTCACACCCAGGCTCCTTGTTGTCTCCTTGCTCACCCACAAATACTGTTTCAGTTTCCAAACAGCTCTCAACTCTCTCACACACTGACAGGACGCTAACCAGATAAATACCAATGGATACTGGTAGGCGGAATTTTTTTCTCCTTATTTTCCTCCCCAAAAACTAAGCCCGACCACATAGTTTCATAGTGAAGCATGGGTATTGAGCTAGTATATGATAAGTGAAACCATCTGAAATTTGGAATAAATCAAAGGTTATGCATGATGGTATAGTATACAGGTAGTCCTCAACTTATGACTGCTTGTTCAGTGATCATTAAAAGTCACAGTGGTGCTGAACAATGGGGATTTATGATCAATCCACATTATGTAGTTGTGGCCATTGCAGAATCACCAGGGTCATGTATTGGTGATCTGAATGCTTGAGTGCCCTGCTTGCAATTATGGCAACTCAGTGAGCTTTGGTCACATGACTGCCATTTCTGACCCTGTCAGTTTCCCAAAAGCAAAGTCGCCCTCATCATTTCTCTCCCGAAGAGGTCATTAAGGAGCATGAGATTCCAGAGATCTTGCACATCCCCATAGCCTTGCCAGCTTGCTTGTGCATATGAAAAACAACAACTGAGTTTTATCTTCAATCTAGGGGCTATATCCCAAATCTGGAGTTATTTTATAAATCATTTGGAAAATCAAAATTTATGTAGCATAATATTATGTCAGAATTTTATCAAAAGGTTTTTCCATATCAAGTGATAGAACTATAGTTTTGTATTATCTGTCTTTATTCCAATCAATTAGATCCACTTCAAGCTGCATATTATACTGTCTTCTTTCAAAAACTGGGTTTTGGTTGCTTTGTTTAAAGTTTTGATTGGGGAGAGCACTGAGGTTACTCAAATAATTTAGAACCTTACTGTTAGAGGGGATATAATCTGCTCAGACTCTTTTGGAGTTTAGAGCGGTGTATGAACCCAAATAAATAAAATGCTTCTTAATTTGTTGTGCAAATAAGCTGTAAGTAAATAAATAAATAAATATACAGATAGTCCTTGCTTAGCAACCACAGTGACTGGAGTTGTCTCACTCCAGTGGGACTGGCCCACCCCTTCTGTGCTGGTAGAGGGAGCATACTGTGGATCCTGTCAGTCAAGAAATTTTGACTGTGGGGTCCAGAAGAAGATCCTTCTTGGCCATGGCTCCTACCCTTTGGAACATCTTACCCCCTGAGGTGAGATTGGTTCCCAGCCTCCTGACTTTCCATAAGAGCCTTCACACCTGGTTCTGCGAAATGGCTTGGGGTCCCAATGGGGGAGTTTCATACTGCAGGTGGTTGACTAATTAAAAGCTAATCCCCGCTCCCCGCTCCTTGTGTATTCAGCTCCCTTTTCTCTATCTTGTGTTAATGATTTTACTTTGTATACTCTGCTCAATCATTTTATATCCAATGATTAATGTTTTTTTAATGTTTATTATACTGTAAGCAGCCCATAGTAAATTTAAAATGATAGGAAGGAAGTTGCAAGTTTTGGTCACATAAGGTCACACTCAATGAGTATGTGCCAGAACTGATCATGTGATTTTTCACTTATAACTTTTCTCTTCCTTTACAGAAAGGATGTAAGGATGGTGTTCTGGTTCTATAATCCAGCAGTTAAGTAATCCAAAAAAGGAAATGCTTAGGACCTGATAAATAATGATTTTCTGATAACAGAATCAGACCATGGTAAGAAAAAAATCAATTTTAATTTTGCAAGAAATTAATGAAAGCAGATATACATAAATTAGTAAAAATTCTAGAATGCAAAGAGACCAATGGACATCTGAATAAGAATAATCTTAGAATGAGAACCACAGTAAGAAATATTAGTGATTTTCATTCCATTTACACTTTTTAAAGCCAGTTTGTTAGATGCAAAGCATAAGTCTGAAAATATTCCACAATTCATTTTAAAGATATGAGTTGTAATGATTTCTTCCTTCTTAAAAGTCAAAAGAATGAGTGAGAGTCACAGTAAAGCTTTTATGAGATTTTGATGCAGTTTATAATTCGAGTGCCTATCCATTGGTTGCAAAGACAAATATAACGAAGTATAGACTGAAATTTTAATTTTTGGAGTGTCATGCATGCATTTGAAAAATTTTTAAAAATGTTATATATATATATATTTTTTTTAATTACATTTATATGCCGCCCTTCTCCGAAGACTCAGGGCGGCTTACAATTTTTGGGATGCAACCCAGTGTGCTCAGCAATAGCCTTCATTCCATTGTATATGCCTGCTTGTTACTAAGCGGCAATTTTTACAAGGTCAGCTAATTGCCCCCAACAATCTTGGGTCCTCAATTTACCTACCCCGAGAGGATGGAAGGCTGAGTTAACCTTGAGCCTGGTGGGATTCGAGCCTACAGTAATTGTAGACAGCTGGATCTTAAGAGCAGGCATTAACAGCCTGAGCCACCAAGGCTTATATCTCCCTTAAGGCAGATTTTTATAAAGTTCTGGGAAGATCACTTAGGATAGTGACAAGCTATTTAGGGCATCAGATATTTTGGAACTACATCTCCTATAATCTATGACTGAAACATGGGGATTATTGGATTTTTATAAATTGGAGATTTTCAGATGACCTATGTCTGATCTATGATAAAGTGTCCCAGAGATTAGCTTGCGATCCTATAAACCACCATGCCTAGATGGTATGGACTATGCCTTTGGTTTCCCCCCTCCTCCCCTGGTAATTTCTGAATTTGAGGAAATGTGTTCGTATTTCAGGAAATGAAATGTGCTCTGCTCAAATAAAAATGTTTAAAATATATATTTTATTTGTCCTGTAAGGTTACAACAATTCAATTCAATTTATGTATATTGAACAAGGCATATCAGAAGTAATATGCTTTGTGTAGTTGGGGTTTGTTTTTGTCCTCATGCACTTATGAAATTTGCTGATTGTGGGCAAATGGGTTAAATGTATGTGCTATGCTTGTAGGTGTGCATTTTATAATAAGAAATGGTATGTTTTAGAAGCTTCTGCCTCTAGACAATCCCACAAGATTTTGCTTCAGGCATCTCAACTGGACTTATTCAGGCCAATCCCGGCAAATCCACCCAAACTCTGAGTGGAACTGAGGGATTTTATGTGCAGATAGCAATTCTTCACAGCATATTCTTCACAGCATCCCTGCAGATGTTCTTGAAGCCCATACTTCCCCAGCAGAGACCAAGTCTCCTTAAACAGGACTGTTGGACAGCTATCAACAGGTGTAAAACATGGAGAAATAGCAATTGTTCACTGCCCTTATTACCACAATGTAATCCATAATAAGGGTTTTTACTTTTGCTTGGACAGATTCACTCTTCATCTTTCTACTGTGGCTCTCCAGACATCTCTTCTTTTGCTTTATCTCTTAGAGCTCCTCAAATAAAGTTCACATTGGGATCAACACAGGGGGAGACACCACACAAGGGCCATCAGGTTGAAACCTGTTCCATTTGCCCATTCCAGGTTGCTTCAGCTCAGTTGCCCACCAGATTCTTGGGGAAAATCCCAGCCTCCCTTTGGAATCCAGCTGGATTCATCAGTTGGAATGGGCTAATCTAACAGGCCTACCAACAACTGCATCATGCAGGAAAGCAGGACCAAAAGGTGGGTAGCGTCAGAGAATCTCCAAGGACAACTAGTGGAGATTTCTTCCTACTTCATATCTGGCATGGGCACAATCTCTGACGCAATTATAATGGCAATGATAGTATCAGCCCTTCTGCTACACAAGCCTTCTCCAACATGATGCCTTTCTAGTTTTATTGAAAATGTAACTTCAGTATTCCCAAATATTATTGGCTGGAAATTCTGGACATTAAAATCTCGAATCTAAAGGCATATGATTGAGAAAAATTGTTTAAATTGTGAAAAAATAGTGACACACTCTGGTAGAAGTTCCCTGAAGATGATCTCCAACACAGGTTCGGAAGCTCAGAAGAGAAATCCTCTGAGGCTGGTGTCTGACCCAGATTAAATCCTACAACATTGTCCTGGGACACGTATATTCACCTTCATTTGTGTCAAAAAATGATACAAGTAAAGATTACAATTTTAAATCCTAGCATATTCATATATTGTGCTGAGCCATAACGTGATTTGTTTGTTTTGATAAAAGGTTGTGAAACCCATGGTGTTTTTAAAACATCATCGTTAGGTTTAATATATGGCAACCAATTGTAGCTTATTGATCATAATGAACACCTACCTTAGTGATGAAACAGTTCATTAAATAATTCCCTAGTAGCAGTCTCCAAATAGATTGGATCATATTGGCTATCATACAGGGTAGAAATTGTACTGTTGAAAGGCATCAATTTGGGAAAACATTGAACAGTAGAATGCATATAAAATAAATACGCAACTCACATTTTATCTTTTATTCTAACATATTTAATTTTTCTCCCAGATTTATGTAGCTCTGGTAATTTTTTCCATATTACGTGGAAGTGATCCTATTTTCTTTGTTTTTCAGGCACTTATTACTCCAGACGCAATCATTCCCCTGTTTGGTGATGGCATCTGTGGCATAACACCAAGAGCAGGATCAGTTGTTGCTGGTGTGTACATGATCTTAATGACCAATATGTATCTTATCTTTGAGTTTCAACACCTAAACCTTGCATTAGCTAAATTGGCAAGGATTAAAATGAAAGGCTTAACCTGGATTATTCCATATTGCTATTATACAGCAATAGTTTTGGCTTTTATAACTTATCCTGTATGTTTCTATTATTTATATTGTATCTATAAGAGAAAAACTATAGGTCTTTATGTATACTTTGCTTGGATAATCTTTTATGATGCAGCCAACGTAGCCATTGTAATCTTGACTAGCCACATTGGACAGCTACATGCATTTTCGATCAGTCCTTTAGAATGGTTTGGATTGGCCAGTAGGATTCCCATGGATTGTTTTTGGCTTTGTTTTATTATAACGTATATTATGTTGCTTGTTGAAGGAAAACGTGTAGGGAGGATATCAGTGAGGCAAAGGAGAACATCTAGATATATTACTGAACCTCCTAAGTTTAGACTCGGTGTAAGTGCCAAGAGAATTCAGTGATAGCTGTCAAAATATTTCCTATGCAATTATGAACATCAGGCCTGCACAATACCTGGTGTAACAAAAAAATGGGCAATTAATATATTCATATATATTAGCTATCCAATACCTTTGCCTATTCAGAACAATGAGATTAGGGTGATTGTCAGAAACATGGGAGGCCATAATATATACTAAGTTCAGAACCAATATATGTATATACCAAGTAATGCTTCACATTGTTTTACTTCATTATCTTATTGGGTTAATCTAAATGTCTTTAATAAAGATAAATTTCATAATTACTGTACTTGGGTCTCTGGATTTGTTTGGGCAAAACTTACTCCCCTCAAAATGATTAGTTTTTCTATAAAAATACTTTTTTTATTTCTGAAATAATGATTTTCAGCAGACAAAGAAATGTGAATCCATACAGAATTTTGAAAGGGCAATGTGGTTTTATGCTACAGTAGACAGATAGTACAGTATATGGAACAGGTTTTGCACTTCAATAGATCCTTGAGAAAAGTATGAAGGTGACAAAAATAATGGTTTTTGTACATGTATTGATTTAGAAAAGCATATAAAATGAATAGTTTTTAATTATAAAATGGTTTATGTGAATATTGAATTGGAGCTTGGTTGCCAAATGTGGTAAGGACAAATGTAGTAAAGGCAGTCTGAATTTATGAGGATAAATGGAATACTTAGCAAGTAAGAAAAGGATGTGTGGTGTTGTTTAATATTTTTATGGATAAGCGTACAGGGAATATTTGTAGTAAGCTTAGAAATGTATGAGTCAAGCGCGTGAAAATATTTGTGCTTTTGCTATCTATGATGCTGTGTTGCTGGCTGAGAACATGAATGGCAATCCAATTCACATTGGAGAACAAATACTTGTGTGGATCTGCATACTTTGCAGCAGATTTATTTCACACCAACCTTGAGTTTACCAGAAGCATGGAAGACTAAAGTACCTGATAGCTCAGCCACACAGATCCAGGTCACAACTGACTTAGAAGAACTGTCTTGAACTAATAAGTGAGTCTTACTTCTCCCTAGAGTGACATATCTAGTGCCCTCCACTTCAAAAAGAAACTGACTCCCTTAAAAAGTTCCATTAAAATTTTCTGTGGTTGGAAAAAAACTCACACCAAAGAGAACTAGTTTATGTTTCCTATAAGTGGGCAGCAGGTGGTGCAATTTGCCTGCAAGCAGGAACTGGTAGGACCATAAAACAGAGAAAGTCATAGAAAAGAAAGAAGCTAAATTGTTCTGGGACTTTAGAATTCAGACAGGCACCTGCCACATAACTCCCCAGACTTAACAATTATCGATAAGAAAGACAAAAAAATCTGGATAGTGGATATGGCAGTACCTGGAGACAGGAGAAGAGAAGAGAAGAGAAGAGAAGAGAAGAGAAGAGAAGAGAAGAGAAGAGAAGAGAAGAGAAAGAACTGGAGAAGATAACAACATACAAAATCTTGAAAATAGAAATAAAATGAATGGAGAGAAGAAAAAAAACGCAAAGTTAGTAGTAATAATAATCGGTACTTTGGGTGCAATCTCAGAACAACGGAAGCACCATTTGAACACCATCTGCATTGATAAATTCACCATCAGTTAACTGCAAAAGGCAGCTTTACTCAGAACAGCTTACATCCTGTAACATCTCAAGCACCATCAAATGTCAACATCTGCCTATTCCATATCCTTGGGAAGAACTCAATGGATGGATTGAAATGCCAAAATCCAATGTATATATCTGGCTGTGTGATGAACCATAATAATCCATTGTCTTTATATTAGGCGGACATATAGGTAGTAAGAGCAGTAGTTTTTATTTTCTGTGGACAAGGATTGACTGTCAAAGCCTACATTTTGTTCTCACATACTTCCCAAGATTTCTTCAAAGACTTTCTTTACAAAGGACTGGCTGTGCGGGTACACATTCTCACATTGCTCAAGTAGCAGGGGTGTGACTAGATTTGAACCAATCATTATTCAAGCTCTGCTGGCATCTACCCAGACAAAAAGTGAAGCACAGCCCAGGAGGGTAATTCTTATAGAGATTTGTTTGCTTTTTAAACATTACTAAAAGGTCCGGAACTTGGATATGTTTATGCAGAAAGGACTTAAATTTAATTGTCCTTAATACCGTACTATATTTATACTGTATACAACACTAAAGGTACTTCATTGAATGAGCTATATTTTAACTGAGAAAAACTGGGAATAGGTTTGGGAATTGGGCCTTCATTTCCTTTCTGCAGAGAGAAAGTCCCAGGTGAACTAGGACAGCAGTCCCCAACCTTTGTGGCTTACCCTGTGTAGGGAGAGGATCTGGGCAGTGTCAGCAGCTGGTGGCATGCATGCACACATGCAGCTCAACTTGGTGAGAGGTGGGCCATATGCAAGGGCAGCTTGCCCCTCCAGTTGCCTTTTGAAAAGCATCTTTGGAACCTGTTCCTCCATGTACTAGGGCTGGGGAAATCTGCCTCATTGGGGATTTGGTTGCATACCAATCTCAATTCCAGGGTAAAGAGGATTCGTGTTAATAATCTGTAAGAATCTGATCATGAGCGACTTCATAGAGGACATCATTCATTCACAAGTAGCTGGGTATGAGGTCCTCTATGAAGTTAAGTGCTGGTAGTCCTAGTGTACCATATACCTTGCTGCCCAGCTAGTTTTTTCCCTGAGATCCTCGGCCTTAAATCAATCACCCCAACTATGTGCCGGGGTTACCCATGTCTTGGGGCAGGGGTATCAAACTCAGTTTCATTGAGGGCTGCATCAAAGTTGCGTTTGACCTGGGGGGGGCAGGGTGTGTGTGTGGTCAGGATAGGCGTGGCCAGCTCGACTTCACTTGTGTCGGGCACTGTGTCGGGCACTGTGGTGGCCAAGTGCTAAGGCTTCCCTCATACCCTCCCTCGCTCTCATTAATTATTAATGCAGAACATTAATAGCAACCTTTTTGCATGGCTAGATCGCTACCTTGGCAGACTAGACTAATGCCTTTTATTGACCTCTCTAAGGGAAACAGATTTAAGTTGGCCCGCATCAGACAGTTTGGTTTACAGTGAGTGCCTGGTAATTTCTCCATAATGAAGCAGGAAATCTGTAGCCAGTCTGGTTGAATTGTGGAACAGAAATAGTGAAGATGCTTGATAGGGTTGATATTCTTGATTCTATGAGCCTAAGTAAGTTGACAGAGTACACTCTGGAATCTGCTCAATCATCAGTAAATTAGACACTTGTCTTTCTTAAATAATACTGGCAGCCGGAAAGGATATGAAAGCACAGGGTGGACACAGAAGAATCAAATACACTACATGACACCTGTTAAAGATGCTACATACCTACTTTCCTCTACCATATTATCAAGGAAAATTTCTTACATTTTGCTGTCAGCCTATTAGAGCAGCAGAAGATAAAAATAGTATCAAGAAAATTCAAGAATGGTAAGAGATGAAGTTGATTTTTAAAAATAGTATAGCAATAGAAATACAACAAATGTAAAAGATATTTTAAAGTTTTGCTCTAATATCAAAAGGTAACAAAATAGGTGCCTAGCAAAATACTTTTTAAAGAGCATTTCAAGCAATACAGCATGGGAGCCATGTACAATATTTGTTGTACTTTCTATAACCAGCCTTATCACACAGACCCATCAGCTGATGTAAACCTATGCACATTTTATATAACATGCAGTTCAAATACTATAGCTGGTTTGCCAAAATGAACTGGAAGTCCGAAGGACACGTTGTTTATTCATACAAAAACTCCACAGATGGCGATAATCTTAAAAATAAAAAGAATTGAAGGAAATTGCCATAAATGAATCTGCTTTTCATCCATATTGTGCTAAAGCAAATAAGCCACTATATAGTGTATACAGTTTTGTTTTGCTTTTATTTTAAGGATAGATCCAAAATTCAATTATTATGATTTAGCAATGTAACATACCCACAGGCTATAATCATAACTAAAATAAACCTGTCTGGATGTAATTTAGAGACAGAAAATGGCAGGGAAGATTGCATTCTTGTCATTTGATTCAATGCTCTTACAAAGGAGTCAATTTAGAAATTTGCTGGAATGTTAATACTGCCAATGATTTTTGTGAATTTACATGAATAAAAATGGGGAACAAAATGATAGCAGGAAGAACAAGTGAAGTCTTATAGAAATTCTGAACTACAACCAACATCCATAATCAGAATTCCTCATGTGTTTTAGGATAAATAGCAAGAGAGCAGCTTCAAATAATGAAGAATTCCCAAAAATAAATATCAAAGAAAGACTTTGTTAAATATATTCTTACTGGATAGTGATTTAGGCAAGTTTCACAACAAACTTTAACCTCATTATTTAATGGGACCCAGTCCTAATAATGCATAGGACTTTTATTTGAATGCCCATTTATAAGATAATTCATTTATTGCAAACAATCCATTTATAATAAACAAGGATGTATACTCATTTGTAATTTGGCTTTGGATACATTTTCCCTGATAATTATTTTTACTATTGGAAACTGTTGTCTTTTCAGACAATGAGCAGCAGATAAACAGCAGAAATTAACTTGCCTGGTAGTAGTACACTGGGCTGTCCAAGGCCTTTCTCAGGAGATATTGACCATTCAAGGTCAAGGTACAGAGAAAAGAAAAATCTGTAAGCCCCTATGATAGTCTCAAACTCAAAGAAATACTGCAGAACTATAGAGTAGATACCGTATCAGGTTAGATTTCATGTATAGAGTGAGATATTGCAGTAGAAACTAAATATTGGTAGCCAAGGCAATTTATATCTGAAATGTCATCACAGGCAAACATCATTGGTTTTTGCTGAGTTAATAGTCAGAGGGATGATAGTAATTCACTATACAGTTAGTGCAACCGTTTTTAAACAACTGAATGTGAGACATATGACCATTAAATATCCAGTAGACTGATTAAATCAAGTGATTCCATTTTTATTTAAAACAGAATGTATAAAAAAAATAGCATTTCTGAATTCCCTGTACAGTATTAGCTATTTAAAAAAAACAGCAGACTACACACCAAATTACTTAAACAAGGTTTGACAGTGTTGAAGTCCGGGACATCTTGCTCCCTTTCAAAATACAGCACTATATACACATGCTATTTATACATATCCTCCCCCATCAATACCAGTTAAAAAAAAGTCTCAAACATGTGGAGAGGCTGAACAGCAACAGTTGGAAATCATTACAGGTGATGGGGAAGGGCAGTCAGCTGTTCCATACAGAAGCAAGATATCAAACAAAAAAAGGCAAAAGATAATCAAAGAGGGATTAGAATATGGAACTGAAGTAGTAGCAACATAGCAGAACAGGTCAACAGCTATAGCAGTGAGGTGTATGCCAAGAATTCACATGATTCATAAATAAAATAAATAAAATCCTACCAGTTAGGATATTCCATTTTTAAAACCCTAGAAATAAATTAAAAACACTGAAGTAAAAATATTATAACTACAATCTTCTGTACACCAATTTTTGTTCTTGTATTTTGTACAAATTTACAGTTTACAGTTGCATTGTTTGTGCACTAGAGGATGCCTTCATGTTCAAAAGGCAGCAAAAGCAAACACAGAGTTTATACTGGACAGCAATTAGGGTTGCTAATATTATCTTCTTCATTCTGAAGTAGTTCTTTTGAAACTGGAATAAATTTTAAGACAGGTAAATGTGTGAGAAAGCAGCAGTGAAGGAATGTTCAAGTATTTCCCCCCAGCACAGCTCAGTTTGCAATTGAAGGCACTCAGAACATGGTAGCAGTAACACGGTGAAGGCAGGTAGCCGGTCCAAATCACTAACTCCCTCCCTTCTCTTGTATCAAGATCTCCTCTAGTTCTTTGCACCACTCATTTCGTATTCTAGGATTCGGCTTGTCCAATTCATCTAGTGGCGAGAGATTTATAAGTCAGGCTCCCAAACAGCAAGTCCACTCTCCCACAAGAGATGAGTTTCTTCAGTCTTAGAAAGTCATCAGGCAGCGTGTGTCTGGAAAAAGATGAGTCACATTTCTATAAAGGTCTTCACTCCACCAGATCAAATATGGCAAAATTTTGTTTTGCTCCTCAGAAGGATGAGACACACTATTTGCTAGATTCTTGAATTAGACTATGCAAGTGGATCTCAGCTGTTTCCTGAGGCAGGAGAACATCTTGCATCCAAGAATGATTCAGAAGATCTTCAAAGGATGGCCTGTCAGAAGGCCTTAGAGCCAAACACCACTTAATGAGATGCTGACATTCTACAAAAGAAAGTGCAAAATTAGCAAAGGTCCACTGATGAAGAACATCTACAAAATGGAACATTATAAATGCTACTGCAAAATCTCCATTGGTTATTTAATAAAATGAGACTGCTTTACAAAGCTGAAACTCTTGAAGCCAAAACATCCATTCATCCATGCTTTATTACTTTGCCAAGGTTATATAAAATCAAAATTCTTAGATTGAGTTTTCAGGAATGCTAGCTTGGCTAAAAGCAATCATCAAAAATTTAAATCCTAAGATGTTGCTTTATGTGACAGTGGCACTTGCATATTATTGCTTACTACTTATCCAATATACTAAACAAGTAATTTCTGATCAGCATTCCAGACAGAATTTCACTTGCCCCAAATTAACACTTACCTGAAGAAATCCTTTGACGAAAATAGACCTGGCCTTTTATAATCTCTTCATCATGCTCAAAAGGAATATCCCCACACACCATATCATAGAGTAATACCCCGAGTGACCAAACAGCAGCAGATCTGCCATGATATCTGTGATATCTGATCCATTCTGGAGGACTATAAACTCGAGTGCCTGAAAACAGATGATAAGGAATTTTTTAAAAAAACTATAGAAGCCAGAAACAAGTATTGTACTCTTAAATCTAATAGTTAGATGTATATAGATATAAATGTAGACAGTCTCCATGCACAGTAATCAAGAAGCATAGGAATTTAAAAAGATCTAATTTTCAACCATTAAAAGATTAGTACATTAAAGATTATTTCATCTTTAAAATGAACTTTTATACCATTTGCCTATATCTTAAAGAAACTTAGACTGCAGCTTGTAAGTGCAATGCCAGAAACTCTTGCCTAGATGTCTTCCTTGCAGTGCTTGATCTTTCTCCCTCCTCCTCCCCCTCTTGGCAGGAAGCAAGGATACTGAGGTCAGAGCTGCTTGCCTGGTTTCCATCCACGTGACTGTTGTTTACAAACTTTGAGTTGTAAAAAGATACTTCATAATCCACAAGGGGGCACTAGAAGCTTGGGAAAGCGCCTAAAAGAAGGCAGCAAACCCATCCTGGTTATTAACCGTTAAATTAAAAACAAAACAAAAAATTCAAGGCTGCGCGCCTGCCATTTGGGAACCCAGACCAAAAAACACAAACAAGCAGCAAGCCAGCAGTAATTTTTGAAGTAAACGGCTCTTAAGTCTTCCATGACTCTGTTAGCAATGCAGTTTGTTTTCTGGGAACAGTCTGAATGCACATGCAGATCATATTTCTATTCTAACATTAATGTTTAAATCCCAATCACTGCAAACTTGCTTTCAAAAAAACATTTATTTGCATTTCTATTGCTAAAGTGAGATTATTTTAAAATGATCATTCCTAGATCAAATTTCACAGCATTCATGCCCTACAAAATGCAGCTTCCCTATTGAAATGATTAATTTAGTGAGTCTTTTAATATAGCTTTTAACAGTAACCTTTTCCTCAAGGCTTCATATTCAGACATCACAAGGAAGGACAAAGCACAAAAACCTCTCTTCAGTCTTACCACACAGAAAAACTGCACAAGGTCTATACTTTTATTTTGGACTTGTAGTTAGACTACCATTAAAACAAAGACTTGCAAGAATATTTTACATGCAGCTTAGCACACATCCATTATATCTAGCAGGTAAATTAGTAAGCATAACTTGAAAACAATCTGCAATAGATTTTTTCCCCCCAAGACATTTCCTTTCCACGTTTTCAAGTAAGGTTATGAGCCCATCGGATTGAATAGAAAAACAGTATTAAAGGTTAGCCACAAATAGGCATTAGTTCTCTGGGCAAGAGCAATTTTATTTAGGGAATGGTTTATGAGAATCAAATATACTTCAGAGAAAAGACAAATCGTTAAAATCACAAGAAGAATCTGTTCTATTGCTGTGAAGTTACCTAAAACGCAACCTAGGGAACACTATGTTTTAGAAACGAAACTTCCTGGCTCAGTTTTGAATGAAAACTAAGAACACTCACCATCAAAGTCCGTGTACACTGTGTCCTTGAGCAGTGCCCCAGATCCAAAGTCTATAAGTTTGAGCTCTCCCCTGCTCAAGTCAATCAAGATATTCTCATCTTTGATATCCCGGTGCAGGACACCACAACTATGGCAATGTCGAACTGCTTCCAACACCTGACGGAAAAAGCTACGGGCCAAATCCTCAGGAAGAGCACCTCGTTCTGTGATGAAGTCAAATAGATCTTGAACAGGATCTGGCCTTTCCAAAACCAAAATGAAACTGTCTGGCCTTTCAAACCAATCCAGCAGCCGGATCACCCCTCGAAATCCAGAGCCAACCTTTTTCAGGAGCAAAATCTCCATGGGTACCCTTGTTCCACCAGGCTGCATAAAGAATGGGAAAAGGGGTGAGGAAAAAATGATTTCTGAGCAGGAGAACAAGTTGAACTTCAACATCCAATACAGACTGTGAAGATCTTTCTACAGTAACGAACCCCAAGCATTCCTCCCCTCCCCACAACTTACCAGTTCTCCCCATTCGGAAACCCGGTCCCGGGACACATGCTTGATGGCCACCTTCAAATACAGGGAGGGAGGGGGGGAGAGAGAATAAAAATTAATACATATAGCAGGAAAATATACGAGTTTACTGGGGAGGCGGGAAGGGTAAAAACAATAGGGAACGATGGAGGCTGCGAGAGGGCACACTCCGCTCGAAACCCATCACTCACCGGAGCTCCATCTGCCAGCCTGGTGCCTGAGTAAACAGAACCGAAGCCTCCACTGCCGAGCAGCGGGCCCACTTCATACAGCTTCTCCAGGGATTCCTTTTCCTTTCCTACAAATAGCAGGAAGGAAAGCTCATTTAAGATCATGCCCTCTCAGGCATGTCCTTGCCCCCACCTCCTCAAAACAAAGCAAAGCAAAGCAAAAAAACCAAAACAGCCCACCCCAATCCAGTCCCTGCTTCATTAAACCGGGGTATTTCCAGGTCATCTATCCATCCATCCATCGACCATTCCCGACTGGTGGTTCCAGCCTCCCGCCTCCCCGCTTCCTTTTCGTTCTCTTTCAGCTGACCTGGCAGCGGCTTGACGGGGTGCAGATCCCCGCCGGGCGTCGAGCATAGGTGGGCCAGTGAGTTGATCTTAGAGAGCAACATCCCCGCCCCGTCCGCGTGTTCCAGGCAGGCCGGGGCTGGCAGCAGCGGCAATGTCTCGGAGGAGGAGGCGACGGCGGCAGCGGCACAACTGCCGTCTCCTAGGCACGGGCGGGAGCTGCGGGCGGGGTCGTGCCGGGCCAGCCTGCTCCCTCCCGTGTGGCGCGGCGGCCCGGCTTCAGCCGCCTGTAGTAAAAGTGGGAGGGAGCAGAGTTAGGGTGGAGCCGGGGAGAGCCGGCGGGCAGGTCTCCAGTCCGGGAAGACTCCGCCCACTGGCGCTACCTCGGCCAATCCCTGCTGCAGTTGGCGGCCCGCGCCGGGCCTCTTCGTCAGAATGGACTGCTGAGGAGGCTCGACGTGGCGGGAAGAAAACGGCGCCAAAGAAGGGGGGGAAAGAGGTGGGGGGGGCGAAGAGGGTAAGAATGAGAAGCTGGAGACCGGGAGGAGGGGGCTGGAAAGGGCTGAGATCCTTGGCGGGAAAAGGGAGAAGGCAGTGGGGAGAGGGTGTCCTTGGAGGATTGCCTTTTTTTTTATGTAAGGAAATGCATTCATGATTGCCCGTCTTTTTCTCGCCATTGTATCATTGCCGGAACATGAGGGGTAACATTCAGTGGGTGCATCTCTCTTCATCTCTGGTGCCTACCGTGCAGTCGTTTTTAGGCAGGGAGCTCCCCGCCACACGTAGATACGTATGGCGGGGGAGCTCCCTGAAACGGCTGCAGATACACCCACGCCGACTCTGCTTGAAGACGACTCCTAAAATGACTCATGGCTTCTGATGGGGGGAATCCTGTTCAGAACTTCCAGGTGCAGCACTCTGCTTTCTTCCGAGTAAATGCCATTACGTGCAAAAAAATTAAGAAAACGATAAACTGGCAGTTAAATCGAACGCCAGTCCTTTCCACCGTAAGGGATAAAACCTGTCCAACAAGCTAGATTGCTATTAGTTTATCCATCAAAATTAATAGGCATCTTGTCAGCCATTCGCACAAGATTTCTCTGGAGTCATCCTTTGTTAGGAAAGTAGCAGAGATTGATTTAAAGGGAAATAGATTTAATAATGAAACATAAAACAACCAGAACAAAACCACAATAAAATCATACATGCTTATGTGACCAATTGGTTTCTAATTGAATCAAGTCAGCAAAAGACTAAACTTCCAGCACCAATTCTGTGAATTCTACAAAAATGGTAGTTGGCTGACTAATCTTGCTTATGAAACATCCTTCAGTAATTTTTCAGGTACACAAGCCAGTTCAGATGGTATAGTGGTTTTTTTTAAAATATTTCTAAATCAGAACAGATTTTTTTTAAAAAATAGAATGAGTGTTATCAGTATCCAATTGGGCCATGTTTTTTGTTATGTGAAGCTATACAATATCCAAAATACTTTTATATTAATTTGCTGCTAGCTATAGGTTCCAAGGGAGAAGTAAAACTCTTTCCTTAGATAAGGAGAATGCACATTGTCAACAGAAGCTCCTCTAATAACTACTTAGTTTTTAATTTTGGAGAACTAGTATAACAACATTCCTAACTATTTACAAAAACTACATTGTGATGACTCTTTATTTGAGCAAGTATAAATAAGCTCATAAATCCCTATATTCCACACAGTGTACTACATTAATTTTAATTAGAATTTATTTGTGTACTATACAATATTTTGCAATTACAGCAATCTAAGAAAGTTCCTTTAGTAGACTGTTTTCATCAGCTGATACTGTTGCCAGTAAGTTGTTGGTTTTTTTGCAATTTTTATCTTGTTCTTGGAGCAGTATGGGCATTGTAGTACAAAGATAAAAATTTGCAGATGTTGAAGGCAAGTTGTAAATTTAAGTTTGATACTGATTTTACTATACAGTGGAGTTTGCACAGATAATTTGAAAAGTTGTTGTGCAAGATTTCATCTTCCAATGAAGTTGAAGAGGAACAGCTGTTTTAAAAACAAGCATCACTACTTACTTGGAAGTCAATTATTACAGTAATCTGAAAGTGAAACTCTATAAATACTAGTGAAACTGACAGATTATTTTCATGTAAGAAATAAGGAGTACATCCCATGGTAAAGAAAAGAGAAAATGGGAGGGAAAGAGATTGATTTTGTTTCTTTTATTTTCTTATATGTATCCATGTATTTATAACTATGTTTATTCTTATACCTATTATCTTGTAAGCAATTGACTAATCAAATAAATAAATAAATAAAAATAAATGTATCAACTGGGTATAAAATGTTCTGAAGACAGAATTCTGCATTTTGCAAAAACTACGAATGTGGAAGGTGATGTGAGAATACTAATATTATGATTTATTTGGTTCATTTGGTTTCATTTTCATAATCATTCTGTTTATTGTAAAATTTGTATCTTGAAAAAAGATCAAAGATAGTCCAATATTTATAAAAAGAATGTACCTGGCTGCCTGAATACAAATAACTGTCTTGAGATGGAGATATCATTTTGCTCCTGAATAGGAATTTAGGTGGTTTTTTTTTATTTATCCCAGTGAGCGGTTATGCTCACTTAAATATTTCTCGATGTAAATCCACCATATAAAGGAGAAATGAAGCTTCTTGGATGAGAAGCGAAATGTTTTCAAGGGAAAAAAAAACCCCAAGAAAATACAGTTGCCTTTTGAAAAGCAGCTTTGGGACAATCATGACCTTGGATGATTGAGACTCTCCATAGATTTCTAATCCTTAAATTCTGATTCCACTACCATTATGCTACCATTATGCTAATTCAGCCTTGCACAAAAGAGCTAGGTCCTTCCATTACTGTTATCAAGCCTGGCCATTGTTGACAATGGATCTGATACAGAATTCCTGATTAGGAGTGACTGTGCCTTAGGGTCCAAAATGATTGTCCCTTTGGGCAAAAGAAAAATATCTGAAAATCACATGATCCTCTGCCATTTCAATTCCAGCCACTATTCCCAGTCTGTCTAGCGGTGGCAGGTCTTCTCAGTATTTCTTATGGATTTCAAAGAATTTTTAGCATGCAATAGCTGTTGTGCTATGTTACCATGTTGGTGAGAGAAAACTACATCTTTGCAGTCATTCAGCTGTATATATTATTTGAAGACAATTAGGAATTGGCAGGGTATTGTATCTAAAAATAGTCTTTAATTTAGAGAAATATTTTAAAATTATACGAATATATAGTGGAATGGGAAACTAAGTATAAGCATGAAGCTCAATCTTCCTGTTTTGTGCAAATTCAAATAATGCTATATTGGATCAGTCTTTAAGGTTATCTGCAAGCATGATAGTCTTTTCTGATAATAACAACAAATGTCTTTGTCATCAGCACTAGGAAAGTCTGCCATGTTTGGCTGAAGTCAGCCTCACTGGAATTCTTCTGCTAATCTTGTCATGACTTCATTTCTTCCTGAAAATCTGATCATGGAAAATCTGTCAGATGAGCTTCTCTTGGCTGATTAAGTTTTACCCAGTAAAAGGAGGAATCCCTATGAGAATTCTTGACCAGAGTGTCTTTTACAGAAGTTGACTGATACTTTCCAGAATTCCAAAGATAAGATAAACAATTTACCAGCATAGATTTCTGATGAGTCATTCTATTAACATTTATAGAATTTCAGATGCTAACATCTAAATGGCTACAGATGAAACCCAGCATCCCTCTGTGTGTATGAGTAGGTGTGCAGTGTTATTTCTTTATAAAAACGCTGGGTGTTTGCACCATTCCACACATATTTTGAAGACTGATTAAATAGATTGTGTTTTACTAGAAATTCCAGTAGGGTGTTAGGGAGGTTGTGTGTGTGTATATAAATAATGGTAGGAATATCTAAAAAGGGAGCAACTGATCCCCTGAATTGATTCCCAAAGTCCCAGGAGTTTTGATTTAACTCAAAATAGCCCCCATTTGGCATAGGATTCAAATCCAGTCAGCCCTACAATGGGAACATCAAAACCCAGTTAATTACCACATATTGCTCCACTACCTAGTGTTCCAAGAACTAAATGGAAAGTGCAGCTGTAAAAACAAGCCTCTCTATTACTGAACTCACTGTCAAGACTTAGCAGGATGGAACACACCTCTCAGACCCTGGGCCCAGTAGTTAAGCCACACCAATTTAGCCATGCCTAGCCAGTAGAGTAGGGCTAATGAAGCTTTTGCAAAAATTTTCTGGTGAAAAAATTCCAGGAAGTGCTGTGGGCAAGGCTCCAAGCTGTTTCTGAAGAAAGTGGGTGGTGACTTTTGACCCAGTTCATTAATTTAATTGTATTCTGCTGTAAGGAGATTTGTTTGAGTACTGGCTGACTGGATTAAATGTGTCCCAAAAACAGGCCCATGCACATGTATACAAACATACTGGGCAGAAACAGAAAGCATCTGATCACTTTTCCAAATCAACATAGAAACTGATACTGATTGTAGCACTACAACATCATTCACTATAATTATCCTATGAGGTATTTCAGGAAAAAATGGAAAACACTTCATAATACAGAGGTAATGTTTTCCTTACCCTCAACACAATATACAGTGTGCACTCATATATGTACTTAAAGGAAACAAATGCTAAATAAATTTATATGTAACTAAAAAGGGCAATAAAGGTCTAATATCTTTGGCTAAAATAGATTAGATGATAGATTAGATAGATAGACAGAATGAACCTTTTTACTATTTAATACAATAAATAGTGGTTTATGTTCTGTATAAAATACAACCACAGGAATACATGGTCTTATATTCATTTATTCATTCAGTAAGCTGCAAACATTTCACGCAGCATTTTATCTCTGCTGTTTGTAAATAATAAAAGCAATAAAAAGCATGTGGCCAATTTGTACAATGTGTGTAAAGATAAAACCTGGAACATTAAAAAAATTGGATCATTAAAAAAGATTTTGGCTGCTTAGGAGCAATCTATTCAAACTAACGCAATTAAGGCCAGAATTGAAAAATGATCAAATAATTCAAAATGCTGATTCTGCAAAGAAGCAGAGGAAACAATAGATCATATATTCATCTCATGCAAGAAGATGGCACAAACTGATTGTAAACAAAAATAATCAAATTGATTCACTGGAGAGCTATAAGATTATGTGCTAGTAAAGTAAAATTGGTGGAGAATTGACTAGTTGAAAATAAGCAGGTTAAAATTTTGTGGAGTTTCTGAAAACAGACTGATAAAAAGTCTTGCCTCATAACACATCAAATATAACTGATTGAAAAGAGGAAAAAGTGGATAATTGATGTGGCAGTACAAGGGGATAGTAGAATAGAAGACAAAGAATTGAAGAACACAAATTATCAAGATCTGAAAAGACACTGAAAGATTATGGCATAAACCTGCTGAGGTAGTCCCAGTGGTTATTGGTACACTGATTGCCATGTCAGAAGATCATAGACAGCATTTAGAAAATCTGTACTTTGAAAAAATTTCCATCAGTTAATTGCAAAAAAGCCACACTACTTGGATCTACTTATATAACACACTAATACATTACAACATCGTAGGTTCTTGGGAAGAACTTGATGTGTATGAAAGCCAACATCAGCTAAAGAACTGGCAGCTGTGATTTCACATAGTTGTGAACAGGTAATAATGTCAAAATTGTAGGAGTAAATAGTGGAGAAAAGCGATTTACTTAATACCTTTTAATGCACAACTATTTACTGAATTTAAATTTACTGATATTTTTCTCAATTCTACATGAAACAACAACCAAGTACATTTATACTTTTTTTCAGCATGCATCTTAAAATTTTGTAGAAAGTTTAAAAAATGAACTTTCCATATTGTCAGCATTTATTTATTTATGATGGGATTTATATGCCGCCCTATCTCCCGAAGGACTCAGGGTGGCTCACAACTATAAGAAGACATAGAATACAAAAATTAAAATTATTAAAAATATTAATTCCCAACAATTTAAAACCCACAACAAACAATAAAACCAGTAAAAGCCAATAAACCCCCACCCCCCTCAGTCCAGGTCAGCCTGCTGGAAGAGCCATGCCTTCAGGTCATGACGGAAGGATCGAAGGTCAGAGGCCAACCACAACTCCAAGGGCAGCTGGTTCCACAGGGTGGGCGCTCCCACAGAGAAGGCTCTCCCCCTGGGGGCCGCCAGCTGACACTGGCATTATAAAAACAGGTGATTTGGCATTATAAAAACAGGTGATGGAGTTATGTTTAGGTACACTGCCTGGTTTTCTTCAATTTCTATTTTGCAGAATTATCTCCATCTTCTGTATGTAATAGTTGTTTAATAGGCAATATTAATTCAAACGAAATAGTCTTTTTATGCAATTTTAAATGCAAGGAGGCTATTTCCTTCAATTAAATTAATAACATTCTAGAACAGATAGTCCTCGACTTACAACAGTTCATTTAGTGACCATTCAAAGTTACAACAGCACTAAAAAAGTGACCTATGACCATTTTTCACACTTATGACTCTGGTAACCCTATGGTTGCATCATTTACATTTGGAAGCTTGACAACTGACTCACATTTATGATGGTTGCAGGGTCCCAGAGTTGTGTGATCCCCTTTTGCGACCTTCTGACAAGCAAAATCAATGGGGAGATCAGGTTCATTTAACAACCGTGTTACTAATTTAAGAACTGCAGGGATTCACTTAACAAATATGGTGAGAAAGGTCATAAAATGGGGAAAATTCACTTAACAAATTTCTCACTTAACAATTTAAATTTTGGGCTCCATTGTGGTTGTATACCTGTATAATCTTTCTAAACCTGAGAGTCTTCATATGTGCGGATCTATAAAACTCATAAATCAACATATCTATTCTTGAGAATTGTGGAAATGTTGACCTCAAACATCCATAGGGCAGTGGGAACGTTGTACTGAACAAGCATAATTCTTCTACATTATCAATATTTTTTTTAAAAAACCCATAAACCTTTAGGTATGACTCTATGTAAACATGTAGTTAATCATTAAATTACAGAATTGCTATGAGGATAATATATAAAGCAAAAGATATTAAAAATTTAGGATAAAAAAAATTGATAAAAATCCTGGGCAAGGAGGCTGAAATAAAACAAGTGAAAATTCTAGTAATTTATACGTTGAACAGTTGCCCTGAATTTTATCCTCTTCCTTAGTTCATGCTTGGGAAAACTGGTACTGAGTGTAAGGAACAAAACAGCACTATAACAATTGGCTGGCAGCCTTGGGCATCTCAAAATTCTCCCTAATTTCCAAGGGATAATTTTTCAATCATAATATAAAAAGTGATTTTAAAAAACAGTTGCTGAACAAATGAATAATTTGCAATTGTTTAATGGGATAAATGTACAAAACAGATGATTCAATCAGTACTGAATTCATGATAAGCATCTGTCCCTAGTGAAAAAAACAGCAGGAAGTCAGATTCAATCCATGGCAAACAAATTAAGCAAGGGTCACATTTTAAGCTATGACCCTATACTGCTTGTAACTGAAGTAGTAACAGAATCTGGTAAGGGGTGATAATTGGTGGATTAAGGCTACTTCCGCCTGGATATTTTAATTTAGAATGGCAAAATATTACCCTTGTTCAGTGGAGTCTCCTTCTTTGACTTCATCATTGTTTTTCTTTTGCAATTTTCTAAAAGTTTAATAGTCTGTGTACATAAATACATTTCCTAAGATAGGAACCTCTCCATTATAAATTTGGGATCATAGCAATTGTGGATTTTTATACTGCTTGTAGAAAGCAGCTCTGATTCATTCATCCATTCATTCAATCCTTTAATTTTTTTATTGTATATAATCCTCATAATAATTCATGCCATGTGAATTACAAAATGTATAGTACATGGTGAATACACAGAAGATTGTATTTTATCAACTTCTCAGGTTTCTTTTAAATCACTAAGGGTCACATTTGAGCCAGTATCTATAGCCTGACTTCAGACACTTAGCAAGTTCACTAAAATTATGTATATTAAAAAATTAAGTCACTGGAGAAGCATAAGTAGATGCAGATTATCTCTGTGCCCCATTTCTTAGACCAAGTGGCTTCATTTTATATTTTATTTTAGGAGAGTATGGCATACCAAAACTAAGAAAAATTGGTAGGCCAAAGGGAATAAGCTCCAAGATTGGTCTAAGACAGGGGTGTCAAACTCCATTTCATTGAGGGCCGCATCAGGGTTGTGTTTGACCGGGGAGGGTGTGGTCAGCTCAATGTCACTCCTGTCAGGGGTGCCTGTGATGGTCTGAGTGCTCTGCCAGCAGAAATAGGCTCCTGAATTCTGTTTTCAGCTGCCACAGCCTCCTGCAACACACTGCCAGTGAAAACGGAGTTCCAAGCTCTGTTTTCACTGGCAGGGTTGCAGGAGGCCATGGAAGCTGAAAACGGAGCTTGGGAGCCCATTTTCGCTGGCAGAAGTACTGTGGGCCAGTCCTTCGCTGTTTCCATGGTGGCCCCATGGGCCAGATCTAAGTACCGTGCGGGCCATATCTGGCCCCTGGGCCTTGAGTTTGACACCCCTGGCCTAAGATATATTAGCAGCTAATCAGACCAGTAAAATGGTATACCTTTTCCACTGAAGATACACAAGCTGATTGGGTTGGTAATTAAGTGTTTTTCACCACTAAAATAAGACCACCACAATGTTTTCCATGGTACCTGAGGCTGCAGGATAGTCTAAGGAGGCAGTTACATGTAACTACAATACTGTATCAAGGGACAAGAAGATTTTTTCTTGTAATAGAAATGGACAACCAATGCTTTCAAATATATGTTGCTGGAAGTACAGTAGTTGCTCATTTTGCCTAGAGGCAATTCTGGCCTTTGCCTCCCCACAAGCAGCCTCTTCTGGTCCTTTCTTTTAACACCCATTTGAAATATCCAGCTACAGTAAATCAGAGTGGATATATTAACCTGAATGTTAAAGCCATTCAGCAAGAACAACCCCCTTTGTAAACAGACACAAAACTCAGGGTGAAAAGGAATAATTAAAAGACTAAAGCCAGAATGGAGAGACTTCCCTTGAGTATACTGATGAACATTTATATCCTTAAATGAGCTGTCCTGCTGGCTTCTTTCTGTTAGTAGTCGATTATCAGCACACTTGCTTGATTAGATGGTTGACATGCTTTGTTTTCTGCCTAGATTCCAGACTTCTGCCTGGGAAAGGGGTCATGAGGGGGACTGTTGGCCATGTCACAGCTATAGCTATCCCATGTTTTTTTTGGATAGCTAGAACTCACATGACCTGCTTACCTTAAGTAAACTCCAGACTACTCTTTGAAAATGTCCAATCTTCTTGCTCTAAGCTGCCATGTGACTCAACACTAAAATAGCCTGTTCCTTGTTCTGAACAGATGATTACTGAATTCTTGAAAAGGATGGCAACCTGCAGTCTTTGAGCTAATCTTCTATTTACAAACACTAGACAAATCTGTCCTAACTGGCATCAACTGACTTGCACAGATATATAATGAACAGAAAATTCTCCAACTGTTTCCTGTGATCTATATGTCAGCATTGATTTGTGTCAACATGCCAAAGAGAATCCAATAAATAAATAATTAAGATAAATGCTTCGTGAGTATCACTGGATTTGCCTTAGTGAAGGACAGTTAGATATTGATTTTGCAACAGGAAGAGGTTCTATTACCCCAAGGCATTATTTTCCCTTGGGTATTATCCTAAGGACAGCCATTAGTTCCAGATGAGCGTGTACAGGAGTCTTTTGTAAACAGGCATTTGCTTGTAGCTGCCCAACAGCACAATTTCATTGCAAACTGATGGGAAGTTAGTCTGTGTCCTGGCAAATAGACTTCCCCGAAATCAGACCAAATGTGACATTCATAGAAGCAGATGTCAATGGCAGTTTCAGTTTCCATCTTTCACTGAGTTACCTTCAGTCAAGTTTATATATCCAAGGGCTTATTTACATGTACAGTTATCTTCTATTCACAAAAGCTTCTCATTTATATAAAGTTCATGGAACTGATAAGAGAATACAAGGAAAAAAGTATTTGAATATCTATCGTCTTTTGATTACTACTGTAGTTTGGGTGAGTACCTAGTAAGTGGCCCCTAATAGGAAACAAATCTAAATGTATTTGATAATGTATTTTACAGCAATTTGTATTTGATGATATATTTTACAGTATTTGATAATGTATTTTAGCAGATTGTTTTAAGTGAGAAAAGATTAGGAGAGGGAGGACAAATTCCAAAAGAGGACATGTCATATCTACCCCAGAGATGCCAGAACTTTTTGGGTAGAACATGGCCATTGGCATTGCTTCCACATACTATGCTTTGAAATGGGACAGGCTCCTTGCCTAAATCAGCATCACACACTTCAAGACCTGAGAGGAAGAAAAAGATATGCCTGCTCCCAACACACACTATTAGCCAAGATTTGTATTAAGCAAGCATGGCTTTGGAAAAGGCAAGGAATCTCCTTCCTCAAACAAATATTGTTGCTCTGTTTCTCTGAAAGTGCTTATTCTAAGATTCATACTTGGGGTTTCCTGTCTATAAATACAGACTACTGATTTACAGCAAAGTTTAGGCTAGGAAAATATATATATATATATATATATATATATATATATATATATATATATATATATATATTTGCCTTCCATAATCTGCAAAAAACTGATCTTCCTGTGACTCTTTTCTGTGTCTGGACTATCTTAACAAGCTTCATTTCTCCATGGCAGCCTTCTTTCCACTCTCATTCAGTTCAATGTATCCTAACTTCTTCACTGTCTTATTCTCGTAAATACACATCAGCAGATTTGTTTATCTCTGTCCCTCGATCCCAGCCCAAAAATTAGGAAACATAACAGTTGGAGTCCAAGCCATCTTCCCTAGTTAGAAAATACTACTTTACAGCTTCTGGGTTGCTCATCTCCTTTCTAGCCTGCATAAATCTTATCTTTATAAATGACCTTGCCAAAAACAGAGGTGGCCACCAGTATGGTACAAGTTTCCTAATTTCATAGACATAAAATCATTAGTTTCTCCAAACTAGGGTCCTTCAGATTTACTACCCTCTGACTCCTTTTCACTTCAACATACTCAACAGCTGAGAATTATGGAAGTTGGAATTCAAAATGTCAGGAAAGCACCATATAGGGCAGGGGTATCAAACTGGCGGTGTGCTGGCCCGATGCGTCACATGCAAGCCATGCTCACCCCAGCTCCACAAAGGCAAAAAAGCCACGATTCATCATGATACATCATGTGACGTGATCGAGTTTGACACCTGTGATATAGGGGAAAGTTCTCTTAAATTAGCTGTGAAATATCATTTAGCGTACTGCTGATTGGAGTGCAAGAGGAGAGTTTCCATAATGGCAGATTTTAGAGATTCAAAAAGTCCACTTTTTCCACAATAATACTCTTCATGGTTGGCCATACTGCAATGTATCTTTTCCCATGGCTTCAGAGGCATTGGACTCACCATTTCTATCTACTCTATTCTAGGCTGTGCTACTATGGTACAGGACGGGAAACTGCTTAATTCTCCTAAGAGGTTTGGAGTCTCTTAAAATCCATTAAGGGAATAGCATCCACACAGCTTATTGCTGTTGTCCCTAATATAATAGTGACCAGCAGGGGAAAAAAAAATTTTTTTTGTTTCCTGTGTGGAGCTAATTGTACATAAAATTCTCCTTTCATGTAAATTTAGGTGTTCATAAATAACAATTCATTTTCTTCTTTTCTCCAAGTTATTGGAGTGTTCCAATGCACAAAAGGAATTCTGCTCTGCGCACGGTCACTCAAGCGCTCGTGGTCTCCCGACTGGACTACTGTAATGCTCTCTATTTAGGGCTGCCCTTGCATACCACTCGGAGGCTTCAGCTGGTGCAGAATGCGGCCGGGTGGGTAGTGATGGGAGCCCCCCGATACTCCCATGTCACACCCCTCCTGCGTGATCTGTATTGGCTTCCGGTTGCCCTCCGGGTGAGATTCAAGGTGCTGGTTTTAACATTCAAGGTCCTGCATGGCATGGGTCCAGGATACTTACGAGAACGACTCCTCCCAGCATCAAGTACCAACCGCCCTGTACGGGCCCACAGGTGGGGTCTCCTCAGGGTCCCATCTGCGACCCAATGTCGCTTGGCTGGAACCCGGGAGGGCCTATTCTGCGGCGGCCCCCGCTTTATGGAATCTTCTTCCGCTGGAGCTCCAGTTGGCTCCCGATCTCCGCACCTTCCGCCACGAGTTAAAAACCTGGCTGTTTTTACAATCTGGGCTATGTTGACTCTTGGGGTTTTGTTTTAATATGGGGGTTTTAAATTGCTTATTCGGCTTATAACCTGTTTAATATAGTTTTAAGTAATTTATTGTTGTATTGTATTTTAGTGTGAGCCGCCGAGTCCCTTGGGAGGGTGCATATAAGTCAAATAAATAAATAAATAAATAAATAAATAAATAAATAAATAAATAAATCCAGCTTAATACCTTTTTGTGTGTGCTACTTTGGAGTAACCTACTTTTCTAAGTGATATCTTCACAAACCCCTCCTCCATTTCCACCTCAAATTACAATAAAAGCTGTCAAGGATGGTTATAAACTATTACACTTCTTTTAGCACTTTGGGTAGGGTGCTTTTCCACAGCATAGATATATTTTCAGCTCTTAAGTGAATTCATTCATTGCCCTGCAGAACTGGAAAGCATGTATGACCTTCCCTGACTCCTTAGTTGTCTTCAGAGCACATAGGTAGGCTCTCAGACATTGGATGGACAATACAGTCCAGACATGTGGGAAACTGAAAAGTACCTTATGACATTCCCACCCCTAGTTCAAATTTCTCATTAAAGCATGAACTGGGAAAACAGGAGGAATGTAGCATGCTAGTTTATTGCCAGTTCATTGAGTATTGCTCAGTGGTACCAAAGGATGTCTTTCTGCACTGGAGTATGTAAACACTTTTTTGCTTTTGGCATTCCTCTTATTTGCTTATATCTCCATGCAGTGATGCTATGAGGACAGGACTTGAAGCCAGAGTCGAAAGACAAAATGCAGGCTTTTTAAGGGCCCATATGCGGAAAATATGCATTTGCAAGTAAAATAACCAACTAAATAAGAAAGGGCATACATTCGGAATGTCTAAATTATCTAACCAGCCTTGTCTTTAAGTTCTTGCTTTCTCAAACTGACCCATATGTGTAACTTTGAAATAGAGGCTCACTTTGCTGGGCTGATTTATTTAGTTGTTTTTTTGAAACTGACAAACTGAATTTTGAAAATGTTATGTATGTAGGTTTGAATGTCATTGGTTTAGTTTGAATTGTTCTTGTAAAATGTCAAATAGGATTGGTTTAAAAAGTGCGGGAAAACCCTGCACTCTGATTGGCTGGCAACTACGGCTGCTGGCTATAAGTAGCAGCCGTAGCCCAGCCAAGTTGGGTCCATTTGAGCTGTAGTCACTAAATAAACTCTTCACTGAAGCTCTTCGCGTCTGACTCTTCATGCAAACTTAACACTGGCGACGAGGATGGGATTCCCCTGAAGAAGAGACAACACGGAAGACAAGCAGAAGAGCGAGATGGCTGCACTGAACACCCCCCCAGCCCCATTCGATCCGGCGGCAGAAGACTGGGAATCGTGATATGATCGCCCAAATGTATTTGGAAGGAAACGACCTTGCCGACATCTCCGAGAAGCGGAAGAGGGCAGTATTTCTCACACACTGCATTCTGGCAGTCTTCAAGATGGCGAAGGCATTGGCAGGAGCTGCAGATGTGAAGGTAATGGAATGGCCTGATTTAGAAAAGCTTTTAAGAGCCCATTACGCCCCACAAGTATCGTGCCTCATTAAGAGACACGAGTTTTACCGTCGGGATCAAGGGGAAAGCGAAAACGTTAACGACTTCATGGCAAGCTTAAGAGACATTGGGGGTGCATGCGAGTTTAACAGTTTGGAGGAGGCCATGCGCGATCGGTTTGTTGTAGGCCTCAAAGACAAGGTGCTTCAGAGCAAATTATTATTAAAACCTAAGATCACAAAGGAGGCCATAGAAGAGGCCTCCTCAGCAGAAGCCAATAAGTCCTCAGCGGCAGCCATGAAGAAAATTAACAAAGCCTCAAGCCATCCTGATGTGGAAAAGTCCACAACAACTCATTGCGAGCAAATAGATTCTGAATCAGACTGCAGTGAGGTGGAGGAAGGAATTTATAGACTCAGAATGGAAAAGAAAAAGAAAGACCTGGGAAGAAAACGGCAAGACTTTTATTGCAGAGGTTGGGGGGGGGCACCCCCGCACTGAATGCAAGTTTCTTGATACCATCTGCCTTCGTTGAAAAAAAGAGGTCATTTAGCAAGAGTCTGCAAATCATCCAGAACTCCTCCACACAGAAGAAAGTTTCCTGACAAAGATTTCAAGCCCAACAACTTCAGTGAGAAAATGGGGCACAACTCAGAAGCAAATGGGAAGAATGAAACTCATCAAACAGTCACCATTGGTCATTCTTCACCCTTGAGAAGCAGAAAAGTACATGTGAGGTGCTCATTGAAGGAAGGCCTTGCCAAATGGAAGTGGACTCAGGCTCCTATTTATCTATGGTGTCATGGGACACTATTCACAGGCTACTTCCCAACATTCAGAAGAAACATTTCCAGAAGCAAGCACTGACTCTTAAAGACTACCAAGGGAACAAGATTCCAGTAGTTGGAACAAGAGAATTCAACGCGAAGTTCAAAGGCCACACCAAACGCTTCTGCCCCTGACCATCGTGGACAAGGATCGCCCAAGCTTGCTGGGACTTGAGTGGTTCAATCCACTAGGCATCGAGGTGACTGGCATCAATCACGTGAGCAACTCTGAATGGGAGGAGGCCTTGAAGTCTGAGTTTCCAGAGGTCTTCAGCTTAAGGATTGGGCAAGTATATGGGGACCCCTATCACTTTCAACCTAGATCCCAAGGTGCCCCAATTCGTTTAAAGCCCAGAAGGGTCCCATTTGCTTTAAAGGAAAAAATGGATGCACAATTAGATAACTAATAGCTCAAGGAGTTTTAGAGCCCACTGACCACTCCAGATGGGAGACACCCATAGTCATACCATCAAGACTAATGGGTCAGTAAGAATCTGTGGGGACTAAAAGGACACTGAACCATGTGCTGCAGCAGAGTGCATACCCAGTTCCAGTGGTGCATCATCTGTTACATTCACTTGGCAGGGTACAGTCTTTGCCAAATTGATTCTGGCCCAGGCATATCAACACTAACCAGTTGATGATGCCACTGAAGAGGCCCAAACCATTGTGACTCATAGAGGTGCCTCAAATGTAAAAGGTTACAGTTTGGAGTAAGCGTGGCACCAGGCATCTTTCAAAGCCTTATGGAAAGGATGCTCCAAGGACTGCCAGGGGTAGTGCCTTATTTTGATGATGTGTTAATCTCTGCTGAAAATGACACTCAATTACAAGAGAGACTCAGAGAAGTCCTTACCAGATTCAAGGAAGCGGAGTTAAAAGTCAAGGAAGAAAAATGCACTCTTAGGACTGACAAGGTTGAGTTCTTGGGTTACATGATTGACAAGCATGGCATCCACCCTACAGATGCCAAGGTTCAAGCAATCAAAGATGCCCCTAGACCTAAATGCAAAACAGATTTGCAAGCCTTCCTTGGACTTATTAACTTTTATCACATGTTCCTACCTCAGAAGGCCACCATTGCAGAACCATTGCACAGATTACTTGACAAAAAGTCTGTTTGGGTCTGGGGGAGGAAGGAACAATCAGCATTTAACAGTATTAAAAGACTAATCACGCCCTGATGCTGTACTGATACAGTTCTCTGAGAATTTGCCTGTTGTACTGACTTGTGATGCATCCCCCTTTGGAGTGTGGGGGGGTTTGAGCCACAGGCTTCCCAGCGGGGGAGAAGCCCCTATTGCATTTTACTCTCGCACTTTCACTAAAGCAGAGAGGAATTACAGCCAATTGGACAAGGAAGCATTGGCAATTGTTGCAGCTGTTAAGAAACTTCATGAATATCTGTATGGGAGAACATTTACCATTGTTACAGATCACAAACCTTTGTTAGGCATTGTGGCAGGAGACAAACCTACACCTACTATCCTGTCACCAAGAATGCTGAGATGGACTGAATTTCTTGCTGCTTATTCATACAAACTTATCCACAAGCCTGGCAAGGACATTGGACATGCTGATGCACTGAGTCGTTGGCCACTTCCTTGCCACAAGGAGGACTTTGAACCTGAAACACACACCTTTTTTCCTAGAAACTGTTGCCAAGCTTCCAGTGCATGCTGCTGAAATTGCCAGAGAGAACTGCCAAAGACACTTTTATTGGCTCCTATTATTGGCTGGATTAAGAGGTTGGCCTTTCAACATCTACCTCACCTTGCCCAACCTTTTAAATCCAGGCAAACTGAATTATCTGTATTAAGAGGATGTATTTTGTGGGGTAACAGGGTGGTTATTCCTGCAAAACTGCAAAAAGTGGTTTTGGAAATGTTACATGAGGGTCATCCGGGTATTGTAAGGATGAAGGGATTGGCCAGGAGTTATGTATGGTGGCCAGGTATTGACAAAATGGTTGAAAACTGGGTTGCATCTTGTCCCAACTGTCAGGTAGTCAGGCCTGCCCCACCTCACGCCCCAAACAGGAATGGGAATGTCCTAGGGCCCATGGTCTAGGATTCACATTGATTTCGCAGGCCCTACCAGAGGGCACACTTTTATTTATTTATTTTCTTTATTTATTCGATTGTATATGCCGTCCTATTCCCAAGGACTCAGGGCTTAACATTAAAACAGAGAAAAATTTACAATAAAAAAACAAAATTAAACAATAAACAAGCCAAATAAAATTAAAAAACCCAACCCCCGGTCATTCAAGGTCGCCCGCTGGCAACCAAGTCTTCAGGTCCCGGCGGAAGGAGCGGAGGTCAGGGGCCAAACGGAGATCGACGGGAGCTGATTCCAAAGGGCAGGTGCTCCCACAGAGAAGGCCCTAGCCCTGGGGACCGCCAGCCTACAATAATCTGACTGACGGCACCCCAAGGAGGCCCCTCCTATGAGAGCCAACAGGGCGATCGGAAAGTGATGCTGGCAGGAGGCGCTCCCTGCAGTACCCTGGACCCAAGCCATTAAGGGCTTTATATAGTTGTAACTAATACCTTGAAGGCACCCGGGGCACCGGCAACCAATGCAAGCCGCCAGAGAGGGTGTAACATGGGAGTATCGGGATACCCCCCTCACAACCGCGCGGCTGCATTCTGCACCAGCTGAAGCCTCCGACCGGCCCGCAAGGGAAGCCCCATGTAGAGAGCATTGCAGTAGTCAATCCTAGACAATCGCAATGAAACCGGTCGCAGGCAAAACGCATGGAGTAACCAAGTCAAGGCATCTCGGTCCAAATAAGGCGAAGCTGGCGAACCAGCCTAACCTGGGCAAAGCCCCTGGGCCACAGCTCCCACATGCTCCTCCAAACCGAGCTGTGAGTCCAGGAGGACACCCAGGCTTCTCGCCTATCCACGGGGCAACACCTCTCCCCCATGACCAAAGATGGTACATCCAATAAAGACCGAGATGCCGGTAAGAACAGCCACTCCGCCTTGGTGGGGTTGAGCTGAAGCCTGTTACTACCCATCCAGACCGTACCGCCTCCAGGCACCGGGACATCACGGAGAGAGCTCACTGATCTGGCCTGGGGTGGAGATATAGCTGGGTATCATCAGCATACTGATGATACCTCACCCCAAAACCTCGGATGATCTCACCCAGCGTTTCATGTAGATATTGAACAGGAGGGCGAAAGGACAGACCTCTGCGGCACCCCACAAGTGAGGGGTCTCGGGCCGACCTCTGCCCCCTGCCAACACCGACTGCGAAGCGGCCCCGAAGGAAGGAGGAGAACCAACGCAAAACGTTCCCCCACCCCCAAACCTCTAAGCCGCTGCAGAAGGATACCATGGTCGATGGTATCGAAAGCCGCTGAGAGATCTAAAGGACTAGGACAGAGGAAAACCCCTGTCCCGAGCCCTCCAGAGATCATCCATCAGTGCGACCAATGCTGTCTCCGTGCTGTGTCCGCCCCTGAAGCCCCACTGATACGGATCTAAATACTCAGTTTCCTCCAGGAACAAGGGAAGCTGCTGAACCACCATGCTCTCAACAACCTTCGCTAAAAGCGGAGGTTGGAGACAGGACGATAGTTGTTCAAAACGGCCGGGTCCAAGGCAGGCTTTTGGAGGGGCCTCACCACGCCTCTTTCAAGGCGGCAAAGACTCCCTCACTCAGAGACATTAACAACTGCCTGGAGCCAGCCGCACATAACCTCCTGGAGGCATATACCAACCAGGAAGGGCACGGGTCCAATAAACACGGTGGAAGACAGCCTCCGCATGATCCTGTCCACCTCATCGAGGGAGACCAGGTCAAACTCAACCCAGATAGAATCCACCAGACTCACACCGCCCCATCATCAGACCACTGCCAATCAGAGTCCAAGCCAGCACGAATTCGAGCGCTTTATCCGCCAGATGTAAGCTAAATTCTCTGCCCTGCCCTGCAACGGGTCATCCCCCTCATTGAAGGAGGGAGCGGGTCACCCGAACAGGGCAGCAGGGCATCATCGGCAGACGCAATCAGAGCGGAGAAGTAAGCACGCCGCCGTCCTGATTGCTTCCAGATATGTCAATATAGGATCGCAACTGGACACGGTCCGATTCGAGTGGCTGGCCCTCCATCTGCTCTCCAGGCATCTTCTCCGCCGTTTCATCATCCCCGGAGCTCTCGGAGAACCAGGAGCCCATCGGGCTCACGGCGGGGAGAGGCCGCAAGGGGACAATCCGGTCGAGTGCCTCCGACGCCGCCCTTTGCCAGGCGGCCGTCACGCTCTCGCCGAGCTGTGAGCTCGAGGGAGGCTGGCAAGAACCCCAGCGCCGCCTGAAACCTATCCGGGTCCATTAGGGCCTGGGCGGAACCATCGTATAGGCTCCTCATCCCAGCAGCGAGGGACAGCCAATTGAAAAACCAGCCGCAGGAGATAGTGATCAGTCCACGATAAAGGGAGGGTAGATGGAGAACCCTCCCCCAGATCACTACACCACTGCCCCGAGATAAAACCAGGTCAAGAGTGTTCCCCCTCGTGGGTGGGTCCATGGATCACCTGGGTCAGGTTCATGGCTGCCATGGATGCCATGAACTCCTGAGCTAACCACGCCCCAGCGACGGCAGGTTAAAGTCCCCAGAACTATAAGCCTAGGGAACTCCACCGCCACTCCAGAGGGCGTCGAGCAGCCCAGGCAGGGCCGCCACCACGCAGCTGGGGATAGGTACGTTAGCAGCAAACCCAACCGACCACCCGGGCCCAATCTCACGAGGAGGGTCTCACACCCGCCCATCTGCGGGACAGTGACCTCCCTTGGAAACAGGGTCTCTCTAATAATTATGGCTACCCCTCCGCCCGCCCCTGGGCCCGAGACCGGTACAGCACCCGGAAGCCCGGGGGGCACAAATCACACAGAGGGACACCCCCCTCCGGGCCCACCCAGGTCTCCGTAATGCACGCCAGGTCCGCAGCCTCCTCCTCTATGAGCTCACGGAGGAGGGATGACTTATTGACTACGGACCTGGCATTCAAATATACCAGTCTGAGCCCAGAGACCACGTCTCCCAAGACCCCAGGGGAGCGGGAAGCGACCTGGGGGTCGGAGCGCGCCACCGCACGTAAACATTTTCTTATTATAGTAGATGCATATTCCAAATGGCTAGAGGTAATCCCTATGGCATCCACCACAACTGATGCTGTCATCAAGCAGCTCAAAAAACTTTTTGTAACCTACGGGTTACCTGATGTCCTTGTCTCTGATAATGGCCCTCAATTTACATCCAACCTTTTTGAATCCTATTTAGCACAACAGGGATCAGACATGCCCTTACTGTCCCTGGCACCCTTCGCTAACGGCTGGGCTGAACGCATGGTACTTTTACCAGGAGAAGCTTCAGCAACTGGGTCCTGGGGACATCACTGAGAAAGTTGAAAAATTTCTTAGTGTTCAGCACATCATTCCTAACCCATCTAATAACTTATCCCCAGCAGAGTTGTTGTTGGGTAGGAAACTTAGGTCTTCCCTTGACCGCCTTCATCCCACTTACGCACCCAGCACCACTAGATTCCACTTCCAAAGTTTGCACATTCAGTGTGGGTGATTCTGTTTATGCTAAGAACCTTATGGGTGAACCTTTGTGGATTCCTGCTGAGATAACTGAAATCACAGGCCCTCGTTCTTACAGGGTGCAAACAGAGGATGGACTCCTCTGGAGCAGGCATATTGATCAACTTAGATCCAGGTTCTCTCAGGAACATCGCACTTGTTCCTCTCTAGTTCCCTCACCTGATGTCAATTCTAGGGGAAGGGGAGGAACAGGAGGATAATCAGCAAGCAAGAATCCACCCCATGTGTAACGAGCCATTATGACAGGAACCATTCCAAAACCTGTCACAATGCCAAAATCCATCCTTAGAAGTGGAAGATTGTACATCACTACCTGACTTGGGTGCTGACATTGGGCTGGAGATGGGTTGGGAGGAGAGACCAGATTCTAACAATCAAACAGGGTCTTCTTTCACAGGAAGTCCCAGTGGGGAAATGTCAGCAGACACATTTCCTCTCTCACTGGGTGAGAATGTTAAAATTTCTGAACCACAAAGGTCTCAACGTACACGTAAGAGCCCCACCTATTTAAAAGAATACATTAGATAGGTTGGGGTTTGGTATGGACTGAACCTAGTGGGGAGGGGTGTTATGTATGTAGGTTTGAATGTCATTGGTTTAGTTTGAATTGTTCTTGTAAAATGTCAAATAGGATTGGTTTAAAAAGTGTGGGAAAGCCCTGCACTCTGATTGGCTGGCAACTACGGCTGCTGGCTATAAGTAGCAGCCGCAGCCCAGCCAAATCGGGACTGTTATGAGCTGTAGTCACTAATAAACTCTTCACTGAAGGTCTTCGCATCTGACTCTTCATGCAAACTTAACAGAAAAGACTGCAAGATGAGACAAAATTAGGGTCTTGGGCATGTGAAAACCCTTCCTCTAATCTAGCTGTCATTGTCATCTCTCTGTTCTGCTAGTAAGGTTTTAAGTTAAATACATGATATTTGCAACCAAGTTTTATGTTTCTGTATGTTCTCCTGGCTGAGAAGCAGTTTCTATACAGACATCAAAGGGTCACTTCCTAACACTGGAAACAATCCATCCAGTTCTTCATTCTCTTGAGCTGCATTTCACTCTAACCAGAGTTGCCTTGCATGATAATCAGGCCTAATTATTGCTTTATCCCTTGATTGTTCTGCTGGGCCTTTGGAAGTATAATGTCTCTTTCTCAGTTTACATGTACATTTCTTCCTGTCCCCTCACCACAAGCCTCTTTCTTTAGAGCTACTGGTACTTAGGGTTTTTGGCCCCCTTGAGAGTTCGCCATTACAGTTAACAAATCGTTTAATAACTTTTTAAAGGTGTGAACAAAAATATTCTCTGGTTTAATTCACAACACATATTACTGAGTATCTTTCCTTGATTGTTAGAATGTTCTACTGTTCATTCAGTCCTGAGGCACTGCTTAGTTTATTCCTAAATCTCTGTTGAGATCATTCAAGCAGACATATGACTATTATGAAATATCAAGTAAATAAAAGTTTAGATGTTTTTGAAATTATTGTTCATAGCCATGCAAATGGAACATTGCTTTATATAAATCTTTTAAATAAATTTCCCGTTTCTTTTTTGATTCTAAGTGTATTTAGCTTAGACATAGATATGGTTCATACATAATGCCAAGCCAGAATTTTTAAACCACTCTTTGTTGAATAAACCATAGTCACATGGCTTATATAGAAATGATACCATAATGGTTAGCATCTCATATAATACTAAACCAGAATTGAACAACGCATACCATAGATCAGGATTATGTATTAAATGTTTTAAATCTGATTCTCAGATACAGTCACATTATATACCTGGCAACATCATGAATGAAGGGAAGAAGTACATGCATATAAATGATGGGTATTGTCTTTTGCTGCAGCTTCAACTCTAATTTATTCCATCTGTGAACACAACCTGATTAAAACTTGCTCCTGAGCCCTACATGTTTGCTCAAAAGTAAGTCATGTTGAAGTTTGCAAGAACATGTGCTTAGAATCGGATTACATATGAACATATGTATTTTCTTTATTGTTTGTTGATAGATAGCTCCCAATGATTGGAGATAATGATAAAGGCATAAGACATTAAGAAAAATGAAGAAAGCAACAAGAATCAACTTGGTGTAATCAAAAAACAGGTATCTAAAACCACATTGACCAATTCTGAATTGCTGAGGCTTGAATTCTTTTGGTCATCCATTTCTTTCTAATCATCTACTGTTCAATGAACTTTTAAGATTTCCCAGAGATTTTAATATCACCATTATCTAAATGTTCGATATACTAACTCCATCATCAGATTTATTGCTTTAGTTCAATAGCTGCTCAAGACCCAGATTCTTTCTTGTAATAAAAAGGAGAGGAAAGCCAGTTTTGTAGTGGTTGTTTTCCTCCCTCTTATTGGAGAAGAAAAGGACCAAAGAGGAGTTGAATCCTCTGGATAGCTAATATTTCTTAGGAACCTCTCTCTTTTTTCTTCTTTTCCTTTTGTTGGGGAGGGGGTGGACTGTGAGGAGAGAGAGAGAGAGAGAGACTCAATGGAGGCCCTTTTGCCATTGCTAATCTGCTTTGTGAATGGAGCCACATGGGGGATTGGGGGAGGGAAAGGAAGCCACATGCCTGACATTCCTTTCTCTGGGTGGGCTTCTTCTCGCCAGACTCTCAGGATGTGGGAAATGGAAGATGAAAGAACTGCATTTCCAGCCTATCAGGTTACAATGCCTGAACCAGAAAAGAATGAAGGAGGGGAGGGGTGGATTTGCAGAGGGAGAGCCCAGCTTTATTAGAAAGTGTCACAGGGAGAAAAAAGGTTTGGGGAGGAGAGAGTTTGACTGAGACCTAGGATGGCAGCTCATGTTTTGTTTCACATCACATCAGAGCTGAGGAATTTCCTCTGTTCTGGAGGTGCCTTACAGAAAAGGGGCAGAGTTTAAGGCTAGGCTGGGATGAATAATGGTCCAGCAGCAACCGATTAAGTGTGTTACTAAGTGATGGCTGTTTACAAGCAAAACCTCCTGCAGTGCTGAGGAAAGAGAGCCTAGTGAAGTGTGAGAGAGGCATATTTGTGTGATTTATACGCAAAATCCATTGGAGATAAAGAATAGGAGCCATGGGTTTATAATCCCCTCTCTTTTTCTGAATTTGTGTTCTATAGTTATAATTTGGAGGGCTAATTATAATCACACCATAATAGATTATCTACAGGAAAAAATGTAGGGTCCTGACTGATTTTTTACCCTCTCTGCTGCTCAACAAGAAGAACAAAGAAGGAAGTGAGCATATTTTTTGAATGTCAACACTATCAGTAGATAGAATCATAGAGTTGGCCATCAAACCCGACTGCAGTGATCAGTTAATTCCTTCATTATGGAAAAGTTTTCACAGTGCTAATCTAATTTTAAAAATAAAAATGGATCATATATTGGATTCTACATAGTTTTTTACTTGATTTGCTCACTGAAGCCTTCAAAATTCCCAAAGCATGTTGCAGTAAAAGCAGTGAATTTTTCAGTTTTTTCTTAACTATCTTCCCACTGGATTTTTCTGCCTTTCATGTAGTCAAAACTCAAGGAATTTGTTTGTTTGTTTTTAATCAAGTTTTAGGGTGGAATGACAAAGAAAAATTGGAAAAATATACATCTCATAAGCCACCATTCTGATATTTTTGACACTGTTGAAAGTTAGCACCCACCCTTCTCCTAGAAGAATGAAATATTCTAGGAAATATTAAAAAGGCAGAATATTATACTTCCCTGGATGAGAAAAAGAGAAACATGCTCTTGGAAAGCAGCCCCCACCTTCGTTAATAGCCCCAGAAAGACTGAGCCATCCTATCTACAAGACAAAAGATGTTTAGCTCCAGAGTGATAGGATTAGTCTTCACTCAGATCCAAACAAGGACCAAGCCACTAGGAATTGCCCAAAGCCCCTTCATCACATCACTCAGCAAGATTCAACCAAACCTGGGACTCAAGACAACCTACAAAGTTACCTTTGCATGGCCCCATGGGAGTCTGACAACCATTCAGAATACATTTCTTGCCACAGGAACAGGAAGCAAGTTCAAAGCCCAACAGGGGGTATAAATCTCTCTCCCTCTCTCACCCATGTGCTCCATTTTGCCCAGGACTTCAAACCCCATGTGGTCCTGCCCACCATTAAACCATCCTTCCAAGCAGTCTCCATGTTTCCAGTGTCTTCCTTCCCACTTGGAACTGAACCCAGATGGACATTTCTTCCAACAACACTAAATAACCCAACATGTTAGTGCATGCTGCTCAATTGCTTCCACTTGGCTCCAGACCAGAGATGTTACTCTGATAGCTTGTTTACTGTATCATATGAACTAAGACCTCTTGCTTGACTCTCTCAAACCAGAAATCAAAAGCTCAAAGGAAACTTCCAAATCAGACTTGTTAAGATTAACCAGGAAGCCAGATTTGGCTATTGCATCTAAACATTTAATGTTAATTAGGGTTTTGCATTTTTAATCCATGTATAAAGTATAGTTAAGCTGCTTAGAATGTTACTTGATAGGAAGCAACATCTAGTAGGCCACCAAATATGACATTGATGGAGCCTTATTTTTCTGCATTGCTTATCCGGCATTTTCTGTTGCATTACTTGCTCTCCACCCTGAAGCACTTACATAAGAGATTCAAGGTATTGGTAACAACATATAAAGTCCTACATGGCTTGGGTCCAGGGTACTTGCAGGAGTGTCTCCTGCCGGCATCACGCTCCAATCACCCAGTACGCTCCCACAGGCAGGGCCTCCTTGGGGTACTGTCGGTTAGACGTTGTCGATTGGCAGTGCCCAGGGGTAGGGCCTTCTCTGTGGGAGCACCCACCCTGTGGAACCAACTCCCCTTGGACCTTCATTTGGTCCCTGATCTCCGCTCCTTCCGCCATGACCTGAAGACCTGGCTCTTTCAACAGGCCGGTCTGGACTGACCAAGGGGAGGAGGGCTTGTTTTAGAGTTATTTTAATTAATTTTAAATTTTATTATTTTATTATTATTAGGCTTGTAATTGTTTAATTGTTTTTTAATGTAAATTTTTGTACTGAGTTTTTTATTGTTAGCCACCCTGAGTCCTTAGGGAGAGAGGGCGGCATACAAATCTAATAAATTATTATTATTATAAAGTTCAAAATAAATTCCACAGATCAGCTGTTCAAGGGAGGGAATGCATGTGTATGTTAAAGCTTTCCTATCAAGCCTTTCTATGATTCTTTAAATGGTGAAAATTATGTTAGCCTATTTTCCTAATTTTTAAAGCTGAAATTTCCTTTTGGTACTAAAATAGAACTGTTTAAAATGCTTGAGGTTGCTATAGCAGTTGCAGTAATGTGTCTCCCATATTAAACTTCCCTCTGGGATGTATACTGCAAAGCAGAATTTGTTCTGCATATTTGGAACGTGTTTCTTCCATAGAAAACTGCTGCTAGTTTGTCACTGTAATGCACAGGATTCTCAAAATTTTACCTGAAAGACGGCAGGTACATTTCTTAAGTAGCAATAAAAATGGTGCTATGTGAAACAGCAGAGATAAACCTGGATTACATTGATTGAACAGAAAAAATGCCAGGGACTCTAATGTGAAAAGATTGAATGGTAATCATAATATATAGTTTTGGGGAAACGTTTTTAGAGGGACATTGCTGAAAACAATTTCAAACAATTTTTACTCACAAAGTAGATCATGTTAATTGGGTTCAAGAACGGGGATGGGTGGAGTGGGGTTATGTTCTGAAACAGTTTTTTAAAATGTGTTGGTTTCAGAATAATCCTAACTGTAGGACGGAACAAAAATGAGGCTGATATTTAACATGTTGGTGTTTCTTCAAGAGTATTGTTGAAAAAACACAGGAATATTTTTCTAGTTTAGATTAGGTTCTGGAACTTCTGGTTGGTGGTTGACCTGGTTTGGGCTTAGAAGGAAAATACCATAGGATCAGGCCTGGTTAGTATTTGGATGGGAGACTATTAGAATATTCCATGTCTAAGGAGTAATATGGATTTTGAAAAAGAAATATTTCGAAATAAGGGCATGTCAGATCATTTCCAGATTGTAGTCAAGAAGTCAAGTTTGACTCAGGAGACAACTTTACTTTTTAAAATCTTCCATATATAGGCTCACACTGCCAATGCAGTTTGAGTTGGATTTATCCCTGTATGTGGTTGTGAAATCTTTTTAACGTGCAGATTACTGATTGATGCTCAGTGTTCTGTTCCCATAATCCCCTCTTGAAACTGTTTAAATGTTATTGTTATTTTGTGGGCAACGGCTGACAATTGTGACATTCTTCCCTAAAAGTCTGCTTTAAAATTGTTTTATTCCTAACAGAGGTGCTGGTGAAATGGAAAGGGGATATATAATCTCAGAGATTATCTTGGGAGGAAAATAACTGAAGATGCTTAGATCCCTACCACACTGCCTCTAGTTTTGCTCCCCAATTCCTCCAAAAGAGTTTAAGTTAATTTGCAGTTGTCCTCTCTGCCACCAGCCATGACACAAAGAGAACACGACCTAAGCAATAAAGTGACAATAGAAGATCACAAACTCAGCACCCAATTAAAGCATCTCCCTATGTATGGTTTGTTTTATTTAGTATTTCAAACATCTGAGCGTTGGCAATCGGGGCTGCAGAGCCTCCAAGGTGTAATTCCTTTGGGCAGTTATTAAAACAGCAGAGAAAACATAATGTGCAGTGCCTTAATCCCTGAGGGTGCAGGAGAGTATGAAAGGTAGGGTGAGACCAGAATTCCCACTAATGGGGGAAAAAATCTGCCCTTAAGTTCACAGTACTCCAGCCCTTTCATTGAAGTCCAGATCCAATGTGTTCCTGCTGAAGCGCAGCTGACCTGGAAATCTATCAGTTTAGCTGCCAGAATCAATATCTTAGGATCTCAACAGTAATGAAACTACTCTGAGAGAGCAGCGACCACGTGTAGATGCTGTTAGCCATGAGAGTAGAGTTCAGCTCACTTCTGTCTTTTCCTAAAGCCAGTCAGCTCTCTGCATCTGTTTTCCTAGGTTGATATTTAAATGCAGTCCACTCCTCTGCATGCAGACTGAGTGAAATAGAGATAATGAAGGTTTTGCCCCAGTTTGACTACCATTTATCTTCGCCTTCACAGGAGCCTCCAAATCAGATTTAAGGCAACACAGAAGAAAGAGTTGCTCTGCTGGTGTTGGGTGTTCTTCTCAATGGACAGGCACAACTAGATCTCAGTTTTTACTTACTCTTTCTCCTACAGTTTTTGTTACCTATTTTTCCACTTCCTGTATTTTTTTCTCCATTATCCCAAGAGGGAATTTTGTTTTTAATTTTTTAAAATATTGTGGATTGCCATGTGTTCTAGAAGGGTAGCTATGTTAGCTTGTTATAACAAAAATAACTGAGTCCTATGACACCTCAAAGCAGCCTTCCCCAGATCACTGCCCTCCAAGTATGCCTCAAAGGTGCTTTTTTTAAAAATTAGATTTATATGCCACCCTTCTCCAAAGACTCAGGGTGGCTTACAATTTTTGGGATACAACCCAGTGCGCTCAGCAATAGCCTTCATTCCTGCTTATTACTAAGCAGCATTTTTACAAAGTCAGCTTATTGCCCCCAACAATCTTGGGTCCTCAATTTACCTACCCCGAGAGGATGGAAGGCTGAGTCAACCTTGAGCCAGGTGGGATTCGAGCCTACAGTAATTGTAGGCAGCTGGAACTTAAGTGCAGGCATTTAACAGCCTGAGCCACCAAGGCCCTTATTTTTCAGGAGGCAACTGGGCTTTCTTGTTTTTTCTTTGAAGATTTTTTTGCTTCTCACTGAAAAAGCTTCTTTAGCGCTGACATGATAGTGGGGAATGGAAGGATTTATATGCCTTGCAGACAGCTGGTCATTTGCATCCTTTTAGAGGATCCTTGAAGCACTTGGAGGTTTATCTGTGTCCTCAGGGTCACATGAGTAGGGCTCCTGGTTCCTGCAGTCTGCAATTTTTTCCTCTGGAAGTCCATTCCTACTCCACACCATTCAAAGAGTGTACATCCCAAATTGTATAGCTAAAAGTCAAGGAACACAGTGAAAAAAACTGGACTTAGATTAAACATAAAGAAGGCCAAGCTAGTGACAGCAACAACCAGCCTCAGAAATAACAGCAAAGTTGCTGAATTGGTGGAGAGCTTCTGCTTTTTAGTATCGATCATCAGCAGAAAAAGAATAAGCAGTCAAAAAATTGCTGCAGACTTGCGCTTGGTAGAGTAGCTATGAAGGTCTTGGAAAAGATACTCAAATACTGTGATGTGGCTATGCCTACAAAGTTCAGAATAGTGTAGGCAATGGTATTCTATGTGACACTTTATGGAAGCAAAAGGTGGACTTTGAAGAACCAGGATAGAAAGACCATTGGCACCTTTGAACTCTGATGTAGAAGACTCCTGAGAATATGATGGATCTTTAAGGAAACAAATGGATCCATGAATAAATCAATCTAGAGTTCTGACTCGAGGTACAGGTGATCAGGTTCAAAATACCCTACTTTTGATGCATTACGGAAAGATCTCCCTCTAAGTCTCTGGAGGAGTCTGAAAAGGGTGGGAGGAAAAAGAAAAGGAAGACTAGCAGCAAGACAGTCGGACTCAATTATAGTGGTGATAGGTGCACCATTGGAAGACTTGAAGGATCAGAGGAGGGACAGATTGCTATAGAGAATATCTATGTGTTCATTAAGAGTCAATGCTGACTTGAGGGCACAAAATACAACACCACTGGTCTGTGTTCGGCAATATTCCAAACCAGCATTGTGGTTTAATTTTCACTAGATAGCTTCAACATTCTTTAAAAAAAATATTTTTCCGTTTTCTGCCTGGCATCAATAGTTTTGTCCAAAAATACATTAGTCAAGTGAATATTTTGCCTCACTCTCACTCTCCCCTCCCTAATCTATAAATGCCAGAGTAATCCAAGCCGAGCTTTATTACAGTGCATTGGGAGAATTCCCAACGGAAGCAGCCACTTTGTTTTGTCTCATGCATTTAGTCATAGTAACTGCCTATCACTGACAATCAAGCCTTTAGCTAGGATTTCATTCAATATCCTTTGGCTTTATTCCAGAATTTACTCCCTTCAATTGTGTAAGGCCAACCATGTTTCCTAGATGCCTCTCTATGTCTTTCCTGTTGTCCACTCATTTTTGAAAAATAGAAATACATAATGAGCTTTCTGAGTCTCCGGGCTTGGCCCATTCAGTTGATAAACAGAGCCCTACAATTGTCAGAAAGAGGATTCATTCAGAAAGAACTAGCTCTCATGTGGAGTTGTTGCCAGGGTCTGCCTTAATGAGCACCAGTCTTGCTAGATTCTGGCCATTCAGAAAACTCAGGCATGTGTGTCAAGTGCAGTGCTAGGATACATACACACCACCTTACCAGTAGTGAGTGCAAGCACTGAGTAGAAGTTTCAGTTGTGTCCAACTTAAGTTTAAGAGAAGCACACAGACTGCACCTTTATGGCCAGAGTATCAGCAACTCCCTATCTTTGTTATAAAACATGCTATATATTCTTAGACCTGAGAGGGAGTGTCGAGCCCAAGGTCACTCAGGTTCCAAGAGAAGAGGGAAAGTAAGAGAGAGAATCAGTCCTTTGCTGCCAGTGGGGTCCTTTGCTTGTCTGCTTAGTCAATTTATATAGGTGCCCACTCAACATAAGGCATCACACAATTAGAAAAAATATTACTATAAAAGTATTATTGTACAACACAACAAGACATAAAGCGAATTGCACCAGACACCACTCAAAAACCCAATCAATCAACCTGACTGTATAAATAAAGAAGGGAATAAGAGACCCAGAGCATTTGATTTGCACAGAGGTGACCAGAGGCCATGTTTGCATGACAAGACGCAAGCATCTCTCAGTCAAACAACTCCTTTTTGCATGCCAGAAGCTCTCGTATTGGGTTGCTTAAAATCAGCCGTCAAATGGCCATGTCACTGTTCAAAGGAGACTGGCAGGTTGCTGCTTCCCTACTCTGGTTTTATTCCTCCTCCTCCTGCAACTACTCAGAGATGGGGGAATCTGTGATTTGGGTCACATCAAGAAAGAACAGGGTGTGAGGGAGAATCACCCATTTTTGCACTTTCCTTCCCTTGTATAGTTACGGGTAATTTTAAAAATGATAACTGAAACAGAATATTCAAAGGCCTTTCCAGAATTTTTTTTTATTTTCTTGAGGCATCAGAAATCACATTTAACTCTAAGCTAATAGATTTCATGACTTGGGGAAATTTAGCTGATCACTAGATTAGGTTTGTTTGAGGTTGCATTTAACTTCCTTTTTTTTTTAGTTTTAAAGTTTTGCCCAGATATGCTTATGCTCCACATAAGGCGAATGGCCTACAGCTTCTGCCTCTTTGCTGGCTTGAACTGAGGTGGCAGCCGCTGCCACCTTGATTCTGACTGGCAAAGAGGTGGCGGCTGCTGCCTCGGGCCAGCAAAGTGGCGGTGGCTGGAGGCCCCTCACGTCAGCAAAGAGGCAGCGGCTGCAGGCCATTTGGGCCAGCAAAGAGGTGAAGGAAGGCTCACCAGGCAGGTAGCTGGGCCACATGAAAGGCAGCGGAGAATGGTGAAGGAAGGCTTGGCAGCACGCCGGGCTGCGTGGGAGGCCAGAGCGAAGGCAGGCAAATGGGCTGGGCTGTGGGGGTGACGTGGTTGAGGCAAGCAAGCGAGGGAGCCAGAGAGCAGCAGTTGCTATGTTGCGGCCATGGTGGGTGAAGCAAGATAAGGGACTGGGAGGGACAGGGTAGGTAGGGCCAGCCAGTTGTGCGATTAAGCTAATTCTCCAAACTGTACAAAAATGTAACAACCGGTTTGCCTGAACCAGTCCAAACTGTCTGAATCCCACCTCTGCATAAGGCTACCATCTGTTGATTTTTTTCTCAACAACTCTGAACCAGGGGTGGGATTCTACCAGTTCCAACCAGTTCTACAGAACCGGTTGTTACCATTCTGTGCCATTTGGAGAACCGGCATATCGTGCCACTGGCTGGTCCCTCCCCTCCACACCCACCCCTCCCCACCCCACCCAGTCACTCCTTACCTCACATGCGTGCCATCCAGTTCACCTGCGTTGTGCAAGCAAATTTTATGTGACAGACTCAGGCAGCAGATTGCAGAAAGGTAGATCTGTGAGTGAATCTGTGATTCTGCAAGCAACTCAATCTGCCTGCCTGCTTTGCCTGATCTTGGGTAAAAGTTATTCTTTTTAAATAAAAAATTCAATATTTACATAAATATTTATAATATTTACATACAAGCCATGCCCAGTCAGCAAGCCATGCCCAGCCAGTCACATGACCACCAAGCCATGCCCAGTCAGCAAGCCACGCCCACCCAGTCACATGACCACCAAGCCACCCCCCCCCCACAAATTAGGCCACACCCACAGAACCGGTGGTTAAGAAATTTGAATCCCACTCCTGCTCTGAACCCACCTATTATGATTTAATGTTATGTGTGAACTGAAGTATTCAAATTCGTTTAACACACTATGATTGCAAAAGATGTCTTAAAGTGTAAAACTGATCAATAGATTGTCAATCAAGTACAAGGTTGTGATTGTTTCCTGAGTTATAAGCTAATATTTTGGAAATAATACCAGGTGTTTCATTCCTAGTTGTTCTTTTTCCACTGTCCTAGGGAGTCAGAGCTTTGTAGGAAATAAGTCGCAAATGGATACATAGCAAAACAGATATTTGATTCTTGCACTACCTTAATCAAATTTCCTCTGAACTCATAGTGAACAGAGCACTTATCTCCTTACTCAAGGATTTAATACAACATGAAATAAAACCACTGAAACAAATAATCTTTTCTCCATTATTCTGACAGTTTGTGCACACTAATCCTGGCATTGCTTTGGGCTAGAATAGCATAAACTAGTTTTATCAGTGTTATATATGCTCATATATGGCCAAGGAATGGAGTCGGCTGGAAGACTCCACTCATTGGCTCAGCCACCGGTGGGAAAAACTAAGTCCCGTCAGTGGCTGAAGCTTTGGACAATGCTGGCTAAAAAGCCGGCACCTGCCGCATGTAAGCGGCAGTTCCTGGATTTCTTCTAATAAAAGATGCTGATCACTACCATGCTGTCCTGCCTCTCTTTGACCACGAGACCCATCTAAAACAATTAGGTTCAGCAATACAAGCCTCTTAAGTAGCTGCTGGGGTCTCAAAGACTGGTAATGTCTACTGTTTTACATTAATCCATGTCCTGTCACCTTTTGTCATATGGCCATCATTTTATTTGCCTATGCCTTACAATAATGTTACAATGGAGGCATAGTAAACAAAACCAATACTAGGTTTTAGAGCTTACTTCCTGTCACTAAATACAGAGCTATTGCTACCCATTTCTGCTACCCCAGGGGGAATATTAAAATCAGAGGGTATTTCTGTTAAGTGTTTTCCCAAACCTGGACTTGTTCCTGAATCCTAACATAAAAGATTAGTAGCTTTTTTCTGGATGTATTCACATATCCTTATACGAGAGATAAACATTTCACAACTACATTCTGTATCACTGCATTTTTATAGTGAGAAAAATTTCTACTGGTTGATTTTTTGCAAGTGGGTACCTTAATGAAAATCAATAGAATTAATCACATTTTGTCAAGCCCCTCATTCAGTCTTTTCCAACCAGGTGCCTTGCAAAGGTGCTGGAATAAACTCATATAATTCCTAACTGCTATCAAAGTGGGAGGAAGGTGATAATCATGACAGTTGATGCCAGAGCTACCAACACATGCAAAAATAAAGTGCTATGGAACATTACCACCTTTAGAAAACTGTGTTTCTTTGCTGGCAACCATCTTTCTACATAAATAGATTGTCCACATTAAGAAGGGGAGAACTGATGAAAGGATGTTAAAAGATGGCATGAGAATTAAAAAAGTTAACATAGTATCCAGATGTTCCATAAAATTGCAATATATTGCAAGTTAAAAGTTAAAAAATTTTATATTACAAGTTAAAAGGTGTGGCTGCAGGTCTGCTGAGTTTTTACATGTCTATATAGTAGCTCTACTGAATGGACCATTTTTGAAAAAAAGGACAGTTTGCTCAGTGATTCTATATGGATTATTTACACAGAAAACATCCCTGTAAATAGGGAAGCTGGAGTTAGAGGACGGGATAATCTAGGTGAAACTCGAAAAATTAGAATATCGTGCAAAAGTTCATTTATTTCAGTAATGCAACTTAAAAGGTGAAACTAATATATGAGATAGACCCATTATATGCAAAGCAAGATAGTTCAAGCCGTGATTTGTCATAATTGTGATGATTATGGCTTACAGCTCATGAAAACCCCAAATCCACAATCTCAGAAAATTAGAATATTACATGCAATCAATAAAACAAGGATTGTACATAGAACAATATCGGACCTCTGAAAAGTATAAGCATGCATATGTACTCAGTATTTGGTTTGGGTCCCTTTTGCAGCAATTACTGCCTCAATGCAGCATGGCATGGAAGCTATCAGCCTGTGGCACTGCTGAGGTGTTATGGAAGACCAGGATGCTTCAATAGCAGCCTTCAGCTCTTCTGCATTGTTCGGTCTCATGTCTCTCATCTTTCTCTTGGCAATGCCCCATAGATTCTCTATGGGGTTCAGGTCAGGCGAGTTTGCTGGCCAATCAAGCACAGTAATCCCACGGTCATTGAACCAGGTTTTGGTGCTTTTGGCAGTGTGGGCAGGTGCCAAGTCCTGCTGGAAAATGAAGTCAGCATTCCCATAAAGCTCGTCTGTGGAAGGAAGCATGAAGTGCTCCAAAATCTCCTGGTAGATGGCTGTTGACCCTGGACTTAATGAAGCACAGTGGACCAACACCAGCAGATGACATGGCTTCCCAAATCAACACAGACTGTGGAAACTTCACACTGGACTTCAAGCATCTTGCAGTGTGTGCCTCTCCATTCTTCCTCCAGACTCTGGGTCCTTGGTTTCCAAATGAGATGCAAAAGTTGCTCTCATCAGAAAAGAGAACTTTGGACCACTGAGCAACAGACCAGGTCTGTTTTTCTTTAGCCCAGGTAAGACACTTCTGACATTGTTTGTTGTTCAGGAGTGGCTTGACAAGAGGAATACGACATTTGAAGCCCATGTCCAGGATCCATCTGTGTGTGGTGGCTCTTGATGCACTGACTCCAGCCTCAGTCCACTCCTTGTGAAAGTCCCCAACACTTTTGAATGGCCTTTTCCTGACAATCCTCTCCAGGATGCGGTTATCCCTGCTGCTTGTGCACCTTTTTCTTCCACACTTTTCCCTTCCACATAACTTTCTATTAATGTGCTTTGATACAGCACTTTGGGAACATCCAACTTCTTTTGCAATTACCTTTTGAGGCTTTCCCTCCTTATGGAGGGTGACAATGATGTTTTTCTGCACAACTGTCAGGTCAGCAGTCTTTCCCATGATTGTGATTCCTACTGAAGCAGACTGAGAGACCATTTAAAGGCTCAGGAACCCTTTGCAGGTGTTATGGCTTAATTAGCTGATTAGAGTGGGACACTTTGAGCCTAGAATATTGCACCTTTTCACAATATTCTAATTTTCTGAGATTATGGATCTGGGGTTTTCATGAGCTGTAAGCCATAATCATCACAATTATGGCAAATCATGGCTTGAACTATCTTGGTTTGCATGTAATGAGCCTATCTCATATATTAGTGTCATCTTTTCAGTTGCATTACTGAAATAAATGAACTTTTGCACGATATTCTAATTTTTCGAGTTTCACCTATATACCCTTTTACCAAGGAAATTAGCTTCAAAAGGGGTTGGCAATTCAAAAGTGTCTAACATCAAATGAACACAGGATTTACTAGATTACTTTCCTGCTGAATACATGAGACCTGGATATCTTTTTAGAGCCGCTGGACTGGGTGCTCAGCATGATTGTCTTCAACAGAAGTATGCAGGCCGTGTCCTCCCCTCTCAGATGGAGCTGGGTCAATTTTCATTGCATGCCCTTGAACCTGTTTCAATATAAATAGGGAAGAAAATGGCTGTTCAGCTGTTGCTGACTGAAAGCCAACTGCTTTAACATTTGTGAAAAATGAGGTCATGTGGATCAACCACAGGCATGGGGTTAGGGTTGGGATGAAAAGGAAGAATACGCAGAGGGTGTGTGCAGTAGCAATGCCTTCTCTCCAGGGGTGGGGTTCTCCCGGTTTGGACCGATTTGAGTGGACCCCTTGTTCCAAAGATCAGCTGGCTCCAAACTGGTTCGCTCCAATGAGCATGTGCCCCTGCTCTTTCCTGTGCTTTATGTCTTTTTGTTAGAGCACAAGCTGATTCGTGTGGGAGAGCGGTTTGCCGCGACTCAGCTGTTTTCTTCAGCTGCAGTTGAAGGTAAGTATTAGCTTTTTGAAATGCGGGGCACATGCACAGAGCACTGGGTAGAAGTTCCAGTTGTATCCAATTTAAGTTTAACAGAAGCACTGGTTGTTATACCGGTTGAATCGCACCCCTGTTTCTCTCTGAAGTTTAACTCTCATGTAGGACTAGACAGCAAGTATGAGATCAGGGAAACTTTACCTCCCATCTGAGATCAGCACTTCTGTTTTAAAAGAGAGACACAGCCCAGACCCAGTTTATCACACTAATTTCCATTCACTGACAGTGGCAGATAGTTGCCTCTTGGCCTGGCTTTGATTCCTGGCTCCTTCAAAAAACCGGCAAAATGTTGCAGGAGAAAGAATCCCAGCCATCCCACAAAAAGGCCTTTTAAGGGGCTGCTTCAGCAGTTGCTCCTTTGTTTATTTTTAGAGTGGGAGCAGAGATAATAAACCGCTCTCTGTTTAAACAAGGCCTTAAGGTGGAAAACTTCACTGCATGGCTTGAACATGGATGGGCTAAGTGGATGCCACCAAATGGGCTGTATTGGAGAGGGGAAAGCAAATGGCTAGCAATCCAAACTCTGGCTTAGATAAGCAATGATGGGAAAGTAAGGCCATAGTCAAGGAAGAAGGCAAAGTGAGAATGCAGTTGGGATCTATTATGGATCACTTTATATATACAGACAGTATCAAAAGAATAAAGCATTGCTGGGGGAAAAAACCCAGGAAAGCTGAGTTGTCTCCCAAATTTGGGGAAAAGTGAATGGATGCATATTTTACAAATGAAAAGACTATGATTGATGCTCCTCCAGCACTGGCCCTGCTCTGAAATGGCTTGATATGAGCTCTTCCTCATGATCAAATTGAAGTTGACTCAATTAGCCTTGAACAGCAGAAAAATACAGCATATATTGTGTTGTCCCCATTGTCAGTCCCTCTTCCAAATTAAAGGAAGAGGTTGACGGATTTCTCGCTCTGACCAACTTCACCTGTTGGCAGGACACAATCACCAATCACTCTTTCTAATGGAGGTTGGGGGGTGAGTTTAGACTGATGCCTAGAATGGTGGGTTTAGCCACCTGTTGTCCTACTAACAGGTGGCAAGTGGAGGGAACTGGGTGATGTAGTAGTAAGGAACAATGTTGATGCACTTCTCCACTCTTCATATCTGTACTATAACTCATCAACCAAGTTATTTCTCAATACATGTACATTGCTTTTCAGAGCTTTTTTTTAACAAAGTAAAACAATATGGCTAACTGAAACTCCTTATCAGTACTGTAGAAACTTTTCAAAAACAATAATGCACATCACTGATAGAATGCAGTTGTCTTTCCTAGCACTGGATTATGCTCTTACAGAAGATAGCCATGTTTAAGACCTGTTAAGTGTTATTGAAAATGCTGACTAGGAATTATGTAGAACAAAGGCTTCTTCAGAAGTCAGATATCATGTCTCTCTTGCAGCCCAAGCCAAAATGGCCCTGGAGAACAGTACCCAGCGTGCTTATAGTAAAGTGGGCAGGATCCAATCCCCAACTATGACTGAGCACTTAACTGATGAATCGTGCTGGATCACATCTATGGCAAAAATTTAACCTTAACACTGGAATACATAAAGACAGCTTAAACTGTCTCAGATATGGGCTGGGCTGAGATGAAGGCAATGTCATGAAGATATGAAAGAGAGAGGAAAAGTTGCCAGGGCATATGTTGAAGAAAACCCATTGGCTAGTATGAACAAATGCAAAAGAAGACAGAAAACAAACAATTACAGGAATTGCTTAAAATGTCTTCTTAATGGCACAAGAGTCCTATCTTCCTTTTCATTAGGCCATCCCAGCACTAGCCAATCATAAATTACACTAAGCTTTTTAAGTGTATTGAGCATGCAGATGCCAAAACAAAGCAATAAATATTATAACCTATTTGTTTCAAAGAGAAAAAACATAATTTCTTAGCAAAGCTCTGATTTGGCAAAAATGTTGGAATAGCGATGTGTAGACTGCAGACAGTCTATCCTCAGTGAGACATTTTACCTTGCAAACACCTTGCTCTACCACAATTCATCAAGTTCGTAAAGAACTTGAAACTTTGCCTTGACAATCTAAAACAGAGAGCAACTTTGTGAAATCACTTCAAAGGGGCGTATCACACTTGCACACTTGAAGCACCCCTTTGAAAATCTTCACTACTATACTTTGGAACTTTAGCAACTTTAATTCAGTTGCATTCCATGAACGATAAATCATAATCCAGAGAGTGATCAATTTATAAGGACCTTGAAGATCTTTCTGTGATTATTAGAAGCTAGCATGGATTGACAACAAGAGGTCAAATATCTTCAGGGTTACAGAGATTTTTGCTCCACCTAACCAATTTTAAGGCCAATTTGGATATTGCAGGAAGGCAGAGGGGAAGGCAAATTAGATTTTAAATAATAACTACCTAGGAGGTTCAAAAGAAAAATGTCATATTTTGAGAATGCACCCAAGACCTGAATAGACATAGATTGTAAGTAAAGCTATGTTGATACAATACAGGCAGCACCCTGATACATTAAATCTGATGCTAAAATGCAAAGAAACCCTTGCTCTAAAGATTTAAAACCAACCAATGGCTTTGGGGCTGATTTAATGTTATTTTGAGACTGGATTTGCAGATGATCTGTGTCATCTAAGAATTGTGTGGTTTCATTCTCTCATAGGTCATCTACTTGTTCTTCTGAAAGCCACATTATTGAAAACTTCCTACATAAACTTCCTCTTTGTCCCCATAATTTCTCACTGAAATATTTTTGTCTCTAATGTTTACATGTTAGAGATTTAGTTTCTCTTTAGCCTGAGTGTCTTTCTAAAATCCCAAAGAGTGTTATAATAATATTCTTACAGTGTTCAATTCTGTGACACATTGCCCATTATAGTTCTGTTACAGAAATCACATATATTCATATCCCTCAATATAGTATTTTCTATGTAGTTGGATTTGTGAAATCTTTTGATTCTTTACCAGTAGAATCCAAATTCTGCAACAGAAGCAGAAACATACTGAATTCTGGCAATTGTGTAAATATGCATGAGTAGTTCCATTGTAATTAATCATTTCCACTTTTCCTCATTTAGGAAAGACAGAACTACACAAGGAATTGTAATGCCCCATCTGGCCACAGGCATTTTTTACTTATCTTGTGAAAGAGCCTTTGATTTCTATGATTTCAGCTGGCCTGTTTCTCACTTTGGAGCCTATATTATGCAACCACAACACTTATAACTGTTAGCTTTGCATGAAGAGTCAGATGCGGAGTGCTTCAGTGAAGAGTTTATTAGTGACTACAGCTCATAACACACCCGATTTGGCTGGTCTGTGGCTGCTACTTATAGCCAGCAGCCGCAGTTGCCAGCCAATCAGAGTGCAGGGTTTTCCCGCACTTTTTAAACCAATCATTTCTGACATTTTACAAGAACAGTTCAAACTTAACCAATGACATTCAAAGCTGCATACATAACAATAACCTTTACCTAAAATGAAATAGAGGAAAGCCAGGATTCCCCAGAAATTACATGCTGTAGCCAATAAGCTGTATAACATTTTGCAACTGTTTAACTATAATATACACCCATATTTCTGGGAAGGCTCATTCTCAGGGCTGGATGAAGCAGGAAAAATAAAAGAGGAAAAGATATAGAACCACAACACAGGAACTTGCTTTGGCCATTCACAGGAGAAAACAGCTGTCAGTCAATTGTTTCGATGATTCCACTTTAGCAAACTGAACAGAGAGAAAAATGGTAACTTTACTTGTTCTGCCTTTCCACATACCATTCTTCCTGTGTTTGGTTTTACAGCCCTGCCAGCTTCAAAACTAAATTTTACCTTGATAATGCTTTGAGTAAAGGGCCTCTTCCAAGCTTTCTCAAGGGAAGAAGGTTTTCCTGTTGCAAAATGTGGAGCCAAGCCATTGAGTTTTCAATGAGATCCTGGAAAAGTAGAGAAAGTTCTGGGGTCCTGCAATGTCCCAAAGTGTTTCAACAAGGTGAAAAGTATACATTGCATGTGGGACCATCCTGCTGGCTCGTGTATTATTTTTTGGAGACTACATGCAGCCACTTTTCCAGGAACACACGGGCCATATTATTGTTATTATTATTTGTTTGTTTGTTTGTTTGTTTGCTTATTTATTTATTTATTTGGTCTTATATGCCGCCCTATCTCCCTAGCGACTCAGATCGTTTCACATAAAAAACACACAATACAAAAGTTAAAAGGAATTAAAAGATTATTAAACCCAATTTGACCAAATAAAGTATTTAAAACCCCATCACATGACACTTAAAACTAAGACCCGCCCCCTCAGTCCAGGCTGGTTTGTTTGCATAACCAAGTCTTTAGGCTGTGGAGGAAGGAGCGGAGGTCAGGGGCCAATCGCAGCTCCAGGAGAAACTGGTTCCATAAAGTGGGCACCCCACAGAGAAGGCCCTACCCCTAAGGACTGCCAGCCGACATTGTTTGGCCAACAGTACCCCAAGGAGGCCCTGTCTGTGGGCGCACACTGGGCGATGGGTATTCGATGCTGGCAGGAGACGTTCCCACAAGTACCCCGGCCATAAGCCATGTAGGGCTTTATAGGTAAGTACCAGCACCTTGAATCTCATGGGAGGGCAACCAAGGCAACCAGTATCACAACCCCATCACAAATTCTGCACCAGTTGAAGCAGTGGTCTAGCAAGCACATAGTGAGAAGAGTGAGTGACCGTGTGTAATGCATCTTGGTCCAGGTAGGGGCACAACTGGCGCACCAGGCGAACCTGGGCGAATGCCCCCCTGGTCACAGCTCCCACCTGCTCCTCCAAACTAAGCTGTGTATCCAGGAGGACACCCAAGTTGCGAACCTTTTCCATGGGGGGCAACACCTCTCCCCCCATGCCTAGAGGTGGAACATCCTGAATCGTCCGAGATGCTGGTACGCATAGCCACTTGGTCTTGGCTGGGTTGAGCTGGAGCCTGTTCCTCCCCATCCAGATCCGCACCACTTCCAGGCAACGAGACATCACGGTGAGGGCATCACTGAGTTGGTTTGGGGTGGAGATGAAAAGCTGGGTATCATCAGCATACTGATGATACCTCACCCCAAAACCACGGATGATCTCGCCCAGCAGCTTCATATAGATGTTGAACAGGAGGAGAGAGAGGACCGACCCCTGCGGCACCTCCACAAGCAGGGGGCTGTGGAGCCGACCTCTGCCCTCCTGCCAACACCGATTGTGAATGCCCCGAGAGGTAGGAGGAGAACCACTGAAGAACGGTGCCTCCCACCCCCAACCCCCCGAGGCATCGCAAGTGATATCAAATGATAAATAGCTCCTTTATTGTAATGCCTGAGACTGTGGCACCAAGGTGCACAAATTTTGCTCCTGTGGAACTCTTGGAAAATAAAAAGAGAAAAATATTTTAAACCTCTGAGAAGCTTAATGCCCTCTGCAGCATTTTCTTTAAAACCAGTCTCTCAAAGCACATGCCCTTCCTCCTCCAGTCATACGGTGGTGGCATTACCAACATACATTCAACCTTTTGATTGCTGAAAAGAGGGCAGGATTTAAAAGTGCAGCATCCAGATACAGATAGGTATCAAACCGTCTTTAAAAGAAAGGCTATTAGCATGGCTACTTTACTTCTACAGTGGCCATCGAACCTCTCCTTAGAAATACACCCAACAATATGCAAAAGCAAAAGTGCCATAGCCAGTGACAAGAGGTTTGTAGAACTAAAAATGACATCATTGGACTATCCTTTGATAGAGCAGTACCAAAGGGCAGATGGTGCAGCTCGGGATAAGTCAGTTCATAGCAGACAAGGCTAGGAAGCGGCTGTCATGTCCCCTCTGGAACAGCTGCTTTTAGGAGCTGAGAGCTAATGAGTCTTCTAGTAGTTCCTTTTCCTAGTCAAAAGCAAAAGCAATTTACAGAAAGCAGATCTTTGCAGGTCAGGCAGATGGGGATTCTGCTTCTTTCACAAATGAAGTTGAGCTTGCCCTGGGCAGCATTCTGCATCTCTGAATACTGCCTCCTGGAATGAAAAGAATTGCTCATTTCTCAGGTGCATTCTCCAGATTCCTGGCTTTGTGAGTGCAAGCAGGAATGCTGACCTTCCTGATCATGGGAAAGCCTTAGGGCAGCAGGTCCCAGAAATCATGGGCTGGGGAGAAAGATAGAGCAAAGGGGTTCCCCCCCCCAGCTTTTTATGTTCTGACCATACTTCAATCTAGCCAAGCTCTTTAAAGATCACATGGAGAAAACAAGGCTCATGAGAACATATTTTCTTCTGCTTGACCATTCTAAAAAAGGATCGGATCATTAGCAGCAGACGGTGGTGGTGGAGGGAGGACGCTGAGCAAAAGTTTTCCTTTGGGAAGGAACATACAATTCTCGCAGTTTAATCACTAATACTACTCAATCAGAGTGAGCACAACACAATTCTCCCGTGGGAAATGTGATCAAAACTGTGATACTTCCTCTTTCTTGCTGCTACTGCATACTCCTTAACCCCTACACTGATTCATAACTTAAAGTGGAAAGGCAGCAATGCTAAGAGGGAATTCTTGAACCAATACAATATTTTGTATTTGTATATTTGCATTCTGCAAGTTGGACTAACTTTATCTTTACATGGACAGATGCTAAAACATTATTTAGAGGAGAGGATGACACATCCTTTTACATATATTTGTTATTTCAGTTTTAAGGGAGTTTGGCACAGGCACAAAAGAACACAGTAGATGAAAGATGAAAGGTAAAACCAAACAAACAGAGAAATCACAGAGGCAGCGCAGAGCCATTTTAGCCCCTGAATGCGTGCTTGCTGTATGCATCCAGCATTGACTTCTTTTCCTTATAATACTGAATGTTCTCATTGGGCTTCTGGGCCTCTGTAAAATAATGAGATGTGTGGAAGTGTGAGTGGAAGGTGAGCCTGAGTATTAATTAGCAGGAGCTAGCAGCAAAAGGCATTTGTGCTTGATTTATTGCTCAATGTCAGCCAGGAAGAGGAAGCAGCCTGGTCCCGTGGTTTGAAATGGGAGAATAATGATTGATATGATATAGTCACATTGCAAGCTAGTACATTGTGATCTGGTACAAATTTTATGGCATTGGGATGTATCATCTCAGGGACGGCCCATACCTGATCCCCTTGCACTGTCCCATCCAGATGTTATTGAACAAGGACAGCCTTTGCTATCCTGGAAGCGAAAATGGAATCCCAGGGCTTTTGGCCAAGCAACCTGTCCTTCTCTGTCCCCTATCAGCTTCACCGTGGCTGCTTTCCTGAGCAGGAGCCAGCTGCCTCTCAACACCTAACAGATTCTCTTTCCTAATAGGGAAATAAAGTTTGTCTGCTTGATTATCATAGAGTGTTTCTTTGACATGCAGATCCAGCTTCAACTGTTGGCCTGTCCAGTTACTTTGGGGAATTACTGCCAGCTAGGGACAACTATGCAGGACAAAAGAAATGGAAGCTGTCTATATCTCCAAGGTATACATGTAACCAGAGGTGGTATTCAGCAGGTTCTGACCAGTTCTGGAGAATCGGTAGTGGAAATTTTTAGTAGTTCAGAGAACCGGCAAATACCACCTCTGACTGGAGATTTTACAGTATCTTTCCCCTGCCACGCCCACCAAACCACACCCATAGAACCAGTAGTAAAAAAATTTGAATCCCACCACTGCATTTGACCTCCCTGAAACATGCTTCTGAAATGTCAGCACAGAATCCAACAAGCAGAGCATTATGCCTGGCCTCTCACAAATCACTATCCAATGATTGCTTCCAACTGCACCCTCAGCGATGCATGCTATGACAATACTATACAACAACCAGCTGAGCTCTGGGACCAAAACAAGAGAATTCCCTTGGCTGGTTTCCTAGATACAGGATGCTGTTATAACAGTTGCTTCATTTATCCCCCCCTCCCATTTCTTCTTTTCGTCCTTGTACCTGATTAACTACTGCACAGATAGAAGGAATCCAAACCCCAAGTGTGCAGTGTGAGGGGGCAGAAACTGAAGCAACAGCTTTACCTGGGCAAAACAAACCAAAAGCTGATTCAATAGCAATTTAGTTGGAGGTAAGGCAATCACTCTGAAATTCTGCTTTCCTTAGAGAGAGCGGGTTGCTCAGAATTCCTATTAAGATGGAGGTAGTGGGGTAATCTTTGCTTCCACAGCTACTTTTGCAGGCCCTTGGGTATGTGTTGTTGTCTGCATTGGTTTTTCCAACCTGTTGCATCAGGAAGTGGGATCTTTTGTTCTTCTGATGAAATCATCCCATTGGATATTAGAAGAGGCTGTAGCAAAAAGGAGTGTCTTGAATAGTTTAATATACATCTGGATGTAATGGATTGTGAGAAAAACCTTGAGGAACAGAAAGAAGAGCCGCAAGGAAGATAGTGGATAGATAAGAGAAATCTGAGTTCAAAGCAGGAATGTAATTTGAGAAAGTGCTACTGAACTGACTCTCCTTAGTTCTCTTAAAGGAAAGGGTAGGGAGGAGAGAGGTGCAGTCAGACTTGTAAGATACTGTAACTTTATAATAAAAGTAGTATTTGCTCACAAGACTCCAAATGACACTTGAATCAATTTTCACTGAAACAAGTATCTTTCTTTAAACTAAGAGAAGAAAGAATAGGTTAAGGGAGATAAAATGATACTTCTTATCTGCCCCCTTCAGCATATAATATTTCTTCTATCACCTCTTAGCTTCTTGATATCAGTGAATGCACTCTGCTTTCCCCTCACACATGAGTTCAAATGAAACCATCCTAGCCAAAGTTTTGTCCTTCCTTTCAGATATCCAATGAAATGATGCAGATCAGAGGGATCCAAGATTTTCAGACTAGGGGCCAGGTAGGCAACAGATAATGGTAAAAAAAATGTCAAGATGTCAGCCACAATGGCATGATCGAACCTCTACCTGTTTTGAGGCAATAGCAATAGCACTTAGACTTATATACTGCTTTACAGCCCTCTCTAAGTGGTTTACAGAGTCAGTGTATTGCCCTCAAACCATCTGGGTCCTCATTTTACCGACCTCAGAAGAATGGAAGGCTGAGGCAAATTTGAGCTGCTGAGACTCAAACTGTTGAACTGCAGGCAATCAGCAGCCAGCGGAATTAACCAGCAATAATGCATTCTAATCACATTGCCATCACACCTCATTGTGAGCCATGCTGCTGTAGCCATCAACTTGACATTTTTTACTCGATCTTGCATATCCACATGCTGGAATTACTAGCATGTAGTTAGAAAAAAGTAGGCAGGGCTAGGACAGGCACAGGTGGGCAGCAATACATTCAATGTAACTTAATCACACTTATTTATTAAACACAATGAACATGATAATTCCTCAGAGGTTTATTCTTTTTTTTAAAGTGCCTTAAAAGTTGTATGTATTTTCATGAAAATTTACACCAATGTTCTAGCAGTAATACCTATGACTTAAGGCATAAACTGAATTTCAAGTTTATATTCTCCTGACATACAGAAAGAATTAATGTTTGGGCATAATTTCCCTGTTTTCTATTAAACAGCCGTATTCTTAAAGCCAAAATCATATTCATCCCATTTTTAAATGCATAAAGCTACTTTACTAATACATTTTCTTAATTGGTACATGAATTCAATCAGAGAGGAAAGCATTTAGCTTATTCACTTAAGTTATGTATCCATTTGTTTAGCTGATAGGGAAAAAACCTTTTCTTTGGACAGATAATCAAATTCTATCTGAGGATCATTCAAAAGGCCACCTTTTCTATCTCCCATACCTCTGAATCTAGTTAAAATGTGCTTGTGAATGAATTGGATTTTTTTTTACTATTTTCAGCTGTATTTGGGTAACAGCACATTATAGTTGTGGATGGCATTTTGCACAAGCACAGACCATGCACCCTCCTTGTTTGGAAGACAACCTCACTTGAACTCACTATAAAATTCCACAAATGGGTAAGAAACAATTAAAGGCTGATGTTGACATGTCTCCAAATCTTCTTTTGCAATCATTATCCACCTTTCAGAAAAGGGTATTTCCTGCTCACTAGGAAACTATTTTATTGTTTTACCTTTCTGGAACATTAGATGATGGTTGATGAAAAAGAGCTGCTTTTTCCGTTCTTGTAATCAATCTACAATCTACTAGGTTAAGAGCCAGTGTGTGAGCTTTTGAGGGAATTTCAGCAGATAGAATGAAAATGCAAAGTGAATGGAACTATATCATGCATATAGGTACTGTCAGTATTTCTAAGTATGGGGAGGGTTAGGGGGAATCTTTTTAAACTGGGTTAATGTTCAAAATGGGTAGTATCGGCCAATATCAAGTGCCAACCACCCTGTGCGAGCACACAGGCAGGGGCTTCCCGAGGTCCCATCAGCAAGTCAATGTCTGCTGGCGGTGCCCCGGGGCCGAGCCTACTCTGTGGCAGTTCCCGCCCTGTGGAAGCAACTACCCCTGGGGCTCTGTCTGGCCCCTGACCTTCGCACCTTCCATCACGACTTGAAGACTTGGTTATTTGAACAGGCCGGGCTGTGCTGATCTTCTGGGGGGATTTTTAAATTAATTCTAATTTAAATATTGGGCTTGTGTTTATTTAATTCTTTTTTAATTATTTATTATTGATGTTGATGTTTGGTTTTAGTTGTGAGCCGCCCCGAGTCTTCAGAGATGGGGCGGCATACAAGTCCAATAAATAAATAAATAAATAAATAAATAAATAAATAAATAAATAAATAATAAAACCCCAAATTTTGCAATACAATGAAAGAGACTTCTGGGAACTACAAAAAAACAGGGGTTGAGGACAGGCTCACCAAAAATGTCTAATAATGTTGATACTTTGGTGATTATTTTAAATTCAGGAGCATGCTCTCTTCAACAGGCAGAGGACTTTTCCAATATTTAAGAAAAGAAACAAGAGAGAATAAATTATGATTAAGTTGTATTGGGAAGTCATATGAGAGCAAACTGAACGAAAGACCTTAATAACTGGGTTCCATTAGTGTTACTGAGCAACTCAGGACACAGAAGGACAACATCTGTGTGCAGGAAGTACAGTCTGCTTAGCCTTGGCCTGATTGAATATGCTTCAAAAGAGTGAATTCTGAAGACAAACAGTTACATTGGAGGCAATGAGAATGCATCACTGCTCCAAAATTTGAGACAGTAAGACAAAGAAATTATTTATGCACCCAAAATAGTTTCCTGGTTTAGACCACTATAACTTTTTAGATCATGATGAAAGCTAGTTTACACCTAGCTCAGAATGACCAGCTTCTCTATATAATGGAGAAGCTGGTCATTCTGAGCTAGGTGTAAACTAACTTTCACCATGATACTAGTTCTAGTTCTTTTATAGCAACTAAGTAGAACTCATTTTTTGTTGCTCTGTGTTGTGTCTATTCAGTACTGTGTATGGGAATCTATAAATGCCAAGCTCAGTATGCAGATATAGGAAAACATGGTTTGCTTCATCACAAAATGGAGGGAGGGAAGTTAAACTATCAATTTTGTTAAGTTTGCATGAAGAGTCAGACGCGAAGAGCTTCAGTGAAGAGTTTATTAGTGACTACAGCTCGAATGGACCCGTCTTGGCTGGGCTACGGCTGCTACTTATAGCCAGCAGCCACAGTTGCCGGCCAATCAGAGTGCAGGGTTTTCCCGCACTTTTTTAAACCAATCATTTCTGACATTTTACAAGAACAGTTCAAACTTAACCAATGACATTCAAACTGCATACATAACACCCCTCCCCACTAGGTTCAGTCCATACTCAAACCCCAACCTATCTAATGTATTCTTTTAAATAGGTGGGGCTCTTACGTGTACGTTGAGACCTTCGTGGTTCAGAAGTTTTAACGTTCTCACCCAGTGAGAGAGGAAATGTGTCTGCTGACATTTCCCTACTGGGACTTCCTGTGAAAGAAGACCCTGTTTGATTGTTACAATCTGGTCTCTCCTCCCAACCCATCTCCAACCCAATGTCAACACCCAAGTCAGGTAGTGATGTGCAATCTTCCACTTCTAAGGGTGGATTTTGGCATTGTGACAGGTTTTGGAATGGTTCCTGTCGTAATGGCTCGTTACACATGGGATGGATTCTTGCTTGCTGATTATCCTGCTGCTCCTCCCCTTCCCCCCTAGAATTGACATCAGGTGAGGGAACTAGAGAGGAACAAGTGCGATGTTCCTGAGAAAACCTGGATCTAAGTTGATCAATGTGCCTGCTCCAGGGGAGTCCATCCCCTGTTTGCACCCTGTAAGAACGAGGGCCTGTGATTTGAGTTATCTCAGCAGGAATCCACAAAGGTTCACCCATAAGGTTCTTAGCATAAACAGAATCACCCACACTGAATGTGCAAACTTTGGAAGTGGAATCTAGTGGTGCATTGGGTGCGTAATGGGATGAAGGTCAAGGAAGACCTAAGTTTCCTACCCATCAACAACTCTGCTGGGGGTAGGAGTATGTAAGCTACTCTGCAACTCTCTCAGGTTAGGAGTGATGTGCTGAACACGTTTTCAACTTTCTCAGTGATGTCCCCAGGTCCAGTTGCTGAAGTTTCTCCTTGGTAAAACGTACCATCGTTCAGCCTGGCGTTAGCCGAAGGGTGCCCAGGGCAGTGAGGGCATGTCTAATACCCTGTTGTGCTAAATAGGATTCAAAAGGTTGGATGTAAATTGAGGGCCATTGTCAGAGACAAGAACATCAGGTAACCCGTGGGTTACAAAAAGTTTTTTGAGCTGCTTGATGACAGCATCAGTTGTGGTGGGTGCCATAGGGATTACCTCTAGCCATTTGGAATATGCATCTACTATAATAAGAAAGGTGTGCCCTCTGGTAGGGCCTGCGAAATCAATGTGAATCCTAGACCATGGGCCCCTAGGACTTTCCCATTCCTGTTTGGGGGCAAGAGGTGGGGCAGGCCTGATTACCTGACAGTTGGGACAAGATGCAACCCAGTTTTCAACCATTTTGTCAATACCTGGCCACCATACATAACTCCTGGCCAATCCCTTCATCCTTACAATACTAGGATGACCCTCATGTAACATTTCCAAAACCTCTTTTTGTAGTTTTGCAGGAATAACCACCCTGTTACCCCACAAAATACATCCTCTTAATACAGATAATTCAGTTTGCCTGGACTTAAAAGGTTGGGCCAGGTGAGGTAGATCTTGAAGAGGCCAACCTTTCTTAATCCAGCCTATAACAGGAGCCAATAAAGTGTCTTTGGCAGTCTCTCTGGAAATTTCAGCAGCATGCACTGGAAGCTTGGCAACAGTTTCTAGGAAAAAGGTGTGTGCCTCAGGTTCAAAGTCCTCCTTGTGATAAGGAAGTGGGCAACGACTCAGTGCATCAGCATGTCCAATGTCCTTGCCAGGCTTGTGGATAAGTTTGTAAGAATAAGCAGCAAGAAATTCAGTCCATCTCAGCATTCTTGGTGACAGGATAGTAGGTGTAGGTTTATCTCCTGCCACAATGCCTAACAAAGGTTTGTGATCTGTAACAATGGTAAATGTTCTCCCATACAGATATTCATGAAATTTCTTAACAGCTGCAACAATTGCCAATGCCTCCTTGTCCAATTGGCTGTAATTCCTCTCTGCCCTGGTCAAAGTGTGAGAGTAAAATGCAATAGGGGCTTCTCTCCCACTGGGAAGCCTGTGGCTCAAAACCCCTCCAAAGGGGGATGCATCACAAGTCAGTACAACAGGAAAATTCTCAGAGAACTGTATCAGTACAGCATCAGACGTGATTAGTCTTTTAATACTGTTAAATGCTGATTGTTCCTTCCTTCCCCAGACCCAAACAGACTTTTTATCCAGTAATCTGTGCAATGGTTGCCTTCTGAGGTAGGAACATGTGATAAAAGTTAATGAGTCCAAGGAAGGCTTGCAAATCTGTTTTGCATTTAGGTCTAGGGGCTTCTTTGATTGCTTGAACCTTGGCATCAGTAGGGTGGATGCCACGCTTGTCAATCATATAGCCCAGGAACTCAACCTTGTCAGTTTTAAGAGTGCATTTTTCTTCCTTGACTTTTAACCCCGCTTTCCTGAATCTGGTAAGGACTTCTCTGAGTCTTTCTTGTAACTGAGTATCATTTTCAGCATAGATTAACACATCATCAAAGTAAGGTACTACCCCTGGCAGTCCTTGGAGGATCCTTTCCATAAGGCTTTGAAAGATGCCTGGTGCCACACTTACTCCAAATTGTAACCTTTTACATTTGAAGGCACCTCTATGAGTCACAATGGTTTGGGCCTCTGCAGTGGCATCATCAACTGTTAGTTGTTGATATGCCTGGGCCAGATCCAATTTGGCAAAGATTGTACCCCTGCCAAGAGAATGTAATAGATGATGCACCACTGGAACTGGGTATGCGCTCTGCTGCAGCGCATGGTTCAGTGTCCCCTTATAGTCCCCACAGATTCTTACTGACCCATCAGTCTTGACAGGTGTGACTATGGTGTCTCCCATCTGGAGTGGTCAGTGGGCTCTAAAACTCCTTGAGCTATTAGTTTATCTAATTGTGCATCAATTTTTCCTTTAAGGCAAATGGGACCCTTCTTTGGGCACCTTGGGTAGGTGACTTGGCATTCTTTTGCTCCTTGCCTGTCCCAGCAAGCTTGGGCTATCCTTGTCCACGATGGTCAGGGGCAAACATTTGGTGTGGCCTTTGAACTTCACGTTGAATTCTCTTGTTCCAACTACTTTCTCACTGAAGTTGTTGGGCTTGAAATCTTTGTCAGGAAACTTTCTTCTGTGTGGTGGAGTTCTGGATGATTTGCAGACTCTTGCTAAGTGACCTCTTTTTTCACAACGAAGGCAGATGGTATCAAGAAACTTGCATTCGGTGCGGGGGTGGCCCCCCCCCCACAACCTCTGCAATAAAAGTCTTGCCTTTTTCTTCCCAGGTCTTTCTTTTTCTTTTCCATTCTGAGTCTATAAATTCCTTCCTCCACCTCACTGCAGTCTGATTCAGAATCTATTTGCTCGCAATGAGTTGTTGTGGACTTTTCCACATCAGAATGGCTTGAGGCCTTGTTAATTTTCTTCATGGCTGCCGCTGAGGACTTAGTGGCTTCTGCTGAGGAGGCCTCTTCTATGGCTTCCTTCAACGTGATCTTAGGTTTTAATAACAATTTGCTCTGAAGCACTTTGTCTTTGAGGCCTAGAACAAATCGATCGCACATGGCCTCCTCCAAGTTGTTAAACTCGCATGCACCCCCAATGTCTCTTAAACTTGCCATGAAGTCGTTAACGTTTTTGCTTTCCCCTTGATCCCAATGGTAAAACTCATGTCTCTTAATGAGGCACGATACTTGTGGGGCGTAATGGGCTCTTAAAAGCTTTTCTAAATCAGGCCATTCCATTACCTTCACGTCTGCAGCTCCCGCCAATGCCTTCGCCATCTTGAAGACTGCCGGACCGCAGTGCGTAAGTAAGACCGCCCTCTTCCGCTTCTCGGAGATGTCGGCGAGGTTGTTTCCTTCCAAATACAATTGGAAGCGATCCGCATACGATTCCCAGTCTTCTGCCGCCAGATCGAACGGGCTGGGGGGGTGTTCAGCGCAGCCATCTTGCTCTTCTGCTTGTCTTCCGCGTCGTCTTCTCCTCAGGGGAATCCCACCTTCGTCGCCAGTGTTAAGTTTGCATGAAGAGTCAGACACGAAGAGCTTCAGTGAAGAGTTTATTAGTGACTACAGCTCGAATGGACCCGTCTTGGCTGGGCTACAGCTGCTACTTATAGCCAGCAGCCGCAGTTGCCAGCCAATCAGAGTGCAGGGTTTTCCCGCACTTTTCAAACCAATCATATTTGACATTTTACAAGAACAGTTCAAACTAAACCAATGACATTCAAACCTACATACATAACAAATTTCACTGCTTAAAACCCCCCAATCCTAAAGTTATGCTCCAGATCTCCATAATTCTTTAAACAAATGCTGGTCTGACCATCCTGATGATGTTGTAAAAAAAAGCAAAAAAAAAGTTCCTAATCTAGAAGAAGTTTCAACTGGTCTTTCAGGAATGCGAGATTTAGCATACCACAACTCCTAGGGTTTACAAGTTGCTCCAATTAAAAAATAAATTCATCCTTTGCAAACCATTTTTAGACATTTGCTAGCAGGCAGTTGGTGGGGTGGGGTGTCAGCCTTTCTAATTCTTAACGAAGGGGTGGAAGACACACAGTCATGGGTGCATTCCTCCCAACACACAGAAGAACACAAGAACTGTCTCTATGATGCCGGAAACTGTTGCAGCGTAATAGCCAGCTTAAACTATGGACCAAAAATTCTTGGATTTTGCTTCTGCCATGATGGCAGTAGATGGTTTAATGCTCTCTGCCTTTTGCTACTTGTTCTCTGCAATATAAGAGTTAATTATACTGACTTGACTTACAGAGTTGTAAAGATTATAAGGAGTAAAATGTTTCCAAAGGACTGTGGGTATATAAAAATATCTTTAAAAAGTTAAGTGATTTGTTATTGCATTTCAACAAGCACGAAATAGATCATGCTTATTGAACAGCATCCATCTCTGCAAAAAAAAATGTTGATACACCCAACCTCCACACAGATCTACAATATACTAAAAGATAGCTGCTCATCATCCTATGTTATGGAATTATGGGTGATTAGGAAAGCTGGCTTCAGGGTGTAGGGGTAGTAAAAACTAAGTCAAAATGGTGGCTGTGATCATGAATTAAAGCCCTACCCCTTTTTATGTGTGATGCATGTGTTACCTATGAAACAAAGGGCAGGGCTTCAATTATCTATTTGCAGCTGCCATCTTGACCTTTTTTAGATACCTTCATGGAGATCCCTGAACTCCCAGTGAGCTCAGGGGAGAGTAACCGCCCAAAGTCACTCAGCTTTTGTGCCTAAGGTAAGACTAAAAGCCCCCAAATTCTAGTGCAGCATATTTAACCACTGTAGTAAACTGCTTCTCTTTCTCTTTAAATTTGTATGTAAACAGTAGCTTTCCTCAGTGTGCAAGTTATCTCCCCACCCCTTGCCCTCAGGCCAAAGCTAGACTGATTTGTGGACTAGGACTGAACACTCTGAAGAACTGAAAACCATCAATCACAGAATGTAGACTCCATCTTTAGACTGAAAACCATCAATCACAGAATGTAGACTCCATCTTTCTTTTAGCATGGTTCTCCAGATGTGAGATGTTGGAGATGCTTTTCAGGGAGGGAAAGGTTATTATTTTGACTTTCAAATCAAATCTTTGGAGCTACTGTAGTCATAACATTTTAGAGATGTTGGAAGTCATCTTGTCCAGCCCTTGGAACCAGTGCAGGAATCTTGCAACTACAACATCTTTGACAGATGACTACACAGTTTCTGGTTAAGTACTACGAATTCCCAAGGCATTCCATCCCACTACTATATTAAACTGTTTTTTCCTAATACTTAACTAGAAATTATTGCCTTATTAATTAGTCATACCATTCTAAACAGTGAAGAATGAAGCTGTCTCATCTCCTGCACAGCAGTCCATCAAATATTTGAAAATTTCTGATAAACTTTTTGATAAACTGGGAGGTAAGTTTACTTCAATTATAATCAGTTTTCATTAATGTGTGAAAAGATACTTACCCAACTGTCATAATCAATATTTTAATATCACACATAGGCCATGGATTAGTTGTGTAAACCTCCAGCCAGTGCTAAGATCAGGATTTGACTCGTTCTCACATGATAAATTATGACTAAGGGAGGAGTGGAAGAAGACAAATGAAAGAAGGGGAGAGAGGCAGCAATAATCTTGTTCAGTGACAAAGATGCTGTTTCTTAGGGATAAACCATATGTTGTACAGGAAATTGTTATACTGTACTTAGGATATGTGTTACAGTGCTTAGAGAGACAACATTCAAATCAGTGTTCCAATACCTAAGGGGCTGCCACAAAGAAGAGGGGTCAACCCAGGGGTGGGATTCAAATTTTTTAACAACCGGTTCTGTGGGCGTGGCTTAGTTGGTGGGCGTGGCTTGGTGGTCATGTTATTGGCTGGGTGTGACCAACTCAATATCACTCACAACGAGGCATGCATCTCCTCACCTGGCCTCTCATGACTGTGGGGATGCTGCAACAGTTGTAAGTGTGAAAAACAATCATAAGTCACTTTTTTCAGTGCCATTGGAACTTTGAATGGTCACTCCACACAAGCAAAGTACCAGCAAAAGAGATAAAAAAAAAACCTCCAGAGAAGTTCCAGAGACAGGAAGTCTAGTCCTGCCAAGAATGTAATAAGGGTTAACGGAGAGGCAGTTTCTGTAAGCAACAGCAGAATGTTTCCTTCCTGCCTTCCTTACAGGATTAGGCCAGTAATTTCTTCTAACAACCAGTTCTCCGAACTGCTTGGAATTTTAACAACCGGTTCTAGCGAATAGGTGCGAACTGGTAGAATCCCACGCCTGGGTCAACCTATTTTCCAAAGCACCAGAAGGCAAGACAAAAAAATAATGGATGGAAACTAATCAAGGAGAGAAGTAACCTAGAACTAAGGAGAAACTTTCTGACAGTGAGAACAATCAACCTACAGGACAGGTTGCCTTCAGAAGTTGTGGGTGCTCCATCACTGGAGGCTTTCCAAAAGAAACTGGATAATCATTTGTCTAAAATGGTATTGGATCTCCTGCTTGAACAGTGAGTTGGATTAGAAGACCTCCAACTCTGTTATTCAGTTAAAATTCAGATTCCTGCAGAGCTGTGAAAAGCATTAGGCAGGTAGAGCTTATCTTGAGGATGTTGGAAAGATAAACCAGGAGGAGACTCATGGACTCCACCTTGAAGGGTTCCCCCCCTCTTTTGTGCATGGGGGCGTGGGGAGGGGATGATAGATTACAAATGATAATTAAGTTCTAAAACTTTTCTGGGTAGTGACAATAAGGAAAGAATGTGGAAATTACAAAGGAGGAAGTTCTGCTGGAGCAAAAAGTATTCTTACTGATATCATTTATCAGCATTAGAAATGGTCTTTTTCTGATGGAGAGACAAGGAAGAGGGATTTCCAGCAAACCAATCAAGTTTTGTTTTGTTTTGTCTCTGAAAAGAATATTCAAACTTTTCTTATCTTTCCGCTTTTCTTTCACATGTAAAGATTAGTTCAACTGAAATGTTTTTATTGTAAATTTTAATTCAGGATATATAATTTGTGAATGCTTGTATAACACTGTATGATCATTATTATCCAGCTAGAGCCCGAAGATTATTATTAGCCATCTAGAGTAACCCAACACTGAGATAGGCGGCAAATAAATTTAACAAATAAACAGTTTTTACTTCTACCACTGAGTACCTCTCATTCTTTTTTTAATTAAAAGAAGAGGTTTCCTTCATTGTTCCCACTGTAGTAATGTCAATAAAAATCTTGTGACATCAGAAAAGCCAAAGATATATTTATGATTGTAAGCCTCTATGAACTATATAAATAAATAAAATATAAAAGCTAAGCTGATTTCTAAAACCATTCTGAAAAGTTAGCAAGTCAGGAGGGAGTTTTAGTTATGAGGCAAACAGTGACAAAGATATGCTCATTGTGCTTGCAAAATATTTGCCACCTAAAGTTTACATACCTGGTAAATGAACTTAGAGGGACAGAAGAATCAGAATTTCCTTGCAGTTCTCTTCAATTTAAATAATTTATTTATCAGTTGGAAAATTAATTTTACAGTGGGGCAACATTACCTAGGAGGCTGGAACACATGCAAAATGTGGTAGCCATATATTGTTCCTGTGCAAAACCAGTACAGGCAGTCCTCAACTTACAACAGTCCATTTAGTGCAGTTCAAAGTTTCAACGCCCTGAAAAAGTGACTTATGACTGTTTTTCACACTAATGACCATTGCAGCATCCCCACTGTCACGTGATCAAAATTCAGATGCTTGGTAAGTGGTTCATAATTATGATGGTTGCAGTATCCTAGGGTCATGTGATCAGTTTTTACGATGTTCCAGATTCACTTAACAATCATGTTACTAACTTCATAAATGCAGTGATTCACTTAACATCTGTGACAAGAAAAGTCGTAAAATGGGGCAAACTCACTTAACAAATGTGTCACATAGCAACATAAATGTACTGAAGCAGAGGCTTGATGCCTTACCTTGTGTAGTTGTGTAGACGGATAGACAACTGTAATTTTTTTAAAGCTCCCCCTAAAAAACAAATACATAGTATGGAAAACAGAACTCAATCATTGGAACTGACTTTAGCATTTGTGCAGCATGAAAATTGGAACCAAGCTAATAAGTGCAGAAGGGCTTAAAGTGCTGTGCAAATATGCAATGCTACCAACTTTAGACATGTATCATTTTTACCAGATCTTTGGCGCCACAGTCCATCAGTGCATCCCTGACTGATTTCCTGTTTGCATTCTTGCAATTTCCTGAACGGGAAACAAATCCACCGCTTTCTCATTTCATCATAGAACACATTCATGCTTTCCTACAATGGATGACACTGACCTCTGGTACTTAGATCTGTGAACCTATTCAAACAAGTGTAGCTACAGTGGCCTGTTTGGATAATTCTTGCAAGGCACAGTTGGAAATTTTGCATGGCTACATAGAGAAGGAATATTGTCAACGTACAAGACCACAATGCCCGAAATCCAATTTGGGGCAGAAATCACTGTGAACCATGTGCTTGTCATTCAAAATGAAATGTTAGCATGAAATGTAACAAGCTCTCCCCTTTGCACACCCAGATGAACTACAGGCCTCCCACATTTGATCAATACCAATCCAGCAGGAGTAGATGCATTTAGCAATAGCACTTCACAGTGCTTTACAGCCCTTTTTAAGCGGTTTACAGAGTCAGCATATTGCCCCCAACAATTTTGGGTCCTCATATAGTACTTCTCTTCCTTGTAGCATGCCTAATAAATAGTTGGCTCAATTAATAGAGTCACATGAGAGTTGCAAACAGCACAGAAGCGCTGGACTCAGTCCCCTTTGGTGGGTAGATAGATTTCTCAGTTCTGCAGAAATTGGAAATTGTCAAGGGAGTCTTGATATCCCATACTGATAGAATGGAAAATCAGGCCAAGCTGAGAATAGTTCCTGATTTAATGGAACAGATTCTTGCATTATCGGGGAGGGGGGAGAGGGGCTCTTCTACATGGTCTTCTCTTTAGCCTCCATTATGCTTGTTTTTGAGCAAAAGTGGATCTCATTAGCCCCTGCTGGAGAGAAAAGTATTGTAAAAATCTGAAGCTTTAGTAGCACACACTAGTTCACACATTTCCCCGATTGAGACACATTCCTCTGCAGCACATACCACTGGCCTTGTTATCAGCACCCTTTGCTTGTTTGCTGGAAAAGGGTAGTGATGATGTTATGACCCAATGCTTCCTTTCCTTCCTGGAAACTATGCTTTCAGTGTTACGCTACCTCTCTGATAAATGTCTTTCACAAAACATAGAAAAAATAAAACAAGAACTTTTGGACTTTGGAGGTCTGAGAAGGGGAGGAGGTGCTTTCTCTCTTCCTCCCCCCTCCCCTTTCCCTCCTCCTCATATTGCCTAATCCCTATCTGTCTCTTGATCACATACAGGACTGGAAACAAGTTGTAGATTTTTATTTTTATTTTTTACTGCATGCATGAAATAATTTTCTCCCTTAATCCCGTTGTAAAATTGTTCTCTTCCACTTCTGAGTTTTGGCTAAAAGAGGACACTTTCCCCCCACCCACCCCAACAAGATCTAAGAAAAATTACTATAAAAAATATGTTGGATCAACGGCTGAAAAGTTTTGCCTGAACTCTGAAAGCTGAACAGCAGCTGCTGGTGCTCCTGTTATCATGTGCATTTCCAAGTCATCCAGAATACTTACACATCAACATGTGATCATGTACATTTCTTTATGCTTTCAGGTTTAGGCAGTGCTGCCAAGAGGCACAGCCGGGTTGTAGATGGCAAGAATTGCAGTTTGCACATCTAGAGGGTATCACATTGAGAAGGCAGCTCTATACCAACTCTCAGAGGATAAGAAGGCAGAATAAAGCCAACAAGATGGGGGAGAAAATAAGTTTGCTTGTGCTCTGTTAATATCTCTTTTAAATACTCCAGAATATCTGACTATTTTGATAACATTGTAAAAATTCTTCACCAAGTGAAGAGGGATATATAGCCATTTCCAAGGGGAAAAGTAAAAACAATGGGATACCCAAAGGTCATCCATTCAAACCCCTTCATATTCTTATTGAGTACAGATTTGTTCAGTTAGGGAAGATCTTGCTGTTTTTGCCATCAAGATTTCACAGGGCAAGGATGGGCAAAGCTCCTTGTTAAAAAGATCATGGCTCTTTTAGCTGAAAAAGTTGTCTGGAAAACAAAGTTTTTGAAGCTTGGCTCGAGGCTCATGATTTCATTAGGGCAACTGCCAGAATTCTGACACAATGAAGACCAGGGCAAGCTTCCTTCAAACTCCGACATGGATTGTAAAATATGACACCAAGGCAAAATTAGGAATGTTATTTTTAAAGACCAAATGGACAGGTGGGATCTGGATGCCACAGGATTGTATGAAAAGCCAATGTCTGATTATAAGAGGTTCCTCCTCAGCATGGATCAACAATCCTCTAAATAAATGATTAAATGGAGACCAACAAGTCACAAAAACGATTTATAAATCTCACAAAGACTGAGAAGTTTCTGATGAAAACAGCATGATATATTCGAACTTCTCATTCTGAGCAATAAAGTCTGTTAAATATTCACAGCTCTCCTTCATGCAAATTAAATTATAAGCCGCTCTGAGATCCTACTCGGTAATAATGCATAACTTTTTGCAATTCAGGGAGGATGAAAAGAAGGTAATGATCCCTAATGATTGCAGAGTTCAGGAGCCTATGGTCATATGGAACTATCCTCATATTTAACGACAACAGCAAAAAGGTAGGAGAACTTGTTGGAGTAGAAAAGGGACAGATGAAACTCTTTTGCACGTTGTCATCAATAAATTAATTAGAGTGTCTAATTATTTCTGATAATGTATAGCCATGTTTTCCCAGAAATAAGACTTATGTTAGAGAACTGAATGAGACGGGAGGTCTCTGTTGGCATGAATGCAAGCAATTTACACTCAAAATGCATAACATATTTGTAGTATACAATTATTTCTTCAACACAACAATGAAGAGAAAGTATAGTTGTTGTAGCTACAAAACAAAAGGAATTTCATGGTGTGGAAACTTCCTTTTCCAGGCAGCAGATAGTAACGTAAGAAAACAGCAATCTATCAATAATAAATAAGCACCCACAGATGCTCCTAGGGGTGAAGTTATTGTTCCTTGTGTTACTATTATGATTACTACAGTAGCATGTTTACATGGCTGCAGTCCAGGGCGTGCTAGCATTTTCCATCAAAGCTTACCACTCAGGGATTTTAATAGCTCATTTCCAGGCATAGTCATTTGAGGATAAGATGCGTTGCTTGGTTTATGATTCCTAAGGATCAAAGAAATATTTTTTTAAAAGTATTTTACTTTACAAATTTCCTTTAAAACATGTCATGGGAGAGGTTGTTTTTAATTAAGGCATCAGTTATCAAGCTATAGTTTTAAAAATACTTGCTGAAATAGGCTACAAATACCTCCAGTTTAAGATTCACTGCTCCACCCAAATCTGAGTTATGAGATGAGCTTGTACTTTTTAAAATCAGGATTCTTGTATTTGATCTGATTCTGGAACTTACCATCCCTTTTGGGACCCCTTAGCATCACATAGAGCAAAAGTCACTGCAGGTGCCTTTCAGATGTGTGAAGATAACACCCAGGATTTCCATTGCATAGGGATTCTGGGAGTTAATAGTCCCGACACATTTAGAGATTAACATACCATGAATGCTTTAAATTCTGAGGGCAAAGAAAAAACACTGGCAAAGACACAATTAATGTGAACTATGTTTCTTTGTCACTTACGTCACGTGAGGAGATTGAACAGTATGGCATAAAGTTGGAGAGTACAGTGAGTTCCCTCTCATGGGAGGCTTTCAATCAAACTCTGAGAAAGCATCTAGAGCAGCCTTTGCAATCTAGTGTTCCTTCACTGAATTGGACAACAATTCTGATCATCCCTGATCAGGATGGAGTCCAGTGGTGGCATTCAACATTTTTTATTACCGATTTTGTGGGCATGGCTTGTTGGGCATGGCAGGGGAAGGATACTGTAAAATCTCCATTCCCTTCCCACTCCTGGGGGAAGGTTACTGCAAAATCCAATTCTCCCCCACCCCACTAACCTGCTTTCCAGCTTTGTTCTCCTGTGCAGGGCAACAAAAGAAGACCCAGCTGATCAACTGGAACTTAGGAGGCAGAGAATAGATGGGGGTGGGGCCAGTCAGAGGTGGTATTTGCTGGTTCTCCGAACTACTGAAAATTTCTGCTACCGGTTCTCCAGAACTGGTCAGAACCTGCTGAATACCACCTCTGATGGAGTCATATAACAACTTCATCTAGCTCTAGCATGCTCTGGTGTTTTTCTTTTTAAGCCCTGGGCCCTGAACTGTTTGTGGGTGAATGGGTGGGTTAGAGTTGACGACCTATAAGACTCCGGCCAACCCTGTGATTATTTTCACACCATCAATCTGATGGTATGAAACCTGGCAACATCTGACAGCACGCTCCTGGCAGCATCTTCTTTTCCACTTCAAATCTATAAGCAGAAGGGCATTCCATCCTTCCTTCCTCTGGTGCATTCCATCAAAGCATCCAAATAAATGTCAGGCGCCTCCTTTGTCACTGAGTAAGGTAAGAAATGCTGGTGAATCAGATCCATTACTTTCTCCACCTCTTCCTGCAGCCATTGACTAAGCCATCCTCCCAAGCTGCCAGCCTTACTTTCAGATTAAAGAAAATAGATTTCCTCTTAACCCACTTCTCTTTGAAGCATATTGTAGTGTGGAAGCGGAAGGCAGCATCACAGGTGAATCACGGATAATGAGCAGGTAAACTTGCCTCGTGCAAGTTTCTTCCCTGAGCAGCACATGTTGGGGCCTGTCTATCTGCTAGTTAGCCAGCCAGCCATTGTACCTCCTTTGCTCAAGAAGGAAGGCATGGGGCCAGGCTATTCAGACTTAGAAAGCAGACAGATCCATTTTGCAGTGTCTCCCCTCCGCGAACAGCAGCCTCTCCAAAGTGTGTGCAGACACATCCATCTTCTGTCACCATCCAAACTCCCTGCGGGATGCAAGGACATCACCTGCATTAATAAGCTCCAGCGCTTTGCTTTGCACAGAATATCAGTGCTTTCCAAGTGGAAGATTTCTTTTCAGTTAATTCACTTGAGGCTCTAAAGAACAAGTTATTACCATGCTTGTAACACCTCACCATAATGGTACCACTAGGCATGGCACTTTCAATAATTTCTCTCCTTTCCCTTTCTCAGGTTAGAAATCTATATACATTACCCCGTAATATTCAGTTCAATGAATCCAAGAGCAATCATTCTTATGTGTAAAAATTAGAGAATAGTTCTTCATGAGTACTATGATGAAGAATCCATTATCTCGGTCTGACACAGGCAAGAAAACACAAAATACAACCCATTATCCATGCCTCCCAACCAGCAGAGAATTCTGAAAGTTATCAGGAAGAAAGCAAGTCAGATAAATCTCCAGATCAAGATCCAGAATTAGAAAAGAACTTTAATTTCATTGAACAGCTCCTTATTAAAATGTTTTGTAGTGTCTTTTTTTTGCTGAATCCTGAATATTTTATTAAGAGCATTATTTTAAATCCTGTGGGTGGATGCAGGAAATATTCAGCATAATCTAAATGTAATAGTCTATACTTAGTTTTAAAAAGTCATCCTAGGAATCTGCTGAGTGGTGGTATATAAACACCTAAGAGCAAATAAAGGCAGATGCAAACAAATAAAAGCAATATTAACTTAATATCTAACAGTATGCATACTTTAAAGCATTATTTAGTAGATCCTTATTTACAACACTAATAGTAAGGAATAACAAATGAAAGAAGAGAACTGTAATTAAATTCATCAGGAAAAATAGAGGTTATTGCTAAATTATGCATCTCCTATGAGAGCTTTTACTATATATCATGCAAGCTTTCCTTCCTTCCTCCTGTGACACCTTATAGTATGAACACTTGCATTGCCAGACATAGTTGTAATCTTCCCATGGGTTGGACCTGCAACCAATCAAATAATACCATCACTATATAATTTTGAGCCTATCTTCCTATTGCTGCAGTTGCATGGTTTTCTAGAAATGCAGAACTGAGAATGACAGCTGCATTTCACTCTGGTAGCTTAAATGTGCAGTGATTGAGGGGAGGTATCTCCCAAACCTGGCCTCTGTCCCACTCCTGGCCTTTCGCTTAGTACTAGTGTAGAGCTACAGTTAGATAAAGGGGGCAAAACACAGGATTATCATACAGAAAATGTGCAGAAATGATGCTTCCATTTTCTTTTACTGATTTTTTTGGGGGAAGGGAAGGATTGATGAGGAGGGAGCAAAAAGAAAAAAAATTCTTGATGCAAATACTAAGAGGACAGGATGGAGAACTTAAGTTTCTTATCAATAGCAGAATACTATTTGGCTGAGACAGTTCTGTATACCAGGCAGGACAAATTTTAATGGGACCTCTGTTTCTAGTCAACACTGAGCATCCCAGTACCAAAAAGTCTGCAACACCCTGGTAACTAAAACAGTGTGAATAGCCATTCAAGCGCTGCTCTGTGTCGGTTTGAAATTAGAAGATTTATTGGGTTCTCTGAAATGCTCTGGGGAGATCACAAGGTAGAGCCCACTGCCTTGCTTAAATGGCATTGCAACCCACATTAAAAAGGAGAGGAGATTTCACTATGCAGGTAAGGCTGTCATCCTAGTTATTTTTACCCTTCCTGCAAAAGCTGTTGCTCCCAGAACTCACTTTCAGCTGATTCTCCTGTTTTGTGCACACCTCAGAATTAGTCACTGGATACCTGTGAGAGCAATCTGGGCCTCCCACCACACCTCTCTTCAGTGTAATCTTAATGTCCGCACTTTCCCTAAAAACCCAAACACCAAAATAAACATAAACGAACAATTAAAACAATATAATGAAAGTTTGGGAAAGGTAGATTTATTGTAACAATGCTAAAAGGTTTTTTCTACCTCCCATAAACTCTGTGTGTACCTCTTCAAGGGAGATACGTCTCGCAATTTGAGATACTTTGCAGGACGAAACAACTTTGGCCTTTGAGTAGAACCGTATGTCAGAGAACCTATAACAAAAGGTGGCTCCCAGGATAATTTGCACTTTGTGAGCTGCCCAGAGTTGTATTTTAATATGAGAAGTCATACAGATGTTATATATGCACACATACATACTGTACATGCATATATACATGTGTTATGGGCTTTGTTTACCTGATTGCACCTGCCATTTTGAAGCCATTGCTTTGGATGCTTCTGATTAGGCCTACCTAGCCCTAGCTTTTTCTTTCTGTCACATTGAAAAATCGCAATCTGAGAATTGTTTTGAGATGCTTAATCTTCTGGAAGTCACATGCTACACGGAGGCTTAGGTGAAGCACATGTTCCCAAAAGTTTTAAAGCAAAATTTAAAAAGAGGGGCTCAAATACTCTATGCTTCTCTTACCTATGGTATCCACATTAAGTCTCCATTAAGTTTAGAAAAGAACCAAGACAATTTTTGAAATAATCATTTTTTTATTACAGCAGTTCATAGAAAAAAAATTACGTAAGCTGGGACAATGTCTGATAAACAAGAAATTGGTACATTACCTGAAAGTCCTCTTCTTTTCCCTGATGTCAAAACAACAACCCTAAGCTCCTGGAACCTAATTTGAATATTGACCAATGAATAAACATATATCCATAATCTATTCCTGAAAATTATTTGCAAATCCAATGTCTTCTAATAATTCTTTTTATTTATCGCCATGTGTGAAAAGTCCACTACTCTTGCTTGCAAATTATCAAGCAAAACCTGTATATTCTGAATGCACAATGAATTGTCTTTCTTTGACACACTGCATACACAGTGTGTTACTTCTCTCTCTAGCTGTAGGATTCCAAGTTTTCTTTTTCACCTCTTTGGGAAGCAGTAACTCAACTCTTGGGGCAAGTTCAAAAACAATTAACCTGAACATGATTTAAGGTGTTACAACAGAAATCTGTTTAACCATGACCTGTAGCCTCCCAGTGACCTCTGAAAACCACTAGAAATTATCTGAACTAAAATGGCTGCTTATAATAAAAGGTCAATTGGTGGGAGGATTAAGGAGGCGCTGAACTGTATTGGCCACTTTTTCCAGCTTGTCAGTTTCATCAGAATTGGCTTGCACAATCCCATGAATCCCAGGCATAATAGGGATGATTTTAGTTGTCATTTGTCTTCCTTGTCCACCACATGGTTCTATGCATTTCCCCCACCCTGATTGTTTAATTTAGCCCACAGAAGAGCACTGTGAGATTACACTATTATTTATTCATTTTGCTTTGCATTGTACTCTCAATGCAAGCCCAAAGGCTTAAGATACATGAGATATTTCAACATAATATATAGAGATATGAGATATTTCAATGTAATATATAGAATCAACAGCTGAGAAACATGAAAAGAAATAAAATGTACCTGCTTGATTCTTGCTATCAAGTGACTGGCATACACAAAGGTGGACAGATACATGCATAAAATAGGTGCTAATATACAGAATATGCAGAGATGCAAATATTGGACTTGCTACAGTTTAAATTAGGGAACAATATACTGCACCATGAGAATAGAAAATAGTGACATGTATTAGCTTTATTAGGGTTTTTTTTGCTTTATTTATTTCATTGATATATTATAGCTGCCCACCTCTCGTACATGATTCTAGACATTATCCAGTTGTTAATGTTGATAATAAGCAACTTCAAAGATGTTCTTTCATATTATTCTTTATTTTAAACAGGGATTGGGTGAACTGCCTTTCAAACAGAAAAACATCTTCTATAAAGCAGTGCACAGGCTCTTCCTACTTATTTCTATCGTCTGGAGCAGCACAAAACATGATGGAATACACATATTAGATCTATGCCTATTGACTCAGAAGTATTTGTAACTTAGTTTCAAGTAAGGTGTATATCCAAGTTTCTAGTGATAATGGTTAGTTGTATGCATTATGCTGCATTAAAATCAGAAGAAACTGATTTTACTGGCATTTCTTTTTCTATCCTTTACAAACAAGGACAGGCTAAAAGAAGGGAAATACCTTCTCCATTGTCCTTTTTAAAATAGCAGTTTAAGATCCACAGCTGATAGTCAATTTGCAGAGGTCCAGGCCGCCCAAAATGTGTTACCAGATTACTCTTCCCCCAAGACACAAACAGGTCTCAAAGAAGATAATTTGATAGAAGTCTGCAAGTGATTTTTCTCCCTAAATCCAGGAATAGTCTCCTTTGATCACCTGGAATAGACTCTACCATCCTTCTTACAAATCAACTCTGCTTCTAGGAAGATTCCAAGACAAAAAGCCTCTAGCAAGTTCCTTTCTGGATAACTAACTTGAAGGGAGGGTAACTATTATTTATTGAGGAATGTAACCAAATATTCCTCTTGAGGTTCCTTACAAGGGAAAAGGTAATAGCAGTGTGTCTTCTGTACTAATGGCAACCTCTGGATCTTGTTTTACTAGAAGTGTCTGTTACAATACTGAACTATGATTTGTTAAATTATTATTTGCTGAATAAATAACTGTGTTGGTTTAAACAACATGCTAAGCCATAGCCTGTAGTTTACAAACAGGACAGAAATTTATATAGCTTGATAAGCCAAAACCAAGTAAACCAAAAGCCAAAAGCCAATCTGGGAAAGCTGAACAGTATAGCCCAATATATTTAGATGGGACCAGACAGAAAGGCAGACATAACTGGTAATTATAAAGATGCCTGGATTTTGCTGACAAGTTGGAATTGTACAGCTTATGATTTGCACACAGACTTGGAAATTAGGCACTATCAGCTTCTCCTATCAGTCATTCGCTGAATGTGTGTCTCAACAATTATTTTTCTTGTTTATTATTTCTTAAAGAAAAAGAACTACAAAGGAGACTTCAATACGGGGAAAAGATAGGTATTCCACGCAGGCCAATGCTCAGAAAAATACTTGACTTTATAACTACAAAAATTTGGATTGGCTTAACATTTCTTCATTATGTTCTGTAGGACAGAAGTTTGCAGAATTGTTTCCCACAGTAGGTAGCAATAGCAAAAATATGGACAATTGTTTTCCTGTACCCACGTTCTTACACCATTCAACATATCTTGAAAAAGACAGCTGACTTCAAAGGGTTTACAGAGCAATATTAAGTGAAAAAGATTACAAACTGGATATTTCCTGGAAATGATCGATTGCATGATTTTTGGCTCAAATATATGATTAGCTTTTATCCATTAGCTAAACAGCTTAATGATGTATTACATAAGAGAAATTTCAGCTTAATGACATATTGCATAACAGAAACTTCAGCAACTGGCTAATAACTGGCAAAATGTATCTGATTCAAAAAGACCCAGCAAAAGAGATAACACCAGGAAACTATAGGCCAATAACATGCTTGCCTACAATGTTTAAATTACTCACAGGCATAATAGCAGAACAACGTCCAAGACTATTAGACGAAAATAGCATCCTTCTAGTAGAACAGAAAGAATATAAAAGGAAAAACATGGGTACAAAATATCAACTTTTGATTGCTAAAATTGGAGATCTGCAAAAGATGAAACCCAATTTACATATTGCTTATATGATTGATTAGATTAGATACAGATTAACAGAGTTGGGAGAGATCTTGTAGGTCATCTAGTCCAGCCCCCCTACACCATTTTTGACAGATGGCAGTCCAGTCTCTTCTTGAAAGCTTCCAGTGATGAAGCTCCCACAACTTCTAAAGGAAAGCTGTTCCATTCGTTGGTTGCTCTCACTGTCAAAAAATTTCTCCTTATTTCCAGGTTAAACCTTTCTTTGTTCAGTTTCCATCCATTATTCCTTGTCTGGCTTTCAGATGCTTTGGAGAACAGCTTGATCTTCTCCTCTCTGCGGCAGCCCCTCAAATATTGGAACATGCCATCATGTCTCCCCTGGTTCTTCTCCTCACTAGACTAGCCATGCCCAGTTCCTACAACCATTCATCATATGTTCTAGCCTCCAGCCTCTTAATCATCTTGGTTGCTCTTCTCTACACTTTTTCTAGAGTCTCAACATCTTTTTTTATAGTGTGGTGACCAAAACTGGATGCAGTACACTCTTACTAAGGTTTTATAGAGTGATATTAGTACCTCACTTGATCTTGATTGTACCCCTCTGTTAATGTAGCTTAGGATTGCATTGGCTTTTTTGGCTGCTGCTGCACACTGCTGGCTCATTTTTAGCTGGTTGTCCACTAAGAATCCAAGGTGCCTCTCACAGTTACTGCTATTAAGCCTGGTTTCACCCAGTATAAATGTACTTTTGGTTTTTCTTGCCTAAGTGTAAGACTTTACTTTTCTCTACACTGAATTTCATTTTATTAGATAGGGCCCAGTATTCAAGTCTGTCAAGATCCATCTGGATCTTGAGCCTATCATCTAGGGTGTTGGCTATTCCTGCCAGTTTAGTATCATCCACAAATTTGGTAAGTTCCCCTTCTATTCCCTCATCTAAATCATTTATGAAGATATTTAAGAGTTCTGGCCCTAAGACGGAACCTTGTGGTACCCCACTGCTTCCTTCCTTCCATGTAGATGTAGTACTATTAAGGAGTACTCATTGAGTATGGTTTGTCAGCCAGCATTATAAAAGGATATTTGATTTATTACCACGTATTGGATCATCAAATGTTTAGAAACAATTGGTTTCAGTAAAAACATTACAGTGTTTATCAAAAAAATAATGAAGCAGTGGAAGACAGAATTAGTGGCTGGAAACGAAAAACATGGATTGTCAATATTAGGAGAGCCATCTTTATCACTGTTATTATTCAACATTGCCTTTCAGTGATTCTGAAGAAAACAAACGTTAGCTTTCAATCAGCAAAGAAATGCTAGTAAACCTCACATTTGAATTATACGGATAATCAGAATCCAGTCATTGACAAGCATTGTAAGAATTTTTAGCCCAGTTATAGCAGTGGAATTTAGCCTAGAGAAATATGCTATAATATTTCTAGTAGCAATAAAGAGAGGAGAAATCACAAACAGCAATGGAATTAAAATGTCAAATGGCCAGACCATCAGGATAAAGGCTACAAAGATGAGGGCATTTTACAATTAGATAACATCAAGTGTGGCCATGTTAAAAATGTGATTAGTAAAGAATACATCCAAAGAATGAGAAAATTGCTAAAGACAAAATTAAATGGTGGAAAAACTATCAAAATCACCAATACCTGGGCCAAACCTGTGATACGTTACACTGCTGGAATTATTAATTGGGCCCAACCTGAACTGACAGTTTGGACAAAAAAAAACCCCAAGAAGACTGATGACAATTCAATGTTCATTACATCCCCATAGTGATATTAATAGATGACACCTGCCCAACAGAAATGGAGGCATAAGTTTATGTCATGTCTAACAAATTGTAAAAGAAAAAAGCATACATTGGGTAATTATGTAATAGACAGCCATAAACAAGCATTGATACAAGTTAAAAATTATAACTTACTAAATATACAGGAAACAAAAAGTGAATGTAGAAATAATAAAATAGAAACAGAAACAGAACGTTGGCAAAGAAAAGCATTACATGGTGAATTTCTACAAAAAATGAAGAGAAAGTTGATAACAATAAAATCTGGCAATAACCTACAACTGGAACATTTTTAAAAAGAAACTGAAGGCTTGATTTTGGCTGCACAAGAGTAAGCTTTTTGAATCGATGCAATCAAGGCCAGAACTGAAAAACCATCAAATAATTCACAGTGCATCTTGTACAAAGAAGGAGAAGAAACAGTGGATCATATGCTCAGCTTGTGCAAGAAGATTGCACAAACTGCATATAAACAGCAACATAACACAGTCACCAAAACAATTCACAGGAATATTTGTAAAAATTATCATGTGCCAGTGAGCAATTGGTGAGAATATAGAGTTGAAAAAGTAAGAAAAAAAATGAGCAGGTTAAAATACTCTGGGATTTCCAAATACAGACTGGTTGGGATGAAAGGGTGGGTAATTTATGTAGCAATACCAAGGGATAATAGAGAAGAAGACAGAATTGGAGAAGATCACAAAGATCCTGAGAATTGAAAAAGAAAGAACATGGCATAAATGAGGTGTGGTTATCAGCATACTGAATGCCATATCAAAAGTGCCAATAAATCTTGGATCATGGCACTTAGAAGATTGAAAAAATTTCTATCAGTCAGTTGTAAGAAGCCTCACTGTTTGGATCTGCAAATATACTACACTGATACATTATGACATGCTAAATTCTTGGAAAGGCCTTGATGTGTATGAAGGCCACCATCAGCTAAAGCTTGCATGCTGGAAGCACCTGGAGCTGGCCAAGGGCTCCAGGTTGTGGCTTGGTGACGAACAGGCCAAAGGTCACCAGGGCTACAGCAGCTTCGTGCTGGTAAGCCTTGGGGCTGGCCAATGTCTCCCAGCCTACAGCAGGTTTCTACATGCCATTGGGCCTCAGGCTTCCTGGCCCACCCCCACCTCCTGAGGTACCACCCTGTGCTCTGCATAATGTCCCATATGGTTGCTTAATTACCACAATTGAGTGTGCCAGGGTTGCAGTCATTGTGGAAACATCTTGCTTAACAACCATTTCACTCAACAATTGAGATTCTGGGTCCAATTGTAGTTGTAAGTTAAGGACTATGTTGAATATTGAAGAGGCCATAAAGGCCTACAAGAAAGACCAAATGAAAAATAGAAAAGACACATGGCAAGGCAAAATACTACATGGCCACAGTACATAAAAATCTAGCAAGCAAAGCAGATGACAAGACCTGGCAATGGCTGAGAGTAGGAAAGTTGAAAAAAAGCAACAGAGAGGCTAATTCTGGCTGTATAAGACCAAACCTTCTGAATAAATACAGTATATATAAAGGCAACAACAGATGGCAAATACCATGTCTACAAAGAAGCTGAAGAAACAGTGGGCCACCTAGTTAACTGCTGCAAGAAGACTTTAATAATAATATCTTGCCTTTTGACTTAGTTTGAAAGATATGAACTGTTATGTATGCAGAGTTTGAATATGATTGGTTGTTCTTGTAAAGTGTTTGAAATCGTTGGTTTAAAAGTGCGGGAAAACCCTGCACTCTGATTATTGGCAGCCGGCAGTCGGCTATAAATAGCTGCCGCGGCTGAGCCAGTTGGGTCCGTTCTGAGCTGAAGTCACAATAAACTTTGAGTTGAAGCACTCCGCGTTCTGCCTCTCTATGCGAACTTAACACTGGTGACGAGGGTGGGATTCCCCTGAAGAGAAGGCAACGCGGAACAGAGAAGAGCGAGATGGCTGCGCTGAACACCCCCCCAGCCCCATTCGACCCGAAGAATGAAGACTGGGAGTCGTATGCAGATCGGTTTCAGATGTTTTTGGAAGGAAGCGATCTGGCTGCCATTTCTGAACAGCAGAAGAGGGAGGTTTTTCTCACGTATTGCGGTCCGGCAGTTTTCAAGATGGCAAAGGCATTAGCGGGCGCAGCAGACGTGAAGGTAATGGCATGGCCTGATCTAGAGAGGCTTTTAAGGGCACACTATGCACCCCAAGTACCATGCCTCATTAAGAGACATGAGTTTTATCACCGCGATCAAGGGGAAGACGAAAGTATAAATGACTTCGTGGCAAGTTTGAGAGACATTGGGGGTGCGTGCGAATTCAGCAGCTTAGAGGAGGCCATGCGCGATCGTTTCATTTTGGGCCTTAAAGACAAGGTTTTGCAGAGCAAATTACTGATGAAACCCAAGATCACGCTGAAGGAAGCCATAGAGGAAGCATCTTCAGCAGAGGCCACCAAATCCTCAGCAGCAGCCATGAGAAAAATGAACAAGACTACGAGCCATTCAGATGGGGAAAAGACCACTACAACTCATTTTGATGAACTTGAATCTGAGTCAGAATACAGTGGAGAAGAAGAAGAAATCAACAGACTCAGAATGAAGCGGAAAAGAAACGACCTGAGAAGGAAAAGGCATGATTTCCACTGCATAGGTTGTGGGGGAAACCACTCCCGCACTGAATGCAAGTTCCTGGACGTCATTTGCCTCCGATGTGAAAAAAGAGGGCATCTTGCAAGAGTCTGCAAATCATCCAGAACTCCACCAAACAGCAGAAAGTTTGCTACAAACAATAAAGACAGAGAAGTCAAGCCAAACAACACCAGTGAGAAAATGGGGCGCAACACAGACACAAATGGAAGGAATGAAACTCATCAAACAGTAACTATTGGTCATTCTTCCCCTTTAAATAACAGGAAAGTGCATATCAAGGTATTCATTGAAGGAAGGCCTTGCCAAATGGAAGTGGACTCAAGTTCATATTTATCCATGGTGTCATGGGACACTATTAAGAGACTGATACCAGACATTCAGAAGACTCACTTCAAGAAGCAGGCATTAACTCTTAAAGATTCCAGTAGTTGGAACAAGAGAATTCAACGTGAAGTTCAAAGGTCACATCAAACGCCTACCCCTGACCATCGTGGATAAAGATCGCCCAAGTTTGCTGGGGCTAGAATGGTTCAACCCGCTGGGCATCGAAGTGACTGGCATCAATCACGTAAGCAACACTGAGTGGGAAGAATCCTTGAAGTCTGAGTTTCCAGAGGTCTTCAGCCATGGATTAGGCAAGTACTTGGGGACCCCTATCACATTTAACCTAGATCCCAAGGTACAACCAATCAGATTAAAACCCAGAAGGGTACCCTTTGCATTGAAGGAAAAATTGATGAACAATTAGATAAACTTATAGCCCAAGGGGTGTTGGAGCCCACAGACCACTCCAGGTGAGAAACACCCATAGTCACGCCAATCAAGGCTGACGGTTCCATGAGAATCTGCGGGGATTACAAGGGGACATTGAACCATGCGCTACAGCAGAGCACATATCCAGTTCCAGTGGTGCATCATTTATTACATTCTCTGGGCGGGGGCACAGTCTTCACCAAATTGGACCTGGCCCAAGCATACCAGCAGTTAACAGTAGATGATCTAACTGCAGAAGCCCAAACCATTGTAACCCATCGGGGTGCATTCAAATGCAAGAGGTTACAATTTGGAGTAAGTGTGGCACCAGGCATCTTTCAAAGCCTCATGGAAAGGATGCTACAAGGGTTGCCGGGGGTGGTGCCTTATTTTGATGACATTTTAATCTCTGCTGAAAATGACACTCAGTTACACGAGAAACTCAGAGAAGTTCTAACCAGGTTCAAAGAAGCAGGGTTAAAAGTCAAAAAGAGAAATGCACACTAAGAACTGACAAAGTAGAATTCTTGGGTTATATGATTGATAAACATGGCATCCACCCCACAGAAGCCAAAGTTCAGGCAATCAAAGAAGCCCCCAGGCCTAGATGCAAAACTGATCTGCAAGCATTCCTGGGACTTATTAATTTCTATCATATGTTTCTACCTCAGAAAGCAACCACTGCAGAACCTTTACACAGACTATTGGATAAAAAATCTACATGGGTCTGGGGCACAAAAGAAGAAGCTGCATTTAACAACATCAAGAGAAAAATCACTTCTGATTGTGTCCTGATACAGTTTTCTGAGAATTTACCTGTAGTATTGACTTGTGATGCATCCCCTTTTGGAGTGGGGGTGTTGAGCCACATGCTTCCCAGTGGAAGGGAAGCCGCTATTGCATTTTACTCTCACACTTTGACCAAAGCAGAGAGAAATTACAGTCAACTGGACAAGGAAGCGTTGGCCATTGTGGCAGCAGTCAAGAAGTTCCATGAGTACGTATATGGGAGAAGGTTCACCATTGTTACAGATCACAAACCTCTTTTAGGCATTGTGGCAGGGGACAGACCAACGCCAACAATCCTGTCACCAAGAATGCTGAGATGGACTGAATTTCTTGCTGCTTATTCATATAAACTCCTTCACAGACCAGGAAAAGACATTGGGCACGCTGATGCTTTGAGTCACTGCCCACTTCCTTTGCACACTGAGGACCCTGCTCCAGAAACTTACACCTTCTTTCTAGAAACTGTTGCCAAGCTTCCAGTTCATGCTGCTGAAATTGCTAGGGAAACTACCAAAAACACTTCATTGGCTCCTGTTGTAGGCTGGATTAAAAAGGGTTGGCCACTACATGATCTGCCTCAAGCTTCCCAACCTTTTAAATCCAGACAAACTGAATTATCTGTTTTGAAGGGATGTATTTTGTGGGGTAACAGGGTGGTTATTCCTGCAAAACTACAAAAAGAGGTTTTGGAAATGTTACATGAGGGTCATCCAGGTATTGTCAGAATGAAGGGATTGGCCAGGAGTTATGTATGGTGGCCTGGTATAGACAAAATGGTTGAAAACTGGGTTGCATCCTGCCCAAACTGTCAGTTAGTACGACCTGCTCCTCCCCTTGCCCCCAAACAAGAATGGGAATGTCCTAGGGGTCCATGGTCCAGGATTCACATTGATTTTGCTGGCCCTACCAGAGGGCACACCTTCCTTATTGTAGTTGATGCATACTCCAAATGGCTAGAGGTTATCCCCATGGGTTCTACCACTGCAGACGCTGTTATCAAACAACTTAAGAAACTTTTTGTAACTCATGGGTTACCTGATGTGCTTGTTTCTGACAATGGTCCTCAATTTACTTCTAATCTTTCTGAATCATATTTAGTGCAGCAGGGTATCAGACATGCCCTTACTGCCCCTGGGCATCCTTCGTCTAACGGCCGGGCTGAACACATGGTATGTTTTACCAAGGAGAAGCCCCAACAATTGGGTCCAGGGGACATCACTGAGAAAGTTGAAAAACTACTCAGTATCCAACACATCACTCCTAGTCCATCCACTAACTTAACTCCTGCTGAGCTTTTGATGGGGAGAAAACTCAGGTCTACCCTTGACTGCCTTCACCCCACTTACGCACCCAATGCACCTCTAGATTCCTCCAGCAAGACTCGCACATTCACTGTGGGTGATTCTGTTTATGCTAAGAACCTTGTGGGTGAACCACTATGGATTCCTGCTGAGATAACCCAGGTTACAGGCCCCAGGTCTTACAGGGTTCAAACTGAGAATGGTGTCTTGTGCAGTAGGCACATAGACCAGTTACAGTCCAGACTGCCTCTGGAGCATCGCCCTTGCTCCTCTCTGGATTCCATACCCTCAGCCTCTTCTAGAGGGGAAGGGGGAGATAATGATGGTAATCAGCAAGTGAGAATCAACCCCATGTGTAACGAGCTAACACGACAGGAACCATCCCAAAACCTGTCAGGGTACCAACAACCATTCTTGCAAATAGAAGATTGCACATCAGTACCAGAGTTAGGGGGTGACATTGGGTTGGAGATGGACTGGAAGGAGAGACCAGGCTGTAGTAACCAAGCAGGTTCTACCAATACAAGAAGTCCTAATAAGGGAATGTTGTCAGATACATTTCCTTCCTCACAGGGTGAGATTTCCAAAACACCTGAACCACGCAGGTCTCAACATACCCGTAAGAGCCCCGCCTATCTACAAGAATATATTAGATAGATGGGGTTTGAGTATGGACCAAACCTAGTGGGTTTAAAAGTGCAGGAAAACCCTGCACTCTGATTGGCTGTCAGCCACGGTAGCCGGCTATAAAAAGCTACCGCAGCTGAGCCTCTCCGGGTCCGTTCTGAGCTGAAGTCACAATAAACTTTGAGTTGAAGCACTCCGCATCCTGCCTCTCTATGCGAACTTAACATGAACCAGAAGCAATAGTGAGCTCTATCTTCACTAAACTGGTATTGTAAACATAAGCATTAATACACCTCACATTCTCAGCCAAGATAAGTATTACCCACCCTGGAAATGGTTGGCTTAATGGCTCATATAGAGACATATATGGTTTCTGCAGGGGGAGGAGATAGTAAATAGCATCATATATGACATGATATCATTATGCAACTTAAGCATATTACATATTATATATCACCTGTGTTACGGCACCAATGACAGGAATTATTTTGCATTACTTAAGCAATGACATCATGATGTTTGTGGGACATCATCATGGTTTCTACTAGTTTCTTGTCAGGCAAATTTGTTTTTTTATGACAAATTTTGCTTGCCAAAACTCCAGTGAAATGGAAGCTTGGGAATTTTTTTAGGCTGAAACTGGCAATGTCATTGACCAGAAGGCTAGCAGTGTATTTTCCATGCTTTAGCAAGTAACTGAGATAATATTGTCTAGGTTCACATACATAGTGTAGTTGTTTGATTTTATATTAGTGTGTGGCATGAAGCCAGCCAATACCATGTTAGTTATGACTTAACCTGTTGTGGGAACCTAGCAATTATGGATGTGTCAACAAACCATATTTAAACAATAGCTAACACAACACATGGACAAAGGCAATGACAAACCTAATTAAGTAGAGATTGGAAATTTCCTCCCTGTTTTTATGGGATTTTTGTTTTACACATTTGAGTTGATCTAGTCATACCTGTTTGCAAGATTATTTATGTTTCTAATTAAAAACTAAAAACTGCCACACAGCTGGTTGAAGTTTATTTATTATAGTGCAATATATTTTATAGGCCGAATATATAGTCAGAAATAATCTCTAAATTCAATTAAGTTTACTGCTAGGTAAATGCATGAAGCAAGACTGGCAGGTTACATAGATTTTGGTCAATAATTTGTATACTATTCTAGGAATGAAGTGTTCTAGGAATCCCATGCATTTTTTTTAGTATTTTCGAATCAGTATTGATAACCTGGCTACTGCCTGAATTAGTCCCTGCAGGTTTCTTGGCAAGGATTTTCAGAAGTAGTTTGTCATTGCCTCTTTCCATGAGCTGAGAAAGTGACTGGTCCTAAGTCACCCAGTTGGTTTTGTGCCTAAGGCAGGACTAGAATTCATGGCTTTCCAGTTCTAGATTGACACTTTGACACATTATATATCATAGCGGAATTTGTGTCTGATTAAATTTGCAGACAATGGTCTATCATATCAGTGTGCAACACTTTTTTTTGAAGCAGCAGCAGTCCTCTGAAGAATGAAGCTAAACTTTCTGGTGGTTTCTGGATTGATGAATGATTGAGTCAGGGGAGGAAAAACTTTCTAGTTAAACTCAGCAATACTTTGCTTCAAAATACCACTCCTGAAATTATTTGGTCATTTATAGATAACCTTTGTAGAGCTAGTTTGGTGTAGTTGTTAAGGCATCAGGTTAGGAACCAGGAGATTATGAGTTATAGTCCTGGTTTAGGCATGAAGCTGAAGAATCTTGGGCCAGTCCCTTTCTGTTAGACCTAGGAAAAAGTCAATAGCAAATCAGTTCTGAAAAAAAAAACTTGCCAAGAAAACTGCAAGAATTGGGCGTGATTGAATAGAAGAAGAAAAAAGAGGACTTGTATGGTAGGATAGAGGTATAAAACTTTGTGTTAAACATTTCTGATAGAAAGACAGATTACAAAGTAGAATAAATCTCTTTCTAGATCCATTCAAGAAACCTCTTTATGGCTTACCATCATGTGTAAATCCAACCATTTGCTTCATAAACCCAGATAATTATAGTTTTCGGTAGGCCATGTTTTAAACCAGGGCTGTCAAATTTGCAGCCCACAGGCCGAATGTATCACACGCTGACCACACCCACGCCTGGTTTAGCAAAGGGGAAAAAAGTCCCAATACGTCACATTGACGCTGTGTGACAATGCAAGTTTGACAGCCCTGGTTTAAAACATGGCTGAGTACGAAATGTGTGACAGTGCCTCATGGCATAATGATCCATACATTGCCTCAATCTGTAAAAGCTGGGTGAACTAAGGGCATGTAGTAAATCATGACATTGATCTGGGGTTGCCAAAGTGCAATTTTTTTTGACCCAATTATTTTGATCACGAACATCTTCGTGAGGATAAGAATAAAGACAAGTGACATATTGGCAAACAACACCAATGGGGATCTCCCAAGTGGAAGAGCAATACAAGCTTTTGGCATGGTTTGAAAGACTGCCCTAGATAGGGTGCCAGATACTTTTCCAACTGATACACCTGTGAAATGATTGCAGGTGCCTGAAGGAGGTGGTGAGCTTGCACAACACCTGTATACAATGCACCTGTTTCTGGGTACATCAGAGTTCAGGAGCTAAGATTACAACATTCATCGTTAAAAGTAACACAACATCACAGATATTGGATAACATAGCATTTATTTTCTTCTACTGTAGGCCTAAAAGATAGTCCAGTTCTACCACAGGAAAACAATCTTTTTCTAACCTGCATGTTTTCTCTTCCTAAAATATGTGAATCCTTTTGCCTTGCACAGATTAATTCAGTTAATATCAATGTGAGATAATTTAGCTGCAGTAAGAATACATCTGGAACAGTTATTTACTTTTGATCCCCCCCCCCGCGAACATTGTACTAGCATAAGATTAAATTCATTTACCATGTCTGTGACTTTCTCAGGCCAGATAAACGCAAAGTCAGTCAGATGTTTAGACTAGATTTGGCCTTTTTTGTCCACCCATCAAGTCCTTCCCAATAATCAGGGATAGACAGATGTTGCTTGATGGTGTTAAAGGTATCCTCACATAATGTTTATTTATTTATTTATTTGATTTGTCAATCGCTTACAAGATAATAGGTATAAGTATAAACATAGTTATGAATACATGAAGTGAATAAGTATAAGAAAAATAAAAAGAAACAACAATAGGACAGGGACGGTAGGCACGTTGGTGCACTTATGCACACCCTCTACAGACCTCTTAGGAAAGGGGTGAGGTCAATAGTAGACAGCCTAAGGCTAAAGTTTTTGGGGTTTGGGGAAGAAACCAGAGTCAGGTAGAGTATTCCAGACATTGACCACTCTGTTGCTGAAGTTGTATTTTCTGCAATTAAGTTTGGTGCAGTTAACCTTGAGTTTGTATCTCTTGTGTGCTCTTGTATTGTTATGGTTGAAGCTGAAGTATTCATTGATGGGTAGGACATTGCAACGTATGATTTTATATACTATACTTAGATCGGACTGAAGTTGGCGTAGTTCTAGGTTTTCTAGGCCTAGAATTTCAAGTCTGGTGTCATAAGGTATTCTGCAATGAGTAGAGGAGTGGAGAACTCTTCTTGTGAAATATTTCTGGACTTTCTCAACTGTGTTAATATCAGATACATAATGTGGGTTCCAGATTGATGAGCTTTATTCAAGTATTGGTCTAGCAAATGTTTTGTATGCTGTAGTTAGTAGTGCAATATTACCAGAGAAAAAGCTACATAGGATTAGGTTAACAACTCTTAATGCCTTTTTGGCTATATAGTTACAGTGGGCTCTAGCACTTAGATCATTAGAGATGACTACTCCAAAGTCCTTGACAGAGTTTGGATCATCAACAAGGTCTTGACTCTTCAGTATATAATATAAACTGTTCCAAGTAAAGCTGCCTTTTACAAGGGACTGATTGTTAATTTGTCAATGCTGACAGTTTTCAAGTAGTGCTCTAGATGTTTTGGGATTGTACCCGAGGGAACTATTACTATTAGCACTACATTTGTTTCTTTTGTCACAGTTGTTCTATTTCTATTTGCTTATATTTATATTTTGTAGTAGAACAACTATGGTGAAAGAGTACCAGTACTTGCTTGGGGTGCAAGTCCATTGGTATTCTGCAATTAAATTCAGAGCCTAAGACTGGTAAAAACCTAATAATTCAAGTCCCAAGGGCCTAACAGTTATTATTATTATTTATTTGTATCCTGCCTTTATTATTTTTACAAATAATTCAAAGCAGTGAACATATCCAATACACTTTCCTCCTCTTATTTTCTCTACTACAACAACTCTGTGAGGTGGGTTAGGTTGAGAGAGATTGACTGGGTAAGGCAGGGCTTGTACTCACAGTCTTTCACTTTAACCTAGACCAAACTAACATGTCTAAGAATGCAGGCAGTTCCTAGATTGTTAAATTAAATTCATGTACCATATCTATAATTATCTCAGGTCAGCTTGTTTGTTTATTTATTTATGAATAATGTTTTTAATTTCCATTGTTAAATGAAATGTATCTGTTTAACAATCAAAAGAGCCTTGGTAGCTCAGGCTGTTAAATTCCTGCTCTTAAGATCCAGCTGCCTACAATTATTGTAGGCTCGAATCCCACCAGGCTCAAGGTTGACTCAGCCTTCCATCCTCTCAGGGTAGGTAAATTGAGGACCCAAGATTGTTGGGGGCAATTAGCTGACCTTGTAAAAATGCCGCTTAGTAATAAGCAGGCATATACAATGGAATGAAGGCTATTGCTGAGCACACTGGGTTGTATCCCAGAAATTGTAAGCCGCCCTGAGTCTTTGGAGAAGGGCGGCATATAAATGTAATTAAAAAAAAATGCATTCTCAATATTTGTTAATTCTACACTAATATTACCATCAGGTCCTCTAAACATTTACTAACAGAGAATTTCCATTGCATCCCTATGTATGCTGAAGAAATGCTTAAATCAGTCTACTTCAACTGGAGATTTATTTTTATTTTTATTTATTTGATTTGTCAATCGCTTACAAGATAATAGATATAAGTATAAACATGAGTAAGAATACAGGAAATAGGTACGAATAAATGGGGACAATAGGACAGAGATGGCAGGCATGATGGTGCACTTATGCACGCCTCTTGCAGACCTCTTAGGAATGGGGTGAGGTCAATAGATCCTCCAGCAATTCCTACTTCTCCTATTTGAAGAGCACCAGACTGGGGAAGGCTGATTTGAATGGAGGAGCAGGGGATCTTGGTCAGATAGCAATTCTTTCTCAAAGACACTAACTGAGCTAAGGCAAACACTTCTGAAATGCTGAACGATTACTTATTTCATCTCCACAGTTCTATCCAAAGTGCTCAACAGTGAGAGGAATTTGAAGATTAGGAACGACAATGACTATATTCTCCTGAAAAACTCATGCTTGGGTACAGCACTGCAGAAAAACTTCCACATGAAAGAAGGGAAGTGAAAAAAATGACTAATTACCAGAGCAGTGCACAAGAAGCTGAAACCTAAAGCTGCTTGCAAAAGTTTCAGGTAGCTGGTCTACATTTCTAAGGTTAGAATGGATGGTGAGAACTGAAATGTTCCTCAGCAGTTCTTATTTGACTCAACATTCAGTGAGGAGATCTCTCAATTTGCTAATAGCATTTTGGATGGGAGAAAATCATTTAGATCAGGGCTGTCAAACTCACGGCTCGTGGACTGGATGCATCATGTGCTGGCCATGCCCAAGCCTGGTTTAGTGAAAGGCGGGGAAAGTCCCAATAAGTCATGTGACACCGCCCATGATGATGTAAGTTTGACACCCTTGATTTAGATCAATGTTTCTCACTATCAACTAATGCATAGGTGGATAGCTTGCCTTTATGTAGAGCTCATTTTAAAAGTTTGCACGTTTCCAGATGAGAACTCTTATGATAACCTGGTCGTGAGCTCAGCCCGTCAGACTATTTCAGGCTAGGTCTCACCTATATGGGCTTCTGGAGAGCCACCAGAAGAAGTTTTGCAAATATGAGAAACACATCTATGGGACACCCAACTCAGCCTTGTGAACAATTCTGAAAGTGACAATATACAAGTGAAACAGAAATACAGTAGCTGATAATTCAATTTATTCTGGCAATGTAAGACAACGTCATCATTACCACAGGGAAACAACATGTGAAGTGTCTCATGTTGTCCTCCTTGCTGTACAATGTTTTTGCTCCATTTCCAGGCATTTTCACTAATCTTTCCCTGGGGAAGGTCATTGAACTTGGTGTTTACATAGATACCATTTTAGAGTGTTGAAATTCTTTGTCATAGGCAAGAGACATCTTTTTTGTTTCTCTACTATGGATCTGAAAGTTTGGGGAGGCAAAAATGCACTAATTGCTTTTTAATGTCCTGCTTCAAATATTGCACTGAACCATACATTGACTTTTGGTTTATGGATTAGTGTGTTATGTGAACACAGCTACCTATAGTACATTTAGCAAACCATGGTTTAGTATAAAACATGAATCCCATCTATGAGTGAGTAGCTGAGGTGAAACATGGCCTTCACCTATTACACTGTAACTGGTGATGAATGATGAGCCTCTTCAAAAAATAATTCTAGTAAGTGGAAAACAGAAAACCTGTCAGCATCCTGAAATACTGTGAGTCAAATGCACCTGACTCCCAGGTAGTCAGCTCTCTCACACCTTGCCCTTCAGATAATGCCCTTGCAATACTCCTGCCATTCCAGTCCTTCTTCCACCCACAACTCTAACAGACTTTCACCATGCACTCCACCCTTTTTCTCTCCCTACCACACAGACAATGGATTTAAGTCTACATCTTCCATTATTTCCATTCTTTATAATTCATCTGTTTTTCCTCCTCCTCAGAAGATTCTAGCACAGGGTGTCAAACTCAATTTCATTGAGGGCTGCATCAGGGTTGTGTTTGACCTCGGGGGGGAGGGGATGGGCTTGGCCGGGGTGGCCATGGCCAGCTCAATGTCACTCATGTCAGAGTGCCTGTGGTGGCCCAAGTGCTCTGTCAGCGAAAATGAGCTCCCAAGCTCCTTTTTCGGCTGTTCCGCAGAAGGTTGCAGGAGGCCGTGGCAGCTGAAAATGGAGCTTGGGGGCCCATTTTCACTGGCAAAAGCATCGCAGGCCAGTCTTTTGCTGTTTCAAGAGCGGCCCTGCAGGCCAGATCTAAGTAGCCCGTGGGCCAGATCTGGGTTCTGGGCCTTGAGTTTGACACCCCTGTTCTAGCATGTTCTGGAAATGCAATTCTGCTTGAAGGCAAAATGTAATCCAGCTTTGGTATCTTCAAGTGACTCTCAAAATGGTGTTCAGGAATCATTCTGACCTTTGGGAGACAATAACATGGGGGAAGGAAGGCAAACTGAGGTATTTTAAAACTAGTGCTAAGACTGATCTTTTCCAAGCTTATGGGTGGTAGTTGTTAAAGCTAGCAAATCTGAGCTGCAGAAATCTGGCTAGGTATTGGATAGCAGCAATGAGATACAGAAAATTGTAATTCTGTTCTGCCATTCTAATAGTAATCAGGAATTTTCTAGCCCAAATAAGCCAGCACTCATAGATGCAAGGATGAGAGTGCTGATGGGTCATTATTCAGTACCTGAAGTCAAAGGGAAAATGTTCCAGATTCTATTGTGGGGCCCAGTACACAATGGACGTTTTAAGATAGTCAGTGGATGATCAGTCATTCCATTTCCCAGCCCTTAAACTGAAATGAACTTAAAATACATTCAAGGTTGCACTGGAACATTTTGAGTATTTCCAGTTCGATTTAGACTTCATGATGCTATTAGTACAGGAATGTTTGCCAATTTAGACCTCACAGAGAAATATCAGACAATCAGCATTTCATCTTTTAGGCCTCAGTAAAGCAGAGACTGGTCAACTAAGCAATGCTCACTTGCCAACCAGTAATGTCTCTTCTGCCTCCTCAGGTCCACGTCTAAACATATACCCCTTTCCTCCCTTCACAAAAGTAATAGAAACTAAATTGCTAATGTTTCTTTGTGCTTTTCTGATTGATTGGTGGCAAACCTCTGTTGCTTTCATAATTGTTGGTGCTAGTGTGCTGTAAGTCCTGCTAAAATTTTATACCATGTGTACACAAAACACTACTTCCATCCCAAGGCAATGACATTTTGCGATTTCTGAACTGGCATTTGTTGCCTGGAAATCTATGGAACCAAAGCCAGTGGCACACAAATATATAAAAATTGCTTTGAATGGTTAGCCTCTGACTATACTATGTAATCAGAGTGGGATTCATCAGGCCCCTTTACCGTGCCTCCACTTGGAGCCCTCAAAGTGAGAATTTTTCAGAAATGCAGTTTGAAAAAGTTCTTGAAAAATGCAGAGGCCACTATAGAAATTTGCAAAATTACTCTAGCAAAATCAAAGTACTGGGTGGTGGAAATGCACAGCATAAATACTGTTTTGTGGACAAATACTACAGTCCTAAGCAGCAAGTGCTGGCAGGTAAATTATAATAAGAAGCATATTTGAAATTATATCCAAATATGTTAATATAAAACAGTCTCATTTCTCTCTACATATACAAAAGAAGCTCAGGATTTTGCTTCTCTATAGAGAAAGAGAAAAGTGACATCCGCAGATTCTATATTTTTAAAAAATGGGAGATAAATCATTCATTGTCTTTGTTTTTAAGGATCAGAGCACACTGAAATTCTTAGGGGCAGCCAAAATCCATCAGAGCACTACATGCAGCCTGAATGCCTGTTACCTTCTCCCACATTTTAAGTACAAGCAGACTCCAGGAGCTCATCATATAGCAGCTTCACTCACATCCCCTCTTTTTGATTACATGTATCTTATGAAGAATTCAGAAGAACTTGGGTCATAGTCATAGTCCTAACATAAACATTGGTATAATATGAGGAATAGCATTTTATAAACCATCACATAGAGGCACATCTAGAAATAGGGAAAGAGAAGTTCCAATAATTCAAATGTTATGGCTTCTAATTGTGGTTAGGACAGTAGCACTCTCTGATTTTAGTTTAGTTTAAGGGTCGAATTAAAAAAAAGTGTTACACCGTAATGCAATAATCTGAACTAAGTGAATATATACCATATGTGCATGACAAATAAAAAAAATAAAGTATTCTGTGCACATGAGATACCCTGTAACATCCTCTTTCGTTTCCTCTCCTTAATATTCTATGAGGGATATGAAATGATATTTTTTCCATAAGTACCTTCTTTCTAAAACCCAAAATTCATTCTCTAGAAAAGGAAACAGGCGAGAAGATAACTATATGAAAAAGATGTAATGGAGAATCCAGGGCAAGAGAAAATGAAGATAACTAAATTGCAGGCTTAAAAACACCAGTTTTTCATAGGAAAACCCAATTCTTCAAATTTACTCAAGTATCACTGCTGTTTTTTCACAAACCTGTCACTTTTATGTCAGTGACAATAAAACATTCTTCATTCACTGAGATGTGAGGCTTTAAATATTGTGTTACAAAAGGGCTTGGGATGCTGGAAAAAGTTATCTCATTTCTAAACAAAATATTGTATGTCAAATACAGAAGAGGGGGAGGGAAAATACTGAGGTCAGATTCATTCAGATTAAATTCAAACCACTGTCTTATGACTATCCATGTACTGTCTGGCTTGTCTAGCTATTCAGGAATGTAACCACACTGGTGTGGGAATTATTGTTTTTATTTTTTTTCTCTTCCAGTTGAACCGTATGCAACCTAAACTTTGCAATAGGCTTGAATCTATCAGGAACATTGCCAGTGAAACTCCTATTCATATGTGATTCCTAACCTCCCTTTTCCTTTAAAACCATGCAAATATATTTTTGACTGCTTGATATTTGGTTCTGGGATGTATCTATGTGTTTAACTTCTAATCATTATTTCTATGCAATAAAACAGTACCAAGATTTACACTTTTACTAAGCCATAGTAGTTTGCTTACTCATTGTTTGATTAAATCACTTTTGGCTTGGTTCATGCCATAGCTCATGGTGTACAGAGCACAGTAGTTAGACTCAGCGAAGACAGTAACCCAAATCAAAACATACCACGTGATGTAATAGTATGTGGCAATAACCTTGGGAGGCTGAGCCCAGAGATGCTGCCTAGGGAACAGTCAAATAAGAGACAGCACAGTCCACAGCTGGATAGTATGGGAAGAAGAGACTCAGAGATACCCTTCCTAATTTCTCACTTTTATAAAAACTCAATAGAAACTCAACGCATGACTTTTGGTCACTCACTTTTACATGTATACTATCCTAGCAGAAAGATATATATAACTAAGATTACCAAATCTGGATTGCAAAAATCAGTTGATCACAAGATGGCAGGGAAGTTTCATGCCTCTCTTTTCTGCCTCTCATGGTCACCTGGGGTTTTGCAGTTCCATTTGGTATCTCTAACAAATTTAACAATCTAACCAAATATTAGTGCAATCTGTTAACCCAGTAATAAGTAATAAGAGCCAAGTAGTAAGACTTCCATGTAACCAAGGACAGGAATCTCTTGGTTTGGGTACAGCTCCACTTTTATACACCATAGCATCTGCTATTGAGACTCAATAGGTAGAATTGGTCCAGAATAGATCAACATCTTGATTATGGTATTCATTAGATATTATGGCATAGGGGAATATAATGAGGAAGAGGAAAATATTTAACATGAATGTTTTTGGAGTCATCCTTTGGCAATATAGAAACAAAGACCAAGAAGCTTGGGCAAAGAATAAAGGCTTTCATCTAGCACCGAGAAGAAAGTATATCTTTCCTAGAAAAGAATTTCAGAGTCTAACCACTGCTACCATAAAGTCTCCATTTCTGGCTTTATCACAACAGTTTATAACAAGGCAAGAAGAAGAAGCATCTTCAGACACCTTTCTCTTGTGGCAGTTTTAGTTTAAAAACTATTTGGGACTAAATTGGTCCAAGATTCCAAATAACAAGTGTACAGCCAATATACAGCCTCTAGAAGGCAAGAGATGTCAATATGACATGGATCATACTGAGCTACAAACCATACTGTTGTCTAGGATATTGCATCATGCAAAAAGTGGGCCTTCCATCATAGCAATTATTCATGGATGGGAAACTGGCTGGAGGGAAATATTTTTGAGACCTATGAAGGCTCCAGAGATGGTGGCTAGGGATTTTATAACATCAAAGCCCTCCAAATGTTGGATTTTGTTGGGGAGGGCAAAATGGAAGAATATGAGGGAAAAAACAGGTGGTTTATGCCTAGTACCATGTTTCCCTGAAAACAAGACCCGGTCTTTTATTTTTGGGGGGCTCCAAAATAAGCACTAGGGCTTATTTTCAGGGAAACATGGTTTTAGGGTGATAAGCCCTGCTGGGCGCCCCCCTGGCATGTGCACAAAAGGAAGTGAGCATGCAGGGGGTGATATTCTCTGGCAGCAGCTGCAGCCCACTGGTCCCTTAGTCGGCACACTCTGGGGCTGTGCAGCCCACACAGCACAGGTGAATTAATTACATGTCCAAGCAGCAGACAGCAGCAGAGGCATGGGGAAAGCACGCAATCTGGACACGCTGTGCAGGCTGTCAGAAAGTCATGAGTTGGTGGGCTGGAGTGGGCAGCTGGTCACAGGAGGCTCATCTTTGTGCAGTGGCACCAGCAGCAGGTGGAAGCAGAGGTGAGAGGAGGGAGGCATGCAATCTGGACGTGCTACACAGACCGCAGGAAAGCTGAAGACTTGGTGGGCCAGAGCGGCCAGCCAGCCATGGGAAGCTTGTCTTCATGTGGCGGCACTGACAGCAGAAGAAAGCAGAGGCCTGGAGGAGGGAGGCAATCCAGATGTGCTGCATGGGTCACAGGCAAGCCAAGAGACAGTGGGATGGAGGATGGCCAGCCGTGGGAGGCTCCCTCTTTGGGTCTCTGAGCTTGCCTGTGGCTCACATGGAGTGTCAGGATCATCTGCCTTCCTCCCCATGCCTCTGCCTCCATCTGCTGCCAGTGCTGCTATGCAAAGACCAGTTTCCTGTAGCCACTCAACTGTTCTGGCCTACCAACTCTTGGCTTTCCCAAGATACGTTCAGATTGCCTGCCTCTCCCCCACCTCTGCTTCCGCCTGCTACTTGGACAGGTAATCAACTCACCTGTGCTATGCTGGCTGCGGCTGCTGCCAGACAGCATCAGCCCCCATGCCCTCGTTGCCTTCGGTGCTGGCCACGTCCCCCTGAGCTGATAGGATTTTCACTAGGGCTTATTTTATTTTGGGGTAGGGCTTATATTAGACACACATTTAAAAATCAGACTAGGTCTTATTTTTTGGAGGACATTTTTTGGGGAAACACAGTGGAATCTTAACTCTCAAAAACAAATGCAGAAGGCCAATTAAAAGGGTTTTTTTTTCCAAATCTTTCCAATCCTTTTCTTCTGACCAAAATCAGAAATAGAGCTGCACTTTTTCTTGGGTGCTCTGGGCTCCACAAAATTGAAATTGGGTAGACAGGTTGTTCGCCCTGACCACGCATTATGAAAATTGAACCTTAGGAGAATCTAATTTCTTCATTGCACAATTCTGTGCAGTAAACATGGCTCTGATGTGCAAATTATCAACAACAAATATCCACAGTATATAAAATGTAGTGTTTAAGAAAGAAAGGAGAAGGAAGAGTTGGGATGAAAGGAAAAGCTCTTGACAGAAGGACTAAAATTTAGAGCTGGTGGGTCAGAAGCATCAGGCTGACTGGTACGGACTGTTGTTAGTATATTTTGGATAACATTCAGAAGAAGGAGTCTGCCAGTGAAGTTTTAAATTATCCCTTCTTCTGGCTTGTAACAATTAGTAAGTAGGGTAAATAGCTGTAAATAAAGAAGAAGTAACACATTGGAACCCCCTGCCTCGGGTTATTATGGAGGCAAGGAGCTTAAAAATTGAAAGACAGCAATGAGTGAAATTAGTACCTTCATATTAGTTAGAATGAAAATTACTAAGTTCTCATCCTTCAGGCTATTCAGCATTATGAAGACTTGTTCTTTTCATGGAAGTTAAATTCTTGTGCACGATTATGAGTTTGATCAAATGTGCACTTCCATGGCAGCAGAGAGTGCTGCAGACAAATGTTAGAGGAAGTTGCAAGGTGAATGGCTCTTGAACCTTTTCGGTGTCCTAAGAGAATGATTCAATATGTACCCCTTTTTCAAAAAAGCGCTTAGAACCAATAACTTGTCAAGTGTGAATTTGATAATATTCTTTATGGTCCACTTCTTCTAAGTACTGTACACCCACTTGCACATAAATCAGTTACTTTTGCACTGAGATACTTTTAGAAAAAGTCTATACATTATTGGGACAATATTTCAAATCTGCTGGTTTATTCCTAAACGACTGACCTTGTAACAAAATTTCTTTTTTATTGCAGCTCCTCGTAGCATTAGCCAACAGTGCTTGGTGCACTTCTGGAGAGAAATTCCTATATATTTCTAAGCCCCGTGAGTAAATAAACTTATATGAAATATTCCCGTTTGTTTCCTTGTTTACCTAACATTAAAAAAAACTCTTGAAAATCTGATATTGGGTAGAGTTTGAGGATAATTTTACCTCAGTGAGAATCTATCTATGAATTTATTTTACCCTCCCCTCCCTTTTTTCCCCTTGTTGAAATATTTTTTTATTTCATTTGTTCTTGCTGATTTGTTCCTTTTTCAATATTTTTGAATTTGAAAACAGAAATACTACTATTCCCTCAAAAGTACAAAAAGACCCATTTTGTATTCTAGCTAACAGCTGAACTTTTATGGGTGGATGTGTAATTCCCTCCATCTTTTTGCTGATTTAGTTGCTGTGCTATAGTTCTCATCTCCAACAACTATTACTGTAGACAATGCTCTATTCTGCAGGCATTCTTCTGTGTATCTTTGTGTTATTTTTCAGCAATGTTGTCTGCATTGTGGAAATCAATGTGGGATGAGGAGGCAAAAGGAGTCTTTTCTACATTTTTTTAAACTTCGTAATGAAGCAAGTAGCCATTGGTGCCTGATAGATGATGTTAGTGATACTAAAAGCAAGAGATTGCTTTTGCTGTCTGCAGCATTGATTAGCACGGGAGGAATTGAATTAGGATTCAAACTAGCAGGGATTTGTACACAAGGAGATGCCATCAGGAGCCAATTTGGATATTTTTACTGCATCAGATGAAGAGACAGCACATTCCCTTGGTTTAATTGAAAGCTGGTGCTCTGGGTTTGGCTTAATCCGCCCTCCTCCTCCATTAGATAACGTCTCGCTGAAACCACACTCTGCAAGCTCACAACATTCCAATCTGCTGATTCCAAGTGGCTTCCTGCTGGGGCTCTCTGCTGTGCGAGCAATACATATGCTGATGGGGCAGAACATCACCTCACTCCTTTTCTTGTCACTTTCCAATCCGGGGCACCAAACTGGCAAGAGATACCATAGCTGAAGAAATCATGCCCCACCCAGGGCATGACCTCTGCTGGAAAGTAGGTGACTGCAAGGAAGCAAGAAGGAAGAAGCCAGGAATGCTGGCTGGTGGCCCTTTAAGAGTTAACAGGGATGAATGGTAAAAAAACAACAACAACCAGATTTGACATGATCAAAAATCTCCAAGATGTCCATAGTGGGCAGTGGAAAGATGTACTGACCCAGCATAAAGGACTTGAAAACATGTATTGCTAAAATGAGGAAGACATGCGTGGAGAATGCAAAAGGCCTTGTTGCAGTTCTCTGAAGATATGATGGCATTGCTCCCTCAGTACATCTCCCAAACATTATATGTGATGGTGCCAATCCCAGTGTGTGTATTTTTTTTCATCTTATGTTTTTGGTGGACAAATAAAAATGCAAGAAAGTACTGGCCTCCCAACTTTCTTTGCAGCAACTGAGGGAACTACAAACACGATACTGGATGACTGATTGGGATATATCTAGTCATACATTGCTGATGCTCAGACTTAAGGTAAATAATTGAGGGAAGAGGGATCTGTTATGTATGCAGGTTTGAATGTCATTGGTTTAGTTTGAACTGTTCTTGTAAAATGTCAGAAATGATTGGTTTAAAAAGTGCGGGAAAATCCTGCACTCTGATTGGCTGGCAACTGCGGCTGCTGGCTATAAGTAGCAGCCGCAGCCCAGCCAAATCGGGTCTGTTATGAGCTGTAGTCACTAATAAACTCTTCACTGAAGCACTCCGTGTCTGACTCTTCATGCAAACTTAACACTGGCAATGAAGGTGGGATCCTTCCTGAAGAGAACGCGGAAAACAAGCGGAGAGAGATGGCTGCGCTGAACACACCCCCAGCCCCGTTCGATCCAACGGCAGAAGACTGGGACTCGTATGCGGATCGTTTCCAAATGTATTTGGAGGGAAACGATCTCGCCGACATTTCCGAGAAGCGGAAGAGGGCGGTCTTTCTCACGCACTGCGGTCCGGCAGTCTTCAAGATGGAGAAGGCATTGGCGGGAGCTGCAGACATGAAGGTAATGGAATGGCCTGATTTAGAAAAGCTTTTAAGAGCCCATTCACAAGTATCGTGCCTCATTAAGAGACACGAGTTTTACGATCGGGATCAAGGGGAAAGTGAAAATGTTAACAACTTCGTGGCAAATTTAAGAGACATTGGGGGTGCATGCGAGTTTAACAACTTGGAGGAGGCCATGCGCGATCGATTTGTTCTAGGCCTCAAAGACAAAGTGCTTCAGAGCAAATTGTTATTAAAACCTAAGATCACGTTGAAGGAAGCCATAGAAGAGGCCTCCTCAGCAGAAGCCACCAAGTCCTCAGCAGCAGCCATGAAGAAAATTAACAAGGCCTCAAGCCATCCTGATGTGGAAAAGTCCACAACAACTCATTGAGCAAATAGATTCTGAGTCAGACTGTAGTGAGGTGGAGGAAGGAATTTATAGACTCAGAATGGAGAGGAAAAAGAAAGACCTGGGAAGAAAGAGGCAAGATTTTTACTGCAGAGGTTGTGGGGAAGCCACCCCGCACTGAATGCAAGTTTCTGATACCATCTGCCTCCGTTGTGAAAAAGAGGTCATCTAGCAAGAGTCTGCAAATCATCCAGAACTCCACCACACAGAAGGAAGTTTCCTGACAAAGAATTCAAGCCTAACAACTTCAGTGAGAAAATGGGGCAACACAGAAGCAATGGGAAGAATGAAACTCATCAAACAGTCACCATTGGTCATTCTTCACCCTTAAGAAGCAGAAAAGTACATGTGAAGGTACTAATTGAAGGAAGGCCTTGCCAAATGGAAGTGGACTCAGGCTCCTATTTATCTATGGTGTCATGGGACACTATTCACAGGCTACTTCCCAACATTCAGAAGAAACATTTCCAGAAGCAAGCACTGACTCTTAAAGACTACCAAGGGAACAAGATTCCAGTAGTTGGAACAAGAGAATTCAACGTGAAGTTCAAAGGCCACACCAAACGTTTGCCCCTGACCATCGTGGACAAGGACCCCAAGCTTGCTGGGACTTGAGTGGTTCAATCCACTAGGCATCGAGGTGACTGGCATCAATCACGTGAGCAACACTGAATGGGAGGAGGCCTTGAAGTCTGAGTTTCCAGAGGTCTTCAGCGATGGATTGGGCAAGTATATGGGGACCCCTATCACTTTCAACCTAGATCCCAAGGTGCCCCCAATTCGTTTAAAGCCCAGAAGGGTCCCATTTGCCTTAAAGGAAAAAATTGATGCACAATTAGATAAACTAATAGCTCAAGGAGTTTTAGAGCCCACTGACCACTCCAGATTGGAGACACCCATAGTCACACCAGTCAAGACTGATGGGTCAGTAAGAATCTGTGGAGACTATAAGGGGACATTGAACCATGCGCTTCAGCAGAGCGCATATCCAGTTCCAGTGGTGCATCATTTATTACATTCACTTGGCAGGGGCACAGTCTTTGCCAAATTGGATCTGGCTGGCATATCAACAACTAACAGTTGATGATGCCACTGCAGAGGCCCAAACCATTGTGACTCATAGAGGTGCCTTCAAATGTAAAAGGTTACAGTTTGGAGTAAGCGTGGCACCAGGCATCTTCCAAAGCCTTATGGAAAGGATGCTCCAAGGACTACCAGGGGTAGTGCCTTACTTTGATGATGTGTTAATCTCTGCTGAAAATGACACTCAATTACAAGAGAGACTCAGAGAAGTCCTTACCAGATTCAAGAAGTTAAAAGTCAAGGAAGAAAAATGCACTCTTAGAACTGACAAGGTTGAGTTCTTGGGCTATATGATTGACAAGCATGGCATCCACCCTACAGATGCCAAGGTTCAAGCAATCAAAGAAGCCCCTAGACCAAAATGCAAAACAGACTTGCAAGCCTTCCTTGGATTTATTAACTTTTATCACATGTTCCTACCTCAGAAGGCAACCATTGCAGAACCATTACACAGATTATTGGACAAAAAATCTGTTTGGGTCTGGGGCAGGAAGGAACAATCAGCATTCAACAATATTAAAAGACTAATCACATCTGATGCTGTACTGATACAGTTCTCTGAGAATTTGCCTGTTGTACTTACTTGTGATGCATCCCCTTTTGGAGTGGGGGTTTTGAGCCACAGGCTTCCCAGCAGGAGGGAAGCCCCTATTGGACAAGGAAGCATTGGCAATTGTTGCAGCTGTCAAGAAATTCCATGAGTATCTATATGGGAGAACATTTACCATTGTCACAGATCACAAACCTTTGTTAGGCATTGTGGCAGGAGACAAACCTACACCCACTATCCTGTCACCAAGAATGCTGAGGTGGACTGAATTTCTTGCTGCTTATTCATACAAGCTCATCCACAAGCCTGGCAAAGACATTGGCCATGCTGATGCTTTGAGTCACTGCCCACTTCGCTTTCACACTGAGGACTGTGAACCTGAGGCCCACACCCTTTTTCTAGAAACTGTTGCCAAGCTTCCAGTACACACTGCTGAAATTGCCAGAGAGACTGCCAAAGACACTTTATTGGCTCCTGTTATAGGCTGGATTAAGAAAGGTTGGCCTTTTCAAGATCTACCTCACCTTGCTCAACCTTTTAAATCCAGGCAAACTGAATTATCTGTATTAAGAGGATGTATTTTGTGGGGTAACAGGGTGGTTATTCCTGCAAAACTGCAAAGAGAGGTTTTGGGAATGTTACATGAGGGTCATCCAGGTATTGTAAGGATGAAGGGATTGGCCAGGAGTTATGTATGGTGGCCAGGTATTGACAAAATGGTTGAAAACTGGGTTGCATCTTGTCCCAACTGTCAGGAAGTCAGGCCTGCCCCACCTCTCGCCCCCAAACAGGAATGGGAATGTCCTAGGGGCCCATGGTCCAGGATTCACATTGATTTCGCTGGTCCTACCAGAGGGCACACCTTCCTTATTATAGTAGATGCATATTCCAAATGGCTAGAGGTCATCCCTATGGCATCCACCACAACTGATGCTGTTATCAAGCAGCTTAAAAGCTTTTGTAACCCATGGGTTACCTGATGTTCTTGTCTCTGACAATGGCCCTCAATTTACCTCCAACCTTTTTGAATCCTATCTAGCTCAACAGGGTATCAGACATGCCCTGACAGCCCCTGGGCACCCTTCGCTAACGGCCGGGCTGAACGAATGGTACGTTTTACCAAGGGAAAGCTTCAGCAACTGGGTCCTGGGGACATCACTGAGAAAGTTGAAAAACTTCTTAGTGTTCAGCACATCACTCCTAACTCATCAACTAACTTATCCCCAGCAGAGTTGTTGATGGGTAGGAAACTTAGGTCTCCCCTTGACCGCCTTCATCCCACTTACGCACCCAACGCACCACTAGATTCCACTAGCAAAGTTCGCGACGTTCAATGTGGATGATTCTGTTTATGCTAAGAACCTTATGGGTGAACCTTCATGGATTCCTGCTGAAATAACTCAAATCACAGGCCCTCATTCTTGCAGGTACAAACAGAGGATGGAGTCTTCTGGAGCAGGCACATTGATCAGCTTAGATCCAGGTTACCTCAGGAACATCACAATTGTTCCTCTCCAGTTCCCATACCTAATGCCTTTTCTAGGGGGGAGCGGGAGGAACATGAGGATAATCAGCAAGCAAGAATCAACCCCATGTGTAACGAGCCATTACGACAGGAACCATTCCAAAACCTGTCACAATGCCAAAATCCATCCTTAGAAGTGGAAGATTGTACATCACTTCCTGACTTGGGTGCTGACATTGGGCTGGAGATGGGTTGGGAGGAGAGACCAGATTCTAACAATCAAACAGGGTCTTCTTTCACAGGAAGTCCAACTAGGGAAATGTCAACAGACACATTTCCTCTCTCACTGGGTGAGAACGTTAAAACTTCTGAACCGAAGGTCTCAACGTACATGTAAGAGCCCCACCTATTTAAAAGAATACATTAGATAGGTTGGGGTTTGAGTATGGACTGAACCTAGTGGGGAGGGGTGTTATGTATGCAGTTTGAATGTCATTGGTTAAGTTTGAACTGTTCTTGTAAAATGTCAGAAATGATTGGTTTAAAAAGTGTGGGAAAACCCTGCACTCTGATTGGCTGGCAACTGCAGCTGCTGGCTATAAGTAGCAGCCGCAGCCCAGCCAAATCGGGTCTGTTATGAGCTGTAGTCACTAATAAACTCTTCAATGAAGCACTCCGCGTCTGACTCTTCATGCAAACTTGACAGGATCTCTCTGCCATCTCGAGCAAAACCAGTGACTAGGTGGATGTAATGGAGGAAATGTAGTTACTATTCCTTTCTGTTTTCCACCTATAATTAAAATAAAGGAAAACTGGGCCTTAGAAGAAACTCTTATGAGATGTCCCTGCATGGAATTCATTCTGTGCAACCTTTCCCCTTTATTTTTTTGAAATGAAAAACAGAAACTGGAAATCACAATTAAATTAAAAGCATTTAGAGGCTTCTGAAAGGGCATTTAAGAATTGTTGACTTCAACTCCCAGAATTCTCAAGCCAGTGTGGCTTGCTAGGGAATTCTGAGAGTTGGTCCACAAGTTTTAAAGTAGCCAAGGTTGGATACCCCTCCTCTGGAATGATTTCCCATCCATAAAAATCCCCAATCCCTAACAACACCTTTAAGAAAGGTAGTAAAATTTTGGTTTTTCCCCAGAGCCTTAGGGCTAGAATGGCTGGAGGTCATCTTTCTGAGGTATAATGGTTCCTAATTATCTGTTGATTACTGTTGTAATTTAATTTTATACTGATGTACACTATCCAGAGTTGCATTGTGTGAGTTTTATAGCCATATAAATTTATAAAACAAACAGTCTTTATTATTAAATTTATTTCGCTCTGGCTGTAAGAACAATCTGACAGTTTCTATAAATATTCAGTGTTTAGATCATCTAGCACTGGTATCTGTCACAGCATTCATGCATCAGCTGAATCTTTTTGAGGAGGACAGAATGTCACTCCACTTTGCAAATATGAATTATATAGGCAAAAAAGACAAATCCATATACAAAATGGCTTATTGATTCCAAAAAATGTAAGTAATGAATTGCTGGCAGCAGAGAATGGAATAAAAGGAAAGTAGCATGAGAATATGTAAAAAGGCTACTGTGATGGTATCCTGGTTAAAATGTAGGCTTGGCAGACTCAGATTAAACTTCCCACCCAACCAAGAAATCATTTCCAGACCAGTCACTGCCTGTGCTTATGGCATGGTCTTGTCCCTGGTTAATTGAATTATGGTTTATCAATCACCGCAATTTTCTATGTTTGCATGATTCATCTGCACCGTCAGCATCAGTGGTGAATTAGTCACAAGGGCTTGGTTATGAAAATAATATGGAGCACTAATATGGAATTCTTGTGCTGAGATCCTGAAGGAAAGCTAGTATATGATGAGCACATGAATAAATAAGCAAGTGTATTGATGTCTAATTAGGCATTTCTGTATTTATATATCAGAAATCAAGATCTGATAGGGCAGACTGCAAATATCACATATAAACCAACTTGAACTGTATAAAGACCAACAAATAGACCCACAACATGGCAAATGTTGTGCTGAGAAGGCTGTCTTTTTCTAGCCCTGTTATATTTCTTTTCCCACAATCTTCCTTTTTATTTGCTCTTATTCAAGTCTTATATCCTGCAACAGTAGGAAAGAATGTATTCCATAACTTCTTAACTTTCTTAATAAGTGTTTGGTTGTCTTTTGTGTATGTGTGCATGTTGAAATTTCTAATCCCACTGGTTTAGGGGAGGATGAGATTTCTACTACTATTTATTTATTTATTTAATTGGACTTGTATGCTGCCCCCTCTCCGAAAGGACTCGAGGCAGCTTCACAACTAAGATACAAACAATAAATATTTTTAAAAAGAATTAAACCTAAACAAGCCCAATACATAAAACCAATTTAAACCAATTTAACCCCCCTCCAAGAGGTCAGTCCAGCCCGGCCTGCTCAAACAGCCAGGTTTTCAGATCGCGGCAGAAAGAGCGAAGATCAGGAGCCAAACGGAGCTCCAGGGGAAGTTGGTTCCATAAGGCGGGAGCCGCTACAGAGTAGGCCCTTCCCTGGGGCACCACCAGCCAACACTGTCTTGCGAACGGCACGCCGAGGAGTCCCCGTCTGTGCGCACACACAGGGCAATCGGCATTCGATGCCGGCAGGAGACTACTCTCATCCAGAGGTGGTATTCAGCAGGTTCTGACCAGTTCTGGAGAACCGGTAGTAGAAATTTTGAGTAGTTCGGAGAACTGGCAAATACCATCTCTGACTGGAGATTTTACACTATCTTTCCCCTGTCATGCCCACCAAGCCATGCCCACAGAACCAGTAGTAAAAAAAATTGAATCTCACCACTGCTGTCATCTCTTATTGATTCATCCAGAGCTTTGAACAGAGGCTATACCCATGAAGAAATGTTATATATTGTGATTGACAATCTTCTCTTTTGCTTATTTCCCATCTTGGACAGGCAGCTACATCAAGCTTTTCCAGATTGATTCTCTCTAGATGTATTGGATCCCAAAGGCTAGCATGCTGGCTATGGGTGATAAGAATGATAATCTAAACACATCTGGAGGTGATCAGGTGGGAGAGACTGGTGCATAGATATGCAACATTTATAACAGTGACAGGGAATTCTTTTTTCTCTGGCGACTTGCACTTTTTAAATTGTCATTATTATTATTGGCAATTAACGACTGCTAGGGGTGTGACAGCAATGATGTCAGTTATGGGGCAAGTCCAGAATTATAAACTATTGTTCTGCATGGGAGGTTATGCTGTTTGTTTTTAATAGACTTTTTTTCTTTTCAATTCTCAGAGACTACTTGGACAAGTCCTTGCAGTTTTCTTGGCAAGATTTCTCAGAAGTAGTTTGCCATTGTCTTCTTCCTAGGCTAAGAGAGAATGACTGGCCCAAGGTCACCCAACTTTATGGCCAAGGCAGGATTAGATTGCACATTTTCCAGATTAATAGCACAGTGCCTTAACTTCTACACCAAATTGGATCTCATAATAGTTAGATGTATGCTCTATTAGAGGCTTAATATTCCTATTTCCTTTATTCTACTTTATTTTGTATAATAAAAACAGCATATAAGGGGGAAATTACCTGGGTAAAATATACATTTCAGAAATTATTGCAATTAAAATTATATAGTTATATAGTAATTATATTCAAAATATAACTGCTAGAATTTAAATAGAAAGCCAACAAATGTAAACTTGATGAGGAACATGGTGATTAAGTAAGTCAGACTGGGTAGTCTTTCAAATGGTTGATGACTTCAAAGAGGTGTAGACTTAGAAGACAATCTCAGAAGAAAACAATGACAAACAATTTCCTTACAATTACCAAGAAGCTGCATGAACATGTTCATGAGGTTCTCAGGAATCCCGTTCAACTCAAAGAAAGCCTTTAATCCTAAATAGGAAGTCACAGCCTCAATTCACAGACACTTCACATAGTCACGGTCTTTAAATTCTGATGAAATACATTGGATTTCTATCTGAATTAAATTATAGTAATTATTTTAACATTGATTTCAATAGAGCTTAATCAACAGTTGCAAATGTTATTCAAGCATCCATATCCTCTTTCCCTCCTCTTTTTGGTGAAGCATCAATGGCTCCTGTGGATCACATGCTACTTCCTTGGTACACCCAAGACTTACTCTTAGCTCCCTTACCCCTTTCTGAGGGAAATGTGCATCACAGGCCAAAACCAATCTTTCTTCAAGACAGCCAAGAAAGCTTCTTTTTCCATGCATTCCCACTAGAGGTGAGCTTTTCCTATGGCCACCTCACTTATTTTCATTTCAAATGCAATACTGTTTCCTCCCCTCACATGAGAGATGGACAGTGGATCTCTGTATGACGCCATTACCACCATTTCTCCCCAAAGGCAGGACATTCTCTGCTTTATCAGGTCATTGCAGATTCATACAAAACATTTGAAAGGGTAAAGAGGTTTCCTCCCCAGTGGAGTTATCAGACTTCTGAGCCTTTGGATGCAGCTTTGTTTTAGTTCATGTTCCAATTAAAGATGGAAATGACATTCAAGTGAACAATTGCTAATTCTCAGAAGATTATCTGAACCTGGCAGCTGCCTCAGTGCCTCTTCAGAGCAGGGTATGCAAGGCAGGCCTCTTGCTTTCTCTGATGGGCAAATCTTTGGTATGAAAAGTCATGTGTGGTCTCTACAGAAAAAAGAGAAACAAGGAAGAATGATAGCCCTTTGGTTGCTGGAAGGCCATTTACTATGCTTACTATTTGGGTACTAAATTGACAACTTCATAGTCCTCCAACCTGGTATCTTTGAGGGTCTGGAGCCTGCATATTGGTAAAGGCCAAGGTAAAGCATTCCAGAAAAGCCAGCATACTCTCTGCTTTCAAACCTATAATGACTTTAGTCTTTGCACTACATAACAAGGATTTTAAAAGTATGGTATGATCAATCAGAGAGTCAGTCTGGTGTATGGGAACAGGCTAAAAACCAACAGTGGGAGTTCTAGTCCTATCTTGGGCACTCTCTTAGAGCCCTAGGAAGATTACAATGGCAAACCACTTTTGAAAATGTTGCTAAAAAAACTGTGGACTTGTTCAAACAGTTCCAGGAGTTAATGCTTATTTGAAATATACTCCTCCCCGCCGGGTGGGGGGAAGCCTAATTAGGACCAACTAGGAGAGCACTGTTCCTATGAGACACCTATGAAGATATGAATATGAAGAAGTTTGAAACTGATCTAGCCTTTTCAAAGAATATCTATAGTTGTGTACTTATTTTAGAGGTTTGGCCAACACATCTGAATGTACCAGCTCATGAAAAGATGTGTTGTTCTTTCAGATAATGGAAATCTGACTCAGCAGAAATAGAGAAGAAAGAGGAAAAAAATGCACACCCTGTCTGTCCATGAAATGAACTCAGTAGGTATTAGGAGGTTCAAGAAAGTCAAGATGGCAGCCCTGACCACACAGCTGGAAGAGGGCAGGGCTTCAATCACATGATTGTAGCTGCCATTTTGACTTTTTAAACACTTCTGCGGAAGTCTCAGTTGCAGAGAAATACAACTGAATGGCCCAGAAATTGGCTGCATTTTGTCCATCATCGGGAATTACCTGCTTTGCTCACTTTATATTAACCAAATAAATTGTTGAAGATGTGGTTTTCTTTCCCTCATCTTAGTGCCTTAGCCTATCAGGATTTCTTGTGAAATTAAAAGAGGCAATGATATCTTCCTCACCACTGTGCATCACTTCCCAGTATCTCTTCATCATTGGTGGTGTCCAGAAAAGCTTCAGAAAAAGATATGGAGACATTATAAATCCTTTAACCTGCTCACATTGCCTTTTTTCTCCTCCACTGTGGGATATTTTTGCCATTATGATAAACAACAGATTTATATATTGTTGACTTAGGCAATTTGTATTATCACTTAGTACCTCCTGTGAAACCAGGGAATACTGATTTGTTCAGCAAATCATGGTTAGTCCCACCATGGCTTTGCCTATTGCATAAACATAGTAGCCTGCACTCTGCTATCATTCCTAGAAAAGGCAGTAGCTCTCTCCAGTCCCACGACCAATATAGGAAAGCTCCCAATCCCAATAAATATTCCATTCACAGAAATTTATTTTCTCATATAATTTCCTTTGACTTTGAATCTAGTGCAGTGATGGCTAATGTTTTCCATGTCATGTGATGAAAGTGCCTGCACCCATGATGCAATGTGCATTCGACCCTCCCACTGCCCTGCGCATGCATACGCAACCCTCTGCATGCACACTGTGCACCTCTGTGCACACAACCCCCCATACTGCATGCCTCTGTGTATGCATGCACGACCCCCCCATGTGCCCTGCCCCCTGTGCATGTGCACACATCTCCCGCACATGCGTCTCCCTGCACATGTGCAGCAGATACCCGACAATCAGCTGGCTGGCAGAGGCACATGCACATGCACAGTGGGGCTCTCCTGGGTGACCTCTCGCGTGCTGGCAGAAATGGCTCTTCGTGCCACTTCTGGCATGCATACCATAGGTTCACCATCACGGATCTAGTGCATTCTGAAGTAGTCAAAAGATTATGCTGCATGGGAATGATAGGACTTGTAGTCCATCATGTCTGGAGGATTCTTGGTCTGTAGCCCATCATGTCTGGAGGGGAAGACTGATGTACATCATTAAAATAATATAAATGTGATTGCAATCAATAGTTTTACTTTGTGCTCTTCTTTCATTGTCAAGAATCTTTTACTTTTAAAAAATCCATTACCCATTGAATAAAAAGGTGCCCATGATAATCTGCTAGCAGCTTTTAAAAGCTCTTTGAAAGATAGGTGCTTATAAAAAATGCAAATAGCAATGACGACCCAAGGGAAGATATTTCCATTTTCTACAACATGAGGAAATTAAGATGATATCTGTTCTGAGATAAATCCTAAGGTCATGCCCATGCTGATTTTAACTTTATAGTTAATAATTTTACTACAATAATATTTTTCTGATAAACTCTTCCCCAAGTAAAAATTTAGCTATCTATAAAAATGCGGGGATTGGTTGAGATATTAATAGAATAAGACTGTGTTCAGTTAATAAGGAGGGGCACAATCTGCTTAATTGAATTAAGCACAATTGGCTAGGTAAAACTACAACACACTGTTATCACCTTGATTTACACACTAAGTTATAGCCTTGATTTACATTCCACACAGACTTGATCAGACAAGATGCAAAATGACAGGTGTTCTAGAAAATTGTGCTTGACTATGAATGACTTAGCTCTGAGATCCCCAAATGACACCAATTTCTGTTTTATTTTCCTGAAGGAACCGAAGGCAACAAGAATACTAGTTTTTTAAAGGAAAATAAACGGGAGGGAGATGGGCTTTAAATTAGAATTAGGAAATTAAAAGCAGGCTTAGAAAGCTGCTTCTGTTTTCACCAGTGGTTGGCTCTATCTGAAATTTTGAAGTAGGGGTAAAATTCCTCCTTTTTATTAATGAGCCTTTCTGAACTTTGCATCCATAGTACAAATATGCTGTTTAGCAATAGCATCCTACAGTGGGCAACATTTGTTACTGTTCCTCCTCCCCCTCTGTCAGAGGCAAAATTAGGTGAGCATTAGGTAGAATTGGGGAGTGGGTTACTGGCATTTTCAGGGTCATATGGAATAACCTCTCTTTAAAAAGCTGTACAGGGCTTGAAATGAGGAAACAGTAAAATGGATGTGAGTGTAAATTAGCCACTATAAAATAGTGCAACATTGAAATGATGGAACCGATTCTCATTTCTGCTTTCCAAAAAGCACATTAATGAAGAGATCTGGAAATAAATATTTGCTCTCTATGTAAAGAAAGAAAAAGAGGAGAAGAGAAATGCTAAGCAAATGTGCTCAACTTTGTGACCCTAATCTGTTTTTGTTTTTAAATGTAACTCCGCAGCTGCCCTTTTCAATTCTCTTGTGGCTGATTCAATGATGGCTTATTAAACCAATGAACCTTCTTTTGTCCCATGCTTTCCCACATCTTCTAGAAATTTTATCACTTTATTCAACCTTACAGCTTTCAATGGGCACTCCTTTAATATCTCAAGCATGATCTGCCTAGCTGTAGTTCTTCAAAATTTCCCTCCCTCCCTTCTGCGAACACTTTAGCTTTCAATGCAAGTACAATCACAATGAAACTACAATGCTTCAATCAGCACAACTGCACTTGTGGAAGCTGAAGTGTCCATTATTCCTTGCTACAGTGCAACATAAATATCTAAGAACAACCTGTTCTCTTTTGCTTTGATTAATATAGCACCAGAATAATGATGGCACAGTGGGAAAGGGAAGGAGAAGTGTTTTTGCTAAGCCAAAAGAAAGAATGTGGGAAGGAGGAATGAATGCATCCATGTGTACAAACATTTGGAAAAACAAAGGAAAGCATGGGGGACTAGAGTAATGGAACAGTCTGCCAAACAGGTGTCTCCAAACTTGGCAGCTTTAAGACTTGTGAACTTCAACTCTCAGAATTCCCCAATCATGGGGGAGTTGAAGTCCACAAGTCTTAATGTTGACAGTTTGAGAGACGCCTGCCCCAAAGAAAAAGACAGCCAACAATAAACTAGTCCACGGGAGCCAGCTAGTAAAGCTTTCTTTCTTAGATGGAATAAATGAAAAGCAGGAGAATGAACTGGCAAGTCCTACAGTGGTTGTATTCTAGATTGAGCCATCCACCTCTGCTGTAGCCCTGTGGCCAACAGGTGAGTGGGAGCAACAAAGCCAGAGGAAGCAACCTATTGGTTGGCTTATCATGCCTACCTATGGAGGAAAAGCATCACTGGGCACTGAGTCAGAAAAAAGGCAATAGAATCAAGCAAGGCTCAGCAACTGCAGCAGCAGAAGCATTGGCAAGTTGATATAATTTTCCTGTGTTCAACTCTCTGTAGAATAGGTGGATATCTCTTTAACTCATTAGTGGGGAAAGACTCTCCAATAGTAGGTTGGCACTACAGAAATATTTTACACCAGATTAAAGATCAAGATTATACCAGATTAAGATTAAACCCCAGAAAATGAGAGTTACATGCTCTCCCCTTTCTCCCATTCTAGGTCATGGAAATTTTCTTCTTAAAACAGAAAGCATGTATTTTTTCTCTTTGGAAATATTGTATTTTTCCCATATGCAAATCAATCAATGAATGAATTGGCTAAAATTCATATGGGTTGCAATACACAGGCAGGAATCAATGAAAGATGAACCACTGACCCCACCTCTTCTACTAATCTATTTTATCAACTTTTTCATGACCTCACCTCCAGTTATCTCCTCCACCCCATTTTTTCTTATCTCATTTTTTCTAAGATATTGATTTATACAGGGATACAATAACAAAAAATCAGCATTATTTTGAAGATGGGTTGGAAATAACTGAGCCTGGGTCCCAGAAGTAGAAACTGGATGGCCATTTGCATGTATCTGAAAAAGAAGACAAAATACAATAAAGTTTTGCCCCATCTCTTCTCTTGATTCCTATCCTTCAGTTGCTGTGGGAAGACCTGTAAAGAAATTACTAGTTAGTGTTTGTGAACTTCTAAATGACACCTAATAGGTCTCTGGGAGAACCAGAAGTCTAATCAGCCCTTGATTTAGCCAGCAAGCTTTTCTATTCCTTTCCTATTCCTATTTCTTATTCCTAAAGTAATATCGCTTTGCCCATTTGGTATCACTGTCCAGGCACCATCCTGGCTTTTCTGAACACTCACAATGACCCTGGTAGATGGTCAGTCACTGATGTAGAATGATTAATGTCCAGCCTGCTATTCTCAATACTTACAAGTTGTGTTCTTTAACTGGGAAGAGTGCTTGATAAACTCCGATTTAGATGTTTTAAACAAAGCTAATGCCCCTGTGATTTCCAGAACAAAGATTTCCAAATTCCACTGCCACAATATAATTATTTTTAATTCTCCCTGCCACCCCATGCTTATAACAGAAGCGGAATATTCTTTTAATTACAAGGTACCAATTGACCATATAAGTGTTTTGTAATCAGAAGCTGTTACCTAGTTACTATCTGCTCGATCCACTAGAGATTGTTGTGGCAGACAAGTAATTGATCTTTGATTTTTCTCTCTCTCCCTCTTCTAATTTCCTGATAGTTATACAGCAACTCTGCAGATAATTGCAACCACATCTCTGGGAGTATGCAGTTTCTATGCATTGCACTGATACTGTTTTCTTTTCTTTTTAAACCCAGTAGTTACTCATTTGGCAGCAGCTTGTAATTATAGAGTCAGAAATAACTACCTAGATCAAAGGCACTTTAAGGGTAAGCAAAGAAACAAAATTCTTTGCAGACCAGTGACGTGCTAGGGCCCAGACAGCATTTTCAAGGTATGTTCAACCCTCACCCAAATAAAACAACTAGCTCCATTTCCCCAAAGAATACAAAAAATGAGGGGGGAGGACCTTTAAGCTCCTATCTTCCTCCTGCCAACACTGATCAAATTCTTTAGGAATTTCAGCTTTGCCTTTCACATCTAGCAATTATGTTCAAGTTTCAGAATGTTTAATGTATTAACTTGAGGATAGAATCACAGAGTTCATGCCTGAGAGCTCCCAATAACTTGCCTCAAAATTAATTTGCTCCACTTTGTCTAGAATACTATCTATAATTAGAGAATGGTGAACTTTTTCAAATATTTTATAGGAGTAATCTATGAGAATAAGTTATTCTAGTGTAGAAAGTTAGCACCCACCCCTCTTCTAGAAGAATGAAATATTTTGAGAAATATTAAAAAGGCAGAATATTATATTTCCCTGCATGAGAAATGGAGAAACATGCTCTTGGAAAGCAGCCCTCACCTTCCTTAATAGCCCACAGCAGATGTCAGCACTTAAGAGATAAAAAGATAGCAAGCTCTATTCATAAACAAATACCCTCACACAAGATCCAACAAAGATAGGATTAGCCCTCAGCCACAATAGGAATTTCCCAATGCCCCTTCATTGCATCATTCTCAGAAACCTCAACCAAAATGTTATGTATGCAGGTTTGAAGTCATTAGTTTAGTTTGAACTGTTCTTGTAAAATGTTAGAAATGATTGGTTTAAAAAGTGCGGGAAAACCCTTGCGCTCTGATTGTCTGTCAACTGTGGCTGCTGCCTATAAGTAGCAGCCCAGCCAGCCGGGTCCATTCTGAGCTGTAGTCACTAATAAACTAAAGAGCTTGAAGCACTCCGCGTCTGTTTCTTCATGCAAACATAACACTGGCGACGAGGGTGGGATTCCCCTGAAGAAGAAGGCAACGCGGAACAGAAGAAGAGTGAGATGGCTGCGCTGAACACCCCCCCAGCCCTGTTCAATCCGACGGCAGAAGACTGGGAGTTGTATGCAGATCGTTTCCAAATGTATCTGGAAGGAAACGATCTAGCCGACATTTCTGAGAAGCGGAAGAGGGCGGTCTTTCTTACGTACTGCGGTCTGGCAGTTTTCAAGATGGCGAAGGCATTGGCAGGAGCTGCAGACATGAAGGTAATGGAATGGCCTGACTTAGAAAAGCTGTTGAGAGCCCATTATGCGCCACAAGTATCGTGCCTCATTAAGAGACATGAGTTTTACCGTCGTGATCAGGGGAAAGCGAAAACGTAAACGACTTTGTGGCAAGTTTAAGAGACATTGGGGGTGCTTGTGAATTTAACAGTTTAGAAGAGGCCATGCACGATCGATTTGTTCTGGGCCTTAAAGACAAGGTATTACAGAGCAAGTTATTAATGAAACCTAAGATCACGCTAGAAGAAACCATAGAAGAAGCCTCTTCAGCAGAAGCTACCAAGTCCTCAGCAGCAGCCATGAGGAAGATGAACAGGGTCACAAACCATTCTGATGGGGAAAAGTCTATCACAAACCATTGCGATGACCTAGATTCTGAATCAGATTGCAGTGAGGTGGAAGAGGGAATTTACAGACTCAGAATGGAGTGGAAAAAGAAAGACCTGGATAGGAAGAGGCAAGATTTCTACTGCAGAGGTTGTGGGGGAATGCAAGTTTTTAGACACCATTTGCCTCTGTTGTGAAAAAAGAGGGCACCTAGCAAGAGTCTGCAAATCATCCAGAACTCCACCCAACAGAAGGAAATTTCCTGCAAACAAAGACAAAGAATTCAAGCCCAACAATCTCAGTGAGAAAGGGGGGTGCAGCACAAAAGCAAAGGGGAAGAATGAAACTCATCAGACAGTAACTATTGGTCATTCATCTTCTATCAATAACAGAAAAGTACATGTCAAGGTACTTATTGAAGGAAGGCCTTGCCAAATGGAAGTGGACTAGGCTCATATCTATCTATGGTGTCATGGGACACTATTCACAGACTACTCCCAAACATTCAGAAGAATCACTTCAAGAAGCAAGCACTGACTCTTAAAGACTACCAAGGGAACAAGATTCCAGTAGTTGGAACAAGAGAATTCAACGTGAAGTTCAAAGGTCACACCAAATGCCTGCCCCTGACCATCGTGGACAAGGATCGCCCGAGCCACCAAGGGCCTTGGTGGCTCAGGCTGTTAATTGCCTGCACTTAAGTTCCAGCTGCCTACAACTGCTGTAGGCTCGAATCCCACCAGGCTCAAGGTTGACTCAGCCTTCCATCCTCTCAGGGTAGGTAAATTGAGGACCCAAGATTGTTGGGGGCAATTAGCTGACTTTGTAAAAATGCCGCTTAGTAATAAGCAGGCATATACAATGGAATGAAGGCTATTGCTGAGCACACTGGATTGTATCCCAAAAATTGTAAGCTGCCCTGAGTCTTCAGAGAAGGCATATAAATGTAATTTAAAAAAAAGTTTGCTGGGACTTGAGTGGTTCAACCCGCTGGGCATTGAGGTGACTGGCATCAATCACGTGAGCAACACTGAATGGGAGGAGGCCTTGAAGTCTGAGTTTCCAGAGGTCTTCAGAGATGGATTAGGCAAGTACTTGGGGACCCCTATCACTTTCAATCTAGATCCCAAGGTGCCACCAATCCGTTTAAAGCCCAGAAGGGTCCCATTTGCCTTAAAGGAAAAAAATTGATGCACAATTAGATAAATTAATAGCTCAAGGGGTTTTAGAGCCCACTGACCACTCCAGGTGGGAGACACCCATAGTCACACCAGTCAAGGCTGATGGGTCTGTGAGAATCTGCGGAGACTACAAGGAACATTGAACCATGCGCTACAACAGAGCACATATCCAGTTCCAGTGGTGCATCATTTATTACGTTCTCTTGGGGGGCACAGTCTTTGCCAAATGGATCTAGCCCAGGCATATCAACAGTTAACAGTTGATGATGCCACTGCAGAGGCCCAAACCATTGTGACTCATAGAGGTGCTTTCAAATGCAAAAGGTTGCAATTTGGAGTAAGTGTGGCACCAGGCATTTTCCAAAGCCTTATGGAAAGAATGCTCCAAGGACTGCCAGGGTAGTGCCTTATTTTGATGATGTGTTAATCTCTGCTGAAAATGACACTCAGTTACGAGAGACTCAGAGAAGTCCTAACCAGATTCAAAGCGGGGTTAAAAGTCAAAGAAGAAAAATGCACACTTAGAACTGACAAGGTAGAGTTCTTGGGCTATATGATTGACAAACATGGTATCCACCCCACAGATGCCAAGGTTCAGGCAATCAAAGAAGCCCCCAGGCCAAAATGCAAAACAGACTTGCAAGCTTTCCTGGGACTCATTAGCTTCTATCACATGTTTCTACCTCAGAAGGCAACCATTGCAGAACCATTATACAGATTACTAGACAAAAAGTCTGCATGGGTCTGGGACAGAAAAGAACAAGCTGCATTTAACACTATTAAGAGACAAATCACTTCTGATTCTGTACTGATACAGTTCTCTGAGAATTTGCCTGTTGTACTGACTTGTGATGCATCCCCTTTTGGAGGGGGGGGTGTTGAGCCACATGCTTCCCAGTGGGAGGGAAGCCCCTATTGCATTTTACTCTCGCACCTTGACTAAAGCAGAGAGAAACTACAGCCAACTGGACAAGGAAGCCTTGGCAATTGTTGCAGCTGTCAAGAAATTCCATGAGTATCTATATGGAAGAACATTTACTATTGTCACAGATCACAAACCTCTTTTAGGCATTGTGGCAGGAGTCAAACCAACACCCACGATCCTGACACCAAGAATGCTGAGATGGACTGAATTTCTTGCTGCTTATTCATACGAACTCATCCACAGGCCGGAAAAGACATTGGGCATCCAGATGCTTTGAGTCACTGCCCACTTCCTTCACACACTCCTGCCCTTACCTTTTTCACTGTTGCCAAGCTTCCAGTACATGCTGCTCAAATTGCCAGAGAGACTGCAAAAGACACTTTATTGGCTCCTATTATAGGCTGGATTAAGAAAGGTGGCCATCAACTTGCCCAACCTTTTAAATCCAGGCAAACTTTTAAATCCAGGCAAACTGAATTAGAGGATATACTTTGTGGGGTAACAGGGTGGTTATTCCTGCAAAACTACAAAAAGAGGTTTTGGAAATGTTACATGAGGGTCATCCGGGAATTGTCAGAATGAAGGGATTGGCCAGGAGTTATGTATGGTAGCCAGGTATTGACAAAATGGTTGAACACTGGGTTGCATCCTGTCCCAACTGCCAGGAAGTCAGGCCTGCCCCACCTCTCGCCCCCAAACAGGAAAGGGAATGTCCTAGGGGCCCATGGTCCAGGATTCACATTGGCCTTGCTGGCCCTACCAGAGGGCACACTTTCCTTATTATAGTAGATGCATATTCCAAATGGCTAGAGGTTATCCCTATGGCATCCACCACAGCTGAAGCTGTCATCAAACAGCTTAAGAAGCTTTTTGTAACTCATGGGTTACCTGATGTCTTAGATTCTGACAATGGTCCTCAATTTACGTCCAACCTTTTTGAATCATATCTAGCACAGCAGGGTATCAGACATGCCCTGACAGCCCCTGGGCACCCTTCAGCTAATGGCCAGGCTGAATGCATGGTACGATTTACCAAGGAAAAACTTCAGCAATTGGGTCCTGGAGACATCACTGAGAAAGTTGAAAAACTACTCAGTGTCCAGCATATCACTCCCAACCCATCAACTAACTTATCCCCAGCAGAGTTGTTGATGGGTAGGAAACTCAGGTCTCCCCTTGACCACCTTCATCCCATTTACGCACCCAACGCACCACTAGATTCCACTAGCAAAATTCACATTCACTGTGGGTGATTCTGTTTATGCTAAGAACCTTATGGGTGAACCATTATGGATTCCTGCTGAGATAACCCAAATCACAGGCCCTAGGTCTTACAGGGTACAAACAGAGGATGGTGTCCTCTGGAGCAGGCACATTGATCAGCTTAGATCCAGATTACCTCAGAAACATCGCAATTGCTCCTCTCTGGTTCCCACACCTAGTACCTCAACTAGGGGGGAAGGGGAGGATCATGAGGATAATCAGCAAGCAAGAATCAACCCCATGTGTAACGAGCCAACATGACAGGAACATCCCAAAACCGTCACAAGCCAAAATCCATTCTTACAAGTGGAAGACTGTACATCACTACCTGACTTAGGTGCTGACATTGGGTTGGAGATGGATTGGGAGGAGGGACCAGGTTGTAGCAACCAAACAGGTTCTACTATTACCAGAAGTCCAAGTATGGAAATGTCAGCAGACACATTTCCTCTCTCACCGGGTGAGAACCTTAAAACATCTGAACCATGTAGGTCTCAACGTACACATAAGAGCCCCACCTATTTAAAAGAATACATTAGATAATGGGGTTTGAGTATGGACTGAACCTAGTGGGGAGGGGTGTTATGTATGCAGGTTTGAAGTCATTGGTTTAGTTTGAACTGTTCTTGTAAAATGTTAGAAATGATTGGTTTAAAAAGTGCGGGAAAACCCTGCGCTCTGATTGGCTGTCAACTGTGGCTGCTGCCTATAAGTAGCAGCCGCAGCCCAGCCAAAGCGGGTCCGTTCTGAGCGGTAGTCACTAATAAACTAAAGAGCTTGAAGCACTCCGCGTCTGTCTCTTCATGCAAACATAACACAAACTTAGCTCAGACAAACACCTAGGATTTGTACTTTGCCTATAGAGTCAGCTATGACCCCTACATAACCACTACATGGCACCATGGGAATCTGACAACAGGCAATAAAATACATGCTCTTGCACAGGAACAGGAAGTTCAAGCGCAATGGCCAAGAGAAGGTATAACCCCCCCACTCTCAACTCCAAGTTGTCAGTTGCCCAGAAGCACTGCTGTGGTTCTGCTTCATCATGAAACCATCTTTCCAACCAGCCTCCAGCCTCCATTTTGTCTCCAGTGCCTTTCTCACAGCTTGGAACTCAACCAGATGGATATTTCTTCCAGCATTAGTTTTTTAAAAGTGAATTATAAAGAAATATACCTGTAACCATTTAAGATGGCCGAAACCATTGACTTCAACTAAAGGAGCAATCTTTGATATCTGGAGCCTGATCCATATTGAAGGATTTTGAGTTATTCTTCTTCTACAAAAACAATTATACTCCATATGTATTGGATATCTCTTACAATACATGTTTGATAGGAAGCCAGACAAGTGTAAATGTAGTAATTAAATCATCTGATCCTTAGCAAAAGATACAGTATATCCTAAGATTCCACAATATATAGTATCTCTAGCCTTTAGTAACCTGCTCAGTTGGATTTACTAATCCATGTAAACTTATGTCTTCCTCTTTAAAAAAAAATATAATTTTTAAATTAATGTTCAGAAATACAAATATGAAAAACTAATGTAAATTAAGAAAAATGTTTTTAAAAATAAAAAATACAGAAAAATAAAGGAAAAAAGATAAAATTATAACGACAAAAATCAAAGAAAAAGTATATTAAAATGATGTCTCTCTTCATCAAGACAAGTACAACCAATTTCAGTATCTCATCAATGTTTCTAACATTTCAATCAAACATCTATTCTTCCCATATCTCATCTTTCATCTATAAACAAGTTATAAACCCTAGGTATGTAATCTTAATCAACAAAAGTCCATTAACAGTTACCAGAACATATATTTTAAGCTTAAAGAGATATATCGGTTTCATATTCTTTTACTTTTAACATAGTAACTTATCATTTTCTCTACAAATACAACAAAAGAATACTTCCCATTTCTTTTCCATAAAAAAATCTTTAAAACATCATCAGAGCTTAATTTAGAAAAATCCATTGCTACCAAAAACAGTGATATATTAAAAATCTTAATATTTAATCCCTTCAAGTAGTGTCAATTAATGTCTTGTCTCTTCTCAGAAACTTCATGAATTTAACACATACTTTACTTTTAACACCATAACTTACCACTTTCTCTAAAAACACTGTATAAATATCTCTTCTTCCCATATCTTATCTATAAACAAATCTTTAAAGCTCATCATCAATGAGAAACCCATTAGGAGCTACTAAAAATAATAGCACATACATTTTAACATTGATCAAATAATCCAATTTTATATTCCTTGTTTTTTTAAAAAAAATATTGATGTTTATTTCCTTTTTAAAATGACTAAAAGCTGGTTTCTTTTCATTTCCTCTTTATTTTTATCCTTATCTAAATTTAACTTTATAAACTTAACACATTTCTTTTGTAAACCCAAGATAGGAAAGTTGTCCAAGTCACTCTTCTGAATTATTATTTGTGTGCCCCTTTTAAGGCCTCAGCCAGTCTCATTTGTAAATCCTGTATAGCACCTTTTTTTAATCTCTTGTCCTTTTAAAATTCATAACTAAAACAGATTCTCACTTGTATCCTTTTCTGCCTCCTCTTTAAAACTCATTTTTATAGTAATAGAAATTATTTTAAAAATTTCTGAGTGCATTGTTGACAAATATCCTTGAATTCTTTGAATTCTTTGAAAATTAAACTACTTTTCTCCACTTTGTATTAATGAGTTTCTTCTCCTTTAATTATAATCTTTATTTCTTTCTGTTTGCCTCTGGCCTTCAAAGTCTCTTTTTATTATATTTATGTTTAATCTGCAACATTTCCCCATGAGGTGATTTCTTAACATTTCTATTCAAAATCTTTATGCGTTTTAACAGAATTTTAAACAATTTTAAACTGCAGGAAGGAACCTTATAAGTAGTTTCAAAAAATTATTTCCAATCCATCTGGTCCCTTACTCCATTTAAAACTTTCCAAAATCAACTTTCTAATTCCTGTTTATTTTCAATTTGTTTTTCAAGTTCTTAAATTACATGAAGCTTTTTTTCTCTGAGGATTGAAAGAAAATCACCTGGTGTGATGAATCTTGTCATTCTGAAGTTTCTTAATGTCCCATAAACAGTTAACAAGCCATTTCCTGAAGTGATTAAGTGAGCAAGAAGTGTGTCCATTTGAAGGCTTTGAACTGCAGTGTGGGCAAAGCTGGCTCTCCTGTTTCCAGAGAGCTAAAACCTACCAAAGACCATTGTTTTATAAATTGGGGAGCATAAGTATGGAGCAGTAGGGTTGATCCCCTTTATCCAGATAGGAATTTCAAGATGCCAATTCATTTGTCAGCTTCTTACTCTGCTGTAGTTGTTGGCTCCACTAAAAGCAAAGCCATCCTCAATCTGCTATTGCTTCCCTAAAAGTATCAAAACCTTGCAAACTTGAAGACAAATTGCTTTAAACAGACATTTACTTTCTCAGTATTTGAAAATCACTTTCATAAAGTGGGTAAAAAGCTAATATTTGAAAAATAAGAACAGAAAATAAAAAACCTAAACAATATTACACTAAGTAGATTTTATTCCAGTACATAAAGGGATGATGCAATATTCAGGAATAAATTCTAATTTGGACAGTGATTATACTATTGTCACATTTGTTTTCTTTTGTTTTGGAATGTATGTCCTGAATTCTTCAAATTCCGAGAAATGGGGTATTGTAAAATAGAGACAGGTGTAAGGGAGAAATATCCAAAATACTTTCCTGGATTTTCCCATTGTTCCTTGTATGCTTCAAAGCCTACTCTACTTAAAATAATTGTACAGAAGTGTTCATCCTCTAAACCAGTGGTTCTCAACCTGATTCATGGACCCCTGGGGAGCCATGATGTCATCACAGGGATTCTGAAAAGGCTTAAAGAAATGTTATGATTTAAATCTTGAGTTGTCTTGGTGGTCTGTGGTCAAAGTCCATGGCCACAAAAGGAATTTAAAGGGAGTCCCTGGTGAAGAAAATGTTGAGAACTACTTTTTCTAAGTGATCTTTCTAAACCTATTGCTTGTCAGATGCCTCAATAATTTTAGCCAGCATGGCTCTCAGGAGTTGTAGTTTCAACACATCCTGAAAGTACCAACTTTGGAAAGGCTACTCCATTTCGCTTCATAGTGTAAGTAGAAGCAGATGTAGAATATGCAACTGAGAGTGGGGAATAAGACATTCGTCTTTTTGAAGACTGTAGAACACAAATGATGCTCAATAAAACAAAATAAAACTGTGCAAAGAGGGATGCAGAAAAGTAACATGTCCACCTGTGGACTATTCACAGAAGCAAGAAGTCAGATTGCTGCTTGCCTCTGCCCATATAACACTTTGGCATTCTGCTTGCAAACAAATGCCAAATAGAATCCTTCTCTTTATTGTAGCTCTTGGCAATTTTAGCCATGGTGCAACCACGGCAGGGGTTCATGGTCAGCTTAAAGAGGTGACTGATGGCTTGAGCAAGGAAGAGAAGGCTGGAGGCAACAGCTACTTCAGGGATTATTAATGAGCAGTGAATGATGGGAAATGCACAGATCAATTGAAACAAAAGAGTTCAATAGTAAAAAGAAACATTTGCCATGTAACGAGAGTCCATTTTTCCATCCCAACTATCGGAAATACATCCTGTTAAACATTCATCCATTATCTTGCATTGCAAATGCATTAAAGCAACGAAGAATTATCCATCAAATATACTGAGGCCGAATGCCCTCCCTCCTACAGCCTCTCTTTAGAGACCTGCTTCAGAAAAAGCAGCCTAATCAACTACGTTTTGTGCTAGAAGCGCTACAGAAGACAACATCAGAGAGCTCCCCATAAAAGCATTCTACATGGAGGAGTTCAGTTCTACATGACATTAAGCACAGGGGTGGGATTCTATCAGTTTGGACTGGTTCTGTAGAACCAGTTGTTATGATTCTGCACAGTTCAGAGAACCGGCAAATCATGTCCCTGGCTGGCCCCTCCCCTTTCTGCCTGCCCCTCCCCTCCCCGCCCATCAGTCCTTATCGCGCATGCGTGACATCGTGCACATGCCCGACATCACTGACTGCATTCTCCCCCGCCCAGTCATTCCTTAAGGTGTGCCTTTTTTTCATCCCGACGATCAGCTGTTCCAATGACCAGCTGCTCCAGGATCCCCCTCTCTGTCTTACTGCTTTGCCCAGGAGGCTTCCCTGAGGCCCAGGCATCAAAAAGAGGCGCAAGGGGAGCAGGGGAGTATGGGTGCTGCACAGCCTCCCTGCGCTCCATTTTTTGCCTTCCTGGGCCCCAGGGAAGCCTTCTGGGAGCAAAAACGCCCTCTCAGGAGGCTTCCCTGAGGCCCAGGAGACAAAAAAATGGGGGGGAGTTGATGCAAAAAAGCCACGCCCACCCAGTCACATGGCCACGCCCACCTAGCCATGCCCACAGAACCGGTTGTTAAAACATTTGAATCCCACCCCTGATTAAGCAAACTGTGAATTCAGTTTCCCCTTTTTTGCTAAGCAAATCTCATTTATGGACTTTCTCCTCCCCAAGTAATCCAACAAACTAATTACAGATCCACAAGAGAAGTGCAATACAGGTGGGCCTCGACTGACAACAGTTTGTTTAGTGACTGTTCAAAGTTACAACGGCACTGAAAAAAGTGACTTATGACCTTTTTTCACACTTATGACCTTTGCAGCATCCCCATGTTCATGTGATCAAAATCCAGATGCTTGGCAACTTGTTCATATTGATGACCATGGCTTTGTCCTGAGGTCACATGATCCCCTTTAACAGATAATCAGAGTTGGAAGGGATCTTATAGGTCATCTAGTCCAAACCCCCCCCCCGCCCAAGCGGGAAACCCTACACCATTTCTGACAAATGGCAGTCCAATCGCTTCTTGAAGGTCTCAAGTGATGACACTCCCACAACTTCCGAGGGCAAGCTGTTCCATTGGTTGATTGTTCTCACTGTCAGAAAGTTTCTCCTTATTTCCAGGTTAAATCCCTCCTTGTTCAGTTTCCATCCATTATTCCTTGTCTGGCCTTCAGGTGCCTTGGAGAATAGCTTGACCCCTTCCTCCCTGTGGCAGCCCCTTAGATATTGGAAGACTGCTATCATGTCTCCCCTGGTCCTTCTCTTTACTAGACTAGCCAAGCCCAGTTTCTGCAACCGTTCTTCATATGCCTTAATCTCCAGTCCCCTAATCATCCTGGTTGCTCTTCTCTGTACTTTTTCTAGAGTCTCAACATCTTTTTCATAATGTGGTGAACAAAACTGGATGCAGTACTCCAGGTGTGGTCTTACTAAGGCTTTATAGAGTGGTATTAGTACCTCCCTTGATCTTGATTGTATCCCTCTGTTAATGCAATTTAGGATTGCATTAGCTTTTTTGGCTGCTGCTACACACTGTTTGCTCATATTTAACTGGTTGTCTGCTAAGACTCCAAGATCCCTCTCACCTTTTGCGACCTTCCAATGAGCAAAGTCACAATAGGAAAGCCAGATTCACTTAACAACCAGGTTACTAATTAATCAATTCCAGTGATTCACTTAACAACTGTGGCAAGAAATGTTGCGAAATGGGGCAAAACTCATTTAACAATTGCCTCACTTAACAACCTAAATTTTAGACTCAGTTGTGGTTATAAGTCAAGAACTACTTGTAGTTCTTTCAACCAGTTCTTGGTAAGGGATCAATCCAGCCCCCTAGTAAAAATATCTGTCCCTTCCCTGTAGCTTGTACCTTGAGAGGAAGAGGAGAGCATCAAAAAGAAGAAGAAAAAGGATAACTATACCAATTCCTTCCTTAGTCCATCTGGCCACAGAGTCCCAATCTATTTCATAGGATAATATGGGCTGAAACAGCAACAAAAGTTATCTATCTTGTTCTTTGGAATTCTACTGTTTTATTATTATTTTATTATTATATATCCAGATCTATTGAGTGTTTCTCCCCAGTCCAGCAAAATGACCCATATGGATTTAGCAATAGGGGAAGAGAGTAAGGTAAGTAGTCCCAGGGCATAGAGAGAGCCACTGAATCTACAACCTGAAGTAAACAGGCAGCAAAATAATACATATTTGACATTTACTATCGAATAGCAAATCCTCATTCAGCAAACCTGTTTTCTACGTGTACAGTGCACTTTTATAAAATACTACAATTCCAGTAGCTGACAATTATATCCAGCAGAAAGTTGAATATTTCAAAGTCTGTTTAAAGGTACACCTCTGCTGAACAGCATATTTTAAAAAATTAGAACTCCCATTTGAAGATTAACTTCCATGCATTAGGTTTGTAATTCAACTGAATGTTAGTCTCTGAAAATTTAGCTTTTGTTGCACACACTTAAATAGTCCACTACTATCTCCCAAAAACTCAATAGACATAGCACATTGTAAAAAAAAAGAAGCATTATTCTTATTAAATCTCCAATAAAATGCTGTCCCAGACAATCCTGTTCTATAGAGACATCCAATAAGATCTAAGTATTTTTGTTGTTGTGTAAGTTGTAGTTTAAGGCCTATTGACTGACTTGCTTTTGAACTCTCCCATTGTCTTGACTCTAGGCAATATAGAGGATTATTCAATTCATCTCTTACTATCTGCATATTAAATTGATTTATTGATAACTAATATTTATAGAAACTAATAGGTGTTTAATTTTAAAAGATTTAACCAATTGTTTTAGTATGAAAATGCTTGTGGTCCAAACAATGCTATTAATAAATACTGTAACAATGCTGTTAATAAATGTTGCAACAATATTTCATTCCTTCCCATTCCCCAGAAAAAGTACCTTGCAGACATTAGTCACAATAATAAAGAAGCACAAGATTGTTCCATAGATCATAAAAAGCAACTTTCATGCTTTGCAACTGTGCAGGTGATGGCAGAACAAACATTGGACCACTAGGTTTGTTGGCTGGGAATAGACAGCAGGTACTTAATAGTGGCAAAAGCCCTGAGCCGATGGATCCCAGCTTTAATGTAGCTGAAGATCTCTAAAGTTTGGAATAAATAACCTTTAGAAATACCCTAAGAAAGAATTGTCTAGGGCTTACAATAATACTTCCAATTTATTTGCCAGAGAATGTGACTTCAAAGCCCATTCTCTACTTGAATGCCCAATTGTAAATCAATGCTTGTGCATGCCTTCAAGTCAGTGTTGATTCTTGGTGACTGCTTGGACAAGATTTGAGTTTTTCTGGAAAGATTTTTGAAGTAGTTTGCTGTTGCCTAGTTCCTAGGGAGAAGGAATGCTCCTTGACAGAGTGGTTCCTTGGTTTCTAGCCAGGTGCCATAACCACTACTCCAGACTAGCTCTCTAAGTCAAGTAGCAAAAGATAGTAAATGTCTTTGCTCTTCCAAGTATGAGATAAGTTTTATCCATCTCTTGATATCTTCCTCCCTGATTTTCTATCTCTCCACAGGAAGCCTTTTATATCTTGTGTCTATGGAGATTCTCAGTCCTTCAGGACATGGTTGTCCCAGTGGTGTTTTTTTCAAAAAGCAACTGGACTTTGTTTTTCCTTGAAGACATTTTGCTTCTCATCTAAGAAGCTTCTTCAGTTCTGTGTCCTGTGTTATTTGTTATGTCACCAACAGAAAATGTTTTGATGGATGCACTTCATGAACATTTTCTTCATTAAATTACTGATAAATTCTTAATGAACAGCTACATGGAGCTCTCTTCCTTGATCCCCATCTCTATGACATTAGGAAGGTGAAGAAGCAAGGGTTAGTTTATACATAATTACATCACAATTTAATTTGAAAGGAGCCTGTGTCACATTTAAAGCAGAAACATAATTTTAAGTAATGAACTTTTATCCTTCCATCATCACCTTCAACTGGAGCAGATAGAGCAGTTAAGTTCAGAGCAAGCTCTCAGTTCTAGGCCAGGCATTTTAAGGGATTGGGTTGATTTCTGCTGAAAAATCCAAAAAGGAGGGAAATCGATTTGATTTCCCCTTATAATGGTAGAAGTCAGTATATTATGGTTCCTGCAGAAATAGATTTAAAAAGAAACATCAGCATTAAGAGTCATCCTAATTTACTCTAGATTTTAACTTCTGAATAGCTAAAATTCCATTTGTATTTTTTTAAAAAAACAGCCTACCTTTATCATTCAAGCCATTGCTAAAAAGCAGTGAAAATAATGTATATGCTTGCATATAAGTTCATCCATGGATAAGCTGACCCTCATAATATCTGTACATTTTAATTTTCACAATTGGTTGATCTGTGAGTAACCCATGGATTACCCATTTTTCATGGTATTTAAGTTAAGAATTCAAGAGTCGGGGTTCCAAACAATACTTGCTTGTCATTTTAGTTCATTTGGCAATGCGAAATACAGTCTACTGGATAATCGATTCCTTTACATTTGGTTAACATCCATGCTGTGAAGGTCTTGGGAATGTCACTAAGAGCAAGTTTTTCTCTATTTACTAGTCTGCACCAAGTTGGGAATACAACTTCCACACCATCCCCCCCCAAAAGGCTGGTAGATCTGGTGTGTTAGTGACCCATCTCTCTTCTTTGGGACATTAACCGTGATGATTTATCAGATGTAGAAGAGAGTGACAGACTTGTACAAATTATCCAGCAGGAATGGTGGGGTGGCCTGGATTCTGCACTTATTCAATCTGGAACAACTCTGACCTGCTGACAAAGGCAGAGTTATTTTTAAAAATCCACAAGTCAGCAGAAATCTCTCGCTAGCAGCTTTAGCTACTGTTACTGCTACTGCTGCTGGTGATAGTCAAAATTAGCCAGGAAAACTGATGTTAGCCCAGCAGATAATAGCCTCAAAGGAGATAGGTGAGAAATATTCTGAGATATACCTCCTCTCCCCTCCCAATCCTTGCCTCTGAGGATGAGTTATTATAGGGAGCAGAAGTATGCCATGCTACCTTCCCCATAGGTTAATCCCCAGGGAGAGCCATCCCAGCAAGATTGGGCTTTCTGAAAAACTAATACCTGATTGCCCTGTCTACTCTTCTGAGATTCCCAGCATTCCTCAAAGTAAAATGTCTATAATGTGCTGCCCACCACCACCTTCCCCTCCATGCTATCTAGTAGAATTGTTGCTTTCTGAGCATTAAAGAAACCCAGAAGCTCAGGGGTGGAGGGGAAAGGTTGTACCTCAGTGATAGAAGCTAATGTCCATCTCTCCCTTCCTTTCCCTCTCCCTCTCCCTCTCTCCCTGTCATACACACACACACACACACACACACACACACACACACACACACAGAGGTAACTTATAGTTAACACATGCTTTTCACTGTCTTTCATCATGGTTGGTATGGATATTATCCAAACCCATGCCATCAAAATTGCTGCTATGTCTGTCAATACATTTAATCAGGGAGATAAAAAGTAAGAGAGGGCCTATTATAAATGAGCACAGAGCTAAGTTTTTAATCTGGAACTTTGGTTGGTGGATTTGTTAATTATTTTATGCCAGCTGTAGCATTGTGGCTTTTGTGTATTTTTCACCTCAAAGTGTCACGACTCTGCATGCCATGCCTAGAGCCAAGACACCAAAACAGGAGGTCCTACCGTCCCACCCCGCTGTGCTCACATCGAACGATGTATATGATGGCTGATGGACGATAAAACATGTGACGATAACATCACACACTAACCTGTTGATAGATGGTCGCAGCACAGAGCAGCAAGGGATTGATGTGGAATGGAAACATTGTCGATGGGCAGGGGGCAGGGGGGAAATGGGTGTGCACAAAAGGTGAAAGTGGTGAAAGTGATTCAAGTTGTTTCACGGGTGTATGAGGTGTAGACCGGGGCGGGGCCGAATAAGCTACTTATTGTTACCGGATGTTGGGAAAAGCTATGGCCGGATGGTTATTAGCTAATTATGATTTAACATATTGTATAAATACAGCTCTGGCTGCAGTAAGCGCCAGAGCTGACTTTGATTATCACTACTCAATGTTACCCAACTTGGAGATGTAGAAGAACAAAGAAAAATAAACCTTACTTTCGTGCCTTTAGTGAGTGACTTTGTTTCTCCTACTCCTAAGGCTGGATGAACTGTTGAGACAAAGTGGAAAGAAATTGTGTTGCAGTTGTCAGCCAACATTGTTTCCAACATACCTAGAGACTTTAGTTTGGAGAAAGCTGAAGTAGACCACGCCAAGTTAGATGGATTACTGATTCGATATACTGAAAAATGACGTTTTAGAGGAACCTGCTCATCAGGAATTTACACAGTAGCAGAGCTTTTTAATCTAATAATTTAGACATGCACTGTAGCATTCCAAAGCAAATATGATTAGACTTGCCAGATAACAATTGAATTTTACCCATTAGGTGATGTTTCAATAAGGGAAAGGACCTTATTTAAATATCAAGTTTCCCCCAGTAATGTCAGAATAGTTCTAGATGACCAGGCATTTTGGCTTCTAATGCTTCTGATTCTTTAACATACTGCCAGGACTGTTGTGTTTTGGCTGCTTACATGGCTCAAGGCATCATAAGCATGAGGATATCTATTTATTTGTGAATCCATAGCAGTCACCCAAAACCAACAACCAATTAAATTTTTCCCTTCCTAACCAAGACCTGAGCACAGAGAACAATTAGTTAGTTAGTGCTTACTTGGTCCATCTCTTTAATTTCAAAAATACAATAAAATTCTGAGTACCATGAACTGATCTGGCACTAAGAGTACCTACATACCATCTCATTGGACTGCAATCCAAGGAGAGGAGAAGACAGGAGAGCAGATGAAGTTTTTTGGAACATGATCTTTGGGTTAAGCTCACACTTGCTTTAAGGCACAGTTCTCCCTTTTCTCCTCCCCCCGCCCCTTCTTCCTCCCCTTCTTCTTTTAATCTGGTTGTACCCGGCAAGCAGACAGAATTCAAAGGTCCCCAGAGTGGCCACTTTTCTACATAAGTTACAGAAGGTCCTTGGACCTCCTGAGCAGCTGGTGTGAGCCTGTAATTACCATAATTAGCTTTGGGACCATGTTCCATCCCAGTGCCAATTTTGTTTCTACAGTAACCAGACTGAAGTGTGTGTGAGCCTTCGCACGCACCCCAGCTGGAAAAAGCTCTTTTTACAATCAGAAAGATCATAAAACAAAAAAACCATGGGTGCCAGTGCCAAGCTCCTGGCTTCAAATACAATTTCAGCTCTGCAATATTGGATCATACAAACTGTCTCCTCATTGAACAAAGCACTGTTTTGAACTACCAATCCCTGCCATCATCTTCATTTAAAGGCATAGTAGTGAACCAAGTTCTGATGGTCCATTATTTTGAAAGAAGTTATATGAAGTTGCTTGAGGAGTGGGCAGCCATATTAGATCATGATAGATAGGTGGATGATAGATAGATAAATAGATAGATAGATAGATAGATATAGATAATGAGATGGATAGATATATGTAGGTAGGTTAGAAATAGAGATAGAGAGATAGAGAGATGGATAGATAGATAGATAGATAGATAGATAGATAGATAGATAGACAGACAGACAGACAGATAGACAGATAGATTAGATAGAGATAGATGGATGGATGGATGGATAGATAGATAGATAGATAGATAGATAGATAGATAGATAGGTGCAGAGGTGGGCTGCTACTGGTTCTAGCAAACTGGTAGTTAAGATTCTATGTAGTTTGGCGAACCAACAAATCCAGATGGGGTATTCAGCAGGTTCTGACCTGTTTTGGAGAACCAGTAGAGGAAATTTTGAGTAGTTCGAGAACCGGCAAATACCACCTCTGACTGGCCCCACCCCCATCTATTCTTTGCCTCCCAGCTGATTGGCTGGGTCTTCTTTTGTTGCCCTGCACAGGAGAATGGAGCTGGAAAGCAGGTTAGTGAGGTGGGGAGGGAATGGGGATTTTGCAGTATCCTTCCCCTGAATTGGGGTGGGAATGGAGATTTTACAGTATCCTTCCCCTGCCATGCCCACCAAGCCATGCCCACCAAGCCACACCCACAGAACCGGTAGTAAAAAGTTTTGAATCCCACCACTGAGCAAATCCCACCACTGGCTACCCCTGCCACCGCCAATTTTTGGCCTGTTTTTGGGCCATTTTCAGGCCATTTTTGGAGGGCATTTTCAGGAGGTTTTTGGCCCAAAAACCTCCTGAAAATGGCCTGAAAATGCCCAAAAATGGCCTGAAGATGGCCCCAAAAATGACCCCAAAACACCTGAAAATGGCTCAAAAACAGCCCAAAAACAAGCTGAAAAACAGGTGGAGGCCAGAGGTGGTATTCAGCAGGTTCTGACCAGTTCTGGAGAATCAGTAGCAGAAATTTTGAGTAGTTTGGACAGGGGTGGGATTCAAATTTTTTAACAACCAGTTCTGTGGCGTGGCTTAGTTGGTGGGCATGGCTTGGTGGTCATATGACTGGATGGACATGGCTTGGTGGTCATGTTATTGGTTGGGTGTGGCCAACTCAATATCATTCACATCGAGGCACGCATCCCCTCGCCTGGCCTCTCATGGCTGTGGGGATGCTGCAACAGTCATAAGTGTGAAAAATGGTCATAAGTCACTTTTTTCAGTGCCATTGTAACTTTGAATGGTCACAAGCAAAGTATCAGCAAAGGAGGGAAAAAAACTCCAGAGAAGTTCCTGAGACAGGAAGTCCAGTCCTGCCAAGAATGTAATAAGGGTTAACGGAGAGGCAGTTTCTGTTAAGCAACACCAGAATGTTTCTTCCTGCCTTCCTTACAGGATTAGGCCAGTAATTTCGTCTAACAACCGGTTCTCCGAACTGCTTAGAATATTAACAACCGGTTCTAGAGAATAGGTGTGAACTGGTAGAATCCCACCACTAAGTTTGGAGAACCAGCAAATACCACCTCTGACTGGAGATTTTACAGTATCCTTCCCTGGCCACACCCACCAAGCCACGCCCACAGAACTGATAGAACTGATAGTAAAAATTTCTTGGGGTGCAGGCCAGCCAGTGGTAGGATTAGCCCCAACTGGCTAAATCCTTTGAGGCGAATGGCCGGGAGGCGGGGCTGGGTGTGATGAGTGACAGCACTCAGTCACATGACCAATCAGTCATGCCTCCACAGCCAAGAACCAGTTGTTAAAAAATTTGCAGCCCAGCACTGGATAGATGATAGATAGATAGATAGATAGATAGATAGATAGATAGATAGATAGATAACCCAACACAATAACTTCTGAGCAGCCCTCCCCAGTCTAGCCCTTTCTAAATGTAATAAACCGAATATTTGATATGCTATTGGTAAATTGGGATTCACACATCTGGAAGAGAAAAGGTTAAAAACTGTTGGCAGTAGAAGTGTGCGAACAAAGGGAACAGAATATTTTATACAATAAAATAAATATGACGTCCTCTTCTAATTTAAAATATCAGAACTCCACAGAACAGAAGTTTCTTAGCTTAGAAAGGAGGGTTCTCATTTTAAAAATGATTTGGTTACTTTTGTCAGTTACTTAGCCATAGCAATATAAGCCAAAATTATAGTTCTAAACATGAGTGAGTTCCACTAAATCCAGTAGTCTTTCTACCCTCTACATGTGCATTATCTGTCAAACTTACAAAGGAAACCAGATGAACTAATTCTGCTTTTTTGTCAGGTAGAATTAACAACATCTTGCACATCTGAAAGTATTTCTCTTTCCCTCTTCATTTTGTAGCTACAAAACTAGGGGTTCTCTTCTGAATCTCTTTCCCTGCCCATATTCCTGCTGCAGGCTAAGCTACCTTTTATAGCAATAGCACTTAGACGTATATATCGTATATATCGCTTCATAGTGCTTTTACAGCCCTTTCTAAGTGGTTTACAGCATATTGCCCCCAACAATCTGTGTCCTCATTTTATTGACCCCAGAAGGATGGAAGGCTGAGTCAACCTTGAGCTGGTAGGACTTGAACTGCCAAACTGCTGGCAATTAGTAGTCAGCAGAAGTAGCCTGCAGTACTCGGTGGCCCAGTGGTTAGAGTGCATACTGCAAGCTACTTCTGCTGCAGCCAGCTGCCTGCAATTTGGCAGATTGAATCTCACCAGGCTCAAGGTTGACTCAGCCTTCCATCCTTCTGAGGTGGGTAAAATGAGGACCCAAATTGTTGAGAGAAATATGCTGACTCAGTAAACTGCTTAGAGAGGGCTGTAAAGCACTGTAAAGCACTGTAAAGCAGTATATAAGACTATTGCTATTGCTACTGCACTCTAACCAATGCACCACCATGGCTCTTGTGACTGTTCCTTCTGTAGCATCTCATTGACCTGACTCTCAAGGTCACTCCCACATACCATGATGGACATAACACTGTTTTGCTGCTTCCCAGCAGGGAAAGTCAGTTAGACTGGTAGATGAATCTTCTGCTGTGGGAATGGCACAGCCTAAATGACACATCTGGTTGGTTAAAGAGCTAGTAAAGGCAATGCAAGGAAAGCCACCAACCACCTGGCTGGCAATTGCCCCAGTCCTCCAGTATCATGCTTGTCCGATCCAGACTCCATCTGCCTGTTATGGCAGAGCCAACCCTGGCAGAAGGCTGACTTTTATTGATTCCTTCCTTGAAGCCACTCTTCATGATTCCTCATTCATAAGATTCTGAGGCTGAGAATTAGAATGAGACCAAAGGGTTTACACAATCATTACATTACATTAACATTTAAATAAATAAATAAAAATAAATAAATGCATATATAGAGAGCCAAAATATAAACACAAGAATTATTCTTATTAATTATTTTAAACAAATTATTTGAACAGGCCTGGAGCTACTAATAATTGATCCATTCCTATGTCCTTCTTCCAAAGTGCTGAGAGCAGCATGCACGGCTAACTTTCCCAACCTAATTCAAATCTTTTCAAACTCCCTGAAAGAAATGAAGAGATTTTCCACAGGAATGAATGGAAAGCTGTCATGCTATGCCAGCATGGTAGTGATTGTCTTGATTCCTTTTCTTGTCTTCTTGTGTGTTCTGTGACTAGCTAACCAAATGTATTATCCGCTTAGGTTGGCAGGGGAATATTTTGAGCTAATTGCTGATAAATAGCTAATAGCTTGTCTGTCTAGTCCAGGGGTCTTCAAATTTGACAGCTTTAAGACTTGTGGACTTCAACTCCCAGAATTCCTCCTCCAGTCATGTTAGCTCAGGAATTCTGGGAGTTTAAGTCCACAAGTCTTAAACTTGCCAAGTTTGAAGACCCTTGGTCTAGTCCATGCTGCTAATATTCAGGCTCTTCCTTCAAATCAACATTAACCTGGATGTGGTAAATTACCAACTCACAGTCAAGGCTGATCTATTCAGATGAACACACATTTTTTTAGAAAGGGAAAAATGCTACAATGTTTCTGCACCATCTGTATTTTGGCACTTTCTGGGATTTTCCATTTTTAAAAAATTGCCAGATTGATTTAGGATACCACTGATAATGGTCAATCAATATTGTCATCCAGATTCTTAATTGTGTAGGGATGCTTTCTGGAATGACAGAACATTGTAAGAATCTTTGGGATAGCTAGCAGCTCCTGAAGGTGGTCCTCCTTTAGGAATACAGAGGCTAAAGTTAACATAGCAGTGAAGATATTAGTTCAAGACCAGGTGTCACCTTGGGCGTCCATCCTCTCATATCATCATCTTTCAGGAGTCCATTAGACCAGGGATCCCCAAACCCCAGTTTATGGACGGCACCAGGCTGTGGCATGCAACAAACAAGCGAAGGCCATCCATGGAATGCAGGCAGCGTGTGAAACCACACGCCCTCTGGCCTGTAGAAAAACCACTCTTCATGGAACCGTTCCCTGGTGCCCAAAAATTTGGGACCCATTGCATTAGATCATACTCAAAAATTGCCCGTCAAGACACAGGCATAAAACACCTCTATGCCTGTGGTTTGTTAAGGCACAGCTAGATGGCTTGATTAAAGAGTTGACACTCACTGTCATGTGAAATGGTCAGATATTCCTTTCTGTAAGCAGTATGTTCAATTCTGCTGGCCCACAGCTGCACGATTTTAACAATTTTTAAGGACTGCAATCTGTAGAAGAAAGAAAAAGAGAAAAAAAGAAATGTACAAAGTAGTGGCTTCCTTTCATGCCTGTACTCACCCACAGCCCCTCCTTTCATCTACTACTGTATGGCCAGGCAGATTATAGCTCACTATGGATTTCAGCAGACAAGCCCTCCTTGAACTAGTCAATTAAACTTTTCTTACTCCTGCCCACATCCTGGGCCTGGAGTTGAAACTCTGTAGCCTATCCCTGTACCAGTGCTCTGGCAGTGAGGAACTCATCTGGTCTTAGAAGTAAGTACGCGCAGTTTGCTTTGAGCTAGAAAGGAGACATTATCAATTTGGCAAAGAAACAGGCATCCAAAGCCAAATTGTAGGCTCTGGTGGCAGGATGTGCAGAGGCTGTGTCTGAGAGAAGGCCTAGTTTGGGTGGATTTTATGGTCTGAGCTTGCTGGATCATCTGGGTAACCACCTGGTATAAATTGCAGAGCAAGATGGTAGATAACTGCTCAGTTGGGTCCTCTGTGGATTGGTAGCCATTTTGATTGCTTTTGATTCTGGAACAAAAGTATAATGGCTCCCATCTCTTCCTTGTGGGACTGGAGAGCCAGCAATCAAGCTATTGGGCTGCTGGTTTGAATTTAGCAGAAGCTACCCTGACATTTTACACAGCAAAGAGAGATAAGAATTTTCACTGCGTAATGGAATAGAGCATTTAAAGCAGTCAATTGCCCTCTATAAACATAAGATTGCCGTCTCCTCTTACACCCACTGAAAGTAAAAACTAAAGTTTTTTCCCCTTTACCTTTCCCAAAGGTTAATGAACATCTTACTTTGTATCGCTTGGGCTTGATGTTATGGAACAGGTAGTTGATGACATATTTGGCATTCCTGTTCTGGGAAAGTAAGTTCCAATGAAACTCCCATACTCGATGTCTGGGTTTGAATAAAACAAGAAAGGAAGAAGCAGAGTTGAATGTAGCTCAAAGAAGCTTCTTACATAAAACATTACAAATATGATGTATATGTATATAGTATGTATGTGTGCATGTGAATGTGTTAGAGCAGGTAGTCGGTATGTTAACTGCTCTAACATATGCCAGTGAAACATGGACACTAAACTCACAATCGATACAAAAGCCACAAGTGGCTCAAAGAAAAATATGTGCTTGGCATTACAGGGCATGATAGAAAGACCCGCACAGAGAACAAACAAAGTATACAATATTATCAAGAGAGTAAAAGGATTGAAATGGAAACGGGCTGGTCACATAGCAAGAAGAGCTGATGGCAGACATAGAATGGATCTCACTTGATAAAAGCATCCACAAAAAAAAGAGACCTAAAACAATATGGACCAATGACATCAGCAAGTTTTGTGGGCCCGATTGGCAAAAGAAAGCTCAGAACTGCATTGGTTGGAAAGATGCAGAAGAGACTTTCATTCTGCAGTGGATAGACAATGGCTAAGATGACGACGACGATGTGCATGTGTGTATAAATATACAGGTAGTCTTTGACTTACAACAGTTCATTTAGTGACCATTCAAAGTTACAACAGTATTAGAAAAAAGTGATTTATGACAACTTTTCACACTTACAACTGTTGCAGTGTCCCCATAGTCAACATGATCAAAATTCAGACGCTTGGCAAATGGCTCATATTTATGATGGTTGTAGTATCCAGCCGTCATGTGATCATCTTTTGTGACCTTCTGACAAGCAAAGTCAATGGAGAAGCCAGATTCACATAACAACCTTGTTGCTAACTTAACAATTGTAGTGATTCACTTAACAACTGTGGCAAGAAAGCTCGTAAAATGGAGCAAAACTCACTTAACAAATGTTTCACTTAGCCACAGAAATTTTGGGCTTAATTGTTGTGGCCCACCAGTGGCCAGTGGAGCTGGCAGCAGAATCAGACAGTGAGAAGGTTGGGGAGGAACATGGGCCAGTCCTGGAGTCTGGGGAAGGCCTAACCTTAACCCTAACCCATCCAACAGTTATCAGCTGCCTTCAGAGTCGGAGATCAGCGGGGCAGAAAAACAGCTGGAGCCTGTTCCCAATGTGTGCATGCACAGAGCTGCCAGGAGAAGGCAATAGTTAAGGAACAAGGGCCGACTCGGGAGTAAAGGCACAGGTGGACAATGAATGGCCCTTCCCATAAGTAATAAATAGGAGCAAAGGGGGAGTGGTGTTTGCAGAAGACAATTAGTTCATTTAATTAGTGTGAAGATAAATTAGTATTTATCTGAGTCCATGACTCACAGAGACTCCTTGCCAAGTATTTCCTTGTACAGCGTTGCGCTTGGAAGCTATTGGCCTGGGAATTCTCCAAGCCTGATAAGGTCTGTGGTTGCAATTCACCCTTGAAAGACTGTTTGCTGGGATTTTGCTGGATGTGAATGATAGGAATTCACATTAGCCAAATAAAAAGGGGTTTTGTCGGGACAAGGGGTCTGTTTCGTGGTTTTGTGAAGCCTAAGTCAGAACTTTAATTGTGGCTGTAAGTCAAGGGCTACCTATGTGTGTAGGTAGAGGAATAGATGGGTAGAGGAGTACTATTTGATTTCACCAACTGCACTAAGGTGACTGCTAACCTAACAACATAATCAGAACTTCAGCAGGATTTTTTTTTCTTTGCTACCTCAAACATTTCTCTGCCACACACAGAATCCCCTCTACATTTCAAGCATTCTTTCTCTGCACTAAATATCCTAACAGGAATATTTGAGTAGAAGGAGTATGATGCTCAATGCAAATGACGCTTGAACTTCTTTCTCTTTTCTTTTTTGTAACAGAGAGAGCTTGGAGATGTGAGGCAAAGCCCTTTCAAAGTTCTGCTGTAATTTTCTCTCTTGTAGTAGCTCTGTTTATTTGAAGAAAAGATAGTTAGAAGATATGAAGTATAGTTTCATATTCAGCACCGGAAAGTGCTCTTCATTTACAAAGCCCAAATTCACCTCTCTGGGATTTCTCTCTCAGCAGTCCAAATTTCAATTTCTCTTGTCTCTTTTCTCAAAGAAACATTTGATGGAGGCATAGGGGAAGTATAAACAAGAAGCAATAATGAATCTTGATCACTGGAGTAGCCTGAGCTCTGACTCTTTGCTAAGTCCAAGGAAAAATACAAGCTTCCCTGTGATCCCCAAAAGACTTGGGTGCAATTTCTTCAGTCCTTCTGAAAGTTGGCATTGAATTGCAATTTTAATGTAATAGAAAGGAAATAGAAATAATAGAAATTATTAATAACCAAAGGAGAAGCATATATTATTATTGTAACTGTGCATAAATTTAATCAAGTTTAGATTTTGTCCCCGTCGGATTATACATTCTTCAAGGCTACCCTTGAATGGCCTTGTAATAAGGGGAAGATTTGACTTTAATGGGTAAGGATAACTGAAGCTTGCCTTGGATTTAAGATGAGGAAAATTTCATGGAGATGAAGAAAAAAAAGGGTCACTGGGGCATGGTTGGGCCATAATTCTGCGTAAGTGCAGGGAACAATCCAAAGAGTATGCACAAAAGCTCCAGGCTCCAGGCCTTGTGTTTTCCTGCAGAAGATAGCAAGGGCTGAGGAAGTCATAGCCCTTCAGGTGTTGCTGAACTACCAGGAGGCTTCAGCATTGATATTGCTGATCTTGTATAAAATGAGAATTGTAACTTAGCCCATCAAGAAAACCACCCTTTGTTTGAAAATTCCTGCCTCCAAGTTGCCCTCCAAACACAGCTTCCCTTGCTCTGCAATCCTGCCCTGCTAATTAGGTAATTGCTGGAATCATCTCCCACCCACTGGCTCCTCTCTGGCAGCAGCACTCTTGGCTCCTCCTTTTCCTGGCTCCAAGAATTTTCCAAAGACAAAATGAAGCCAGTCACCCATTGAGTCTGGAGAGGTTGAGTTACGTCCATAAAGGCCAGTGGGAGTGTTTAGTCTGGGGCACTCATAAAGGACTGAACTGTGCTCTGTGCTCCTGCAGATGCACTGAGGAACTGAGGGCCGCTTGGTGAATGCCTTGCATCACATAGAAAGATGTGTCTTTGTTCTCAGCCAGGCTGTACTCCTTCCTAAACATCACTCTACTCTCTGTTAGGCCCTGTGTTTGTAGAGTTCAGCGTTTGAGGGTTTCAACCTGGGTGTTAACTTTATACATTTCACAGCTCCAGTGGTTAAATAAATATATGGTGCCATGCTGACTTGCAGGCAGACTTAGAGGGGAGGATGTGTGGGGACACATGGCTTCATTGTGTGATTTAGATGGATAAACGGATCTAAGAATCACCAACTTTGAAATGGGATTTGATAATGCTTTGTTTTCTGTGATGGGGAAGTACATTCATTTTCCATGATGAGAGTGATGATGATGGTGACGGTGATGATGATGGTGGTGACGGTGATGTTTTCTGGCATAACTACTCCTTTTTATGGTAGATTACTAGAAAGATTATCGGAAAGGAAAATACCTTTCAGATGTGTTGGGCTACAACTCTCATCCCACTATTTTGGAATGATGGGGGATTGTAGTTGGAGGGCATCGTATTGGAGAATGCTGAATTTTATCTGAGTATCAGAGATTTCTGATATCCATCATCCCAGACTGCATGAGATACTTGATGATAGACACTGACAGAAAGGAAACTGCCTACTGTATCTCCATATCAGTCATACTTTTGACCATGTCTGTTCATCAGCCTCTCCTAGAAGTATGTTATCCCTTTGCATCAAATGTAGCCAAGTTATTCTGTTATTCGTAATTCAGAAATATAGCCAAACTGAGCATCTTGAAACAACTAAACTAAACAAAATGCTTTCATCCTATCAGTGGACTAAACCTCACAAGGTATGTAGTCTGTGTTCTTTTGATAACAGATGAAACTTCTGTGGGAAAAGACCGCTCTCTAATTTGATACTGATTGACTCTAAGGGGCCTCTGCTATCATATGAGTTACTATATGTTCCTCATTGGCTGGAAAACAGGTGTGAAAACAGAAAAAAAAATACAGAGTAATATGTTTGTGCATAAGTGTGTGTGTTATGTATATGAATATAGAAAGGGAAAATTAACACAGCACACAAATTGACTCAGGTTGACTCAGCCTTCCATCTTCTCGGGGTAGGTAAAGTGAGGACCCGAGATTGTGGGGGCAATAAGCTGACTTTGTAAAAAATGCCGCTTAGTAATAAGCAGGCATATACAATGGAATGAAGGCTATTGCTGAGTGCATTGGGTTGCGCTCCAAACATTGTAAGCCGCCCTGAGAAGGGCGGCATATAAATATGAATTTTTTTAAAAAAATTAGCAATTTCTGCACCAAAATTAAATACTATTAAAATTCAACATATTATTTGACTCTATAGATAAATAAATATGGTGACACAATATTCTTATCAGTCCTGTTGGCTCAGGCCAGCAAGGAGAAAACATCTTTGCTTCTAATAGAGAGTCTGTTCTTTACAACAAATAATAATCTAATGTTTCAGCTGTGTTTTGGGATGCATCAGAAAAAAAATGTCTAGATGAGAATCCTGCAGATTCTAGGGGTACTTTTGATTTGCAGCAAATCACAGAGCAACCGTGTCTTGTCAACCTCCTCTACAATATCTGCCATGGGCTCATGGTGTTCACTTCATTTCATCAGGAGCCCATATTTGAAGGAATGTCAGGTTTTCTTTCAGCATTCTGGTGTTAGAGTAGCATTTTGCTAAAGCAAATGATAAACCGTTTCAATCTACAATCTGATGATTTCCATCAGCCATTTGGTTAGTGCCACAGCCAGGTGAGACTTAGGGAGTGGAATTAGCCCAGCATTTATTCACCAATTTAGAGCGCTTCAGGCACACCCCCTCTTTTTGGATCTCTGGAATTGTTAACAGCATCATTCTTCTGATGATGATGGAAGAATTGAGATTTCAGTTTGAGCTCTTTCCTGTACCCACTACATCTTTGAACTGATATCCAGTGTGGGGACCTGGATCAGCAGTGACAGGTACAATGTAAAGTGAAGAGGGGAAAGATACTTCAGTCCTTGGTGCAGACCCCTTATCCCTATTCCTCCCAGCAGTTGTTCACACTGCTTTTGAACTTAGTTTTTCTACTCTTTCAGAAGACCATTAATCTCCTGTTTGAAAATATCCTGATTTAACAATTGAGAAGGATGGGAGAAGTGGGAGGGAATGCTTTCTCTACACCAAACACCCCAAACCTTATCAGCTGTTAGTTGGGTTACTTCTAAGCATGGATTTATCTTTCTTCTGAAACAATAGTAAACCTATGTTCAATATGAGTCTGGATGTCAGTTTAGCATTCTTTTCCCAAACAACACCTGTGCTTAAAGTAGTCTGCAAACACTGACAGATGCTGGTCGGGGGAGGGGGGGGAGTAGGGAGTGCCTGACTAGACAAGATCTCTCTTACTTCACTACACAGTCTTCTCAATGATTGCCAGTTTTCAGTTTTGCTAATAGTCACTGGGAAGGAGACTGCTTCATTTTTTTTCCTGCCACCCTTCCCACATCTGGCAATTCTCAAGTTGGAGTGGTGTGGAACTAGAAGAAGAAAAAAACTGGCTCACAAATCAGCTCAAGGGGATTGCAGATGCCTTAGAACTATAGCATCAGCTATCCTTTTTTCTTCTTCTTATCTTTCATGTGCAAGCAGAGCTGTTCCCTGGTTGAGGGAGAGAGGAAAAGGCAGAAGAAGGGAAAAAACAGCTTTTTTTCTCAAATTCTATGACCAGTCACTGGCAATTTGTGCAAAGCCTGGAGCAACCTTTGATAGATGGCTAAATCCACAGGTGTAGCCATCTATCAAAACCTGCTTGCTCCCCAGTCCTGTTGGCTGGGGACACTGTGGAGGAAAAAAACCTAGGGAATCCCATTCTTAAAGTGCTCTACTCATAATAAATAAGACTCCCTCATTTGGTGGCATCCTTCATATGATAGAACAATTCAGCAGTAGGATCAGCAAACTGTACACTGGGATAGTTTACTGCTGGCTGAACAACCAATGGATGCACATTCAATTATTCTTGTGGAAACTGTAGATCAGAGGTCCACAGCATGTCAGCAACTGGGCTGCGCAAACAAGCAAAGTCCCATCTACAGGATACAGGCAGTGTACAAAAGCACACCCTCTCCGGTCCATGGAAAAACCTTTCCATGGAACCTGTCCCTGGTGCCCAAAAGGTTGGGAGCCACTGTAGATCATGTTCATAGATTTTCCCTGACCTCCCTTGATGGAACAATAATAGTAGCAAAAGCTCCACCATAATGAAAAGAGGATTTTCATGGCAGACTTGGGTCACATTTTTATGGCTTCACATTCCAACCTAAATCTCCCAACAGATGACTTGTAGAAACAGAGATTTAAAGCCAATACTAATTCCACCCAACCACAACAACAACAAAAAAACACTATCTTGGTATCAAAGACCCTGGAAGAATTATCCAAAAGACCCTACCAGAATTATCAATGCATCAATGCATCAATTCATTATTAATTCTACAGCTTCTGTCATCTTTGTTTCCATTTATGCTGTTTTTTCTACCTTTTGTAATATTACTGCAAATATTATTTCACTTGAATGGTGGTTGAGTCTGCTCTACAAGTGTGGTGGTAAATAAAGTTTATTATGAACAAGTTTGCTCCTGGGGAGGAAAGCTATGGCAAATCTAGACAGCATACTGAAAAGCAGAGACATCACCCTGTCAACAAAAGTGCATATAGTCAAGGACATGGTTTTCCCAGTTGCAATGTATGGCTGTGAAAGTTGGACCATAAGAAAGGCTGAGCACCAAAGAATTGAGGCCTTTGAACTATGGTGCTGGAGAAGACTCCTATGAGTCCCTTGGACTGCAAGGTGATTAAACCGGTCAGTCCTAGAGGAAATCAATCCTGACTGCTCCTTAGAAGGCCAGATCCTGAAGATCAAATACTTTGGCCACCTAATGAGAAGGAAGGACTCACTGGAGAAGAGCCTAATGCTGGGAACGATTGAGGGCAATAGAAGAAAGGGACGACAGAGAATGAGGTGGCTGGATGGAGTCACTGAAGCAGTCGGACTCCAGAAGATGATAGAGGACAGGAAGGCCTGGAGGAACGTTATCCATGGGGTCACAATTGATTGGACATGACTTCACAACTAACAATAACAACAATGGACAAGCTGAAGAGATGAACAAAATCTTTGTGTGCCAGATGATCAAACTTTTGAAGAGGCACACAAGGAAATTGGGAGAGTTTAATTATCTTGACATATGCTAAAAATTGAACTCTGCCAAAAGTCAAGGGGCCAAAAATTCTTGTCTTCTGTTGCTGATACCTTCATAGCCAGAAAGTAGAAATGTGGGGGGGGGAGGTCTGGTCTCTTGATCTACTCATTACCAACTGGGAGGAACTGGTTAAAGAAATGATGGTATCTTTAATCTTGGGAGAATGTGACCATGTCACACTTGAGTTCTCCATATCCATTGGAAAAGGAATAGATAGTGTCTTTGAGAGTTCCTGGGGAACTAATATACTCCTAGAAGACTGAGGGACAGCAAAAGGAAAGAGGAGGATCCTATAAAATAGAGGTCTATGCTGGGCATGGTTCTCAAACAGATGATTAAATATCACATTTGTAGGCACTGGGGAGGAACGCAACAATTAACAAGAGCCAGCATACCTTATCTCTCTCATTTAAAAAAAGTTACTAGTTGAATAAATCATGGAAATGTGATGGAGCAGAGTGCATCGTGACCTCAGCAAAGCATGCAATGAAGTTTCTGAAGATATTTTCATTAACGAAGCAATGAAATATGGGCTAAATGATGCAAATGTCATGGTTTCATAGTTGGCTGAAGAATTGTACCCACAGAGAATGTGTATCAGAATGAAGAATAGCATGGAGTGGACTTCCATGCGGCTCTTTCCTAGGCTTGGTGCTTTTTCCATATTTTTATTAGTGACCTGAAAGAAGGGGTTGCGGGGGTAAGCATCAACTCTACGGATAATGTAAAACTGGGCAGAGTACTTAACACTTGAAAAGATAAAAATAAAACATTCTAAAGGAGCTATATAGGCTTCAGCAGTGGGTCATAACTAGCAGGATTGAGTTTCAACAGTAAGAAATGTAAAGGACTGCATGAGGGAAGAAAATATATGTATATACAAGTATAAGATATGAGACCTGGTTTGGCAACAGTACATATGAAAAACCTCTGGCCAATTTATGATGCAGCAACTTAAATAACAATGCTATTTGCTATTACTCTGCCTTGGCTAGGCCTGACTTGGAGTACTATATTCAATTTTGGTCACAAGAGACTAAACAAAAATCAACAAACTGGAGCTACTTCAGAGAAGGGATGATGTGGAGACTAAAAGCCAAATCCTATGAGGAACAGTTAAAGCAATTTTTAGAAATCTGAAGAGTTGTGACATAGAAGGAATGGCCCTGTTCTCTCTCATCCAAGTGGGCAAGATAATTTTAAAAAGTGTCAAATTCAGGTTAGAAATCACAAGGGATTTACTGATTGTAAGAAATAAATTGCCTCATGGAGTAGTATGATTCCCACACTGGAGTCCTTCAAACCAAATCCAATATTTGAATGGGTAGTTATCCATGTGACTTCTGAGGTCACTTCCAACTCTATCTTTTCCTTAAAAAATTTCCATCTCTGCCTTAAAAAAGAAACATTTACCTTAAGTTATTAACAAGATTGCATAAAGCAGTCTCCCACTACAAACTAACTTACAATTGATATAAGGAAGATGTTTGCAGTTACGTTCCAATGTATTTAGATACAATGCTAGGGAGAATACTCTGCTGAGGTTCTTATAGTTCTGTCCTGATTTCACCTTTGGTATCAACTTTCATTGGTGTTAACTTTCATTATCTTCTAACCATACTCTTTCATAACTTACTTGAGTTTTATTTCATGATCTTCCTGCTTGTACACATTTGCACAAGAGTCTTCAGCTTATGCTTACTTTTATCTTAAACATCTTGCACGAACTGCCACAGAGTTATTAATATAAGATATAGGTGATTGTGGCAGCAGAGCAATTTGGATACTTGCAGCCCATAGAAAATTAAAGAGAAAGGATTACTGTAAGTAATCTTGATGTAATAGTGCAAGAGCTATTATGTAGGGATCATTAGTGATGAGCTAACTGACACAATCAAAATCAGAAAAAAAAGACTGGGTTTTTCAAACTAAAACTATGGCATGTTTATCAGCCACAACTCCCCCACCCAGTGGTGGGATTCAAAAGTTTTTACTACTGGTTCTGTGGGCGTGGCTTGGTGGGCGTGGCAGGGGAAGGATACTGCAAAATCCCCATTTCCTCCCCACCCCATTAACCTGCTTTCCAGCTCCATTCTCCTGTGCAGGGAAACAAAAGAAGAGCCAGCCGATCAGCTGGGACTCAGGAGGCAGAGAATAGATGGGGGTGGGGCCAGTCAGAGGTGGTATTTGCCGGTTCTCCGAACTACTCAAAATTTCCACTACCGGTTCTCCAGAACTGGTCAGAACCTGCTGAATACCATCTCTGCCCCCACCCAAAAAATAGTTTGTGTAGCTTACTGTATTGTTATACAGGTTCTGTAGTTGCATAAAATCTGAATACTTCATCAGCAAGAAGCCAGAACACATTCAAATGGATATTTTCCACAATTACATTAAATTATCTATGGGGAGAACTTAATTCACATTCTGACTGTCTTTGAAGCCAAATTTGGTAATGCCCATAGTTGTGGAGAAACAGCCAGAAGAATACAGTCAGAAACCTCTTCCAATCTATCTCTAAGGTATGCTATGTTCCTTCATAAGTGAGTAATCTTAGCACAGTATATCCACTGCCAGTATCACCAGTTTAATGTATTTCTATCCATTCAGTAGCTGCAGTTTCAGTAACAGATGCTAATATTCTGTTCATCTGGAAGTTATGAACTACTTTGTACTAGTCTTGTCATACACCAGCATCTATGATGATCTGAATTAAATGTTATAATGCATATTCCAACTGCTTTGAATTATCTGGGCATAAATGCATTTCAGATAGTAAGTGCAGGGATGGGGAGAGATTAATGAGCAAAACTGTCAGTAAGCTTAGAATAGGGGTATTTTTTTTAATTAGATTTATATGCCACCCTTCTCCGAAGACTCAGGGTGGCTTACAATTTTTGGGATACACCCCAGTGTGCTCAGCAATAGCCTTCCTTCCATTGTATATGCCTGCTTATTACTAAGCGGCATTTTTACAAAGTCAGCTTTATTGCCCCCAACAATCTTGGGTCCTCAATTTACCTACCCCGAGAGGATGGAAGGCTGAGTCAGCCTTGAGCCTGGTGGGATTTGAGCCTACAGTAATTGTAGGCAGCTGGAACTTAAATGCAGGCATTTAACAGCCTGAGCCACCAAGGTAGTCATTGGTACTGCGAAAATGTATTTTGCAAGAGAAGAAAAGTTGGTCAATTTTGAGATAGGCTATTATCTACCATACTTTTAAAGATTGAGAAAGGATTTCCCCCTCTTTAATATAAGCAAAACCTCTAGTGTGACCAGTGAAGCACTGCTGAGACATGTGGCTCTCCAGAACATCTTTCTGGAAACTTAATTCATCCATCACTGAGTGATGGTCTTAAAAAAGATACTATGGATATCAGAGTTCTCCTAGGAACACTGCAGTATTATCTTTCAGGCACATGGTGTCAAAAGCACTGTGACAAATCCTGTGTGGGTTCAGCACATGTCTGAAGATAATGCAACATAAGACACATATTGTATAATCTTAAGTAATGAGACACCCATTTGTGTGGCAATGCTGTCATCATATACAGAACGTAAAGAGGCAGCCAAGTGACAGCTATTTTAGAGATTGGGAGATAAATGGCAACTCCCTATGATGATATATTGCCAAATTCACTGTCATTCACACCCTTATACTATACCCACACCATTGCTCATACCCAGTCTTCATACGCATTATACACTTTCATATGCATCCACCGCCCCATAAACTGACTCCCACATACCTGTAAACAAACATCTTCCTTACTTTCTTTACATTACTTTACAGAAAATGTGAATATAATGAATAAGTTGGGGGAAAAACCAAGGGACATAACCAAGAGGCTTTCAAAACAACAGAATTCTGTGAGCAAGACTAAACGTAGTTTCAACTGTGTGGAGGAATGAAAATGAGTTTCCTAACAGTTTTTTGACATTCACTGTGCCTCGCTGCTGTAATATTGAGGCTTCAAATCTTGCCATCACAGAAAGGAGACATTGAGACCCCACAAGATAATTGCTGGGGAGTTTCATTTGATTGCTGGTAACCCACACCTGGTAGTACTTTAGGAAAGACATCTGTTTGGACCCCTTATCTTGTAATTATACATAGATTGATTAAGGTTGCAATTAATAAGCTATAGCTTTCAAATATAACACCTAGGCAGTATACTAATGAACACAAACCAAATTATAATATCAGTAGTGACAGTAGATAGGACAGATTAATAGGAAGAAATGTTACTAAAAACTGAGCTGGCTTTAAAGTTCACTCAGGACCATATAAGGAGGGGAAAACATTTTTCTTCTTTGTTTCTATAAAGTAGAATCCTCTGCAAGGAACATATAACTTTGTTTCTGCTCTCTCCTGCTTAACCTATGTCAAATCCTTTTAAAGATGATAATTTTTGATAAAAAATGCAGCATTAATCCAATCATAGCACACATATATCAATTCTAACTAATCTTATGCCACTTATAAACTTAAGAGAGCCGTAGAATATAGCAGTTCTAGTTTCTAACCTTTGCAGTTGATAGAAGTTAAAAAGCCTTTGATCTGCCCCTCCCCCCCTTTTAACAGCCTTCTGATCTTGAGTCAAAAAACCCATCACCACTTATAAAATACCATGTTTCCTTAAAGGCAATAGATTACTGACAGGCAGGAATCTAACGCTGGAAATTTAGCACCTCTGCCAGGCCAGGAAGATCTATGCTGATAAAGAAGTTAACAAACAGAATATTTCCGCCAACCATAAAAGTTATATTTCCTGCTTTCTCATGGTCATAAAAACATATTTCGCTCACACCAAAGGCTAAATATATAAGTCTTGCTGATGTTATTGTACCAGTCCATTGTCAACTGTCCCAGAAACAAGCTTTGAACTGTTTCTGATCCAAATAAAACCTTCTTCCCAAGCAGCTGCCTTCTGCATCTTCTATCCTTTGTGGAGAAACGATCTCAGGGAGATACTCACAACAGTGTGTTGTTGAGCTTCATGACATTTGTTTCTGAATAGACCTATCCAGGCTGGCATCATAAGATATTCTTGCACAAGAACGAACAGTATCACTATCTGAGCAACAGATCAAGAAGCTCAAGTTCTTGTTAGACGAAAAAGGAGATTTGCAAACTAGACAGCGGTTGAATGAACAGGGAATAGAATTGGAATGGTGGGCCTATCTACAACTCCAAGCTAAACACGCAGAAGACAAAAAGGAATTGGGTATTAGTAAAACTAGGACGGAATTAGATGAAATCTTGTTAGGGCCAGATGTAAAAATGATTAAAAAAACATATCAAGTATTACTACAAACTAAGTTGGAAGAAGAAATTGTTAAAGAAACAATGATACACTGGATGAGAGATTTTGGTCATAGTATTGCCCTGAACGATTGGCAAAATATTTGGACCAGAAATAAAAAAATAACTCTTGCAATTCCATTTAAAGAAAACCTGTATAAATTATTTTACAGATGGCATATAACACCAGCAAGACTATCTAAAATGAACAATAAATCTTCCTCTCTTTGTTGGAAGTGCAATAAGGAAAGAGGTACATACTATCACATATGGTGGAGTTGTGGAAAGGCCCAAGAATATTGGGAAGGAATACATCAATGCTTACGAGAAATTTGTGATGTAGAGTTTAATTTTAAACCAGAATTTTTTTACTGGGAATCACCAATGAGACATATCCGAAGGAAATCTTCTATTTAATGATTCATATTATCACAGCGGCAAGGATGGCCTTTGCACAGAAGTGGAAAAACACTGAAACTCCAACAGAAGCGGAGCTTATGAAGAAAATAATGGAGTCGCAGAAATGGACAAATTGACATTGGAAATTAAAAATAAGGAAGAAACGGACTATTACAGAACTTGGAATAACTTCTATGGATGGTTAGACAAGAAAAAGACTTAACTGACTTTTGAATTGGACTTAACAAATGATGGACAATGAATGTCATGAGCCTAGCCGTACTTGGTTCGACTATAGTATATGTTTTACGTTTTGTTTATGTCAGTGTTTATTTGTTTGGTTATGTGTAATTACTAAATAAAATCAATTAAAATTAAAAAAAAAAAAGAAGCTCAAGTTCTGGTCCTGCCTGTGCCATCATTTCATACTAGGTTGCCTCAGACCCCTCCCCCATCTGCAATAGGGATAGGAATGATGGTAGATAGTACAGATTTATTTTCTTTTTTTTTTAATAAAAGTTTTATTATTTTTTTCCAAGACAAACAAGACAAACATAACATAAAAAACATAAACCAACATCAATTTCAAGTGTGTCGGTCGGTCACAAATCTCGGTGCCATCCCCTTACCATCAATACTCTCCATTACGGAAGAAAAGAAAAAGAAATATACAGAACAAACAAGAAATAAAAAAATACAACCGCCTATTATCTATTTGAAGAAGTCTCAAAAACTTATACATTTTAGTTCATACATTACCTAAATTATCTCCTCTATTATCCAATATTATTATTATTAACTCTCTACAATATTATAGTCTCTATATTATATTCTCATTCAACAATTTACCTCCATCATATCCATATATTACCAAGTTTTTTTATCTAACCATTGATAAAAGATACTCCATATCTTAAAAAACTGTTTTTCTTCTTGATCTCTAATTTCAAATGTTAATCTACTCATTTTGGCACAGTCCAAAATTTTCTTAATCACTTCCTCCTGCGCAGGTATCTTGTCATTTGTCCAATTTTTAGCAAATACAATTCTAGCAGCTGTTAATACATTAACAATCAAATATTTCAACTCTTTGCTGAACGTCTCTGGCATAATTCCCAATCAAAATATCTCAGGTTTCAAGTCTATATGTTGTTGTGTCATTTTTTCCAACCACGTGTGGATTTTAGTCCAATATCTTTTTGCATCAGCACAAGTCCACCACATATGGTAATAGGAACCGGGTGTCTGGTGACATTTCCAACACTTATCCAATTTATCCTTAAACATTCTTACAATCCTTCTCGGGGATAGGTGCCACCTGTAAAACATCTTAGACAAATTTTCTTTATATGCAGTTGACATTGTCATTTTATAGTTCTGATCCCATAGTGTAGTACAGATTTATTTTCAAAGGTTGCTGTGAGGATCACAGTTACAACTGAGCACTAATGCATTGTAAGTGTACGAGAACTATGTCAATGAAAGAGAATGGAAAGAAAGTTGTGTAAAATTTGCAGATACACATTTGGAAACAATTCCTATAAGTTAAATGGGAATAATGTTATCATGGTGGGCTAATACAATAATCTGTTAAATAAATGAGCAGTGGCCCACTCTGTTGTTGTGCTGTTGTTTATGAATAAATTCAAGTCCCCCCTCTGTTTCTCATCTTACAAGACTTTGATTTTGAACCGAATTTGGATTGGACAACTCTTCAAACAGAATTCTTGGCCATTCCAATTATATTAAAACAATGTACATAAAATATTTCAAAGTTTACAGAAAGCAATCAGAATAGAACTGGAAGGGACCTTGGAGGTCTTCTAGTCCAAACCTGTACTCAAATAGGAGACCCTATACTGTTTCAGACAGGTGGCTATCCAGTCTTTTCTTAAAAACCTCCAGTGATGAAGCACCTACAACTTCTGAGGACAAGCTGTTCCACTGGTTAATTGTCCTCACTGTTAGGAAGTTTCTCCTTAATTTCAGGTTTCTTCTCAACTTGATAAGTTTCCATCCATTGTTTTTTTGTCTTGCCTTCTGGAGCTTTGGAAAATAGGTTGATCTCCTCTTCTTTGTGACAGCCCCTCAAACACTGGAATACTGTTATCATGTCTCCCCTAGTCCTCCTTTTCTCTAGACTAGTCATACCCAATTCCTGCAACCATTCCGCATATGTTTTTGTCTTCAGGCCTTTAATCAGTTGCTGTTCTTTGCACTTTTTCCAAAGTAATTTGTAATATACAAATATGCTCTTACAAATGTTCTTTCTTTGTATAAGCAGAGCCACTTTGATAGAAGCAGAAGCACATCACTAGAAGGACTGTGGTGGAAAAAATGCTAAAGTATTGAGACCTCAGAACACAATCTTATTAAAGCAAGACTCTGTAAAGTATCTGAATTTCACTGTGGTACAATGAAGCCAGCTTCCTCTTGCAGTATCTTTTTCTGCTGATAAAAAAAGACACTTCAATCAGGGCTGGGTTTTCCCACTGTTGTTTTACTGAGACTTCCAGAATTAATTTTCAGGATGCAAGAATTAGAACAACCAGGCAAAGGTAACTGAGGAACATTATTAGGACACAGGAACCCTTAATCAATCAATAACATTAACCCAATGTTATAACACAATGTATAATCCAGCAGCAGCGCTTCATTCCACTTAGCTTACTCCTAGTTAATAAGCACAGGATGAAAGCCTTAAAATTTTAGCTATAAAGCTGGTGCAATTCTTATTTCTCCAATCAGTATCATGATTAAAGTCTGACTTTGAATAATCTACTGTAGCACAAATTATGTAATTAAAAAGAAAAGGTTTTTTTGTTTGTTTAGATGAGACTTATGACTGATAAGATGTGAGATTCATTCACCTTTATATACTGTACATGGCCATTTTGATTTAGATTGAATCCAATACACAGTTTACTGGGAATGAGTGCCAGTGGATAGATGGACGTACTTCTGAATCACAATGGACTTAAATTCAATTACTTGATTTATTTACTCCAAACTGCCTGACAGCCCAATTTTTGCATTTAGAAATTTCAATCTTTTTTTGCCTTATAAATACAAATTGGCTTAGCAATCTGAAGTTTCCTCAAAAAATGGAGAAAAGAGAGAGAAAGCTTGAAAAAAATGATGCTCAAGAGATAGTTAAAATTATATATAGATTCATAACCATTTGTCTGTGGATCACAAAGCTATTATACTTTGTATTTACAAAGTACTTAAATAATGTACTTATTTAGGGTCTTATGCAGTGGTGGGATTCAATTTTTTTTACTACCGGTTCTTGTGGGTGTGGCTTGGTGGGCATGGTAGGGAAAGGATACTGTAAAATCTCCAGTCAGAGGTGGTATTTGCCGGTTCTCCAAACTACTCAAAATTTCCACTACTGGTTCTCCAGAACTGATCAGAACCTGCTAAATACCACTTCTGGTCTTATGCCTGATATAAAAACCTTATTTAGGTCCTCATATTTTTATATTACTCTTGCACTGGCCAGTGACCTTAATAAGATTGTGTTCTATAGTTTAAAAGAAGTTCCAAACTCTTTCTCACAATTGCGTTGAGAAAGGGAATCTTACAGGACTACATACTGTATGTGACCTGCAAAAATCCAGACTAACAATGGATGGCAGCAAAGAGTTAGTTTCTTGAATCTCTTTGCTGCTATCTAGAAATATTTAGATTTTTGCAGGTGAGATGGAGTAGGCTTAGGGATCCATCTTACCTGAAAGATGGTTCCCAATCTAAATCCGTTCTTCACTGAAGCTGACTATAATCCAGTTAAACTGAATGATTTCAATAATTTTATTTATTGAAAACATTAGTTGGATTTAACTCTTTTTTATTTCAGTTGGACAAATCTTTATGCCTCCATTAAAAGATGGTGAGGCTACATTTACTTCTATTCAAGCCAATAACTGTTTTCTAATTTTCTTCAAATGCATATTATCCTCTTAAAAATACACTTTTCAACACTTTCCCTGTAGTTTAAACCTTTATTCATTTCAATTATTGCAGAATTTGTATTTCTTTTTTAAAATCTTGCAAAGATTAAATACTATGACATCAATAAATTCTAGATAGCAATTCCCAACTGCTCACTTGAATTTTAAAAAAGGCTTTTTCTTTAATGATAGTCTCTATTTTACTGCTCTAGCTACAGTAGCTCCCACTTAGTTGCAGTACATAGCAGTTTTATGACTTACTACAACAAATCAAAATAAACACAGAAATCCAGAGCACTTCAATATGAAGTTTCTCAGCTACTGTAGTTTGAAAGCAGCTCTGGGCCTCCATGTTCCAATAATGTTAGCACTGGTGGAGAGCTGATTTACTTTCATCTCAACTGCGGTGTAACAGAAACAGTTATAAATGTGATTTTGAGACAATGGGGTTCTATTTCCCATTGTGTGGTCCCCCAAATCCTACACACAGAGAGGAGGGGAGAGGGAGAGAGAAATTATTTAAAAAATTATAGTTAAAAGATAAACATGAAAAATGTAAAAGAAAAGAAGGAAGGAAGGAAGGAAGGAAGGAACATAAGAAAAAAGTATTGAAAACACTAGAAAGGGAAGACACAGAAAAGAAAAAAAGATACTTAAAATATCCAAAAAATTTTACAGCAAATATAGGCATACTTGATATAATTTCCCCCCTTCAAAATTACATACCACAATTCCCCTCTCCTCATATACAGTCCTTTTTAATGGTTAACTCCTGAAATCACCAGTTCATATTTCTCCATTTTCAGCAAAATATCCATAAAGGGTCTTTTATAAAAGTTTTTTTCCATCCCTAATCAAACAGCTCAATGTAGGCATTTCTGCAAGTTTTACCATCTTCACAGTCCATTCTTCCATTAAAGATATGTCTATATTTTCCCATCTTTGGGCACATAAGAATGATCCGCCAAAGCCTGAGAAGAGACTGGACAATCATCCATCAGAAATACGTAATATAAGTCTCCTGCAAGAGCAAGGAGTGGGCGAGATGACATCCAAGGAAGATCCCTTTCAACTCTGTTACTATTATTGTTACCATTACTGTTACTGAGCTCTAGGTTCTGTGCAGGGGTGGGATTCAGCTGGTACGGTCCGGTTTGGGCGAACCGGTAGTTCCAGCTTTCATTTGGCCTCACCCACCCCTGTGCTATTCTGCCCTATATTTCCTTTGTTTGAAGCCCAGCCTGGACTGCCACACCTCAGCTGTTTTTACTCACCGGGATTGCAGTAAAAAGTAAGTTTTGTTGCTATTTTCAAATGTACTGGGTGCGCACACAGCGTGCTTTTGGTGAAGCGTGCGCTCACCAAACTGGTTGTTACACCAGTTGAATCCCACCACTGGTTCTGTGAGGGGATCGTCTGCATTCCAGCTTCCCCTCAGTAGCCCAGACAAAGCAAGCAGTTTTGAAATGTAGACATGTTTCAGCACATAGAGTACCAAGGTTCTATTTCCTACCCCTCCCCCTTTCTTGAGGATAAATTCTTTTTAAACAATTTATCTATATTCTCCAAGATCTGCATCATATTCTCCCCTCATTCTCTGCATTTAAAATTAGCAGAATTGAAGATAATCATGGATCACTTCAAAATGCTATCAAGGATTTCAGAAAGGAAAGCTCTGGTAAAATGGAAATGCATCCAAGTCTGAAAGAAACTCATTTCAATTTCCCAACAATTCTGCCCCATCAGGTGGAAGCAATACCTTGATTTCTACCTTGATTGAGATTGTTCTCAACCCATGGATAATTATTTCTTCCATACACACACTAAAACCTGACACCAACCCTCAGCTAACTTAACCCTTAATGTTTTTCCCATAGTACAACAAAAATGCACCCAAATAAAGTGTACTCTAATAGTTATCTTTCAATTTATTGTTATTTAAGATGACAGAGCTTTTCAGCTGAGGGAAATTTGTGAGATTTTTTTACAGCTTTTCTTGGCTGTATCTTGAATAGCTACATGTATGATATTCTGTCACATATGTAAATATGAAACATGAAGAAATTATAAATGGTTCCCAAGTTTCCCAGTTCTTAACCGACGACTATATGAATTGCTACCCCACTCTAGTTTTTGTTCTGGTTATATTTTGTGCAATTGTGCAATAATAGAGTGACAGCAGTTAAAGGGAAGGGGCAAGAGCAAGAAACAGCTGAGGAAAGAAGTTTAACAGGATTTATTTCAAATAACTGCAAAAACTAGCATAGTATATAGCAGCACAAGAAATATACATATATTATATGAGAAGAGAGCACTTCTTTAGGCTTCTGTAATATTTCTTGAAGAACTACCACATCTATATAACTTTCAGAGGAAACAAAATATATCTTAATTATATATGGAGTACATATACAATGCATGTTACTGAAGCACTGAAAAGTAAATACAGAACAAACAGGTACTGTTTAAGCCATATAATTTAAAAAGACACACAGGACACTATAGGTTTCAGCAAATCCCAAAGCAGATTTTAGCAAAGACAATCACTACAAGGCTTATAAATTGATTTTAGATTTTTCAGTTATTAAATCCTGTTGTTGTGTTTATATGATTGAATTTATCCTCTGAGAATGGATTATGAGAAAATGATAACATTATTACCTATTTCATTTGTGAGTAAACAGCATACCCATTTATTTCTCTGACTGAATTATAAGGAAAATCAAGGTGCCCTCTGATCAGCATCTGACTCTAAAACCCACTACCATAGGAACAAGTACTTTTGTGGGAACAGAGGGACAAAGTGATAATTCTACAGATTCACACCAAACCTGATAGTTTAGTAGAGGGGTCTCCAACCTTGGCAAGTTTAATACTTGTGGACTTCAACTCCCAGAATTCCTCAGCCAGCTTTGCCAGCTTTGCTGGCTGAGGAATTCTGGGAGTTGAAATCCACAAGTAGTAAAGTTGCCAAGGTTGGAGACCCCTGGTTTAGTAGTATAGATTGTTGGCATCAGGCTATTTCTATTCTGGAAATGTCACCCCTCAGTTATTTTTATTTTTTATTTTTAATTAGATTTATATGCCGCCCTTCTCCGAAGACTCAGGGCGGCTTACAATTTTTGGGATACAACCCAATGTGCTCAGCAATAGCCTTCATTCCATTGTATATGCCTGCTTATTACTAAGCGGCATTTTACAAAGTCAGCTTATTGCCCCCAACAATCTTGGGTCCTCAATTTACCTACCCTGAGAGGAAGGCTGGCAAGGCTGGTGCAGCCTGCAACTGGTGGCCTGCATCAGTTATGGTGGCCTTAGCCAAGTTTGATTACCTTTTACTCACAATTTTAAATAACTACTGGTCCCTGGGTACAAGCCAAGGGAATAATGCTAGATATATTTGTACAAAGAGTGAAACTGCCCTTTGAATCACAGAAGGGGGGAGAGAAGGAGGAGAAAAGGCTGGCATGTGTTTATTGGACAGAGATTTGAATATCTGAACAGAGGCCAAACCTCTAGAAAGACATGCATATATGGCATTCAGTTCTGCCCCCGTGGGTGATTCACCCTCCACCAAAATGCTAATATTTACTAACAAGGCTTATTATACAACTAAAGGAAACATTGTACCATTTTGGAAATGCCATTTCAGGGCATTTCAGGGAATCCTTTGCCAACTGTTCCTGTTGGGAAGGAACAGTTCCTGCTTTGCAGCAAGACAGGAAAATAGTTTCTACTCAGACTTGCCTATCATTCTTTTCCTAGTTCCGTAGATTTGGACAACATTTTAAGTGGTAGTCTCTGTTCCCTCTGCCAGTTCTACCCTCTCATATTCCTTATCCATATATGTTCTGGTCCTTTGAGTCTCCGTGAGGCAGGAAGGCTGGGATCAAATTCTCAGCCAGATCTTCCCCACAAAAGAGGTGGAGGTTCTTGTGAGCTCAGTCTTGTAATGAAAAGAGGTTGATAAGGGTTTTTTTTTAGCTGAATGCCAGACATAGTTGCAATGCAACAGACTGATGCTGTGCAGGATAGAGCTAGCTGGAGGGTTTTATCTTCCCTTTTCCATTTATATTGTTCAATGCTCCTCACTTTCACAAGTGGTGTGAAGTTCCAGAGGCTATACCATGAGTTTTAGATTTTGGGGCTCAAAGGCCATGGGAGGCATACACCATCCTTGCATTGATACTAATCTCACATGACAACAAAGAAACTGCATGCATGACACAGAATTTACCTCCTGCCAAGGGCACCACACATCGTTGTTTGCCATTATTATGATCAGTGATATCGTCGCCTTTGAGAATTGGACACTGTCCTGAAAGAAGCCAAAAAGCATCAATTTCCTAAGAATGTTCCATCTTTGTTTTAAACGAGAAGGATGCAAGGTCTGTGTTCAAATATTCATGGATTTAAATAGCTAAAATCCAAACAACAGCATAATCCTGATTGTCCCACAAGCAAACCCTTCCCAAGAATATTTTTTATATTCTTGAGATATATATGTGAAACATACCTCAGGCCATCACTTGCACAAGGAACAGCTTATCACCTAAACCCCAAGAAATTGAGAAACAAATAATCTTGTCCCCATACCACTACAGGAAGAGACTTCTGAATACTTCACAAAATGGTGTATCCTCCTAACACATATAGGATTCATGGCTTCACCTTCAGAGATGACTATCTGTAAACCATTCCACCCACTACTGGGTGGAAAGGTATATTGTCCGGTTAATCTTCCCCAGACAGGATAAAGGTCTGAAGTAAATACATGCTTATTTAACTTTGGAAAAGCAGAATTCTTTAGAGATCATAGAAAAAATTGAGAATGGGCAGTCTGGAGACAGTGATGTGTTCCTCCAATATACAGTAATAAGTCCAAACAGGATTAGGCATATTCATTTTATTTATTCTGATTTTATTTATCAAATTTATTTGCCACCCAGCTCTTGGTTAAGGCAACTCTGAGCAACTTAATATTATTGCATTAATATAAATTAATGCAATAATGTTTATTTTAAAAAACCAAGATCCTTCAAAGTTTTAAGTACCTCAAAATGCTTCTTGTTTTCCTGAAGTGCGGTGTTTTTATTAGGTGAAGCCCAAATAATTTTCAGAAGAAAAATAAAATAGCAGTAGCTGAAGAAACCAGAAATGCACATCTGCTAAAGACATAATGGTATAGGCACCCATAAAGATAACAAATAGTTGGTGGTCTCTAGGCATCATGGTTTACAATCCATATGATTCTCTTCTTTTAATTACCTTCTCTTACAACTGAAAAGAACGTAAGCTTTGTGGCTATGTTTAATTGTACCAAATGGGCACATAAACAAATATATTTGTCCCTGTTGACCACAACTGGTTATTTTTCTAGCTGTGAAAAATCCTAGAAATGTGTTCAAAGCCAGATCTAATTTAAAAAATATAGAGGCAGTGTTTATGAAAATTAGTGTAAAAGCTTATAGACTTTCACATATAGTTAATTTAAATTTCAGCTAAATAGAGAGACAGTACAGGAAAGCAATGATTCTTATAAAAGAGGATAAAAATATTTGTGGAAATAAATGTATTTAGAGTTAAGGGGCATTGTAGGAAGCTCCATATTTCATGAAGAACTCATTTTAGCACTAAATCTGCAAGAAACAGTGCAAATTGGAGCAGATATAATATTAAAAATAGATTGCAGAAGCTGCTAGCACTTTTCATTAAAGGAAAGATGAAAATTTTAATTGGAGGACTAATGATGTCAAAACCCATCTTGCTATTGCCTACAAATTTAGAACTTTTCCAGTTTGCACATGATCCTAAACTGCATAGCTGCTTTTCTCATCAGATTCTGATTTTAAATAGTCTTTTGCTCATTCCTAAGTTGGGATGCTGACATCAAGCCAGCACAAATGGCTTCCAACGTTTACAGTAACAGTCCCCAAATAGGAGCCTTCCACATGTACATGGGCAATTACTATGTTAATTGAAGACAAGTCCCATTTAGCCATGCTGGCTAACAGTAGTGGGAATTATTGTCATGCATATTCAGAAAGGTCTTAGTTGGAGGGAAAAGAATGCCTCATTCTTTGCCTCATTTCTGAGCAGGAATCATTTGCTTCATTTCTGAGTGGGAATCATACAATAAAAAAGGAGGAGCAAATAGGTTACTTGTGAATAGCTTGAGCCAAGAGGAATTCTGGCAGGCCTCCTCAACCTCCAGGGTGCTAAACAAGGTAAAGAATCTAGCAAACACTCATTGCAAAACTATGCTTGGGGGAAAAGCCAAATCAAAACAAAACAAAACACAACTTTCTCCTTGTGGAGTCCCTTGGGTTGAATGTCAGGAAAAGTGAAAGTATGGAATGGAATTTCCTGAGTTACAACTAAAGCAATTAGCCCAGGAATTAAGAGTGGGCAAGCTGCCCTTGTGCAGAATACCACAGCGGAGTTATTTCAGGTGATGTACCCCAGAACCTTTCATGGGGAGGGAATGTTTGTTCTTTAGACAGAGTTCACAGCCCTGGGTCTGTACAGATTTAAAGCTGGAGGGTTGGGGCAGAAAGTAAGATCCAAGGCACAATGAGGACTATGATTGCAGTGACAGCACTCTGGGCTATTTATAACAAGCTCTGCTTGATGGCTTTCACTGTGGTGGCAGCTTTGGGAGATATTTTTAGCTCATTGCAGGATTCACAGTGATGTTTGCACTGTGACTGTGAGCAGGAGGGGTGACATAAATTGGGGTTTGAATAGAATCCAAGAGGACAAGCTGCCTTCTTCATCTTGAAATGCATTTGTAAAAAGAAACATTGTCTCTCTGCAAAGCGGCCCGGGGGCTCAGAAAATGGCTATAGGCAGAAGAGCAGGCAGCTATCCCAACATCTCAAGCAGCATACATGAAAAGTGTGTTCTACACGGCCAAATCATCCCAACATCTCAAGTAGCATACATGGAAGGTGTGTTCTACAGGGCCAAATAATAACATGGTAAATACTGTTTCTTAACAAATTTGCCACTTCTAGGCAATGTGACGAAACGTTGCTTCTCCAGGAGGCATTCTCCCATCCAGTTTTTCCTATTCCAATTCTTTTTTGATGATTGAAACAAACAGGACTCATTTTTGCTCCATAGCAAGTAGGAGAGAAGGAAGACAGAATGGGAACAGGCATTGTTGAAGGCTCTTTGAAACTGCAGGTGTGTTAAGGCAGTATTCCTGGGTCATACAGATCAGAAGGACTCCAAGATAGAGGAGACTGCATTAAGGAGAAAGAGGAAAAGTCAGAGGTGTCTATAGCAATCTGAGAGTCTCAGAATGTTTTTTTTTTAATTCATATTTATGTCCCGCCCTTCTCCAGAGACTCAGGGCAGCTTACAATTTTTGGAGCGCAACCCAATGCGCTCAGCAATAGCCTTCATTCCATTGTATATGCCTGCTTATTACTAAGCGGCATTTTTACAAAGTCAGCTTATTGCCCCCAACAATCTTGGGTCCTCAATTTACCTACCCTGAGAGGATGGAAGCCTGAGTCAACCTTGAGCCTGGTGGGATTCGAGCCTGCAGTAATTGCAGGCAGCTGGAATTAAGTGCTAGGCATTTAACAGCCTAGCCCAGAATGTTGATAACTGCATGTTGATGTCGTCATGAAAATCCTGCCTTATGTGTTTGTATCCCAACATCTAATACAAGTATGTGATAGTCCTCACTTACTGACTGCAACTGAGATCAGCAACTCCATTGCTAACTAACATGGTCATAAAGTGAAACATCTTGTGACTGCATTGACTTAATAATGTCAATTGACTTAATAATGTCAATTGCCACTGCAGTTGTTAAGGGAATCACACACAGTCATGAAGTGTGACATCATGACTTGCAACTTCCTGCTCACTTCCCCATTCATTTTGCCTATGAGTAGCTGGCTGTGAAGGTCCACAAATGGGAATCACATGACTGCAGGATGCTGCAACTATAATAAATGCATGTTGGTTGCCCAGCTCCCAAGTCACAATCACATGACCACAGGAATGGGGCAGCAGCTGCAATGTTGAGAATGGGACATAAATCTCCATATTCAGCACTGTTGTAATTTTGAACAATTGCTGACTTAACGGTGGGTAAATGAGGACTACCTGAATCGTAATGCAATGATGCCCATTTTATCAGCTCCTCTTTGCCGTAATAGATGCCCGTGAGGAGCATGAGACCATAAATAGTTTTCAGTGGATTCCATTCAGTCCTATGATTTTAGCATTCCCCAAGTTCAGCAAGAAAGAAAAAGGAAGGGAGAGAAAGAGAGAGAGAGAAAGAAAGAGAAAGAAAGGAAGGAAGGGAGAAATAGAAAGAAAGAAAGAAAGAAAGAAAGAAAGAAAGAGAAATAGGAAGAAAGAAAAAAAGAAAGAAGGGAGGAAGGAAGGATGGAAGAAGGAAAGAAAGAAAGAAAGAAAGAAAGAGAGAGAGAGAGAGAGAGAGGAAGGAAGGAAGGAAGGGGGGAGAGAAAACTCTGTGCTATTATTTTTAATTGTTCCATTATTTATCATATATTAATATTTTACACTGTCCCTATACCTAGAATGATTTTACTGCCTTTCTTTTGCCCAGGTATTTTTCAGGGTTTACATGTCTATAGTTCAGAGCATAAATACATGTGTGTTTAACAGAGTTGAAAGGGACCTTGGAGGTCTTCTAGTCCAACCCCCTGCTCAGGCAGGAAAACTGAGGATGCCAAACTTTAAGTAGAAATCCTGGGAAAGGTGTCAGAATAACAGAATAACACTTAGAAGGGACCTTGGGGAAACCCTACCATTTCAGAGAAATGGCTGTCCAGTCTTTTCTTTAAAAACTCCAGTGTTGGAGCATCCAGAACTTCTGGTGGCAAGCAGTTCCACTGGTTAATTGTTCTCACTGTCAGGAAGTTTCTCCTTAGTCTTAGTTTGCTTCTCTCTTTGTTCAGTTTTCATCCATTGCTTCTTGTTTGCCTTCTGATGCTTTGGAAAATACATTACCCCCTTCCTCTTTCTGGCAGCCCCTTAAAAGCCTGTTGCCTATCACACTCTTGAGCAAAGCATGTGAGCCATTTCCTCCTTTCAGTGGTCCATGAAAGTACATCTACAGTATGTAATAAAGTAATAAAGTCAAAAAATGGTGAACAACATTTTTACAGAACTATAAAGTTGAGGCTGGATGTGACAAGGAATGGCTGGGGGGGAGGGGCCAGGTGTGGCACCCCTTGACGTGAATGACATTGAGTTGGTCACACCCACACAGTCATGACCACCAAGCCACACCTATCCAATCATGTGACCACCAAGTCATGCCCAGCCAGCAAGCCACACCCACAAATTAAGCCACACCCACAGAACCAGTTGTTAAGAAATTTGAATCCCACCCCTGTTTTGATTTCCCTACCTACAACTGCCTGAGGAGAGAAAAAAAGGTCAAAGGTTAATAAGTATCCTTTGGCTTAGTTAGCAGTGGCCTAGATCAAGTTATCAAGTATTTTAAAATTATTATTATTATCACTTTTATTAATTAAACATGAGATATATTATTATTATTATCATTATCAACTGAACATTTAAAAATGTATCACAAATGTCATTGACTGGTTCTGATGGTTGATACGGGTTGCTGTCAGCATCCTAGGTATCAACCAAGTATCTTTTTAAAATGTATGTTGTTCCGAGTAGCACAGTCTTTTGCAGCTCTGATGATGGTGGTGGTGGTGGTGGTGGTTCATCACACAGGCAGCCAGATATTTAGAATGGATTTGGCATTTTTATGCGCCTATCAAGTCCTGCCCAGGGACAGAAGAACAGAACAGAACAGAACAGAATGGAATTCTTTATTGGTCAAGTGTGATTGGACACATCAGGAATTTGTCTCTGGTGCAAAAAGAAAAAGTAGATGTTGTTGCTTGATAATGTTAAAAGTTTCCTCAGCTCATCCAGTCCAATACACTCCAATTTTTACTTTCACTCTGTTTTCAACTTGTTTTGTTCCATGTTGCATTCCTATTGTGGCTCATATTGTTTCCACACAAAAAGTTTGAAAATAAAATTATTATTATTATTATTATTATTATTATTATTATTATTATTATTATTATTATATTATTAATCACAGAGTAAGCCAGGTATTTAATTGTTGGTATTATTATTATTATTAAAAAGAAGTATCAGGAAATGATAGCCTAAATACTGTCAAGTGGTCTTTTCTGTTTGATTAGAACATGCAGAATTCTGTCTTGCAAGTGCATTGGAGTTGGCATTATCCCTGAGCAGTGGCTAATTGGGTCAGCTGTACCATGCAAACACAACCATAAGGAAGTTACATATTGTACCACATGCTAATATATTCTCCCACCTCATCAATACTGCTGCTTGTCCTGATTCAAACATCTTTCTGCATTCTCCATATCATGACCTAATGACCATATTGTTATGTACATTATGGCAGGGAGTGGGGGAGTAGAAGGATAACTGCATAGAGGCTACTGTTTCTCACCTAAAATGTTCCAACTCTATACTACCAAAAAAAAAAAACATTGGAGGAATGACAGACTCTAGAAGTGCTCCCGCCTCTCTCTTTCCTGCTCCAGACAGAAAAATCTGTGCCAAACTGCACTGTCTGAATTTCTAATCAGAAGACTGGCTTTCTCTATCCATTCCTCTCCATGTCTTAGCTAAATATGCAAAGACTGCTCTTGGGATATCCCCATAATAGAGGTTCTGGTATCTACTAAGAAAATGAATTGGTTTTCTGGAACCCAAACCTTCCTGAAACAGTAATCATTATAATAAAGTTAACATTAGGTGACGGTGGTAAAATAATTTACTAAATCTGATGTAAGTCTTTAACCATAGATACGAAACAGATGACCAATATCCATTGGTGCTCCTAAAACTACTAATTTCAGAAATTTTAGTTTGATTGCAGTGGGGCTGCACTGATTTTCGGACTGAGACATGGCTGCCAGAAAATCTGAGTTATCATTCCCTGTTTCTTGCTCTTCCCATACTTGCAGAGAAAGCAAGATTTGCTGGCTAGTTTCTGTGTGGCTCAATCTACCACGGCTGCCTTTATTTTGGAGGGATTGTTCCTTGTTACGAATCCCCATGCCTTTCCCTTGTTTTCCTAGATGTTTGTTTGTATGTATGTCCCCACTTCACCCTTTCCCATATTATTTTGTACAACACTAACACAGACACTTTCTTCCTTTCATCATATGGTACCATTGTAGTTCTATAATAATGAAAATAATAAAGAACGGGGTGTTCTTTCATTCCTACATTCCTCTGTAGGTCCATGGAAGAACTGATAGTTCAGCTTCACAGAAACCAGATAGCAATGTTCCTGTTTGTGCTTAGGGATGTTTAAAAATAAAAGGAAAGGAAGGGAAACTTCACAGTGCTGGGGGGAGACAGGGAGTGGTAAAGCAAGGGAGTTTATATGGACCATTTGTGACTGAAACTGAAGGATGCCCACTGGGAGATGTAAGGGTTGAATGGGATATGAGATTTTAGGGTTGATGATGCTGCATTGACTCATCGGTCCACATTGGATTCACCACAAGATTTTAACTGCTGAACTGACAGCGAGGTTAACAGCCCAGGCAGCATAACAGTTTGGCTACCTGGGGCAGTGATCAGCCACTGGAAATGAGGAAGTAAGCATTGCAGAGTTGGAGATACCATTAGAACAGAAGAAAGCACATAGGAGACATCAGAAAATGGCAGTTTTGAGCCACAGCTAGAAAATAGGAGCGCAGAGTAAAATGGATTGGGAGAAGGAAAGCATCATCTGCCTTGCACTCAGGAAGCCATGTATGGCCTATGATGGTAGTCATTACTGACATTACACCTTACACGTGTCAGCGTATACAGGCAGTCCCTGTTTAGCAACTAAATTATTTTTCATCGTTAGTGTAACTGTGAATGATTGCTGTCTTAGGCAGTTGCAAAATGAGGACCACTTACAATTTCCTCATTGCATTTCCTCATCCTCAAGTTTGTAGGCACTTTTACATTGCCAAATCCCTCAAAAGTGGTTTGAAAATTATATACCACTATCTTCAGTACTATTGAATCAGAAGCACTGAGAACAAGGAGATATAATACTGCACAGTTTTCATATGGATTATCAATCGATCAATAGATCGATCAAATTATATAAAAGATGATAGATGATAGATAGATGGTAGACAGACCAATTGATCTATCATCTATCTACCATCTATCATTCTTTATATAATTTGATTATTATTGTAAGCTGTCCAGAGTCATGTATATGATATGGGTGGCCCTATAAATTGCAGTAAACAAATAAATGTCACTGCCACAAAAATCCCTTCAACTCAACTCTGCAAAAAAGAAACATATCATGCTGCAGTAACCAGAAACTGTGTGCATGGAGTAAAGGGAATTGGTTGCTTTACACCATTTGATTTTCCTGGGTACCCAGTGAGACATGTAAGCCTGTCAAGCTAAATCTGCCCTTCTAGAATTTGCCAATGTATCTGAAATTCAAGAATTGGGAGAATAGGGGAGGGAAGGATTTCTTCTGTGGTGAAACTGACAAGCCCACCTCCTCATACATTAAAGCTCCAGATGAAAAAAAATTGACTATAATGGCTTCCGGCATCCCAGCTAAGAAAAGAGTAAATGGGGCTCAATTGGGAATCATAAGGCAGAGAGCAAAGAAGTCCCCAAGGTATGGCTAATAAGGCCAATAGGGTGACCATGAAGGCACAATTAAAGCTTGCATGTGAAAATCAGGGAGTTGTGGATAGTCCTGGTACAGATTCAATCTGGGAATGGTGGAAGTACCCTGCAAGGACCATGGCACATTGGCACATGTATGTTTGTTTAGATTCTAATGCCAAGAACAACTTGTACCTGGATATGTTCTAATATCTCATTTTCTCCTTATTCATTTTTTTCAATGCACTTTTTAAGGTAAAAATAAGTTTTCATAAAACTCTGTCCATATAAACATGCTGCAAGAGATTCTAGTTAGTGTTCAGGCATGTACCCCGTACTGAACTGGGGATAAAGAAACTTGTCCTTCAGATGTTTTTGATCAGAGTGATAATAATCTCTTGCTATAGGTCAGGCTGGCTGGACTTGAGTCCAAAATGTCTGGATGCTGTCAGAATGCTGACTCCTTTTGTTATGTATGCAGAGTTTGAATTGATTGGTTGTTCTTGTAAAGTGTTTGAAATCATTGGTTAAAAAGTGCGGGAAAACCCTGCACTCTGATTGGCTGTCAGCCGAGGCAGCCGGCTATATATAGCTGCCTTGGCTAAGCCAAATCGGGTCCGTTCTGAGCTGAAGTCACAATAAAACTTAAGAGCTGTGTCTGCCTCTTCATGCAAACTTAACACTGGTGACAAAGGTGGGATTCTCCTGAAGAGAAGGCGACGCAGAACAGAAAAAGAGCGAGATGGCTGCGCTGAACACCCCCCCAGCCCAGTTCGATCTGACGGCAGAAGACTGGGAGTCGTATGCAGATCGTTTTCAAATGTATCTGGAGGGAAAAGATCTGGCCGCCATTTCCGAGCAGCGGAAGAGAGCGGTCTTTCTTACGTACTGCGGTCCAGCGGTTTTCAAGATGGCGAAGGCACTCGCGGGAGCAGCAGATGTGAAGGTAATGGCTTGGCCTGATCTGGAAAGGCTGTTAAGAGCCCATTACGCACCACAAGTATTAAGAGACACAAGTTTTATCGTCGTGATCAAGGGGAAAACGAAAGCGTAAACGACTTCGTGCCAAGTTTAAGAGACATTGGGGGTGCGTGCGAATTCAGCAGTTTAGAGGAGGCCATGCGCGACCGTTTTGTATTGGGCCTTAAAGACAAGGTGTTACAGAGCAAGTTAATAATGAAACCTAAGATCATGCTGAAAGAAGCCATAGAAGAAGCATCTTCAGCAGAAGCCACCAAATCCTCAGCAGCAGCCATGAGGAAGATGAACAGGGCCACAAGCCATTCTGATGGGGAAAAGTCCACCACAAATCATTGTGAGGAACAAGATTCTGAGTCAGATTACAGTGAGGTGGAGGAAGAAATTTACAGACTCAGAATGGAGCGGAAAAAGAAAGACCTGAGAAGAAAGAGGCAAGATTTCTACTGCAGAGGTTGTGGGGAGCCACCCCACACTGAATGCAAGTTTTAGACACCATTTGCTTCCGTTGTGAAAAAAGAGGGCACCTAGCAAGAGTCTGCAAATCATCCAGAACTCCACCAAACAGAAGGAAGTTTGCTGCAACCAAAGACAAAGAATTCAAGCCCAACAATCTCAGTGAGAAAATGGGGCGCAGCACAGAAGCAAGGGGGAAGAATGAAACTCATCAGAGTCATTCATCTTCTATCAATAACAGAAAAGTGCAAGGAAGGCCTTGCCAAATGGAAGTAGACTCAGGCTCATATCTGTCTATGGTGTCATGGGACACTATTCACAGACTACTCCCAAGCATTCAGAAGAATCATTTCAAGAAGCAAGCACTGACTCTTAAAGACTACCAAGGGAACAAGATTCCAGTAGTTGGAACAAGAGAATTCAACGTGAAGTTCAAAGGCCACACCAAACGCCTGCCCCTGACCATCGTGGACAAGGATCACCCAAGTTTGCTGGGACTTGAATGGTTCAACCCGCTGGGCATCGAGGTGACTGGCATCAATCACGTGAGCAACACTGAGTGGGAAGAGGCCTTGAAGTCTGATTTTCAGAGGTCTTCAGCGATGGATTAGGCAAGTACTTGGGGACCCCATCACTTTCAATCTAGATCCCAAGGTACAACCAATCCGCTTAAAACCCAGAAGGGTTCCATTTGCCTTAAAGGAAAAATTGATGCACAATTAGATAAACTAATAGCTCAAGAGGTTTTAGAGCCCACTGACCACTCCAGGTGGGAGACACCCATAGTCACACCAGTCAAGGCTGATGGGTCTGTAAGAATTCGGAGATTACAAGGGGACATTGAACCATGCGCTACAACAGAGCGCATATCCAGTTCCAGTGGTGCATCATTTATTACATTCTCTTGGCAGGGGCACAGTCTTCACCAAATTGGACCTGGCCCAGGCATATCAACAGTTAACAGTTGGTGATGCAACTGCAGAAGCCCAAACCATTGTAACCCATAGAGGTGCTTTCAAATGCAAAAGGTTGCAATTTGGAGTAAGTGTGGCACCAGGCATTTTCCAAAGCCTTATGGAAAGGATGCTCCAAGGGTTGCCAGGGGTGGGGCCTTATTTTGATGACATTTTAATCTCTGCTGAAAATGACACTCAGTTACACGAGAAACTCAGAGAAGTCTTAACCAGATTCAAAAAGCGGGTTAAAAGTCAAAGAAGAAAAATGCACACTTAGAACTGACAAAGTGGAATTCTTGGGTTACATGATTGATAAACATGGCATCCACCCCACAGAAGCCAAAGTTCAGGCAATCAAAGAAGCCCCCAGGCCAAAATGCAAAACAGACTTGCAAGCATTCCTGGGACTCATTAACTTCTATCATATGTTTCTACCTCAGAAAGCTACCACTGCAGAACCACTACATAGATTACTGGACAAAAAATCTGCATGGGTCTGGGGCAGAAAAGAACAAGCTGCATTTAACAATATTAAGAAACAAATCACTTCTGATTGTGTACTGATACAGTTCTCTGAGAATTTGCCTGTTGTACTGACTTGTGATGCATCCCCTTTTGGAGTGGGGGGGGTGTTGAGCCACATGCTTCCCAGTGGAAGCAAAGCCCCTATTGCATTTTACTCTCGCACTTTGACTAAAGCAGAGAAAAACTGCAGCCAACTGGACAAGGAAGCTTTGGCAAATGTGGCAGCTGTCAAGAAATTTCATGAGTACGTATATGGAAGAAGATTCACCATTGTCACAGATCACAAACCTCTTTTAGGCATTGTGGCAGGGGACAAACCAATGCCAACAATCCTGTCACCAAGAATGCTGAGATGGACTGAATTTCTTGCTGCTTATTCATACAAACTCATCTACAGACCTGGAAAAGACATTGGGCACGCAGATGCTTTGAGTCACTGCCCACTTCATTCACACACTGAGGACCCTGCTTCTGAGACTTACACCTTTTTTCTAGAAACTGTTGCCAAGCTTCCAGTACATGCTGCTGAAATTGCCAGAGAGACTGCCAAAGACACTTTATTGGCTCCTGTTATAGGCTGGATTAAGAAAGGTTGGCCACTTCAAGATCTACCTCAAGGTTCCCAACCTTTTAAGTCCAGACAAACTGAGTTATCTGTATTAAGAGGATGTATTTTGTGGGGTAACAGGGTGGTTATTCCTGCAAAACTACAGAAAGAGGTTTTGGATATGTTGCATGAGGGTCATCCGGCAATTGTCAGAATGAAGGGATTGGCCAGGAGTTATGTATGGTGGCCAGGTATTGACAAAATGGTTGAACACTGGGTTGCATCCTGTCCCAACTGTCAGGAAGTCAGGCCTGCTCCACCTCTCACCCCCACACAGGAATGGGAATGTCCTAAGGGCCCATGGTCTAGGATTCACATTGATTTTGCTGGCCCTACCAGAGGGCACACTTTCCTTATTATAGTAGATGCATATTCCAAATGGTTAGAGGTTATCCCTATGGCATCCACCACAGCTGAAGCTGTCATCAAACAGCTTAAGAAACTTTTTGTAACTCATGGGTTACCTGATGTGCTTGTTTCTGACAATGGTCCTCAATTTACTTCCAACCTTTTTGAATCTTATTTAGCACAGCAGGGTATCAGACATGCCCTTACTGCCCCTGGGCATCCTTCGACCAATGGCCGGGCTGAACGTATGGTTCGCTTTACTAAGGAGAAACTCCAACAATTAGGTCCTGGGGACATTACTGAGGAAAGTGGAGAAACTACTTAGTATTCAACATATCACTCCCAGCCCATCCACTAATTTAACTCCTGCTGAGCTTTTGATGGGCAGGAAACTTAGGTCCACCCTGGATCACCTTCATCCCACTTACGCACCCAACGCTCCCTTAGATTCCACCAGCAAGACTCATACATTCAATGTGGGTGATTCTGTTTATGCTAAAAACCTTGTAGGTGAACCACTATGGATTCCTGCTGAGGTAACCCAAATAACGGGCCCCAGGTCTTACAGGGTTCAAACTGAAACTGGTCTCTTGTGGAGTAGGCACATAGATCAGTTAAGATCCAGACTGCCTCAGGAACATCACCCTTGCCCCTCTCTGGATTCCATACCCACACCTTTTCTAGGGGGAAGGGGAGGTAATGGAGGTAATCAGCAAGTAAGAATCAACCCCATGTGTAACGAGCCTACACAACAGGAACCATTCCAAAACCTGTCACAGTGCCAACATCCCTTAATTGAAACAGAGGATTGCACATCACTACCAGACTTAGGGGGTGACATTGGGATGGAGATGGACTGGGAGGAGAGACCAGGTTGCAGTAACCAAACAGGTTCTACCCTGACTAGAAGTCCAAGCATGGAGATGTTGACAGATACATTTCCTTTATCACAATGTGAGACTCCTAAAAAACCTGAACCACGTAGGTCTCTACATACATGCAAGAGCCCCACCTATTTAAAAGAATACATTAGATAGATGGGGTTTGAGTATGGACTAAACCTAGTGGGGAGGGGTGTTATGTATGCAGAGTTTGAATTGATTGGTTGTTCTTGTAAAGTGTTTGAAATCATTGGTTAAAAAGTGCGGGAAAACCCTGCACTCTGATTGGCTGTCAGCCGAGGCAGCCGGCTATATATAGCTGCCTCGGCTAAGCCAAATTGGGTCCGTTCTGAGCTGAAGTCACAATAAAACTTAAGAGCTGAAGCACTCCGTGTCTGCCTCTTCATGCAAACTTAACACCTTTCATATATAGAGATAATCTACTTTCATCTTCTCTCCTTTTCTGCTTTGGTCCTCACTTATATATTTATAATTGCACCATCATATAACAACACATCATCTTTAAAAGGGCATCTTATTCTGGCCTGCAGCCTTTGGCAGTTCTTGAGTGACCACCACAAGATTTCTAATTCCAAGCCATTTGCTCAGTGTATCATGCAATGTCTGCATTGTGCCCTCTCTTGCCTCTCAAGCATGGGTGTGCGCGAGCGCAACACACACACACACACACACACACACACACGTTGCTTTCCTGGTCTCAGATATGTTGGTTAGGCTCAGAGGCAGATTAATTAGCTTGGGGATGTAGGGATTGAGGTGTGAGCCAAGGCTCTATGGCAGATGCACTGTCCAGATGGATAAAGTGACTCTGTTTGCGCCAATCTCAAGAGGGAACTGTTCTTTCCCTTAACTAGAGCCATCCCTCCTGTTGGCAAAAAGAAAACGAAAAAAAGAGTAAAATTTAAAAAGCAGAATCTCAGACAGCCTGGGATGTTTTCCAGCTCAGAAGTTTTCTTCTCCAGCTGAATACATGGTAGGAGGCTCAGTGCCAGGATGACAGAATTTGCTGCTTTAAGCAAGCTAAAGAAATTCTTGCTCAATCACAGGCTTCCTTCTCAATAAAATCTAACACCCTAAAATCATATGGGGTCTATCAGAACCCAGAAGCACGTTTTCATCTGTATGCATGTACCACACCATGTTTGAGAATAGAGGCCAGAGTGGAGTATTTTGCCTGTCATCTTTCTTCTGTTCTTATCCCACATCCTTTCAGCCTCTGTGGAGCTTGATATTTGAAGAGATCTATTTGGGAGTCCATAATACAAGTGATGGACAAAAGTGAGACAGTTCCTCCTTCTCCTGCATCTCACACATTTGCCTTTTTAAAATGCCCAATCAGTTTCATTGGCCTAGAAGTTCTGCTTTTGGATGTTCTCAGATCAGCAATCCTCAGCAGTTGAGGAGCCCACTCTTCAGGCTGAGGGTTTCCAGGATGTTTTTAATCTTTGGGCAATCAGCTCTATTTGCCTGGGTTACAGATCTCTTGGCAATGCATGGGAGGCTGTGGCGTGGATAATATAAGTCAGCCACAGGCATGCAGATGGAATGCAGAGGGCGTAAGTCCTCCTCATCCAGGCAGTTTCACAGTTTATTTTACACCCTATTAGATTCCAGCTGGCAAGAAGGCTCCCTATAAATATACATAAGGGCCCATTTACATGACAGTTTATTTGGACACAAATTCCACCACGGCCTGGCAGACAGCTCTTTTGTAGCAGCTAAAATTTCTTCCGGCAGAGAGGAAAAGATTGTGGAATCAGGAAGAGGAATTGTGCAGCTATCATAAAGGTTAATGTGACCTGATAACATATAGGTGAATGCCCTGATCTCACTTAGGGGCTGATGGGAGGAGATTAGCTGCTATTGGTTCATAATTTACTTTTATGCCATTGCATTGCACTTTTCTTCCCATGCCTTAAGACCTTGTGTGAATGTCCCTGTTCGTTCCCACAGTAATCACTTGATGTACAGATTCCATGAAATCAGAAATCTTGAGCAGGTCAGATTCCTAACCAAACCAAGTAATCTGTTCAATTGAATGTGACTACAGTCTTATTAATGCCTTATCAGTGAGGTGGGTGGCATATACATTTAATAAATAGTATCCTTTTTTCTTAATATGATAAGGTCAGAAATTGATAGTCTAGAGCAGCGGCCCTCAACCTTTTGGGCACCATGGAACAGTTCTGTGGGGAAAGGTTTTTCCGTGGACCAGAAGGGGCGTGGTTTTGTGTGCTGCCTGCATCCCATGGATAAGGCTTCACTTGTTTGTTTGTGCAGCCTGGTTTCTGTCACAGCCCAGTGCCATTCCACACACCAGAGCTCCTCACCTTCATGTATTATTTTCCCCCCTAACATCTGAAATCAGTTATATAACCCCACAATGCTTCCTTTGTGTTTAAGTATTATGTTAAAGTGAGGTGCTATATATTATTTAAGGCAGCCTTCAGAGTCATCACAAAAAAGACAGTATGGGCTGGAAATTAAAACAGAAGTGGGCAACTTCATCTTCTTCTTCTCCTTTGTATTTCAGCTTCCAAAATTCCTGAAAATTGGTCATGCTGCTGTACTTATAGTTTTACTCCAAATAACTGATGATCAGTGGTTGCCTATCCCAAAATCAGAACGTTGTATGAAATCAAAACCTACACAAGAATGATGTTCAGTTGGCAATGCTGGGCTAGTTGCTTTTTTTTTTTAGATTAATTCACTTGTGGCTAGGCTAGAAAAATAAAATGGGAAGAACTATATAATGTAATGTATGTATACATGAGTTTATTGGAGGAATGGATGGGATGGCACTTTAAATAACAATAGCGGTACAACAAAAACTGCAGTTTTATCGAGAAACCGGTTAAGAAATTGAAACCTCCAGACCACTTTTAAATAACATGATTCAGAAAGTCCCAGCAAAGTATGATACAAAGGCAGACATCCAGTACAATGGAGGCGAATATTTTGGCCATATTCTGGGTTCCAACAGTGTATTTTCTGATAGGAAGTTTCTTAGTACTGGAAACTGTCTAAGTTCTGAGCCTTTGGCATTCAGCCAATTACCCAGAAATTCAATTTAAGCCATTTATTTGTTCTTCATTGTTATTCCTCTACATCATTATCATTCTTCAAAGTCTCCAACTGAGATAAGGACCACATTGTACAAGGGGTTGCTCTGCTAAGGACAGTCCCTGTCTCAAAAGTTCACGTCATCGTGTGTAACCAAGGTGATGAGAACAGAAGGATTATCATCTTGTGCGCAACCACAAACTAAGAGACGGAAAACCAAGGTAATCACTTGTTTAATTCTCAGCTGAAACACGTCATATGTGCTGCCTTGGGACCAAAGTGTTTGAATCCCCACTTCAGTGTTGAGGTTTCACAAGTCAGAATTGTCTTTTGTTTATGTAATTGAATTGAAATTAAAGTTGCCAGTAAAAATGTTGCTTCCAATGGTTGTCAAGAAACCATGTTCAGAATACCTTACTTCCTCTAACAAAAAATGATCTGCTTACTAATAGTCATTTGAAGGTTACATAGAAGTTGTATTCACACAATATGAATTATTTAGCCGGATCTCAGTTATCTGATTCACCTCCACAACAAGAAATAACCTGGACACATTAATCAGTCTTCCATATTTTTGGTCCTCCCATCTCCCATAAAGAAGGCTGGGAAGCTATCACTTCCTCTCCTAGCAGAGAGTGGCTATTTCAGCACACAGTTTGCTTATGATCCATGTACATCATACACTTAGTACTGCATGTTAGATCATAGTTCAGCTTTCTCAATCTGCTTGTCTTCCAAATGACTGGATGTCCATTCTTAGAGAGGGCCACTTTGGAATGAAGGTTAAAGTGCCAAACTACCATAGAAACTAGAGGATCAGTTCAGAGGTTCAGGTATCATCTTAGACCTGAAGCCAATTGGGTGACCTTGGGCCAGTCACTCCCACTCAGCACTAGGAAGCAAACAACGGCAAACCCCTTCAAAATCTGGCCAAGAAAACTGCAAAGTCTTATTCAGATAGTCACTGGGAGCCAAAGCTAATTTGAAGGCAAACACACACAGTTCTCAGAATTGCAGTCTAATATAGCTAAAGCAGTTGCATGTGGAGGGCACCAAGCAGAGGCAGACTGTGACAGATAATCTTCATAGTCATACTTTTAAAAAGGAAGGAAGGTTTTTTTCTTATGGATGTGGGAAATGCAATAAATATTCCACTGTTATCACAAGAGTATTTAACCCTGAAGGCGAAGAAGTATTTTGCAGTGAGTTTGCAAAAATGTCAATTTGAATTTCACTAATACCATAATAAATATCTCACATCAAAGACCCTTAAAGGTATAAGTAAAGGTTCCCCTCACACATACATATTAGTCATTTCTAGCTCTAGGGGGCAGTGCTCATCTCCGTTACAAAGCGAAGAGCCAGCGCTGTCCGAAGACATCTCCGTGGTCATGTGGCTGGCATGACTAAATGCCGAAGGCACACGGAACGCTGTTACCTTCCCACCAAAATGGTCCTATTTTTCTACTTGCATTTTTTACGTGCTTTCGAATTGCTAGGCTGGCAGAAGCAGGGACAAGTAACGGGAGCTCACTCCGTTACATGACACTAGGGATTCGAACTGCCGAACTGTCAACCTTTCTGATCGACAAGTTCTTAGCATCTTAGCCACTGAGCCACTGCATCCCTCCTGCAAAGACCCTTACCCAATTCAAAAGAAATCCTTAGTTGGCTATTTTCATTCATCAACTAAAATTTAATATTTGATTAATCTATAAATATTCTGCCTATGAATACAACTGATCATTTTCTAGGATTTTTTTCTTGCTTTTAGATAATACAGATAGTCCTTGACTTACAATAGTTTGTCTAGTGACTATTCAAAGTTACCAACATCATTGAAAATAATAACATGACCATTTTTCACACTTACAACCATTACGGTATCCCATGGTCACATGATCAAAATCTGGATGCTTGCCAACTGACTCATATTTATGATGGTGGCGGAGTCCCAAGGTCATGTGATCCTGTTTCACAACTTTCTGACAAGCAAAATCAATGGGGAAGCCATTTAACCACCATGTTACTAACTTAACAGCTTCAGTGATTTACTTAACAACTGTGGCATGAAAGGTCATGAAATGGGGCAAAATTCATATCACAACTATCTCAGCAACAGAAATTTTGGGCTCAATTGTGGTCAAAAGACAAGGACTACTTGTACATAAGGCTACTTGTGGGAGCGCCTCCTGCCTGCATCACATTCCGATCGCCCCGTGCGCTCCCACAGGAGGGGCCTCCTGGGAATACCGTCGGTCAGGCATTGTCAGCTGGCGGTTCCCAGGGCTAGGGCCTTTTCGGTGGGAGCGCCCACCCTATGGAATCAGCTTCCTGTGGATCTTCGTTTGGCCCCTGATCTCCGCTCCTTTCGCCGAGACCTGAAGACCTGGCTGTTTCAGCAAGCCAGCCTGGACTGACCATGGGGGGGCGGGTGGTTTTATTGTATTGTTTATAACCGTAATTTTAATTGTTTTTAATGTAGTTTTTGTAACTTAGATTTGTCTTTATTTAATATCTTTTTACTGTATATATGGGTCTTTTTATATGTTCGCCGCCCTGAGTCCCTCGGGAGAAGGGCGGCATACAAGTCTAATAAAATAATAAATAAAATAAATAATAAACCTATTATAGTACAGAAGTCCTCAACCCCCAGTCTGCAGATGATGGAAACTGGGCTGTGCAAGTAGCAGGAGAATACATAAAGCTCCTCCATGAATGGGATTAAGTTACTCACACACGAAACCATACTTTCCCCCCTGCCACCACCCGTTGCTGCCACTGCTGCCAGTCTGCAGAGCCAGAACGGTTGGGGATGACTGTCATAGCAGACAGCTACATAGGCCTCTGTCCTTAACCACAATGATACAAAAATAATGAAACGTGCATCAAGACATCATCATGCAAGCTCCACATCACAACAACACATGCAAATACATAAGGAGCAAGACTTGTGTTCTAGCATCGCAATGCACAATTTATCCTCTGCCTCTCTTTTCAGATGTCTATAGACAGCTCCATTAAGAGATATTTAGAAGTTTATGAAATATGGGTAAAACATGGCTTGTGCACCAAAATATATCCTGGGGTCCTGATAATTCCAGCCTGCACTTTGGGAGAGATGCACTGCAATTGAAAACATTATTCATCACTCAGAAGTCTCTCAAATTGAGGCTTATTTCTCTCCATACTTCTGGTTGGTAGAAAGATCACTCACCTGCTTGTCTCTCACCTTTTTTTTAAAGTGGAAAAGCCACCTTTCCACCATTTTGTCCTGCATTCCAGTCTGCACACTGCAACCTATCACAGATGAAAGCAAGGCTATCATGGATAGAGTGAGTTCTGGATAGAGGTCAATGTCCTACAGCGGAGCAGTGGTGGGATTCAAAAATTTTTACTACTGGTTCTGTGGGCTTGGCTTGATGGTGTGGTGTGGCCTGGTGGGCGTGGCAGGGGAAGGATACTGCAAGATCTCCATTCTCACCCCACTCCAGGGGGAAGGTTACTGCAAAATCCCATTCCCTCCCACCCCACTAACCTGCTTTCCAGGTCCCTTCTCCTGTGCAGGGCAACAAAAGAAGACCCAGCCGATCAGCTGGGACTCAAGAGGCAGAGAATAGATGGGGGTGAGGCCAGTCAGAGGTGATATTTGCTGGTTCTCTGAACTACTCAAAATTTCCGCTACCTGTTCTCCAGAAATGGTCAGAACCTGCTGAATACCCCCTCTGCAGGGGAGGGAGGGAGGGAGATGAAAGAAGGAAAGAATGGGAACCTTTTTTAGACCACAGTCCTAAGTACATTTTCTTTGGGAATTCATCTTGCTGATTCACCTTAATATAAACATTTTCCATTAAGTGAATTCTATTCTGTCCACACAAGGATTAACTCTCAAAACTATTTCAATGTACTCAGGATAAAAGCAAAGATCTTGAGAGCAGTTTCTCATTTCACAAAACAAGGTATAGTTTTATATTGCTTTAAAACATATCTGTTACTCAGTTACTCATAGGACATATTGTTAATCTATTTAAGACTAAGCCAAATGTCAGTGAATGTTCTCAGTCATCCAGATAGAGTGTCTGGAAGTTGAGTCATAGCAACTGGACATCTTTTCTTTTTTGGTTTGAAACATTTTACTGCTTATTCCAAGGAGCTTCTGCAGTCTGAGCAAATTGGTTAGGGGGACCAGTTAAGACTAAGCCAACTGATTTAATTATAGTTGAACTCTGGCAGACCTATGCTTGAAATAAACACATTAAACTCAACTAAACACAACTAATTTATGAATAAAGATGCCTGGAATTTAGCGTAAAATCTCCCATCCCCAATTAGTTCTAGTGAAAACTTCATGGATGGCAATAATTTAATTAGCTCCTATATGTTTATTCAGGTTGCATGGTCCTTTTTTCCCCTGAACTTTTTCAAAGTCCCTCTTCTGAAGCACAACCTGTGGGATCAGTAGGATGTACAGGGAAGAGATCTGATACCTGCCTCTTGTCTCCCTGGGGAGGGTCATCCCAAAGATAGAAGTGTCTCTCAGGAGCTGGCCACCATTGTAGTCATGTTCTTGCATTTGTCTAATTTTAATGTATCCAGATAGAAATGGTTAAAACCTTCTCATGTTTATATCATGATTATTATCTGAGTCACAGCTGGGGTGCTGCTAATTAAATGTATTTCTTAATTAACAAGATCACAGAGAAAGCATGCCAGCCGGGTTTGGTTTTCAATCACTGTTGACAAAAGCAGCTGATGCCAACTTTGAGCTGGGGGTGGATGGAAAGGAGGGGCTTTCATCATTGGAGATGCTGGGTTATCTCAAAGCCAGTAAGAACCAGTTTGCACCCAACTGGTATAACTAGAAAGATCAAAGCACATGGAAGCAACAGCAGTGTGGTTGTTTTACCATGCATCCAACGTACTTGTGCCAGTATCAATTCCTATCAGTTTAGTTTACACTGATTGCTTCCATAAAGCGAATTCTATCTAGATACACTCAACCCTTTTATGATACATCATGAATAGAGGCTCCTAAATAGGGGTGGGATGCTACCGGTTCTGGCCGGCTCTATAGAACTGGTAGCTCTGAAGAGCAGCAGACACCGAACCGGTTCTGTGTTTGCTGCTGTTTGGCCCACCTGCCCGCCCAGGCTGTTACCTGACCTTTATTTCCTGCTTTTTCAACCTCAGCTGCTTTGAGTGGCACAGCTGAGGTTGAAAAAGCAGGAAATAAAGGTCAGGTAACCTTTTCAAATGCTGCGCACCCGCGCGCAGCGCTTTTCAGCTGTCTGGGTGGCACAGCCTAAGGTTTTTTACACGCGCGTGCAAAACGTAAGTCACCGAACCGGTAGTAACACCGGTTGAATCCAACTCCTGCTCCTATACTACATTTAACCTTAGATGGTCTACTACCTCTTTCCTAAGAGGTCTGTAGGGGGCGTGCGTAAGTGCACCAACGTGCCTACCTCCCTGTCCTATTGTTTCTTTTATTTTTCTTATATGTATTCATTTCATGTATTCACAACTATGTTTATCCTTGTAAGCGATTGACAAAATAAATAAAATAAATAAATAAAAATAAAATTTTTGTGGCTTATGGAGCTCCCTTTTGACCATACTACCAATCTCAGCATAAAACTGCTGAACATTTTCACTGCATTATTTTGCCATTTTATACAGAAAATTGCATAAAACCATTAAGCCATAAATATGCTCAGAATATTAAGTTAGCTCCCACATCACTCCCTCCCTCTCCCCCCTCCCTCCCTCTCTCTCTCTCTCTTTCTCTCAGATACACAGAGAGAGAAAGAGAGAGAGACAGATAGACACACACACACACACACACACACATACACAAAAGCTGGAGTTACATCAATAGGTAGCATACAAACATAGGCAAATAAATAAATAAAACTATCCCAGTTCTTGGAAATCCTGACTTTGTTTTCCCATTGTAGTTGTCATTTTGTACACTATGAACATTCATAGTGTACATAGACAGATACACAGAGAAATATGAAAAATTGCCTTTCCAGAGATATTTTCCTACAAATTCCCACTGACTTTCCTGTAACCTTTTCATCTTCCTGGATTCCCACACCCACTGTTCATGAGAGTTGATGCTGTCAATCTTAACTTAAGATTGTTATAAAAGTAATAAATCTAAGAGATAATGGCTTATAAAGTAAATGTGATTATTTATTGGTAAGAAAAGTATTAATTACAATTGTTAGCACAAGATATATGTACCCAGTCGACACACTGTATGAATGAAAGATGGAATTACTGTAAATATATATATATATATATATATATATATATATATATATATATATATATATATAAAGAGAGAGAGAGTTGATGCTGCTGGGAATGTTAGTCCTAACACTTCTGGAAGGCATATGGGGAAGGCATTGGAAGGAATATATCTGCCCAATTTTGTTGCACAGTTATGATCCACTTAAGGAGATTTAGCTTTTCAGCTGTTATCAGCTAGCATCATAATTGTGTAGGAAAGTATTTATTCTGCAGAAAGCTAGTGCTATTTTTCAACTATCTTTTAATATCTCTCCAGGTCTCAAATAAATGGCAGTGATTTATTTATTCAAATAATCATAATGTTCAGCTTCAAAATTATCCGTAATGTTAATATCATGAAAATATATAAATAGAGAAAGAATTTAACAAATATTATTCACTAAAATAGAGTAAGAAGAGCAGAATAAAGTAAGATGTTTTTGCTATTAAAAATATAGAAAATGTCAGGCAAATAAACAATTTTTCACCTGGCTCCTGAAATTTGCTACCATCAATCGATGATCACAGTCTTCTTTCTGATGAACAATACATGGCTGAATGACAATTCCCAGCAGCCCAACCAGCACTGTTAATGGTGAGATTAGAAGAACACCATGGCTTCAAAATCTAAGGGACTGGTTCAGACAAAACTCAACAGCACTTTTTCATGCAGGTGTTGATAAAAATAGGATCACCAACATGATCACCAACGTCCAATGACAGATATGGCACAAGAAGAAGAAACAAAACAAAAACAAAACCCTCCAGTTTTTCCAAATAAGGAGTGAGGAGTTTTCTAAAGAGAACTTCTGATGACGATCTTAAGATATACTGGTACTAAAGGTCCATTTGGTCCCAAACCATATCTGTCAAACATTCTTAAAGCTCCTCTATGTATTTTGACCTCTTGAAACATGATTTCAACTAATCCAGTGCCAAGCCTAATTTCTAATGGCAGAAATAATGAATCTGGAAAGCCAAGCATGATGATAAGGGCAACCAGCTACAACTTACCTCAAGCTGCTTTCTTGGTGCTTCAGAACAATAAGCTGATGGAAAGCAGACATTTGTCATCTATCCCCCTTTTGCTTTCCAAGAATAATTTTCCTGAATCTGATGCCCTCAATTATCATTATCCTTAGCCAGGCTTATGTGAATTAATTATCATAATCTAAAATGTGCAGAGAGCACCAGTTTGAAAAAGGCTGGACAATTGGATAAAAGTGAAAATATAGATGTCAATCCCTTTAGTGTTGTAGAGTGGGTTATCAACAAGAGTTATGTTCTTCTTTACAGACAATCAGAGAGAATAAAAGAGTTGGAAGGGACCTTGGGGTTCTTCTAGTTCAGGGGCCACCAACCTTTTGGACCTCAGGGACCACCAAACTCATAATTTTAAATCCCACGGACCAGAGACCTTGGGAAAATCCCAAAAAAAGTCTGCAGGAAAATTCCCCACCCCATTTTCCTACCGATCGATCATTCTTTATTTGGGATTGCAGCATGCCATCTCCAGCTCTGTTCTCAGGGGGGGAGAGAGAGAGAGAGAGAGAGAGAGAGAGAGAGAGAGAGAGAGACTTTTGGCTTCATGCAAGGAAAGCAGCAGAAGCAGCAGACATCTTTCTTTCTCTCCCCCAAATTCCACCAGAAATGAGTCTTTTTGAGATTTGTCGCACTGGTGCAGCCTCTTGGAGCAGGATGCCTTGCAGGGTTCTGAAGACTCGTTTCTGGTGGAGTTTGGGGGAGAGAAAGAAAGACTTTTGCTGCTTTCCTTGCGTGCAGCCAAAAGCAGAAGAAGAAAGAAGCGGAAAGAAGCAGGCTGGTGGCCAGGCCAGGTGCATGGGGTGAGTGGGGCAAGTTCCCCCCCTCCACCCTTTCCCCCCTTCCCTCACTACCTTGTGTTGTTCGCAATGCAAGCGACGCAAGCCTTGTGTTCCCGCTAGCCATGTGGGTGGCGCAGCCTTGTGTTCCCGCGCAGCCTGGATTATTTGCTTTGGGGTAAGTGCTTTGGGGGTGACATTTCTCTGCAGACCACCAAAATTTTCTCGCGGACCACCAGTGGTCCCGGCTCACTGGTTGGCAACCACTGTACTAGTCCAACCCCCTCTGCTCAAGCAGGAAGCTCTATACCATTTCAGACAAATGGTTCTCTTTTTCAGAACCTCCAGTGTTGGAGCGCCCACAACATTTAGCACCGCAAGAAAAACAATGGACAGGAATCCAGAAAAGCCACTGGAAGGGTTGCCAGGCCTTGTTTCTGCATCCTAATAAGGCCGATGCCAAAGAAAATGATGCACATGCCAGTTGCTGTGCTTGGGGCTGTTTCTGTATGGTCTTTCCTTCTCTTGACTTGAAGGAGAGATTTTGTGCAACCTGATATTTTGAGGGACTTTCTCTTCTGTTGACAGCCTCAGGGGGAACTGCTTGTTCTTTCAAGCACAGTGTGGCATTAGCCACTTGTACAGCTTGCTTCTCATTTGATTGTGATGCTCCCCAGGCAGGGCTAGAATAATTCTGAACGCCCCTGCCTGCAGCCTGCATACTGCGGCCCTCACAACTGCCAGTATTGCTTTCTGTCTGCTTCCCAAACATCACGATGCAGAGTTTTATTTTTATTTTTTATTTTTTTTATTTTTAATTACATTTATATGCAGCCCTTCTCCGAAGACTCTTACTTGCACAATCCAATGTGCTCAGCAATAGCCTTCATTCCATTGTATATGCCTGCTTATTACTGCATTTTTACTCAGCTAATTGCCCCCAACAATCTTGGGTCCTCAATTTACCTACCCCGAGAGGATGGAAGGCTGAGTCAACCTTGAGCCTGGTGGGATTCGAGCCTACAGTAGTTGTAGACAGCTGGATCTTAAGAGCAGGCATTTACAGCCTGAGCCACCAAAGCTCTTAGAGACCTTTCTTGACAGCCTCCCACCCATTACAGAAAGATCCCCTAGATGTAACATAGGAAAGAAACTGTCTGCCAGTTACCCAACCAGGAGTGTGGGGGAGGCTAAACTACTTGCTTTCTGGAAGCTCCAGGAATTCCTTTAATCACCAAAAAGGATTTTGTAGTGTGGAACAGGAAGTTTGGACTGAAACTGTGGAGGGGGACAGCATTTCAGACTTCAGTAGTAATCAATAAATAAACCATTTATAAACCAGCTATTTTGAATTAGATTAATAATAGTTTTAGCTATTGTTTTGCAATGTGTTTTAACTGTTGGTTTTCATAATCACCTAACTAATTCAAAAAAATAGGATATAATTTGATTTCTGGGGAAGAAGTAGCAGACTGAAGACAGCTCTGTGAAAAGTGGAGCTGACAACCATGGCAGAATGAAGAGCCAGTGAGTGGGCCAGCTCTTTGATAACTCCTCTCCAGGTGAATTGGAGAGGACTTGAGGTCACCCACAAATGCTTCAGACCGTTGTTCCCTCCAAGGTCTCCAGAGGTTTAGAGCTCTGGGAGATGGATTAGCTAACTTGATCAAACTGTGGTTGATACCTTTGAAAGGACGTTGTGTTTATATATTTCCTTTTCTAATTATTTCAGAAATTGCTTGTTAACTGCTATTTATCTTTTAGGAACTTTTGGATCAATATGTTTTACAGCACAGGATGGGTTTTCTTCAATCCTTAGAAAAAATGTTTTAACTACAAATTCAAGGACTTTAAAAAAAACTTTTTGGGGAGACAAAGAGCAAAAGGATATTTAACTTTGTTTTTAGAAAGGTACAAGCAGATTAAAAAATCCAACTAAATCTGAAATATGATTTTGATAAAATTACTATAAAAAGGGATATAACTTAAAGATAAATCTTTCATTCTGTGAAGCATACCCAGAGGTATATTCCATGCTACTTCTATTTCTAAACTATGACTAAATGCTAAAAGACTCTCTACTGCTGACAAGGAGCATCAAGACTATCCAATTTAGATGTAAGAATTTTGCTGCCCACATCAAAAGCCTAAGCAGTTCAAAGTCTTGTTTCTAGAAAAACTTGGTCAACCACTGTGAGAAATGATATGCTGAATTTCTCTGATTTTTGATGAGTAAGCCTAAGTTGACTGCCATAAATATCAAGTCCAGGGATTAAGCCTTCTCTATAATAGCCCTCTCCCACCAAAAAATCTGGAATATGTTGTCTTCAGAAATTCTGTTGGTTCCTACCGTCCTTTCATTCCAGAAAGTCTTGAAGACTATCTTATTTCAACGGCCCTTTTATAATTAAGTTTTAATGAGGGATGGACGTGTGGGTGTGGGTGTGGGTGACAGAGGATGGGGAAGGAGGGAGGGAGGGAGGGAGGAGGGAAAGAGATGGACATTAGCTTCTTACTCTTACTATTCCAGTAAAAGATGACTTACAGCAGAAGTGGTATTCAGCAGGTTCTGACCAGTTCTGCAGAACCGGTAGTGGAAATTCTGAGTAGTTCGGATAACCGGCAAATACCACCTCTGACTGGAGATTTTACGGTATTCTTCCCTGCCATGCCCATCAAGTCACGCCCACAGAACCGGTAATAAAAAAAAATTGAATCCCACCACTGACTTACAGCATCTGATTCTGGTGACTGTGTAGCAGTTCTTATTAATAGTCACAAGTAGTTTTTTTAGACCAGGAATCTGTCTTATGCTCTTTTCAAGCTATTTCTATTGCTGGCATCTTCAAATGACAAAATGCAATTCCCATCATTCTGCTGACTAGCCCAGGCTGGAAAAATGATTTCTATGCATTTTAACACTGCATCATTTTATACATACGCTACCTATACTATCTCCACTCCCCCCCCCCTAAATAAAGTAAGCTTAAGCAATTGCCATTTTTAATCAGGGGGAAATAATTCTAGCCTTCCAATAATATTTAGTGTATTGTTGTTGCTATTTATTTTCTTTTTAGTGTCTCTAGTTGGTTTGGGGATGCAAGTGGTCAAGGAAGCAAACCTGAGGACATCCAAACAGTCCACACAAGGACATCCTCTCTACACTAGAAGCCAAAGGTAGATTCTGAGTTGTTTCCCCCTGTCTTAAGCATTTTACCAGCCATTGTAGCTTCACTTCCCCAATAAAAGGCTGCGGGGGTGTCTGGTTTTCTTGGCTGACTAACAGCAGCATCAATGGGGGTGATTTCTTTCCTACATGTGTAATGTTTTCCCTGCAGTAATTGCTCATTCTTCCCACCCCATCACCTCCTCCTCCCATTTTCTCCTCCCACTCTGTCCCCACACCACTGGCGAATGAGGAGGTGGACTAGATTTCTCTTCAGTCTTGACAGCCGAATCGTGTGCCACCTGAGTAAAGCAGGCAGATGAAAGAATGAACACACATTTCACAGCAGGCTTGTAACGTGGAAACTCATTCATGTTTACACTGGATCCTTTATCCTAGGAGTAGCAGGCACGACAATGTTTCCAGTATCAATTGCACTGCCAGGATTGTACTGGTGTGTCACACAATCATGGACATATGTATATATACAACAAGCTGGCACTCGCCGGAGTGAGAAGTGAAATGGGAAAAAGGAAGAAAGAAGAGGAGGAAGAATCTCTGTGTGGTTTGATATTATGGGACAGTTGTCGGGAAACCACATGGAGTGACATGTAGGCTCAAAGAGTATCTCTGGGCCCAGGAGGTGTTTAAAAGAAATAAAAATGGACAGAGTTTTCCTCTTCTTTTGCTTGCAAGTATGCCTGGCTATCCAGAAAGAAAACAAAGGTAATCTGGAATGATAGTCAGCATCAAGCAGAGGGATAATAACATTTATGTTTTCATCCACTACTTTTCTATCTTGCATTTTATCCTTGTGTTCAAAGTTGCTAAAAAAAATTAAAATAGAACAAGGGAACATAGATTTTTTTAAAAACATAGAAGATTTTTTTAAAAAACACAAACATAAATAAAAGAAGCCCTAAAATATGGAATGTCTCTTGGGAGAATCCTCACTGGTTTGCTTTCTAGTAAGTGGGTATTTTTTGTGACACAAAATGACACCAGTCATTTCGTGAAAATCCGTACAACATGCTCATCATCTCAAAACATTTTTAGAAAGGTAGCTAGGCTAATTTCTGTTGCAGACAAAACACCAACAATTCCCATGGCACCTTAGAGACAGAATGGAAGGACAATTCTGATATTAGTGCCTCCCAGAAATTATGACCTTGGTTGTTGCTACCTGAAAACACTTTTGGTGCTAAGCTTACCAGTGCATATGGAAGTTGAGCTAAAACCCTCTGTCTCTTTTTAAATTTGGTAGTGGGTACTATAGCTAACCAATGTTGCAAATGTTAACATCTGCTGGAGTAATGGATCTGAAATAGGGAAATCCCAGGAAGCCTAATGCAATTAATTTCTGTTTAAATGTGCACAGGCTTGAATGGATAAATCTACTGTCTCTCTCACCAGTACTAAAATACCTGTTTGATTTATTGAGGTTCTTGTGACTTTGTATAGTCACAAAGAGCCTGATTTATAAATCACAAAAAGCTTTGGTTTGAATTACATTTCTCCCAGGAATTTATTGGGTGGCATTTATGCAATCAGAGCCTTGGACGAGGACTCATATTTGAATTGAGTTCTAAAATGTTACTAACCCTGTTTGTCCAATATACTGTATTCCTATGTGAACAGTGAACAGCAGAGCAGCCTTTTTAAGGCATTTTGTAGTGCTCAGTTCTATATGGGAGCCTACTGCTTAAATAGGCTACTGCTTTTCTGAAAAGAGAAATGAACACCACATCCTTAAGATTAGGTGCTGTATCAATATGGGGGTCATAACTGGGATCAACCAACAAAGCTGAACAGCAAGAGTTTTAAGATTCATAAAATAAAGTATTTATTCTTGGGGAATTTGCAGCCACTATATATAATTCATTTCCAATTTCTATGGCTTTAAAAAGGAATTGGATGCATCAATGTGGAATGTTAACAGTGATACCAGTATGTTACGATGGGTATATATTAGATTCCCATGACAATGGAATCTAGCCATTATAGCACCTATCTATTTTTTAAAAAGGCAAAAGAAACATAGAACATAGAATAACAGAGTTGGAAGGGACCTTGGAGGTCATCTAGTCCAACCCCCTGCTCAAGCAGGAGCAAATATTAGCCTCTACCTGGGAACAAATTCACAGCCTCCTGATTGTGAGGCAAGAGCTAAGGAGTATTCCTTCTAACTATTGGCCTATTAGGATTGTCTTCAGATCTGTCTAACTTTTGAGATCTTGGACAGTTTATTTCCAGCTCTGCTCTGTTTATTTGAAGATAAAGCAAAGCTGGTGTTTTTCTCTAAATCACTGGGGGCCATTTTGTCCCCCATTGATAGGAATTCTTGGTTCATCCCATCTCCACTTCCTGAGTTGTTTTACTCTTTTCTACCCTTTCCAAGAGATCTAATATCCCATTTCTGGAGCCAACAAAATTCATTGTTTAGAATTTGTTTCCCCCTCTGCCCCATGCCAGTTATCATAGTATCATAAAAATCATATCTATATGCTTAGAGACATTAGTAAAAAGTCTGTTTGCAAAATTGCTGGCATGCCATCATATTCTCTTTAGAATTCACAGCATTCTAAAGCATTTAGGATTCATTTATTAAAACATAATAAGGCACTTATGAAGACTTGAGAGGATTTTAGTGCTTTTAATTACATTTTTTTACAGTTCATCTTCCCCTGCATAGTCCCTCCCCTTAAACACTATGCAGCATTATTTTTTAAGAGACAATCAATACATTCTGGTGGGAGAGAAGTCCCCTAATGATGGGCTCCAGCACAAATCCGAAAGCTGAGCAGACTAAACCTCTTCTCCTAGTGACCAACCCAGATTGGATCCTGCAGCAATCATAGCAATGCACACAACACCATGTACTGAAAAACACAAGGGGTGGCACTGGCTATTTATTTTAGTTCCTTTTCATACGAAATGGAAAGGAAGGATTTTGGTTATTCTAGAATTGGTGGTAGCTTATTAGTAGTCCAGTGACTGGGTCTTCTTCCTACAGTCCTATTGCTCCGTTGGTGATTGAGCTGGGAAATGCCACAGGATGTTAGTTGTAAGTTTGAAGTTAGCAGAAGTGACGATCACAGATTAGTTTTAATGTGAAGATGCTTTGAGAGAAAATGGAAGGGTACTAATGCTGATGATACCTCTTGGTATTAGTTGCTGGAAACTTGGGCTTGAGAATGCTAGTGTGTTCAGATTCTGCTTATGGGTTTTCTGCCAGCATGGAGTTGGCCACAATGGGATAGGATAAATGAACCTTTTGTCTGATCCAAGTGGCTGTCTCTGTGTTTTTAACCTACTGTTTTCTAACTCCAGTACTACTATCTTCAATATGAAATATAATAGTAAAAGCTTCATTTCAGATATACAGATACAACAGGACAGGGGAACCTGTAGCTCTCTCTATACACTGATTTCGGAGGCTCCCAAAAGATAGCTAACTCAGGGATGTTGAGGAGAGGCAAGTATTTGTGGTCCTGGGCCACAAATATAATAAGTGTGTGAAATATAAAAATGCCATATAAACAGTTGTTTTTATTCTGATTATTTGAAACACTTAACCACCTGCTCAGAGTACAGTAAAGTTTCCCTTCCCTTCTTCTTCTTATTTTTTATATCTTTAAGTTGCAGGTAGAAACATTGCTAGTTTTTGTGGAGCTGAACTATCAATTCTTCTTTGTTATAAAGTTTCCATGGACCTACAGCATAATGTAGGAACCAAAAAACACCCAGTTCTCTATGGTTATTGCAGCATTGGACATTTGCCTTCCATACTTAGATGTAAAGGGCAAGAAACAGAGGAATGGCCAGTCAGAATTTAAGATGAGCACCAGCCTGGCCTCTTTCTAATTCTTTGCAGCCTTGAGAAGCAGACAGGAGCATCATGGGAGGCAAACAGCTTAGCCCTAAGTGGAAGTTCAGTAATTAGAAGACACAAACTGAGAAGAAGACCATGAGCCACGACTTGCCTAGGGCTGTAGAATAGAGAGGGCTAACTCTAGGCATTTGGCATCCTAGGCAAAATCAACTTCTGGCACACACATGTACACACCCATAGCTTGGCTCAGCTTCCGATTTTGTCAGGTAGGCGCCCTCTTGTCTCTTTTTTCCCCCTTAGGGTTTTCAGCTTTGCATTTACAATGTTCATCCCCAGCATTGTGCAGATTGAAAGTCATTTGTAGTTTAAAATTTGAACACAGTATAACTTACTGCCTTGTCAGTTTAGTATGCCATTATTTACATATTAGCAGAATATTTCCATTTACACACACACACACACACACACACAAACACAGAATATCTGTCACAAGAAGTAGGGACAACCAATTCTCCAAAGCACCTGAAGGCAAGACAAAAAGTTGGAAGCTCATGAAAGAGAGATCCAACCTAGAACCAAGAAGAAATTTCCTGAGAGTCAGAACTATTAATCAGTGAAATGAGTTGCACCATACTAGAGGTTTTTAAGAAGAGATTTAACAGCACTTGTCCAAAATGCTATAGGGTCTCCAGGGGGTGGGACTAGAAGACCTCCAAGGTCCCTTCCAACTCTGTTATTCTGTTAAGTCCTTCTCCTAGCCCATAAATCGATGGAGAAAAGAAATAAGTAGGAGCAATCTCTGGTGGAAGATTGTCGAGTAGCAGCAAGGACAATCTGATATTTTGGGATACCTCTAGGGTTCCTTTCCACTTTTTCCTGCTAAAATGTCTGCTGATAAAGAGAAAAGCAATCCAGTCTCATCTCAAAGGTATCCTTGTAAGGCAAAAGACTAAGGAAAGCTTTTTCTGCTAAAGATTTCTAAAGCTACCTTCTCTTCTCAGAGAGCCTGCCAGAATGAGAAAGCACAACCAATAGACATTACAGACAATAGATATTACAGATCCTCCATAAACAGACAGACAGACAGACAGACAGACAGACAGACAGACAGACAGACAGATGGACAGACAGACAGACACACACACACACACATACAGAGAGAGAGAGAGAGAGAGAGAGAGAGAGGCATAGACATGTGTACACATACTGTAATCACATATAGTTCAAGAGTCCCCACTTCTAATATGCTAAATTCCCAAGTCTATATGCAGTAAGTGCAGAATATAAATGGGATAAAATAATATAATTATCTATTTCAAGATAGGCAACCTGTAGTTCCAAGGACTCTTGGAGTTTCCAAGACCTCTGTTGCAGTCCCCAGAGTTCATTTTGATTACTGTAAGTGAAAATATGTGCTACAGGTTCTCAACATGTTGAGATCAAAAACCAATAAAAATAGTAGTGAAAGCCCTTTAAAAAAATAACTTTGTTTTACAAGGAAGAGGACATTTAAAGTTTTGTACAAAAGCCAAAGAGGAAAAAACAAATCCAGTTCCTGCTTATGTACATTATGTGGCTTGCTCACTACAGGTGTAAGTCTTGGACTCTCAAGAAGTCTCCTCTCCTCTCAGAGGGAGGAGGTAATCTTCCACATATGCATAATGAGCATATTATAACCAAAAAGTAGCCAAGATTCAGTTTGACATTCAAAGAAAACAAATGCATTCTGAAGTGATTCAATATTCAACTATTGTTTGCAGTTTGGAAAGCATCAAAAGTTGCTGCATTAACAATGGGATGAAAGCAGATACTCATAAAGATGATAATACCCTTCAAAATTTCAGGCAGGTCACTTTACGGGTTTCACTTAATTAAGTTTTTAAAATATTTCCCCTGCACTTGTTAAGGTCAAAGCAGCAAAAATGAGGAAAGGATTACATAGTCTTTACATTCTCCAGGAAAGTGCCTACAGAGTTCTGTTAAATCAGTGTGGAAAATACCCTACATGACATGCTTGGTGCTACTTGTGGAATATTTTTAAAAACACACACTCAGTGAACACATTTTTTTAAATTATCACCCTTCAAATAGAGATGTCTAAGCCAATTAAAGACCCAATTTGGTGTAATAGTTAAGGCAGCAGGCTAGAAACAGGGAGACTCTTTGTTCTTACCCCACCTTAAGCACAAAACCAGTTGGGTGACTTTGGGCCAGTCCTAGGATGGAGGCAATGGCAAACCACTTTGGGAAGGAAGGAAGGAAGGAAGGAAGGAAGGAAGGAAGGAAGGAAGGAAGGAAGGAAGGAGGGAAGGAGGGAGGGAGGGAGGGAGGGAGGGGGAGGAAAGAAAGAAAGAAAGAAAGAAAGAAAGAAAGAAAGAAAGAAAGAAAGAAAGAAAGAAAGAAAGAAAGAAAGAGCCAACAAAACTGCAGGGACTTTTCCAGGCAGTCTCTGAGAATTGGACATGATTGAACAGGGGGAAAAAATAGAAGACAATAGAGCCACTAATAGCAGAACAGCACACCTCCAAGCATGATGTAAAACAAAGTTTGGGGAAGTGGTTAAATTCATTCATATCAATACCAGACAGCCAGTCACGATGCTCAAATTCTCCTCTTTGCCTGCTCCTCCCCCAGTCCTGTTTGGACAATATATGTAAGAAAGGTGCAGAAAATATCCTCTCAGTTTTAAAATTGCCTTTGAATCTCTTTGTAACAATTTGAAGGGATCTTCAAACTCAAAGGTGGATGAATCAGTCATGTATCTTTGAATCAAATCACTCATTTGAAGTTTGAACCCTTCTAGAGCAAAGAAACAACTGGAATCTTTTTAATTGGAAGCCTAAATAGATTTGAGCTGTAGAAATGTGCCCTGGAAGGAAAAATGAAACCTGTTGAAGCATAAAATTAAAACATTTTTTTCAACAGTAATTGGATTTTCCCACTCCCTTTGTTTGCATTTCTTGTTGCAATCCCTTCCTGTTTGGGTTTCAATCTGCATGTACACACAGATAATCTCCAAACACAAATAGTCAGCAGAAAAATGGAATCACATTTTCCACTGCATACCAAGGTATGAAAAGTTGCAAAAATACTAAGCAGATCATCACATTTCTAATCAGAAGATGGTAGCATGAAAATGGTGAATAGGCATGGATTTATCATAATATATATTCATAGCATGATAATTTTTGGATTCTTGTTGAGCAAAATGTATTTCCAAAACTTTATTGTTGTCTTTGTGCCTTTATTAGATCCAGGTGTGCACCTGATGTACATTAGTCCCAGACAGGCTTCACTGTTCTAACCCTCTGTTCCAGATCTGTCTTTATTGCAAACAATTAACAATGGCCACATCAGAAGTTCAACTCCTCTACAAATACCCACAATACCTGTTTTCATAATTTGTATGTTTGTATTAAAATACTATCAAATTTCTCAACTGAAAAGTATACCACTACTTGGAATTGCTGACTAGTCTAATTCTCAAAATCTGAATAACTGGCAAATAAAATGCTATTTGATAAAAAAAAAACAATAGGATATACTATATGATGTCATGGGAAAACTATTTCCTGTTTGGTAAATGTGATCTTGAAGTTAATAATTCAGAACTTTTTCACTGCATGCAGCACACAGAAATGTACAGTTTTATAAAGTGGAAATAAAGTTGTAATCTGCACATCTTTCTTAGTTAATACCATGATATGCTTTCCTAAAGTGGTAGGATGTTCCAAGAACAATTTTTTCAAGATCAAGTTTATAGTATTAGAAGTAAAGAGGATATGCTTTTGGCATATGTAATAAAACAATTAAAATATATATGTATTAATTTGCATCACAATGCAAATTCATTTTTGTTCAAAGGCCTTGAACATAAAAATTCATATTAATCTGAAAACAATTCAGAACTTCCAACAAGGCTAACTTACATTTGAAAACAGAACCAATTTTGTCACAGTTATATTATGCTATGAAGAGCTATTGTCTTGCACCTTTGAAGCCCTCTCCTCTGGAAATCCTGGAACCATTTGTAGGAATTCTTGTTTCAGCCCATCTCCCTGGGCCCTAGGAGGTCTTTCAAAGGGAAATACGATATTTCTAGAAATATTAATCCCTTTTTTATGTAACATATATTCCTCTTCCTCCTGGGCATCTGCAGAGAGATATGTCTGAGATGTGCACTATGACATGCCTATGCAAATCCCACTCTTTTTGTACTTGTACAAGATGCCACACACAAGAACATAAAGAGATGGTGTTTCCCTAGTGATAGCACCATATGTTGTCATTTTGACAACCTCCAATTGTCCAGGCAGCCATGATATTCTTTTGTCAGATGCTAAGAAGCCCATAGTCAAAGGTCTTTTGCTCATGCAACATTCTTCTTCTATTTAGTCCTTGCTTTTTAATGAAAGGAGATTTTCAACACCATTTTAAGATACGCTGTTAGCCCAGAGGCAATTCTGTTCAACAGCCCCTAAGTAACTTGTTTCTAGCACTGACACAGGCTAAAAATGTAGCCAGTTAAAGAAACCTTAGGCATTCTGTCTGAATGGCAATTACACCATCCTCTGATTATGGATTCTCATGCTTTTTTATTCTGCCTGCCTGTGCCAAGAAAGCACATGCCAATTTGTTTTCCTGTCTGTGGATGGATCTCTAAGGAGATATGGTTTCTATTTGGCTAAGCACACAATATACAGCAGTCAAAGAATCATACAGTTGGAAGGGAGCACAGTGTAGAAGTTGCTTGTTCACCATAACCATTTCATCAGACCAACCAGGGTGGGGGGAACCTGTCACACCATTGGTTGACCTTTCTTGCCTTCTCTTGGTCCATTGTTTTACTGGTTCTCTGCTGAAACAATATTTCACCAATTCACTGGTGGAGGGGAAAGGCACTTTTATTGTAGGAAGGAATCTTCTGAAGGAGGGCAGATAAGTAGGAATTCTAAGATGAAATGGCTATGAAGAGCAGCTATTAGGAACTGAGGGAGGGAAGGTATTCTTGCCATAATGAACAAAATAGGTTCACAAGGAAATGAATTAAAACAGGCAGAACATACAGAAACATGGCTTGTAATAGCTGAAGTCAGAAGGCCTTTATACCGGCCTAGGCACAAGTTGAGGGTGACACCTCAAAAAATGGTCAGTGGCCTATTCTCACACTGAACAAGCAGGCTTAGTGTTAGTGATCTCATAGCTATGGCAACCATCACAAACAGGTGGAAAAATATTGGAACTGAACTTCACTTTGTTCCATTTTAACAAAAAATACATGGGCATTACTAATGCTTGAACTAAGTGACCCTTCTAATAAAGATATTGCAAACCATAAAGTTGTTTTTGTTTATGAATGAAATGAGGAAGTTTGATTAATATAAACTTCAAGACAGAGTTCAGTGTATATCTAAATATACTGTCACTGCCAATTCAGAGGATGAACAAATAATGTTTGCTCCTTCCTCCTCTTTGCTGAAAACACTGCTAGAATTTCTGCCTTCTTTTGGAACCTCAAGACCCTCCCTAGCAGTATGTCTATGGAGATTCTCAGTCATCCAGGTCATGGTTGTCCCAAAAGTGCTTTTTCCAGTTGCTTTTGCAACTGAACTTTCTGTTTTTTCATTGAAGACATTTCACTTCTCATCCAAAGCTTCTTGGACGAGAAGCAGAATGTATTCAAAGAAAAACCAGAAAGTCCAGTTGCCTCTTGAAAAAGCACCTTTGGGACTCCCTAGCAGCAATTTACTCTCAAGTTAGGGAACCACTGTTATGTGTAAGGCAGGCAAGAGTAGAATAGAGATCCAAAGTCTGCCTGGATATCTATGGGAAAACCATAGATATCCCAGTGACTTCTGTCCATCTAGAAAGATTTAGCAGGATGGGTTCTCTCCACCACCCCTTTTCAGGAGTCATAGAATGTGTCTTATTATTATTTATTTATTTGTCAAGCATGTAGTAGGTAACAAATAACAGATAACAGATAACAGATAGAGCCTTGGTGGTGCAGGCTGTTAAACGCCTAGCACTTAGTTCCAGCTGCCTGCAATTAATGCAGGCTCGAATCCCACCAGGCTCAAGGTTGACTCAGCCTTCCATCCCCCCGGGGTAGGTAAATTGAGGACCCAAGATTGTTGGGGGCAATAAGCTGACTTTGTAAAAATGCCGCTTGGGGGCAAAAGCCCTAGTAATAAGCAGGCATATACAATGGAATGAAGGCTATTGCTGAGTGCATTGGATTGTGCTCCAAAAAATTGTAAGCCGTCCTGAGTCTCCAGAGAAGGGCGGCATATAAATGCGAATTTTAAAAAAAACAGATATAATTAGAACATGATTATGATTACATGAAATGGCTACAAATAAAAGGGGACATTAGGACAGGGACAGTAGGTATGCTTGTGCGCTTATGCACGCCCCTTACAGACCATTCTTAGGAATGGGGTAAGGTCAACAGTAGACAGTGTAAGGTTAAAGTTTGTGGGGTTTGGGGAAGAAACCACAGAGTCAGGTATTGCATTCCAGGCAGGGGTGGGATTCAAATTTTTTAACAACTGTTTCTGTGGGCATGGCTTAGTTGGTGGGCATGGCTTGGTGGTCATGTGACTGGGTGGACATGGCTTGATGGTCATGTTATTGGCTGGGTGTGGCCAACTCAATATCATCGAGCCATGCATCTCCTCACCTGGCCTCTCATGACTGTGGGGATGCTGCAACAGTCGTAAGTGTGAAAAATGGTCATAAGTCACTTTTTCCAGTGCCATTGTAACTTTGAATGGTCATTCCACACAAGCAAAGTACCAGCAAAGGAGGGGAAAAACTCCAGAGATGTTCCTGAGACAGGAAGTCTGGTCCTGCCAAGAATGTAATAAGGGTTAACGGAGAGGCAGTTTCTGTAAGCAACACCAGAATGTTTCCTTCCTGCCTTCCTTACAGGATTAGGCCAGTAATTTCTTCTAACAACCGGTTCTCTGAACTGCTTAGAATGTTAACAACCGGTTCTAGAGAATAGGTGGGAACTGGTAGAATCCCACCCCTGATTCCAGGCATTGACAACTCTGTTGCTGAAGTCATTTTTTCTGCAATCGAGTTTGGAGCAGTTTACCTTAAGTTTGTAAACCTTACTTCTAAGTTTGTAAACTTTACTTACTTGAGAAGTAAAACTTCTCAAAGATAACTCATGTCTTTGGAATAGGAAATCCCCTGAAAGAAGATTACTTCCCACCCTGGTGAGTTTTTAGAAAGATCATGTTGGCTGTGATTATGACAAGTGAACCTATCCTGTTTAGGCTTTTTTCCCCACTATTTTGTTGAGGGCATTCCTCAAGCACTGGGGTTATCATATTTGTAACTTAATTATAGTTTAAATTTTCTTCCTGGAATTTCGGGTGATGGTGCAAGGCTTCTGAAATTACAGCAGCATATAACCCCTGTTCAGTAAATAAATAGATAAATAAGTGAGCAAATTGTTGAGTGGTGAATCCATCCATATATGTATTTTGGGGTAGAGAAATCTTTGGTCATCCAAGTTGGGACTCATATGCATACAGCTCATTAAGTTTGCTTTTTTTTTTGCTCAAGGATGATATTACTTTTCACTTCCTTTCACTGGGTGGAGATGGCAATACAACAGGTTTCTTTTATATTAGAGGTCAAATAACAACATAAACAACATTGACCCATTTCCCATAGCTATCACATGCAGTCTATTCTCACTTAGTCTGTTTTTTTTTGTCCTGTTTTTTTCCTGAACAAAAGGGAGCAAAGGTAGATTACAACTAGAAATAAAACTATAACTTTGCAATACAAATTCCACTGATCCATAAAACACCACTGCATCAGCAAATTACAAATCTGTTACCTGCAATGCTTTATAAACTACTTTTCTTGGGAAGCTTCCAAGTGCTTGAAGTAGGTATGCCTTATGCTAAGGAAGTTCCACAAATCTCATGTTCTCGCCGTGTACCTGCGACTTTGTTTCCTGTAAAATATGCTTGTGTGTGGTATTCTGTTGGCTTTCTGTACTATCTGTACACCCATAAGCTGAGCAACTATTGACAACAAGCAGCTTATATGGATGAAGGGTTAAGAGAAGGTAATAAAAGCAATAAGGAAACTGGATGCCAGTCTAAAGTGGTGGGTGCTTTTCCCATAAAATGTTCCAGTGATAGTTATGCATGATATATCTTATCGTTTGTCATCTCCTGGTGGAAGGCTGAGGCTTAGGCCATTGTCAGATTATGGAGATCACACCCAGTTATGACTGTTTGTGTCTTGGGTAAGACAGAAAGTGGAGGAAGCAAGAAGATCAGTTTCTGCCCTCTCTAGCATGCACTTACATCTCACAACTGGGGAAAGAAAGGATATTTTATAAATTATGCTAAAGGTTATAGAATCAGATTAGCAAAATGGTGATCCAAGGTGTTATGTATGCAGGTTTGAAGTCATTAGTTTACTTTGAACTGTTCTTGTAAAATGTTAGAAATGATTGGTTTAAAAAGTGCAGGAAAACCCTGCACTCTGATTGGCTGTCAACTGCGGCTGCTGGCTATAAGTAGAACCACTACACATATTACTAGACAAAAAGTCTGCATGGGTCTGGGGCAGGAAAGAACAAGCTGCCTTTAACACTATTAAGAGACAACTCACTTCTGATTCTGTACTGATACAGTTCTCTGAGAATTTGCCAGTTGTACTGACTTGTGATGCATCCCCTTTGGAGTGGGGGTGTTGAGCCACATGCTTCCCAGCGGAGGGAAGCCCCTATTGCATTTTACTCTCGCACCTTGACTAATGCAGAGAGAAATTACAGCCAACTGGACAAGGAAGCCTTGGCAATTGTTGCAGCTGTCAAGAAATTGGGAGAACATTTACTATTGTCACAGATCACAAACTCTTTTAGGCATTGTGGCAGGGGACAAACCAACGCCCACCATCCTGTCACCAAGAATGCTGAGATGGACTGAATTTCTTGCTGCTTATTCATACAAACTCATCCACAGGCCTGGAAAAGACATTGGGCATGCAGATGCTTTGAGTCGCTGCCCACTTCATTCACACACTGAGGATCCTGCTCCTGAGACTTACACCTTTTTCTAGAAACTGTTGCCAAGCTTCCAGTACATGCTGCTGAAATTGCCAGAGAGACTACCAAAGACACTTTATTGGATCCTGTTATAGGCTGGATTAAGAAAGGTTGGCCACTTCAAGATCTACCTCAACTTGCCCAACCTTTTAAATCCAGGCAAACTGAATTATCTGTATTAAGAGGATGTATTTTGTGGGGTAACAGGGTGGTTATTCCTGCAAAACTACAAAAAGAGGTTTTGGAAATGTTACATGAGGGTCATCCGGGAATTGTCAGAATGAAGGGATTGGCCAGGAGTTATGTATGGTGGCCAGGTATTGACAAAATGGTTGAACACTGGGTTGCATCCTGTCCCAACTGTCAAGAAGTCAGGCCTGCCCCACCTCTCACCCCCAAAAAGGAATGGGAATGTCCTAGGGGCCCATGGTCCAGGATTCACATTGATTTTGCTGGCCCTACCAGAGGGCACACTTTCCTTATTATAGTAGATGCATATTCCAAATGGCTAGAGGTTATCCCTATGGCATCCACCACAGCTGAAGCTGTCATCAAGCAGCTTAAGAGGCTTTTTGTAACTCATGGGTTACCTGATGTCCTCGTTTCTGACAATGGTCCTCAATTTACGCCCAACCTTTTGAATCATATCTAGCACAGCAGGGTATCAGACATGCCCTGACAGCCCCTGGCACCCTTCGCTAACGGCCGGTTGAACGATGGTACGCTTTACCAAGGAAAAACTTCAGCAATTGGGTCCTGGGGACATCACTGAGAAAGTTGAAAACTACTCAGTGTCCAGCGTATCACTCCTAACCCATCAACTAACTTATCCCCAGCAGAGTTGTTGATGGGTAGGAAACTCAGGTCTCCCTTGACCGCCTTCATCCCACTTACGCACCCAACGCACCACTAGATTCCACTAGCAAAATTCGCACATTCACTGTGGGTGATTCTGTTTATGCTAAGAACCTTATGGGTGAACCATTATGGATTCCTGCTGAGATAACCCAAATCACAGGCCCTAGGTCTTACAGGGTACAAACAGAGGATGGTGTCCTCCGAGCAGGCACATTGATCAGCTTAGATCCAGATTACCTCAGGAACATCGCAATTGCTCCTCTCTCTGGTCCCATACCTAGTACCTCATCTAGGGGAAGGGGAGGATCATGAGGATAATCAGCAAGCAAGAATCAACCCCATGTAACGAGCCAACACGACAGGAACCATCCCAAAACCTGTCACAATGCCAAAATCCATTCTTACAAGTGGAAGACTGTACATCACTACCTGACTTAGGTGCTGACATTGGGTTGGAGATGGATTGGGAGGAGAGACCAGGTTGTAGCAACCAAACAGGTTCTATTATTACTAGAAGTCCAAGTATGGAAATGTCAGCAGACAGATTTCCTCTCTCACTGGGTGAGAACCTTAAACGTAAGGACACGTAAGAGCCCCACCTATTTAAAAGAATACATTAGATAGATGGGGTTTGAGTATGGACTGAACCTAGTGGGGAGGGGTGTTATGTATGCAGGTTTGAAGTCATTGGTTTAGTTTGAACTGTTCTTGTAGAATGTTAGAAATGATTGGTTTAAAAAGTGAGGGAAAACCCTACACTGATTGGCTGTCAACTGCGGCTGCTGGCTATAAGTAGCAGCCGCAGCCCAGCCAAAGTGGGTCCGTTTTGAGCTGAAAGTCACAATAAACTTAAGAGCTGAAGCACTCTGTGTCTGCCGCTTCATGCAAACTTAACACAAGGGACCCCTCTCCTTATGCCTAATGCATTAGTAAAATATTGCTGGGGCATCTGAATTGCTTTGAGGGCAGAAATGATATGACATACGAATACATACAGATACTGATGTAGGGAGAAAGCAATCACAAAAAGCCTCCAAAAAGCGTAGCAGTGGAGAATGTCTTGACATTGAAATGATTGCCAGAAAGAAGTGAGTTCTAGAAGAAAAAAATGGACTTTATTTAGTAAAAGAGAAAACAGCCCTAAGACACAAATATTTTGTAGTGATTTCTCTCTGGTTACAGCATCATGTGACTAACCATGTGACCAATGCCAACGCTGAGTAAAAAGCATCCTATGAACTGGGATTTTTAAAAATTATACCAAGAAACACCGGAAATCTTACTGAAGCTGTAATTCTGCCCCCGGGTATCTGACAGTTAAGTCCCACAGTAACCAGTAAACTAAGCGGACATGAATACATCTCTCTCAAGTGGAGAGACAAGATAGGCCTGTCTATATTGTTTTCTTGGTAACAGCACAGAAGGGCTCTGCTGTTGCTTCCTTTTGGGAATTGTTTTTCTCCCAACTTCCAATCTAGTCTGTAATCTTGGGATTTCCTAGTGTTTCCAGGCAGGAACAGTCTTGCTCTGTGTGCCCATTCCTAACTTCTGGAATGTCTTTGGATTCTGCGCCAAAGCTGAGCATAAGAATTTCGAGTCCGAATTGTTGCTGGCAGAAAGAGGTCCCAAGAATGCTGAATTCTGCATTCGGTGCTACTTTTTCTCTTCAATGTGAAGTTACTGTAAAGGAATTGTCAGGAATCCAGTGCATAGCCTCAATCCCTGATGAGGGACACGAGAGCCTGAACTTCACAGCATAAATCTAAAGCTGCCGCAGATCTGACCCATTTCCTTGCTACCCTCTTTAAATGCTTTGTACGTGGCTTGTTCTCTTGTCACTTTCATTTTTTTAAAAAAACCATCTTTGTAGCTTTTAATAGATCACCACATTCTCTCTCCTTCTTGTTTTATTAAAAAAAGAACCTGATCCAGTTTAGCATTTGATCTTTGTTTTTCCTGCCTCCATTTAAAAAGCTGTCTTTCCTTTGGCTGTCATCATAGGTCCCTGCTCATGCAGCTGGCAGCCATATAAGAATGCTGGAGGGAGCTGTAGCCAGCCAGCCACGCCTGATAATGCAGCAAGAAAGGGGAGTGGGGGATAGAGAGAGAGGGAGGGAGGGAGGGAGGGAGGTGGGGAAGAGGAGGAGGAGGCAGGGAATGTTCTCCTGTCCTTGGATGAACTCCTCACTGGCTCACTCATTAGAGATGCTGCCACGCGGCGGCTGCTTCTTGGGAAGCTTCTTCCACACAGGGATATTTTTAGTGCCTGCTTTATCCTCTGAGCAGCAGGAACTTCTGCATTACTCTTGCTGCGTAAAACAGGCTGTCAAAGGAGCTGCCAAGGCAACGAGCTGCAGTTCAGCCAGTTTTCTCCAGCTGGGACTCGAAAAGCTTGTTCTGCAGGCAGTGCAGAAAAAAGCCGCCCATCTTGATTGCATTCCTTTGCCCTCCAAGAGGAATTTCAGTTTGGAGTCTTGAGTCTCATCCAACCATAACTAGGTTGGAGAAGCTGGCCTGGCCTTCAAGAGAGTCAAGAAAGGCTAGCAAGTCCAAATTCTCCATAGAGAGGGCCAGGAGTTGCCAGACCGGTCAGGAGGATGCAGGCACATCGCACATACCACAACAAAGCCACATATTTTATTTATTTTTCAAATTTATATAGCTGCCCATCTTATGAAAAAATGACTCTGGGCAATGTACAAGATTAAAAACAATAAATATAGAAAAGCAATTATTACTAAGCAATTTTAAAATTCCAGGAGAGCAACAGATTTTAACAATAATATTGAAGCCTGTCCCCTGGGGCCCACAGGGTTGCTGACATAACCAACTACTGGGGGACTTTCAGAAGTTCAACAGGGGCGGAACTAGCCTCATTTCAGAAGAAGGGCAGGAGGATATTACATAAAGTAGGTGCCACGGTCTGATACTTGTGATTTGCTGCATACTGATTAAATCAGAACACAGGTAGTTCTTGACTTACAACAGTTCATTTAGTGACAACGGCACTGAAAAAAAGTGACTTATGACCATTTTTCATACTTATAACCATTGCAGTATCCTTATGGTTTCTTAAAATTCAGGTGCTTGGCAACTGACTCATATTTATGATGGTTGCAGTGTCCCAGGGTCATGTGATCACCTTTTGTGACAAGCGAAGTCAATGGGGAACCCAGATTCACATAACAACCATGTGGTTCACTTAACAACTGTGGCAAGAAAGGTTGTAAAATGGGGCAAACTCACTTAACAACTGTCTTGCTTAGCCGCAGAAGTTTTGGGCTCAATTGTGGTCGTAAGTCAAGGACTATTGATACAGGTAGTCCTCAAGACACGGCCCTAATGGAGCCAACCCATTTAGGGTCATAAGTCAAAAATATCATAAAATGAATGAGACTCAATATTACGACATTTTTTTAATCAAATTCATTAATTGAATCAAACAGGTCGCTAAGTGAATGAAAACCAGGCTTACTATTTCTTCCCCTTCATTAAATGATTCCTGCCATCATTAAGTGAATGGAGAGGTTTTGGCATGGAACTTCCGGCTGCTGCCCATCAGCTGTTTCCCGCAAGGTGGTGCAAGCCTTCCACTCAGGAATTAAAGCACCTCCAGGCAGCCAGCCAAAGTGAGGTGGGGGGGGGAAGAGTTTATGTTATTTATCATTTATTTATTTATTTTATTTGTCAAAAGCTTACAATATAACAGAAACAAGAATAAACATAAGTTTAAATACAAGAAATAGGAACTAATAATTGGGGACAATAGGACAGGGATGGTAGGCACGATTGTGCACTTACACAAGCAAGTTACAGGGATCCTGGAAAAAATCCATTGCTGTTGCTGATCAGTTCTTCAAGGTAAAAAAGACCTGAAAGCAGAAGAGCTGAACTGGGGGGAAAAAACTTAGGTATATATCTAGACCAGGGGTCCCCAAACTTGGCAACTTTAAGATTTGTGGACTTCAACTCCCAGAATTCCTCAGCCAGCTTCCTCAGCTCCTGACATAGAAATATAAAAGCAAGAATGTGCTAATCAGTGTATAACAATCACCTTTACAGGCTCCATTGTTACCACAATATTTGTTACTACCTTTTTTATTAAAGGTTTTTGCTTAGCTAAAAGAGAAATACAGAAATACATAAAGAAAGGAAAGGGGGTGGGAGGGGAGAAAAGGATCGGAAAAGAATAAAGTTAAAAAAAAGAAGATAAAAGAGTTACAGGAGTTACAAACTCATTAACCTGCCTTCCTCCTTAACATTATAATAATCCCTTCAGAGTCTTATTCATCATTTTTCAATCATCAGTTCCAGAAATTATCACTTTTATGTTTTCAGCAAAAAAGTGAAGAAAAGGTTTCAGTCTTTTATAAAAGTACTTATTGTCTTGTCCCTGACCAAAGAAGAGAGTTTTGTTATCTCTGCTAGTTTACACAATCAATTCCATTCAAATTATCAAATGCTTTTTCCACATCAAGAAATATCTATATGGCTTGTTTTTCATGATGATGTTCCAAATATTCTAATATGTTAGTAGTATTTGTAATATTATTTCTTAACTGTCTTTTAGGCAAAAAGTCACATTGATATTCATGTGTAAAATCTTGCAAGATACCTTTCATCCTTTCAGTTGAAATCATGGTAAATATTTTATAGTCACTGTTCAATAAAGATATTGGTCTGTAATTCTTTTGATAAAGTTGGATCTTTGGACATTCTCAGTCATCCAGGTCATGGTTGTCTGTCCCAAAGGTGCTTTTCAAAAGGAAACTGGACTTTTCTTTTTTCAAAGAAAAAGAAAGTTCATTTGCCCTTTGAAAAGCACCTTTGGGATAAATTTGGGTTCTGGCCTTCTTTATGAATTAATGCTAGATTTGCCCCTGCTCAACTGGTATTCTTCTATCATCCACAATAGAATTCATCATTTTGAAGGGTTTATAACAGTTAATTTTGTATTCTTCACAGAAGAACCGATAGAATCAGGACCAAAATTAATAAAAGAGATAGAGAAATTTGGGGAAGTGGCTGGCCTAACAATTAATAAAGATAAAACCAAAATGATAACAAAAAAATTAACAAAATGGGTTTTGGCCTTCTTTAGGAATTAATGCTAGATTTGCGCCTGTCCAACTGGTATTCTTCCACCATCCACAATATAATTCATCATTTTGAAGGGGTTGTAACGGTTAATCTTCAACATATTTATATTATCACTATCAGCACTAACCATTTGTCTGCCTGCAGTAATTTGAGATTAAAAAGACTTTACAGATTTTTTCCCCCATTTCTGTATAGGTAATCCTTGAATTACAAGCAAAATGACAACTAGTCCTTGCATTTACAATCATTGTAGCACCCCCGTGGTCACATGATTAAAATTTGGGTGCTTGGCAGCTGGCATGTATTTACAGTAGCTGCAACATTGTGGGATCATGTGAACTCCAACTAGTTTCCAACAAGCAAAGTCAATGGGGGAAGCTGGATTCAGTTAACAACTAGAAACCAGTAGACAACTCATCAACAACCTTCTCTATGCTGATAGCACATAACTGGCTGAAAGCAAAAATGATCTAAAGTATCTATTATCTAGATCAAGGAACATGATCTCAAAATAGACCTGCACTATAATGTGAACAACCCAAAGACTGATCACTTTACCTTGACAGTGAATTCATAGAAATAATTTCAATTAGCTTGGATCTTTAATCAATAACAAAACTACAAATAGCCAAAAATTACTCTTGGAAAAAAGGTCATAAAGGCCATAGACAAAATTCTTCAATGCAGTGATATTTCTTCTATAAAGATCCAACTTGTTCAGATGCTGATATTTTCAATAATATCCTGTGGATAAGAAAGTTGGACAGTGAAGTGACAAAAATTGAAGAAAATAGATTCTTTTGGATTGTGGTGCTGGTAAAATAATATGAGTGCTAAGGACTGCACAAAGAACACATCAGTTAATACTGGAGGAAATCATGCATAAGCAAGCCTATTCCTTTCACAGTTTGGACACCTGATGTGAAGAGAATGATCAGTATAGAAAGATATCCTATTGAGCAAGGTTGAAGGAAAACAAAACTAGGAAGACTGGTAATGCAATGGATTTAAACAATAACAAGAGTCATGGATGTCACTGTAGCAACAGGTAATTTCCTGACTGAAAACTGAGGGCAATTATCCACTGGGCTGCCATGAGTCAACTTTGACCTGACAGCAACAACATGTCAGAGCTCCTATGATCTTTTTGCTGTGTCTGCATTTCATATCCAAGGCAACCAAGTCCTCAATTTGAACATAGATAATAATTCAAAAATGGATCCTGATAAAACAGATCTTGATACAAGAGTACCACTGCGATTATAAGAAGATGGCATAGATATGAAGGAGGTGCTGCAACTCTTTGGAACAAACCATTCTGGTAATTAGGTTTGGGTTTATTTGTACTGTATGTGAAAGTCCTTACCTGATATATGGACTTACTAGGTTTTGATGTGGTGTTGCCTAAATCTCCTTAAAAATAATTGTGTAATTCATCCTCTACCCCAGGTAGTTTATTCCTTTGCAAGAATAGGACTTACAGCCACCTGATAGAAGAAAAGACATTAGTTCAGGGGCATCAAACTCATGTCGTCACGTTGTCGTCACATGATGTATCATGACTTTTTCCCCCTTTGCTAAAATGGGGATGAGCGTGGCCAGTGCGTGATGCCTCTGTGATACCCCTGCATTAATTGCTCCTCTAGCTTACTTGTTAAGCTGTTTTATCAATACAGTACTAGAGAGTTTAGATTTTAGTTCTCATTAGCTACCGCAAGAATGGGCAATATTAGGAATTATAAGAATTAGCAATTCCTGCCTAAGCAGGGGGTTGGACTAGAAGACCTCCAAGGTCCCTTCCAACTCTGTAATTCTGTTCTGTTAACATATAAAGTTCAAAATATCCAGATACTAGATTACCTGTCCTCATCTAGTACTAATGCCTACCACAAGTAGCATATGTTCATTGATAACTTTGAAAGTTCCCATAATCAACTTTGTATGCACTATAGATATACATTAATTGTACCATTGTCTCATATTAATACAGTAGCTTAGCGTTCTTAATGATAGGTCTTAATTGTATAACAGAGCATAACTTGGTTTCCAGGTCTCATTCCTTGATGGGTGAGAAAGGCTCTTGTTTCCTTCACCAAATAATTCAAGTCTCCACAGAATCCTTGGTGCACTAATATATTTCTGCCTTAGGGAAAAAATTGAAACCAACTTCTATATCATAAATGAGTTAATTTTTATATAAAAAAACCTCAAACTCTATTTTGATACATGGAAAATTAATGAAAGGTCAAGTGAACAAGTTAAGGACTTCAAATATTTAGGTATACATTTTCACATTTTATTTGTTGGATTCACCAGTTTAACAAAGTCATGACACAAGTGCAGAAAATACTTCCAGTATGATAATCAGATTTGTAAGCCAACAATTATGTGCCTGCCATAGTCAAACTATTCAAAGCCAAACTATTCAAAGCTTTATGATGCCCAGATTTGGGCATATAAAAACGTATTTATCTTGGAAGCCATTCAGTTTAATTTTCTGAGAATCTCTCAGTCAAAAAAATGGACTTCTCCACAAGATGCTGAATTGTGTCTTCTGAGACCATTTGAGATTCTGCCAATTTATATACTGATTAAAACAAATATTTGCAGGTGACTTTTTAGTCCAGCCCTTTTCTTGTAAATTACCTATCATTAAAAGAAAATAGGCCTAGATTTGACTTGTTATGAGCTATTCCTCTCAGTTATATTCTAACTGCATAGGGAAACCAGTTGCAGAGCACAAATAGACCACTCTAGTTTTAGAAGTCCAATAAGATAGATTTCCATATCCATTACAGAATTCTTGTGAGTGCCCCTTCATCATATTTAGCTATCTTCATTATATTCTCTACATTTTGCAGACATTCACCATAGCACAAATCAACATGTTGGCCTTAGTGGTGACATCTAGAAGATACTATAATATTCTTTAATGAGCCCATCTCTGTATCTGCTTTAACTTTGAAGTTGAATCTGTGATCCCATCCTGTTAAATTGCCCTTATTATGCATGACTTCATTGCATCCATTGTTAGAAAATTAACAGACCTTCTGCAATAAATGAATATAAATCTACTATTGTAAGTTCAGTCTACTGAAATGTCTATAAAAGTTGGCAACATTTTTAGCCAACTGAAACTACTGAAGGAATAAGCCACAATGAATTAAGTTTAGACTGTTTTTATTCTCACTTTTTATGAAGTCTGATTGGTTTTTGTTTTACCACAATCTTGTCCTCAAGTGACAGTTCCAACCAGATGTTGGATTCAATCTTTTTAAAGTTATGACTATTATGTAAGTTGACATGCTATCTGGATGTCTTTCTAAACTGATAATTTAGCAATAAACAAACAACCACTGAAAGTTGACATCCTTATTACTGGGGGTCCTTCCTCAGCTTCAAACCCCTAATTTACTGTTGAGTGATTTGTCAGCAGAGATATGTTCTTCATACAATCTGCTTTATTCAATGTTAATTTCAACAAGAACTTCTGGACTTACTTTGACTGCTATATCCAGAGATTAAGATCAGGAGCTGAAGTACGATTTCAAATCTTTTATGTTTTTTATGTGCAATTGCTATCCTTAAAAATATGTTTTTAACACTGATGACCAGTGCACCCTATTCTTAGTGTGAAGCCTTTATGTAGATTATAGACAACTTTCTTCTGAGGTTTTTCAATAGTATCAGCCCCTTGGAACATCTTCCAAGAAATTTTAATTTATGGGATACATGCTGAGATCATGAGGCAATTCCACCCACCCACTTATATGCACTCTGCTCTTACTCTCTGTTTACTTTCCCATTTCTTCTCTGAGGTTGCTGAAGTTTTACTACTCCAATAAAATAAAAATTATAGATTCCTAGTTGTCTCTGCCAGCAGAGTCTTTGTGTTTTAAGTATAGTAGAAATTATCTCCTTGTTAGATTTAGGCCAGATTTCTTATGTAAGTCTAGAAAAAGACTCACTTGAAAGTATTGAATATTGAAACTTAGCTGTGCCATATGTGTAGTTGTGTAAACATCTGCAGGAGCAAGATAGGAGTTCAAGAAAGCATTTAAAACTTAGTTTCTCTGGTATAGTTGTTCCACATTGCACAAAGATTAAAATCCTGCAACAGTGTTCCTATTCTAGGCCATCTGGATAAATAGGAATAAAGTTAAGAAACTTGAATACATCAATGGAATAATTTCAAATAGGAATAAAAAAAAACAATGAAATTATGCTTTTAATTAAAATATAGTATACCCTAACTTCCATCACCCCCTTTCAAAAAAAATTTCCTTTGTTACATAAAGAGAATATGTGACTCAGCCAAGATTGTGAATTTGCTATTTGAGTTTCAAAGCCAATAAGATACAAATTGAAACAATTACATTCAATGAAAGATTCAAACATGGGCAATAATTTTAGCAGAATGGGATCAAAATAGAATGCTATATATTTAGAAGACATTAACTTCCAGAATATCACTTAAATAGCCTTATGAGTTTCATTACAATAAAATCTTGAAATATTCGTTCTGCAAATATAGATAGCTTCTAAAGATACAGACAGCTCCCTGTATTTTTTGCACAGAAATTCAAAATTTTATTTACTGTACTAATTTATATACTACCCACCTCACACCTGAGTGGTGAACATAGGTTTAAAAAAACAATAGAATAAATTTAAAACCACTGCTGCATTCTGAACTAGTTGCAGTTTCCAAGTGTGCGGGCAATTCTGTGAAGAGTACCGTATATATGTCTTATATAGTGTATATTGTGGTAATCCATTGAGGAAATGATCAAGGCATGAGTGACTGTGAACAGTGCCTCAAAGTCTAGGGAACAGTACAATTAATTCATAACACAAAGTTGCATTGCTGCCTTCTGTTCTTCAAACAGCAACCATGAGTCCAGGAGAGCTCCTAAATTACACAAGGTTCTTTCTGTGGTTATATAATCCTCTCAAGAACTAAAGGTAGAAAATTCCCAGATCCAGGAAGTCTAAAGTCACTCAGTCTTGCTAGATTTGAGCTGAAACATGTTCTTCCTCATTCCTAACTGACCCCTAGATTCAGGGATGGGATTCAAAATTTTTAATAACCAGTTCAGTGGACATGGCTTAGGTGGTGGGCATAGCTTGGTGGTCATGTGACTGGGTAGACATGGCTTGGTGGTCATGTTATTGGCTGGGTGTGGCCAACTCAATATCATCGAGCCATGCATCTCCTCGCCTGGCCTCTCATGACTGTGGGGATGCTGCAACAGTCATAAGTGTAAAAAAGGGTCATAAGTCACTTTTTTCAGTGCCATTGTAACTTTGAATGGTCATTCCACACAAGGAAAGTACCAGCAAAGGAGGGGGAAAAAAACTCCAGAGACGTTCCTGAGACAGGAAGTCTAGTCCTGCCAAGAATGTGATAAGGGTTAATGGAGAGGCAGTTTCTGTAAGCAATACCAGAATGTTTCCTTCCTGCCTTCCTCACAGGATTAGGCCAGTAATTTCTTCTAACAACCGGTTCTCTGAACTGCTTAGAATGTTAACAACCGGTTCTAGCGAATAGGTGCGAACTGGCAGAATCCCACCCCTGCCTAGAGCCCAACTTTAGAAACAGAATCTCACATCTGTATGGCAGTGCCGCTAAAAGCCATTACAGAATCACAGATGACCATAGCTATTCCACCACCACTACCCTGGAGATTTGGCTGATGCCACAGCAGAAATCCAGACATGCACATTTTTGAACTCCCACTTGCGGCCATCCAAATTTCAGTAATACTATACAGGCTAGGTTAGCTCTCTCATTGATAATTAAGTCATGGATGAGGGAGGGTTTATTATAAGCTGACCTGACATCAAAAAGCTCCATCCCCATCATCAACCTAAAATCACCATCAAGGGGTAAATGATTTGATTGATTGGTCACTTCTGGACAGCATTTGAGGGTTTCATGTTAACAACTCCTTCCCAACCAAAAGACACACATATGTATACACACACACACACACACACACACAAACTCAATTCCTCCCATCCTCTTTCACTGAGCAACTAAGGGTACAGTTCTCATCCAGGAGGGAGATTGCTAGAGCCAGCCACAGCCTCTTCCTCCAAACCAAATGCAACCTTATCATTCCAGTCTGTCCATCATTATATTTCCAATAGAAGAGAATATCTGTAGCTCAGGGTTGAACTGTGGAGTTCCTGGTGCTCTCTAAGCTGTCAACATCATCATCAACATCACCATTACTGATGATGTTACCCTGTTGGGTAATGAAACATCTGCAAGTAAGCAATCAAGTTCAGAAAACACCAAGACCTCCACATTACACTGTCTTGTAAGTGAAAGACAATACATTTAGGCATTGATTTGATTGACTGTTCAATTGATTGATTGATTGAACTGGATGCTTTTCTGGATGATAGATTTATTGGCAGAACTCATTGGCAAGTTTAGTCATCTGGAAATAATATATTATGTGCTACTTCTGCAATAATTTGGGGGGGGGTTATTTATTCATTTATTTTATTTAGAACATTTATTTGCCACTCATCTTGTATTCAACAACTCTAGACGGCTTTTATTATTAGGAAGTATGTGTTACCTGTCCTGAGCATTTAATACACCATGATACCAAGAAATAGTACATATACACACAGTTGTTTAATAGCAAACACTCTATTAGTTTTTCTCACAATGGAGACAGATTAGATCAGGGGGTCCCCAGGCTCTGGGCTTTGGCCTGTTGGGAACTGGGCCGCTGAAGTGGTGGATGAGTGCACGAAGCTTCATTTGCGCATGCGTGGGACCATTCCCATACCGAAACTGCCAAAGCTGCTGGCATCAGTCTATAGAACCAAAAAAGGTGGGGACTTCCTGATTAACAAGGACTCTATTACAGTACAGGCAAATAGTTTGAGAGGTAAGGAAGAATAAAAATAAAATATCTGAATTTGTGGAAAGTCAGAAGAACAAAGAAGAAAAGAAAAAACAAAGTTTAAAAGTACAGCTGAATAAATCTGAAAAGCTCTTTTTATTTCCAAGCAAGCCTACTTAAACATATTTTATCAGAGGAGTGAGACAAAACAGCAAGATTTTCTCCCCAACCACTCTGATAGGCAGAGTTTGTGCTTTTATAAAATTCATTGGCTGGTTATGTTAGTATCTGAGAGCCCAACACATCACTCCATTTGCCCCTTTAGGTTTCATCATATATGGAAGAAAGGATACAGCATTTTTTTCAGACCTTGTAAAGCCAGAAGCACCAAAAACAGCATTAAAAGCCACTCAAGGCACATGATTCAATTCAACACTTCAGACTACCCCATGAATTCACTTTGAGGCATCAAAGTGAATCACACTTTCAAGGGTTCACATAGTCTTTGAAATGACATCTGGAAGCTTTGTTGCTAATAAAATTTACTGATGAGCAATGAAGTTGGCTTAAAATATATGAAAATACTCAGCTAGAAGAATCAGAAACAAGGGATTAACAGAACCTGCACACTCTGAGGTTCTCAATATTTATATTATCATGCACAACTGGCCCAGAAGTTAATAAAAACGGGCCAGAAATAAGTGGAATCAGCAGTGTAGTGGAATTGTTAGCTATTGCAATTGTAAGCTTATCCAGGAAAGTAACCTTGTAGACAGAAAATAAATAGTTTTAATAGAAAAGAAGACAATACACGTAGCTCAGGGCTCAACTGTGGAGTCCTTTGTGGTCTCTGAGCTTGGTTGTTTGCTTGCAGACATTTCATTGATATATCAATTCATTAAAATAAATGTTTCCATCTAGCCATTTTCTCTATATCTACCTGTAGAAATCTATTGTACCACAGTATATGTTTTTTTATACATAATTTAGGTGAACATTTTCTACATGAGATATTCTGTCTTTCAAGATTCAGGGATATTTAATTGCTCTTCAGTATCCATTCTTCTTAATCTTGATGTTTTTAACGTTTTTCCTTGGACTTATTTTGCATGAAAACATGATATTCTTCTGAAATGAGTTATTTATGGGGCGCAAAAATGGCAGCCTCACCCTCATCACCAAAAGGCCATCATACCCACAACAAGAGAAGTGCTTCTCCTTTGAACCCATTAACTGTGGTGTGGTGAGGGGCAGGGGGAAAGTGGATGTGGGCATTTTTCCAACTAAACATTCTGAGCCAGAAAACATTTGGCTGGATTTATTAAGTGTTAGACAGATGAAAGATAAATAACGTCTGATCTTACTGTGCAGAGAGAGGGGAAGTGTAATTACAAAGAAATGTAGATGGCTTAAAGTGGAAATCAAACTTGTTATGTATGCAGGTTTGAAGTCATTGGTTTAGTTTGAACTGTTCTTGTAAAATGTTAGAAATGATTGGTTTAAAAAGTGCAGGAAAACCCTGCACTCTGATTGGCTGTCAACTGCGGCTGCTGGCTATAACTAGCAGCCGCAGCCCAGCCAAAGCGGGTCCGTTCTGAGCTGAAAGTCACCATAAACTTAAGAGCTGAAGCATTCCGTGTCTGCCTCTTCATGCAAGCTTAACACTGGTGATGAGGGTGGGATATTCCCTGAAGAGAAGGCAACGCGGAACAGAAGAAGAGTGAGATGGCTGCGCTGAACACCCCCCCAGCCCCATTCGATCCGACGGCAGAAGACTGGGAGTCGTATGCAGATCGTTTCCAAATGAATCTGGAAGGAAACGATCTAGCCAACATTTCCGAGAAGCGGAAGAGGGTGGTCTTTCTTATGTACTGCGGTCCGGCAGTTTTCAAGATGGTGAAGGCATTGGCGGGAGCTGCAGACGTGAAGGTAATGGACTGGCCTGACTTAGAAAAGCTGTTAAGAGCCCATTACGCGCCACAAGTATCGTGCCTCATTAAGAGACATGAGTTTTACCGTTGTGATCAAGGGGAAAACGAAAACGTAAACGACTTCGTGGCAAGTTTAAAAGACATTGGGGGTGCATGTGAATTTAACAGTTTAGAAGAGGCCATGCGTGATCGATTCGTTCTGGGCCTTAAAGACAAGGCAGGGGAAAAACCAACGCCCACCATCCTGTCACCAAGAATGCTGAGATGGACTGAATTTCTTGCTGCTTATTCATACAAACTCATCCACAGGCCTGGAAAAGACATTGGGCATGCAGATGCTTTGAGTCGCTGCCCACTTCATTCACACACTGAGAATCCTGCTCCTGAGACTTACACCTTTTTTCTAGAAACTGTTGCCAAGCTTCCAGTACACGCTGCTGAAATTGCCAGAGAGACTGCCAAAGACACTTTATTGGATCCTGTTATAGGCTGGATTAAGAAAGGTTGGCCACTTCAAGATCTACCTCAACTTGCCCAACCTTTTAAATCCAGGCAAACTGAATTATCTGATCTAAGTGGATACATATTTTTTTCAAACTGAACTTTGAATCAATTAATTAACCCACAGAATCTTTCTGGGCTATGTAGGAGAATTCCCAGATATTAATAGCATTTTCAGAGTCTCACAATCATTTAAGGGGTTAATTCAACACATGCAAGTTTTCTGCATTCCTGGACAGAACAGAATCAATTGAAAAAATGATTCTTTGCTCTAATTTTGACATATGTTTTGCTCTGGTTTATGTGGATATGATCCGTTTTTGCTTTTTATATAGCAAGCTAAACTAGGCTCAGGTTGAATAGCTTATGAACTAGCTTGTTGAGGAAACCAGTTATTATCTTGGATGTGGGGATCAGATCATTATATTAAGCCATAATAAGTTGTCTTTCTTTAGTACAGAATGCTCTGTCAGTGCAGTAAATATATTATGTGGATATTGTTCTTTCTGCCACTTTCTACTTCTGATCATGATAGATAGGTATGTAGATTAAATGGTGAGCACTCTCAAGCTAGTGTAGGAGTCAGTTCCATGTGCTTTGGGACAGATTGACTAGCATTGGCCTGAAGTGGAAAAGAAAGATCAAGGTCATATGCTTGTAGAGACAACACAGCAGATAGACTTACCCAGCCTGAATTTATGAATGGGTAGGCAGATGCCACTTCCCTATGGTGACTCTTTCTCACAGTGTATATTTGGGTCAATTTACAAGAAAAGGGTGGCAGTCATGAAGACAACAGGAAGGGGGGAAATTCCAGTAAATAGCCTCTAGCCCTTCTCCATTTTTAAGAATGGGAAGTCACTGAACTTCTCATTGGGGATTTCAGCTTCTGCTTCATGAGGAAAAAGATCCTTTTCTCTAACCTTTGCTTAATGTTAGATCTTCTCAGCAACTGACAAACACACCTTGTCCCTGTTCTGTGCTACTCTTTGTATCAGAGACATGCATTTTTGTCAGCTTCCTGGCAAGAAGAAAGGAATTTGGAATAAGACATTAAGTGACTACCATTGATCTGGACTTGGAGGATGAAAAGGCCTTGGCCACCAGTGTAGTCCCTCAGGAGGAACTTTTTCTCCAGCTCATACTATACTTTCACCAAGTGTGTTTTGTTGACATTTGAGAGTTCGTATGAAGTTAGCTAAGCCTCAGAATTATACCTCAGCCTTCAGTTGCTATTTGAAAAAGGCCTGAGGGGAGTTTACAACTCCCATCTTATCCTGGCCAGTTGCCAAGTCTACTGTTAGTCTCCATCTGTGATAGAGAAGATTTTTTGGACTTCAGAGTTCAGTCAGGGATCAGAATGACTCAAGCCTTGCATTGGATTCATCATACATTCCTGCCCTTTCACCTACTGTTCACATTTGCTCGGTTCTAACAATCACATGAATCATCATGCCTAAGAATTGTTTTCCCATAACGTCCAAGTATATTTTTAAATAATAGATATCATCTAACTATGAATTTGTTCTGTACACTGACTGTACCTTCAAACGGAGGCTTGTTCCTGCGGAGTTGATAGGAATCTAAGCTCTAGACTCTTTTCTGCTGTTTTTATTCTTTGCAGTCAAGCATTTCTTTTCTGCAGACCAGTGCAGATAGCTTTTCTATGAAGCTAACAAATGAGGGATTATTTTGGCAATATCAGCTAAACACTAAATAACCAAATAAAGTTACAATTACTGTACAGCTTTAGAGACACCTACTTACTAAGGGCTCATATCATACTAAAAGAAGCAATATCCCCATCAAATATTAAATGAACATTTAAAGGCATGTTTTCCTTAAGCAAAGCAAGAGAAAAACAAGCCTCCAGACTCAGCAAAGCTTTTTAAAGGGCAATATTTATTCAGCTTTCATCTGGATTCAGAGCCCATTTCTTTGAATCTCTTCCCTGTCCAATGCTATAACTCAGGGCAATTTCAACAACAGATCTCACAGTGCTCTAAATAATCTTATAAAGTGGGCCTAAGCTTAATTTTAAGTTTTATTTTGGTACATCATCGGTCTACTGCTAACCTTTTCCTAATCACTTTTCAGACAAGAAGACTTCTGTGTAAGTCAGCATGTGACAAGAATCAAACTCTAATGTAAAGACCCAGAATGGCAATAAAAATAGAGACATGGTAACCTTTGGCTAGGAAGCAATTTCTCAAGTTTATTAGCCTGATGAAAGCAGGAAGTCTATTACAAGAATGAGAAAACCTTTGGTAACTGGACTAATGACAGCATGGCCATGTGGCCCTGTTTTCTCCTGTTTTGTAACACAAATTGCAGCTTCACCAGAGAAACTTTCTGTTCCAATATACCCAACCTGGTGCCCTCTAAGTGGACTTCCATATTTGCTAAAAAGCATAACCAGGACTGCTGCTCTGGGATTATGAGAGTTGCAGCCTAACCCATCTGGAAAACATCAAGTTGGAGAAATCTATTCTAAGCTTTTTTGATGTGGGAGGTATGTTTCCCTGAGACTTCTCTAGCTTTTAAAGATGTTAAGCTAACATATATTTGACTAATTTTGTAGAATAACCCTGGATTCATTGGTGAAGGAAAGTCAAATGGGTTTGAGGAAAGCAGACAATAATATAGATCAGAAAGAAAGAAAGTGGAGTTACCATATGACTTCAGAGACATCACTCCTCTTACTGACCAATGGAGTGGGGAAGGCATTAATCAGTTCTTGTCTTTCTTCTTTATTGCAACAGGTGAAACCTGTTAAGTTTGCATGAAGAGACAGACGCGGAGTGCTTCAAACTCTTAGTTTATTAGTGACTACAGCTCAGAATGGACCCAATTTGGCTGGGCTGAGGCTGCTACTTATAGCCAGCAGCCGCAGTTGCCAGCCAATCAGAGCGCAGGGTTTTCCCTCACTTTTTAAACCAATCATTTCCAACATTTTACAAGAACAGTTCAAACTAAACCAATGACTTCAAACCTACATACACAACACCCCTCCCCACTAGGTTCAGTCCATACTCAAACCCCAACCTATCTAATGTATTCTTTTAAATAGGTGGAGCTCTTAGGTGTACGTTGAGACCTATGTGGTTCAGATGTTTTAAGGTTCTCACCTTGTGAGAGAGGAAATGTGTCTGCTGACATTTCCTTACTTGGACTTGTGGTAATGGTAGAACCTGTTTGGTTACTACAACCTGGTCTCTCCTCCCAATCCATCTCCAACCCAATGTCAGCACCTAAATCAGGTAGTGATGTGCAATCTTCCATTTGTGAAAATGGTTGTTGGTATTGTGACAGGTTTTGGGATGGTTCCTGTCGTGTTAGCTCGTTACACATGGGGTTGATTCTTACTTGCTGATTACTCTCATAATCCTCCCTTCCCCTAGAAGAGGCAGTAGGTATGGGAACCAGAGAGGAGCAAAAGCGACGCTCCTGAGGCAATCTGGATCTTAACTGATCAATGTGCCTGCTCCAGAGGACACCATCCTCCGTTTGTACCCTGTAAGACCTGGGGCCTGTGATTTGGGTTATCTCAGCAGGAATCCATAATGGTTCACCCATGAGGTTAGCATAAACAGAATCACCCACAGTGAAAGTGCGAATTTTACTAGTGGAATCTAGTGGTGCGTTGGGTGCATAAGTGGGATGGAGGTGGTCAAGGGGAGGCCTGAGTTTCCTACCCATCAACAATTCAGCTGGGGTTAAATTAGTTGAGGGGTTGGGAGTGATATGCTGAACACTGAGAAGTTTTTCAACTCTCTCAGTGATATCCCCTGGACCCAATTGCTGAAGTTTTTCCTTGGTAAATCGTACCATATGTTCAGCCAGCCCCTTAGCCAAAGGATGCCCAGGGGCTGTCAGGGTATGTCTGATACCCTGCTGTGCTAGATATGATTCAAAAAGGTTGGATGTAAATTGAGGGCCATTGTCAGAAACAAGCACATCAGATAACCCGTAAGTTACAAAAAGCTTTTTAAGCTGTTTGATGACAACTTCAGTTGTGGTGGATGCCATAGGGATAACCTCCAGCCATTTGGAATATGCATCAACTATAATAAGGAAAGTGTGCCCTCTGGTAGGGCCAGCAAAATCAATGTGAATCCTGGACCATGGGCCCCTAGGACATTCCCATTCCTGTGTGGGGGCGAGAGGTGGGGCAGGCCTGACTACCTGACAGTTGGGACAAGATGCAACCCAGTTTTCAACCATTTTGTCAATACCTGGCCACCATACATAACTCCTGGCCAATCCCTTCATTCTGACAATTCCTGGATGACCCTCATGTAACATTTCCAAAACCTCTTTTTGTAGTTTTGCAGGAATAACCACCCTGTTACTCCACAAAATACATCCTCTTAATACTCTGACTCAGAATCTATTTGCTCACAATGAGTTGTTGTGGACTTTTCCACATCAGGATGGCTTGTGGCCTTGTTGATTTTCTTCATGGCTGCTGCTGAGGACTTGGTAGCTTCTGCTGAAGAGGCCTCTTCTATTGCTTCCTTCAGCGTGATCTTAGGTTACAGTAATAACTTGCTCTGTAATACCTTGTCTTTAAGGCCCAGAACAAATCGATCGCGCATGGCCTCTTCTAAATTGTTAAATTCGCATGCACCCCCAATGTCTCTTAAACTTGCCACGAAGTCGTTTATGTTTTTGCTTTCCCTTTGATCATGATGGTAAAACTCGTGTCTCTTAATGAGGCACGATACTTGTGGCGCATAATGGGCTCTTAACAGTTTTTCTAAGTCAGGCCAGTCCATTACCTTCAAGTCTGCAGCTCCCGCCAATGCCTTCGCCATCTTGAAAACTGCCGGACTGCAGTGCGTGAGAAAGACCGCCCTCTTCCGCTTCTCGGAAATGTTGGCAAGATCGTTTCCCTCCAACTACATTTGGAAACGATCTGCATACGACTCCCAGTCTTCTGCCGTCAGATCGAACGGGGCTGGGGGGGGGGTGTTCAGTGCAGCCATCTCACTCTCCTTCTGTTCTGCGTTGCCACCTTCTTCAGGGGAATCCCACCTTCGTCGCCAGTGTTAGGTTTGCATGAAGAGACAGACACGGAGTACTTCAAGCTCTTAGTTTATTAGTGACTACAGCTCAGAACGGACCCCATTTAGCTGGGCTGCGGCTGCTACTTATAGCCAGCAGCCGCAGTTGCCAGCGAATCAGAGTGCAGGGTTTTCCCGCACTTTTTAAACCAATCATTTCCAACATTTTACAAGAACAGTTCAAACTAAACCAATGACTTCAAACCTACATACATAACAAAACCCATGGGCAAAGAAAATCTGTTTAATGGTACACTTTTGAACAAAGTGTATCCTTTGGTTTCCAGTTAATTTAAATGTCTTATTCTCATTGAGCTTCAGAATATCATCCTAAGGGGTAATTGTGCCATGAGATGAAAGAGAAATATATAGTCAGTCAATAAAGGCTAACAGTATCTACTTTGTCCCAAGGGGTAGCTGAGATGAGGCAAACATTCCTAGAGGTGAATGAGATTCTAGCAAGAGAAATTGTCCCATGTCTTCATATATCACCAGATCTCACAGCAATGAAAGATAGAAGTGGAACTCTGGACCAAAGTGAAATCTATTCCCATTTCAGATGGATTTCAGAACAATTTGATGAAATCCTCAAGGATCTGTATGCTTTTATATTTAGGAAGCACATACATTTGAAGCCTTCACTAATCCTCCAGTAAAATGGGAAAAGACCAAAGGAAATGGTGGCATTAACATCTAACTTTTGGATGAATCACAAATGGTTCTGTATTGTAAAGTAAAAAGGTAAAAGAATTGCTGCGGTTTTTACTTTGCTAGTCATTGCTGATTTTAGGGGACAATGCTCATCTTGGTTTCAAGGCCATTGAGCCATCACTGTTCAATGACATTTCCACACTCATGTGGCCAGCACGACTTCACAGAGCGCGGTTACCTTCCCACCAAAGTGGTACCTATTTATCTACTTGGATTTGCATGCTTTCAAACTGCTAGATTGGCAGGAACTGGGGCGAGGATGGGAATTCACCCCGTTGCCTGGCTCTCAGGTCCTGAACCTCTGGGCTGCTGGATGTCCAGCCAATACAACCAGCATCTTAACTACTGAACCACTGCACTGCCCCTTCTGTATGGTAGAAGTTGAATATTTATGTTAACAACCAAAGAACTAACACTCAGAAATCTAGATGAGCAAGAAAATGACTGAAATAGCTCAGACCTCTGTTTTCATTTGTACCCTGTACTGATGACAGCAAAGAAAATGCTGGCCAATTCATTTAATAGCTTTCCCTAATCTGGAATGCTCCATGTTAGGATTCCCATCTTCCAGCACACAGTAGTGGGATTCAGCCAGTTCACACCAGTCTGGGAAACCAGTTTTTAACTTTCTGAGCAGTTTGGTGAACTGGTTGTTGGAAGAAATCATTAGGGCAGAGATTATTTGAATCCCACCACTGGACAGAGAGGGAGGGAGGGAGGGAGGGAGGGAGCGAGGGAGCGAGGGAGAGAGAGAGAGAGAGAGAGAGATGATAGACACATAGACAGACACATAGATGATAGATACTGTATAATAATTTTTAACCTCCTGCATTTCAGCCAGCTTCTTCTCCCATTAATTCTTCATGCAGTTTGGGCAAACATAAAAAAAAATGAGAAATCTGGATGGACAAGCTCTGCCCTTTCAATTAGGACCTGTACTCAATAATTTTTCATGTTCCTTTCTTCATCCCCCTGTACGATTATAACATAAAACCACCTATCCACAAGTATTTTTTTCTGGGACTTCAAATTTGTCTTGCCTTCAAATTAACCAGATTTGCTACTTCCAGCAAAAAATAAATAAATGAATAAAGGACATTTGCTTCGTCTGCCTGTTCTGTATTTTATAACTGAGAGTGCACCCTGGTGTACAAAACTTAGACTGCAAAACACATTCCACAAATATATTCATATTTCTGGTACCGCTGAGGAGCCCTTTTTTGACAATTGTACAAGTATCCCTCTAAAACAAGGTCTCTGTTTCAAATAAGTGAACACAATTTTTTTTTGCAAGGCACAGATAATAGATTAATTTTCTTTTGTTTAAATTCTTCCTGGTTCTTAAAGTTGTATTTTTGCAAGTAGAAATAATGAATCACAGATTAGGCATTAAAAATAGGATGCAAATGCTTTTTAGAAAAAAAAACCTGTAAACTGAAATATATTTTCAAAGGTAGCATGAAAGTCTATTACTTTATTAAGCTCAGAAAGTCACAAAACAGATTATATGCAAATGATAAAAGCATGTTCGTTTAATGAATATTCACACATAGCACCATTTAGCATCATTTTTCCTTCCCAGCAGCTTTAATTTGGTGGTTATTTTAGCAAAGAAATGTGATTTATAAACTATGCAGTAATGGTCACTCACAACTTTTTTCTCATTTTTTTCTTTTATATTGAACCTGGCCTCGCCAGGACTATGGTGACACTACTATTGTTAAAAACACAAAAATCTTCCAAACAGACATCACCAGTTTGTGCCCTTCTTCTTTAAGCCACGGGCACTCTTTGATTTAAGTAAATACAGAGTCTCCTTCAATTCAAAACTGATTTTATCAATTTAACAGATGAGTCCAGGCCATTTTCTTGATTGTAGCAGTCTGCCTTCTTCCATTATGCTTTTTTTTAAATTAATTATTTCTTAGTCTAGCCTGCAGTTCCGGAGTCCTCTATCCAAGCAGTGATGAAATTCACTGCTGTTTAGTTTACAAACCCAGAGAAGGTCAGCCAGATGCTACCCCTGTCATCTTTCATGTAGTGTAATTCTAATTGGGGGGGGGTTCAAATAGAAAGCCAATTAAAGTGGGGCAGGAGAGAGGCATAAAATGAGGTTAATTTAAAAAGCAACAGTTGAGCTATGGCAAATGGATGACTTCTCATGCCAAAGCCACTTCTCCTGAAAAAAAGTAATGCTAAAAGACACCGAAGTTTTGCAAGAGTTCCATTTGTTTCAAAAAGCAAGATTTATTTATTGATAGCATCAAGAAAGACTGAAAAATCACTACAGAGCATTTATATGATAATGACACCCTTTTCTATTTACGGTACTTCTGGTACAGTGGTGGGATTCAAAAAATTTTACAACCAGTTCTGTGGGCATGGCTTGGTGGGCGTGGCAGGGGAAAGATACTGTAAAATCTCCAGTCAGAGGTGCGATTTGCCAGTTCTCCAAACTACTCAAAATTTCCACTACCGGTTCTCCAGAACTGGTCAGAACCTGCTGAATACCATCTCTGTTCTGGTAGCATATATGATATCTGACATACAGCCTGCATTATATTGAATGATGTGGACTTACATTCTAAAGGTGCACAAAGGAATTTCAGCATTTATTATTAAATTATTTGGACATGCACAGTATCTATCTTGCAAGCTTTTCTCTTGTTTATGCTATAACATCCACTGAAAGTTTTGGAATACCCACCCCAGAATTCCCAATCACTATGTCTTACCTTGGAATTTTGAGAGTAGTGTTCCAACCTATCTGGAGGACATCAGATTAAGGTCACTGTAGCATGATGTACTGATAGATAGGGATAATAAATACTGATAAGGCATACTAATGGGTTAAGCTTGGAGGGGAAACAGTTTTAGAGCAGAGGATTCCAACTTGTTGGAGATGGTAGAAATTTTGGAATTCTGAAAATATGTCATGAGTGTTCTCACAAGATAAGGAAGTAACAAGATACAAACCCTGACAGAACAGAATGTTTCCTTCAGTTTCTTTTAGCTTCTTCCCAATTGCTTCCTACTAGTGCCAACTTGCTTATCTTTTTCTCTGGGTAATAAATAAAGCATGGATCCATGCCACCATATTATCTTTTGCAAAAGCTGATCACAGAAGTATTCTTGTATTTAAAAAAAAAATGAGGGAAATTTCTGCTTTCATTTGGAGTTTCCAGTATTCCTTTAAATAAAAATCTAGATTTTCTAAAAACACAACAGCTTCTTGGAAAGAGTCAAGGAAGACATCCTCAAGTAGCCATGGACACCATTTTAGAATGTTAACAGGAGAAGAGAATCAAAGGGACCAGGAAATAGCATTTGGGCAAAGAGAAATCTTGTCACTCTGACTCCTGGGGAAAGGTGGAACGTAGATGGAATTAGCAAAGGAAAACAGTTTCAACAATTGCTACTTTTAACTGTATTTATCTCTAGAATTCATCTCACAGTAATTTAATAGTTCATCAAATAAACATTGATATCCTGATTCTGAATAATTGACAATAAAATACACAGTACAGATAAATGGTTTGAAGACCATTGTGGATGGGTTCTTCCATCAATGTAATGATAAGTCCAGTAAGACTGATACATGAAAAAATAAGCAGAGATTTACTGACCTAAAAGGAAAGGGATTGCAACTAAGAAAATAATCAGCTAAAGAATAAAATAATTATATGCTTAGAAGTGTCAGAATATAGACTATACAATCTGCAGCCATTACCATGTGGTTGATAAAATAAATTCAGATAGTCCAACTTTATTTCTGATTTGAAACATTCAACATGTTCGGTTTCACCAATATAACCTTCTAAAATACCTTTGGGGCATTTCCTGGTATACATATGGCCAATCTGAGACAGCATTCAGTCTCCAGTTATGATCATTCTGATATTTTTAGAAATTCACTAAAAACCCTGACAGAAAAAAGAATCATCTGCCATTTTCCCTACATTCTTTTTCTGAATATGCAGATTTAATTTAGCTATTATAGCAAAATATCAAATGTAGGTTTAACCTCTATGAACATATCTAAATGTTTTAAAAGTAGTGTAAGTTAGCATGCCATGTACACAATTCTCCTTGGGCCTGAACGACAGGTTGAGCCTGTCGTAGATTATATTTTGTAGTTGGAATTGGGATAAAGATCCCATTCACCTTTTTTTAAAATAGATGGAAGGAAACACTTTTGGATTCTTCAATGTCAGAATCTCTGATCAGATAATAATTTCTCTGACATAACTGTAGATCAAAAGAGGTCTATGCACAAACAGGAAGTATTATTTGTACCAGCTTGTAATGTGTATATGAACAGGACAGTCTATCAATAAAAGTTTGCAAATTTAAATGACAAATCAACAATTTACTAGGACTTGAATAGTTCACTAGATATATGGTAGTTCCACTGGCAGGCTCACCACTAAGCCAAGGAAATCTCTACCAGACACAAATGCTGTGATTTGAAACCACTGAAAAGTTATAACTGAAAGACATGAGTGAATTTATAATATAGATTCGGTGCTTATTACAGTGGTAATTCAGACTATGAAACAGCCTCAGAAGGAACTTGAATTATTCCAGATCATCACATGAATCTTCTTCTTCTTCTCCTCCCCTGGCTGACAGTTCAATGGCTTTCATCCAGCGCTGCTTCAGTTCTTCAGTTTCAGCAACCAGGGTATAGGTCTGTTTGGATTGTACCAACTGGAAGATGTGACGGGGATTGTTCTGATATGGCTCCTTGATATGGTAACCCAACAGGGGGATAGTGGTGTAGGCTTTGACATCCTGGGTCAGGTGAAGGAAAGGATCCAAATACAGTTATTTTCATAACTAATTTCATATCTCTCTTGAGATATGATCACTTTGTTATCATTACACTGATATGATTCTGTACTACTACCAGTAAAAGTTCAAACTAATTTTGTCCATAATTGTCTGGGAGGGTTTTTTCCCCTTTTCAATTTGGTTTACTTTGTTTTACCAAAATCAGCCTCAAGAGGCTGCTATTGCTTAAGTACGGAAAAGTTAACTAAAATTGTTGCATACAGTCTAGATGGGGAGTCATATAAATGTAATAATCACTTACTTCAATCCTCTCTATTCAATATTTTTATTCACCATCAGGAACTCCTAAAGCTAGAACTTGAAAGTTTCAGATCATTCTGAAGTATTTTTGACTAAGCAGAACTATATATTAAATTCCTCGGCATTATTAAATTATTAAATTCCTTGGCAGAATTATAGAAAGTCTTCTTGTTTGTGCTGGGAATTGTGCATCTTGCCTCTCATATATTCTGATTTCTACCTTGGTTTCTCATCAATTACTTCTGGGCTCATGTCAAACTGCTCAGCTAGGACTCTCTATCCCTTACTGCTTTTCTCCTCAGTGGAATACATTCAACCTTCTCTGCCCTGGTGAAAGCTGGTCAGGCTGGGGTGGGATGATTTCCCTCCAGAAGTGGAAAATCACAGGGAAGGATGAAGTTGGAACAAAAATGCTTCTGTAATTAAGTAATATTTAAGTTTGTGGAGACCCAAGTTTAAGCCTACCCTTTGCCACTGAAGCCCATAGAGTGCCATTAAACCAGTCACCATCTTTCAGTTCCAACCTACTCCATGGGATTCCTATTATGGGAGGAACAGTGAAATAAATGATATATGCATCACCCTGAGCATATTAGTCCATCTAATATATTTTCTGAGATGATGCTGATGGGAAATGGTGGGAGGAGAAACTGAAAAATATTCACAAGTACATCTTACAGCTAGTTTGGAATGGAGAACTTTTCCTGTCACTAAAATTTCTTTGTTCTTATAAACCCAAGCTTGATATTATGAAAGAATATCAAAGGGCAGGGTTCTAGGAGATGGGAAACATCTCATTTGTCAGCCTTATTAATTTCCATCATAATAAACTCTATGCAAAAACATACCTGAGGTGCGGCATAAATATACAACACCATTGGATCATCTCGTGGGATCACAAACCAGCCACGCATGTTCCCCTTTCCATTTTTATCCATAAGCTGCAGAAAACTGCACATTAGGCTCTGTCCTGATATTTCTGCAGATTCTTTCTACCAATTAAACAAATGGTTCACAGCATTATTAATAACTCTTACCCAAAAGAGAACATGGAGATTTCATTCAGCTGTCATAGATAAAGTCCTCTGTGGAGGATGAATGTGTCTGAAATATTGTATAAAGCATCAACACTGATAACTAAGTATCTATCCTTAGTCCAGTAAGGAGCTTGACCATATCTCACAACCAGCTTCTGTAGACAGAATTGCTCCTCAAAATCTAATCAGACGATGTTGGCAAAAATTTGCTGATGTTAAACTCCTTCCATCTCCTACAACTTTGCCAGGATTCATAAAATGATGACATTAGAAGGAGCCTCATAGACCAGGGGTCTCCAACCTTGGCAACTTAAAGCCTGGAGGACTTCAACTCCCAGAATTCCTTTGCTGGCTGTGGAATTCTGGGAGTTGAAGTCCACCAGGTTTAAAGTTGCCAAGGTTGGAGACCCCTGTCATAGACCTTCCAGAAATGAAATGTATTTGGCAGATCTGACTAAGGAACATAAAAAATCCCAAACAGGTAATGTCATTCATCCCAAATTTTGATGTCATCCAGGCTTTCCATGCATTCATAATGGCCTTGAAATCAGAAATCAACAGGCTGAATGGAGCCAACAGATCCTTACATTTCTTAATCTTGATCTAAATAAAATGAAACAAATGTGTTTTTCAATGAGTTGTCTTTCTATAATGCTCATTATTTTTAGGTAAAAGCTTTTCCAGTTGCATTCCTAGAACAGTTCAGAGGCAAGCTAATCTAAGAGTCAGTGTTTGTCTAAAACCAGCCAAGGAGTTTATCTTGGAAGGAAGGACCTAAACTAGACTTCCCATGCCCAAATTAGGCACATTAACTGGAGGTTCTTAATATGTATGCTAATATATACTAATCAGTCCCTTATGTACTGCATTTAGAAACAGTTGTTTAGTTCTTGAACCATACTGGATTTCAAATTAGTCTCTTGATTAGAGATTCTAGTCTGCATAGAATAGTGTGAGCATACTCAGAATAAAAGTTGGCTTGGGCTGCACTTGTAGCATATTGGCCAAAATGTGCCAAAACTAATTTCTTCTTTAATTTATCAACAAAAAAAAAGCTGCACATGGTTATAACTAAGGCTGATGATTTAGCTGACATATTTTCTATGTTGTACAAAATTTCAATCCGTGATCAAAGTCGTAACGGGCAACAGAAGTCACATTGCCACAATTTATAGTGATATTTATGCTATATAAAAGATTGAGACTTAGAATGCAAGAGGAGTAGAGAGCATGAATTAATGAATGAAATATAAGAAAAAAATAGTTATATTACAGGTAGTCCGCATTTAATGAACTTGTTTGGTGACCATTCAAATTTTTAATGGTGCTGAATGAGAGGTACTGGTCCTTGAAGTTCTGGCCATCACAGATTCCTCACAGACACATGAGTATAATCTGGGCATTTAACACCTGGCTTGCAATTACATCATTGCAGTGTCCCTTGGTCATATGATCATCAACTGCAACCTTCATTGCTGGCTTTGGACAAGCAAAGTCAATGGAGAAGGCAGTAAGTCTCTCATGGCGACTTCATAGTCATAGGATACTGCAACATTGTAACTGCAAGCAGGTGTCAGGTGCCTGAATCACACTCATATGACTAGAGGGATGCTCAACAGCAAGAAGTTCAAAGTGTGGGCTTCACTTAATGACAGCAACCAGGAGTGCTGGAACTCATACGATCATATGACATCATGCTTCATGACTGTGTCACTTAGTGACAGAAATTCTGGTCCCAATTCCCATTAACTGACGACTACCTGTAGATGAAAGCACTAAAATGTATGTCAGGCAGTATGAAATGATGTTGTTTAGGTGGTTGTGGGTGCATAAGGAAGTTTGAATTCATAGGGTGGTAATAGCTGCATATTATGCTCTACTGTAGTGATAATAGGAGAAATGAATCTGCTAAAAACTTATTCAAGAATAGAGTAATCTTTCAATAGAAATAAATGGGAAAGTGGAATGTGAAAAAGAGGATATTGAAGCTACTTGGTACAGAATGGAAAGAAATATGTTACTGGGTCCCAAGGAAATCTCTAGTATTATGATAATTATAATGTTTTTTTTTAAAGGATGCTTGATGGCTGCAGAACGTGAAAAAGGCCCTGAGTGAAGAAAAGTGCATATAATTAGTGCTGTAAGAAACAAAGTTAAAAGGCATTTGTATAATGTGTATATAGAGAAACAATAATTGCAAAGAATATAGTTATAGAACATACAACCATTACAAGAGGCAAAGAAAATGCAGAGCAATTTTTGATGGAAATAAAAAAATGTTCTGAAAGTGGTAAAAAGAGCTTAAAAAGAAGTCTGTAGCAATTAATAATGATGAAGTGATTTTGGATGAAACTGTAACGAGACAGTGCTGGAAAGAGTATTTTAATCATGTATATGAGAACGATAGAAATGTGTTGAAGAGTGAAATTGAAAATAATGTTATAATGTTATAAATCAGGGGTGGAAATAGCAAAGGACTGGCCTGCCATGCCTCTGGCAGCCAAAACAGGGCACAGGGGGCTGCACGCAGCCCCTGGTGCCCCATTTTGGCTAGCAGGGTGCTGCACATGGCGTTTGTCCCATCTCTCTTCCCCCCACACCCTTGGCCAGTCCATGGAGGAGAACTACAATGCTGATCTGGCCCTCAAAGAAATCCAGTTTGATACCCCTATTGTAAATGTTACTGTCCAAGAAAAGAAACAGGTGAAAAAGTTATAAATGCTACAATCGTACTGAAAAATTGTAAAGCTGTAGGTAAAGATGGTGCAAATAGAAAAGGTATTTCTTTAAAAATATAAAAATACAGGTACATTTTTTTTATGGCATGGCTTGTTTAAGGTGTGAAAAGTTTGCATCTGTTTTTGATCATGGACCATATAATGGAAGAATGTTATTATTGTTCCCATATAAAAAAGGAAAAGTAGCAAGAACAGCGAACAACATTTGGGAACTGGAGTGGGCTTTATAGTATACCTGGCAAAAAATGTATTGAATGGTGTCTTGCTCTTCAGCAGGTCTTTGAGAAATGTATGAATGTGAAAAACAAAGTTTATTCTATATTTGTAAATGCAGAGAGAGCATATTACAAAGTGAATACGCATCAGTGTTTTGTGCAAATATCAAGTTGAAGTTTGGTTGGCTGTAATTACAGTGGCATGTGATAGAAATAAAGAATGAGAATAAATGGAATGCATAAAAATATTCAACATTGAACAGAGGGGAAGGCAAGAATGTGTGTTGTTCCTTTTTTTGCTTAATGTATTCATGGATCAATGCACAATGAATGTTTGTAGTGACATGAGAGGTATTTTGGTGAAGACATGATGTATATGCCAACCTTCAGATTTTTGTAGGCACACAATGCCATAATTGTTAGCTGAGGACTCAAATATTTGTAGCAAATATTAGAAAAATGGATGATACAACAAGGAGAATGGATTTGAAAAGTAATCTATTGAAGTCTAAAGTGATTGAGTTATGCCAAAGGAAAATTGAGTGAACCATTGCATCTGATCTATAACTTGTGAAAAATAGAGGAATATATTTTCTACCTTAGAAGGAAGTTCACTGCAATGAAGAAATCTGAAGACATGCAAATGTTGATAAAAAGGTGGTAGGAATAGGAATAGGAGTAGAAGTGATAGGCTGAATAGAGCAATGAGTGACAAGTATGAAAAAAACACCATATGTATTTGTGGATAAGCCATGAATTTTAGGTTCCAAAATATACCGCAAAATCGAGTTTAGTTTATCTGCAGATAAGCTCAACTGCAAATATACATAGCAATATTTTTTAAAAAATATACATACATACAAGTAAGTCCAACCTCAAATAAATCTGACTCTCGTTTTTTTCCCCACCAAAGTACATGAAAAATATACTACCTAGAGATAAGCCAGTTGTGAAATTTTAAAATGGATCTCTTCTGGAAACAAAAACATTTATTGATACAAATATAAAAACAAAGAAGCCCTCCATATTGAACAAAACACAAAAAAACCGTGAAGGTTGCCTTACACAGAGATGAACTTATCTGTGAATATATGCAGTATATTGAAGTGGTTTGGTTAGAAAGAAAGAAAGAATAATGAAACAACCCTATGAAAGAAGAATGAAGGGCTCAAGAAGAGATGAGAGTCTGAGAAAGTCATGGTTAGCTCTGATGACAAAGAAGTGAGATGTTTAAAGAATAAAAAGGCAATATAAACAATAAGCATTGAATATGCAATTATAAACAATACATACAAATGGGAGGTTATGTTTCTGATGGAAGCCAAGATAATTTGAAAAGATAGAAAAGTATGGAGACTTAGACTGAATGATTTTAGTATAAAGTAGCTTTAGCTATGTTTTCTTTCTTTTTTCCCCTTGTACTGTATTCTCAGGCTTTTAATTTATTTGGCTCTTCTATATTTTTCTCCTTTCTATGCTGCATAATGTTTTTTGCCTGAAAGGAAAGAACATGATGGCTATATGTGCATGCTTCTGTGTAGGTAATGTTGATGGGGAAGTGTTTGCAAGATAAGTACTTTCAAAAGGACAACAGTGAAATTGCTGCAATAACAAAATTCCTACCCAGAAGGTCAAGTTATCAACAGACCAAAAAAAAAACAAGCCCAAGAAAGAGAAGAAGCAGACCTTCCAACTCTGCTTTTCCCTCACCTCCAGAATGCCTTTGTGCTTCCCATGCTGCTCGAAAGGCAGTAAATTCCCTGTTAGGAAGACATAGCATTCCACACAGACACGTTTGAGTCCATTCTTGTCATATTGCAATTCAGCCTTGTATTCAGAACACCGGCCACACACCACCTGCCTCCAGGAGAAAAACCACAGGTTTGGAGAAGGTTAAATGTGGTGAGTTATTTTTTTAAAAAAAAATATTCATTGTATCCAGTTCTTGGAGACTGCTTGGACAAGTCCCTGCAGTTTTCTTGGCAAGGTTTTTCAGGTCTGCCATTGCACTAGCCATAATCACCCTTGTACTCAGTGCTAGCTCTTCAGATCAGCAAGACCTATCAATTACCTTGATTGTTCTATCCCAAAACAATTGAGGGGTAGAGTAGAAATAAGCTCAACTCACATAGCCACAAGCTCGGCAGTGATGCCTTCTTCGTGTGATAGCATTGAATGGCTCTCTGCAGCGCATGCACATGGTGACCAGCTTGTCTCTTACCCACTGAGGTGCCCACTTGCCCAGCTCCTGTGACTGGCCCTGCTGCAAGAAAAGAGACTCTGAATCAAGCAACCCCTTTCAGTCAACCTCTGGCCACACAGAGGGTGCGACAGCCTCAATTCAAAACTCTAGCATGACTAGAGTAAACGTGACTTAACAACAAAACTTTGTTAGATGTGTTTTCTGTACAACTCCCCTTCCCCTTTCTGTACCAGAGACTTTTAAGGTCTTTGTCAATCTACATAATTACAATCTTTGGACAATGAGCTCGTGGTTTTAAAAGAGGAAATGAATATTGGTAGCTCTAAAGTGCAAAGGGAATAGTCACAATAGGTGTGTAACTGGAGATTTACACTGGAGTCTTGCGTCTCTGCTTCTTGCCCTTGGCTTGCAGCCTTGAAGGTTTCACTCCTCTTTTCTTTCTTGTTGATGGCAGACTGGAAGGTCTGGGTGGGAGGAAGAAAACATTTTGAATAGAAGGATTTCTGAAAAGAAGCGTAGTTTCTATTTACATGTGTAAATAGCTGCTCCTATCTGTTTAATCTAAGACTGACTAATCGAAGATGAAGCATGGGTGGATTTATATATGAGTGCATATGGGTGGTGGATTTTAAGAATAAAGAGGAAAGTTCTAAAACCTTCCCCCGCCTTGGCTTAAATTCCTTATAGAGCTTTCTGCTCTCACTTCTATTACCCATTATATATGTGAATAAAATTGACTTCCCTTTAAATGCATGGGGATGCTCTATCACATAATGTGTTTGAGCCACTAAAGATGACCATGTGGTTCCCAGAGGCCTTAATCTAGCTGCCAAAATTAGAAATTACCAGCACCAGTACCTTCTATATTGAAGGATACTGAATTAATTGTGGGTCATTTCTTAAGGTGTAAGTAACTCTGTGGTAGCATCTAACTGACGTTATCTGATCTTGAAAAGCTAAATAGGAAAGGACATGGTTATGGCTTGGGTGAGAGAACAGCTCAAAAATACCCAAGTTTGGAAATTAAAAAAGGAAAGGAGTGCAATAATAAGTCACTTCCACATTGCTGCTGAGAAAATTGCAATTATATGTCTATGAAGTCTGACTTTATATGGGAGATTTTATATCTCAAGAGAAATTTAACTTCCAAATCCCCCCCACCTTCTGTCATTTCAGAGAACTAGGGAGGAAAAATTCTGAGAAACTTTCCCTATTCCATTCATGCTTTGGATTCAGATTCCTCTTATGAGACTATTGCTTAGGCTGTAGCTCTTCTTCCTGTCTCTCAAGGTTATTCTCATAACCCATTATACTACTTGAGAGTATCTTGGTTTCCTCATTGGGTAGGATGCTTCCTAAGATTAAAAAAAAAAAACAAATTGCCTTAATCCAGGCATCCATCTCCTCCTGGGACCTGCAGAGAAAGAGATGTCATTTATTGGAGAGGCAGAGTTTATATGTTTTTTTTCTTGCTAGAATCAAAAAAGGCTACATTTCTTGCTTAATTACCTAGCTTGTAATTCTAGAGTGCGCTGCTTCCCTGACACAAGGAAAGCGTGAGGAAACTGTGCATCATTCAGTTCTCGAACCTAAAAGAAAAAAATTACAGCACTGAAATGAGAGTAAATACTAATTTACTTCATATGGCTCATTTAGTTGTATATGATTTTTTTTTTAATTACATCCGCCCTTCTCTGGAGACTCAGGGCGGCTTACAATTTTTGGGATACAACCCAGTGTGCTCAGCAATAGCCTTCATTCCATTGTATATGCCTGCTTATTACTAAGCGGCATTTTTACAAGGTCAGCTAATTGCCCCCAACAATCTTGGGTCCTCAATTTACCTACCCCGAGAGGATGGAAGGCTGAGTCAACCTTGAGCCTGGTGGGATTCGAGCCTACAGTAGTTGTAGACAGCTGGATCTTAAGAGCAGGCATTTAACAGCCTGAGCCACCAAAGCTCTTTAAAGACTCCATTGCTTTAAGGAGCTGCAGTGAAGTGTTGACTAGCAATCCCTGAATTTACTAAAGTAGGACTTTTCAAACCATGTTCTCCAGCACAACTTGATGATGTTCCATGAGGAACAATGTTCACTCAAACACCACCAATTTTCTGCCACTAGTATTTGCCCCTTGATCAGGGGCTCTGGAAAATACTTATAAACTAACGGATTCTGTAGAATAAAAACTTTGGAAACCACTGCTGTAAAGCAGATTTATCTTCTCTCTCTCTCTCTTTCTCTCTCTTCCCCTTTTGAATTCTTGAATTCTTTACCCTAGTTGCAACTCTATCCAACCTTACTGAAAGAAACTTCCATAAAAGCCATCACAGCTGTTTTACAAACTGACTTGAGTAAATAAATGAATAGACGATACAATATTCTGACCTTCATGCCATTGACATCAATCCGGTGGCGCACTTGAAATTCGGCACCCACTTGAATGACTTTTGGTACACAGTACAACAGCAGGTTATTGAACTAAAAGTTGCAAAAACAAAACAAATCCACAAATACACACTGTGTTGGGAGAAAGTTGGACAAAACTAAAAGGAATTGCTATCAATAAAAAACAAACGAATTAAAAACATAATCCTTCTCTCTCTACAGATCTTGTGTCATAACTTCAATGTAAGAGAGGCCAGGAAACAGACATCACAGAAAATTTATTGCTTGCAAGGTATAATAGCAGCAACTTGAAAATCCGGTAGAGTTTCTCTCTGCACCCTCTTATAAACGAGAAAATCAAAGTGAGACAATCTTGAATTTCTTACTTACCCTTTCCAGTAAATTAAGCTAAGCTGATATTTACATAACAATAATCATAATAATGTTTGCAATCATTTTTCAGACTATGTCTGTAAAGCTCAATAAAATATTTTATCACCAATGATCCTCGCCAGTGCACTCCTTTACAGGTAGTCCTTGACCTATGACCATAATCGAGCCTGGAATTGTAAATCATTGCAGTCATTGCAGTTATTAAGCAAGGCACCCTCTGACCATCTCACTCTGTACCTGTACCTGTATCTGTATCTCCCCATTGTGGCTATTAAGGACCATGTGTGTTGTTAAGTGGAAGCCAGAATGCCTAAGGAAGTGTGAATGGCCTCCAGAGGTCCAATGCAGGCTTAAGCCTCGTACTGAATTTCAGGCCCAGGCACACACTGCAGCGGCTCCCCAGCTTACATGTGGCCTGAGCCAGGCCTCCAGGGTCTCCCCAAAAACCCCAAGTCACCCATGCACAGCTTCCTGCCTTGCTGGGTCCCACAACCTTGTGCTGCTTTTCTCACCCAACAAGTCCCACAGATTTGGCTCTCCTCCCTGCCATGTCATTCTTTGCTCCATTTACTTCTACCGAAGATCATCATTCCAAAATTCCTCCCAATCGATTTCATTCATGGCTTTCCTACAGAGGCTACTTTGTGCCATTCTGGAAGCAGGCGCCAATTTTGTGATTTCTCAGAAGGGCATGATTTGGAAAATTGCACCTTTTGGAGATATAATGAGAATGGTGGGGGGCATCCTCTATAGGCCATGCATCACATCGTCTGAATGCTCTTCTGGAAAGGCAATCTTTGGAAGATATAAGTCTCGCAAGGCATGATGGGGCAGGGAGGAGGCCCAGAGAAGGGAGAGATAGTCAGGTTGGGGGCAGCTAGTTGTAAAGAAGGGCAAATTGTCAAGCACCCAAATTTTCATCAAAAGACTGAAGGGATGCTGCAACAGCCCTAACTTTGAATATTATATTTATTTATTTATTTATTTATTTGGTCTTGTATGTCGCCCTATCTCCCTAGGGACTCAGGGCGGCTCACATCATAAAAACATACAATACAAAAGTTAAGAGAAATTAAAAGTTATTAAACCCAGTTCGACCAAACAAATCATGTAAAACCCCAAGACATGACAATTAAAAACTAACCCCCTCCCCTCAGTCCAGGCAGGCTTGTTCAAATAACCAAGTCTTTAGGCCATGGTGGAAGGAACAGATGTTGGGGGCCAGTCGTAGCTCCAGGGGAAGCTGATTCCAACCAATGCAACTCGTGCAGGAGGGGTGTAATATGGGAGTATCGGGATACCCCCATCACAACCCACACGGCCGCATTCTGCACCAGTTGAAGCCTCCGAGTGGTCCTCAAGGGCAGCCCCATATCGAGAGCATTGCAGTAGTTGACTCAGGACGTAATGAGCACATGAGTGACCGTGCGTAATGAATCTCGGTCCAGGTAGGGGCACAACTGGCGCACCAGGCAAACCTGGGCGAATGCCCCCCTGGTCATGGCTCCCACCTGCTCCTCCAAACTGAGCCATGTATCCAGGAGGACACCCAAGTTGCGCACCCTTTCCATGGGGGCAACACCTCTCCCCCCATGTCTAAAGGTGGAACATCCTGGATCGTCCAAGATGCCAGTATGCACAGCCACTTGGTCTTGGCTGGGTTGAGCTGGATCCTGTTCCTCCCCATCCAGATCTGCACCACTTCCAGGCAACGAGACATCACAGTGGGCATCAGTGAGTCAGTTTGGGGTGGAGATGAAAAGCTGATACTGATGATACCTCCATCCATTCAGCACCATCACAATTTTGAAGTCACTGAATGAATGTTTGTAAGTCTAGAGATACCTGTATACCTTCACTTTTTCCAAATTCTTTTTTTTTTAATATTGCCCCTGTCAGCCCTGAAGCCATTTTGAACTGAAGCCATTTTGGGAGCATCTTCAGGGCTGCCACAGCAAGGCTGTTTGGAGCTGTGGAAATGTAAGGGGGGAAGATAGAGATAGTTGGGGATATGTAGTCAAACATTCTTTCCTGTGGGAACCAAGGATGCTCTACCAGGTGCTGGAGGGGCATGGACCAAAGCCAGCCAAGATGGTGGCTGCAACCTGGTTGGACTATGTGACAGATGTGTGACTTGGGGGGAAAGAACTTTGGGGTTTGATTTGGGTGGGGAAAACCTCAGGTCCTTCAGAGTTGGGTTTTCCCCAGATGTGCCAATATGACATGCCTAATAAATCTATACTTTGAGGAATATGCCTGCCTTGGAGTTTTGATTCCATTGGGTGTGTTAACTGGAACTCTGACAGCTCCAATCCACATAATTTGGGAGTCAGAGAGATGTCCCCATCAGAAACTTGATACTATCTTCCTGCTCCATCACTTTACAACTAATAAATTAGCCACTTAGAGTAACCCTATGTCGAGATAGATGGCAAATAAATTTAAGAAATAAATAAATAAAATAAAAATATCTCACCAGGAACAGGTATCTCTCTGACGTATTGTTGAACCGAAAAGAGATTTTCTGAACGGGTCCTTCTTTAATAAATTCATTAGAAGGATCAACGATGTCATCATCAAGGCCTAGCCTATGATATACTTCCCATAGGTTCTGGAGTCGTTCCTGCAGAAGCCATGGAATAATGATTCACAAAATGGAAAACAGTAACTTGGCTGTTGAGATACCTGCCTATAGTAAAGGACAATGAGATCAGCTGGACGCTCACCATTTCAGCGATGGCAGCATTAGAATGCTTAGCTGCTGTGAAAATCATCTCCAAAGCTTCTGCAAGAAATAATAGTATTCTTACAACTCTTTTACACAGTTAGTTCATGCAATCATGACACTGAGCAACAGAGGATTTCGACAAACTACGGCACATTAGAAAGAAGCATGAACATCTAAAATCATTCAGTAAGGAGACCAGAAGGCATCACTTCAAAGGCAGCATTGATTATTTTTCTCACTTTTTTCCTCCCATTCTAAAAGAGGGACCAAAGCAAAACTCTTACTCTGTGCATCTTCCTTGTCTGGTGATGCCAAAGGTAGTTTTTGAATATAATCCTTCAGGAGGAGTTCATATCTGGGAATTCTCTGTATTGGTTCCAACATGTGATGCTGCAAGATTAAATTAGCAGATGCTTCCCGTTTCTGTGCAGGATAATAACAATTAGAGAAAAAGAAAGTAAAATCAGGACAATGAAGGCTTCATTAGTATCTGTACAAATACAAATACACATACACAACCTTCCTGTCTTCACTACAGATTTCTGCTAAGGCTCTGTTTCCATCCTTAAGCCTTGCTCCCTTTAATGAATGGGAAAATAGCTCCTGAAATAAGTTTCATTTCATCCTCAAATTTCCCAATGAGGAAATCAACAGCCAAACAGTACCAATCTAGGTGGAAGCCACCACCTCAAGGTATTCTTCATGTCTATGAAGAGGCTTATTCTCAAAAGTGATCCTAGTATATATAGTTCCTATAGCCCATCTATTTTCAAAGGTGATTGTAGTTAAGAAAGAAAAATTAACATCTCTTCTTGTAGACCAGGGTTCCCCGAATTTGGCAACATTATGTCTCGTGGACTTCAACTCCCAAAATTCCCCAGTCAGCTATGCTCCAAGTTTGGAAACCTAGACCGTCACCACTAAGACACGTTTTTAGCCAAGAGACTGGTTTTTTTTAAAGAACACAACCAAAGAGGGAAGACACACAATTGTGGAAGGAAGTCTTCCTCCCTGCAAACCATAATTCTCCCACACATTCAATAATTATGTTTTTTTAAAGAAATGAATTGGTACCAACAAAAAATATCTTGAATTATTGTAAATTGTTTTGAAATTGAATTGATAAAAAGGGACTTTCTGGGGGAATCCTACTGAGTAGAAAAGGATTAACACTTTCTCTATATTCTGACCCTGTACATCATAGATGCACATGGAGAATAAATTTAGAAAACTACTCTTAATGCTAACAGAAGTTCCCTTCCTAAGCCTAAGACTAATTCCAAAGAAGAGAAATTTAATCTTTCAGAAAGATAATAAATGGAGAGGAGACACTTTTCAATTAGTAGATCTTGGACATGGAAATTTTTTAAAAAGATTTTTCTTCATTTTTGTACTTTTTTAATGTATTCCTATCCTGCATTGTAAAGCATGAAAAGGGACTATAAGGGATTCTAAGCCTACTTATTTAAGCCTTCTACTATGAAATGGTTGAGAACAATCATAAGTCCTTAATATTCAAAGCAGTAAACCCAGAAATTTCAGATGAGATATATGCATGCTAGATTATATATCTAAACAAATATATAGCTAATCAAATTAAAACCTATCTGAATAAAAAAAAATCAAATTGTATAATGAGCTCTGAAATCATTTCACCTGAATGCTTGAAATGAGTTCCTGGAATGGTAAGGCTTTTTCCGACCACACAGTGATCAGACGCATTGCCTGGTCAAAGTTCTTCACATATTCACTATACATCTTCAGGAAAGGAGCCAGTTTCTGGATGATATCGCCAATCCTGGGATTGGAATCCCTGTAGCAAGATTTGGAAACATTGTTGGTATCTCAACAAAAAAGGTTAAAATAGACAAGGCTGTTTGGAGCTGTGGAAATGTGGGGAAGATCCAGCTGCATTTATCACTGGTCTCATACCTGGACATACTGTAACTCATCTTTTAATAAGCAATTGTCTGATTTTAAGAAATATATCCAGCAAAGTAGTACTAATTTTCTATTAAATTCTTCTGCAAAAATGATTACAATAGGTTGTAAAAATGTATTCAGACGGTGAATATGTTTGAAATATATTCCAAATAGATAAACAGGCAATAAATGATCTGTGTTTGCTTTCTCTTTTGTTGAAACCTTTTATATTACCCACTATGGTATTTCACTTTTCAAAGCTTGTAACAAGTGTTGAAGATAGCAGGTGCTTCTGTAAAAACAGACACAAACTTGCTCAGTTTAAGAACAGAAGCTTACAGAGATGTATGCCTTAAAGGCTATTAAGGGGAAAGTCATATCACAATAAATAGGAACAGATAGGAATGTAAATCAATTTAAATCTATAAAGTGCCAGGGTAAATACTAAAAAATATTTGCCTATTACATTCTATCCTAGAGAAAATCTGAATGGTCATGATGGATTAATGCCAATTTGATGGCACATAATCAATCAGTGAATTGCATTACATTACAGGAGCGTTCATAAGAAGTGAATTATTGCTCTGGATGTTATTTTTATAGAATTTAAGAATACAAACTGATGGAATAAATAATTACATAAATAAAAATAGTATCACTAATACAGCAACATTAGTATCAATGTTCTAAAAATGCTATTTGTCAGAATATCCTTTTCTCTGCCTACTATAAAAACAACAGGAAGTCAGCTAGTCAGCCATTCAGGGAACTATGGCGTACTGAAGATTGTTCTATAAAAATGAAGCTGATGATGACAGCAAAGATCAAAGAACCAGTGAGTAGACTGGTTCCTTGGAATCTCTCCAGATAGAAAGAGGACAGGAGATGATCCACATGTGCTCCAGATGACTGCTCCTTGTCAGGAGAATACAGAATAGTGGTTTTCTGTGGGTTTAAGCACCAGGAAACAATGGGATTACCCATTTTGCTCACAATGGCAGCTGAATCTTTTAAAGGACATTAGGTTCACAAACCTCTTTCAGAAATTGCTCATTAACTATTTCTAAGCTATTAGAGACTTTTGGAAGAGCAAATATGAAAACAACAATGAAACATTGTTTTCAACTGCCTTTAATCCTGAATTAAAGATAATATTAAATGTAAGCTTAAGAATTTAACGAATCAGAAATGAACAGGAAAAAGCTAAATAAGATTTTTATTTTACAAAATTATAAATAGACTAAACATTGAGGTAAAATTAGAGTAGTGAAACTTTTATAATAAGATTTTGTTATTAATTATAAAGAACAAATAGCTTATGATGGAAAACTGATTGTTTTGTTTTTAAAAGACATAACGAAGATAAGCCATTTCCTGATTTGAAAAACTGACACTAGAGGGGATTATGGTTTTAGACAAAGGAAACATTTACAAAGTTGTAAAATGATGCAGAAAATTATAAGAATAAAAATACTAAGGATTTTTTGAAAAATAGAATCAGAAAATATAAGCCACAATATCAACATTTTGTAATAATGGATAGACAATGTCCAAAAGATTTTGTTGAAAACATCACATACTGTATGTAGAACAAATTTTATCTATCAAGATAGAGATGACATCAAAAGTGGATTTACAGTTGATAGGCCAAGAAAGACTTATAAAAGAATGTTTCACTGGATCTACAAAAGAAAGTTGCTGAGGTTTTAAAATTTAAAAGAGAAATATAAAAGACAAACCAGGAAAATGACTTGGATATTTTTTTTCCTATTAGATTTACAAAAGAGGCTTATTAAAGACTTGAAGAATTCTATGCAATGGGATAAAGAAGAAATTAAGGAAAATCAAATTTGAATGAAATACAGATTAATACTGATAAAAGTAAAAGGAGTATGAAGTTGGTTTATTTGACCAAAGTTAAAAACAAGATATGTTGTTACTTCTGATAAGCCTTTATGAACTTTCTGCAGTGAAATGATGATGTTTTAGGGATTTGTTTTACATAAGAGGTAGGATGTGGAATGGAGACATAATTGTTTGTAACCTTAGAGGGGATAGAGTCACTAAATTTGTTTGTGCTTCTTGTGATGAAGATTGAAAGCAGGAGTGGCATGATGCACTAGTGGCGAAGATGCTCGCCCCCCACTTGGAAGGTTGAGAGTTCAATCCTAGGTAACAACAGATGTTTCTCTCCTAGGGGACAAAGAGAATAATATCTGTTGCAAACTTCACATGGCATCAGGAAGGGTATCCAGCCAGTAAATGCTCAGCTCTATCCAATTGCCCCAACTCTACCTCAAATTAAGACATGATAGGGTTGTAAAGGTGATGATGGCTGGAAGCCACTTTTTATATATTTGTCTTCTTTTCTATTTCTTCTCTTTCTTTTTTCTTGTACTTTTTACTCCTCTTCCTGTTCTCTTTTCTTTAATATAAACTTTAAGTTTAGTTTGTATTAGGTCTTACTATTATAACTGAAATTCTTTATAAAATTATATATACATATAAAAATAAACTCAGTTAGAAGGTTGCATTATGTACCATGTACCATAACACAACCTTCTCCATACATAGGAGGTTTTCCAAGATTGGACAAAGTGTTGAGAAAAAATTCTCAGTGACTCAAGTTTAAACTGTCTGAATCATTTTCACATCTAGCTTTCAACAAGCTATTAAATTTGTTATATTTTTCCAGGAAAGTAGTAGGTAAAAAAGACAAGCAGGCTGCTTTTATAACTTACCAGTCCTCCATACGACTTTTCAGCTCTGGCAAGAAAAACTGGGAATGGAACTGATAAATGGAGGAGATATTAGAGAAGATCATTTTTACTACATCTTCCGGAAATGCCTTTGTAGTTCTGGCTTCTTTCATTAGCTCTGAGAAAAACACCTGTAAAGAACATCCTCAGTCAATGAAGAAACACAGTTTTAATTACGATGCTTGGCCCTACTTTGCAACCCAAAAGTCTCCTGCAGAAACTCCTGTAAGATCAACAACATCTCCCTGCAGACCGAGATGTTAAAAGCACAACATAAAGGGGGAGAAAGAGATAACCTATGAGGAGAAAAATCAGGAGATTTGGATTAACATTTTCTAAATTTATAGCAATTAAAAGTACCAAGTGTTATAATTATAATATAGAATTATAGTGGTTATAATTATTTTTTATTTATTTTTATTTATTTATTTTTTATTCATATTTATATCCCACCCTTCTCTGGAGACTCAGGGCGGCTTACAATTTTTGGAGTGCAACCCAATGCGCTCAGCAATAGCCTTCATTCCATTGTATATGCCTGCTTATTACTAAGCGGCATTTTTACAAGGTCAGCTAATTGCCCCCAACAATCATGGGTCCTCAATTTACCTACCCCGAGAGGATGGAAGGCTGAGTCAACCTTGAGCCTGGTGGGATTCGAGCCTACAGTAATTGTAGACAGCTGGATCTTAAGAGCAGGCATTTACAGCCTGAGCCACCAAGGCCCTTTACTATAATAGTAATTAAAGGTCATCTGGAATAGAAACAAAATAAAAGATATCATATAAATAAAAATCCTTAGCAGAGCAGAGGAAATGATCCTGCTTCCATTCCTCATTCAGCTACAACCAGGTAAGTATTATAAGATACAGGGACAGAATTGACTAAGGGATAGATAGGATTTTTATTTTTCATATAATTTTCCAATCAAAGTAGTTCCATTAGGTGAATAGTTAGGAGTTACTTTGACAATGGAATATCAGAAAGGGCTCAGTTTTTACTATGTGAATATTTTGGGATTTTCAAAGTATTAAAAATTGCTTGCTACAGAAACCTTAGATTTATGGAATTTTTAAAAATGAGTTGTACAGGATGAAAATATCCAGAAGGCAATTTTATTATATCTTCATGCATTGTTATTAAGTAAAATAATAATCATGAAGGTAGTTTATTTTCAGCTTTTTGATAGTGGACATCAGAAAACTGATATGCAGCTGCCAACCAACCTGGTCTAGAAGATGAAGGCGAACCACGTAGGCCTGTTCTGTTTCCAGCAGCTCCAAAGCTATTTTTTTCTCCTCTGATTCCTGTGAATACAGAGAAAGGAGAAATAAGTTTGGAAACCTATGATTTATAATCATTTAAAATATTTTGATAGAGTGAGATATGATGATATGCAGCTTTTTGCGACTGCATCACCAACGTAGTTATTCAGTAGTAATCATAATTGTTTTCCTTCATGAAATATCTGAAATTTCTAGTGAATTTCAATGAGCCTTTTATGAATTGTTGTAAAATCAGGTCACCTACATAATCTACAGTGAGATATCATTTTCTCTTAATTATTATTACCAATGCAAATATGAAACAGCTCAATTATTTGATTTTGGTCAAAACTATCAAAGGGGCTTTTGTCAAAATATTCTTGATTGTCTCACAACCTTTCTATACACCATCCCAAAAATATTTATGGACTATCCCTGGTTTGCAAATCACAATAGGAGAAGCTATACACAATATCAGTAGCGCCTTGATATAACCTATTACCTGATTCTTGCTGCTTCCAGATTGCATGGTGAAGTATGGCTCAGAATCTGGGGCTTGTTTTGCCCTCCAGTTGCTGACAGTGATCTTGTTTCGAAAAGAGCTGAGACATTTGACAGGGAGCATTTTAGAAGCTTGCTGTTGCTGCTCTAGGGACTCTGTACCGCAGTGCACCTGGCCAGGCTGTATAACTGCAGCTTTCTCAATGTCTCTCATGGCTTTTTCACATGTCACAGGTGGCAGCATGGAAGATGCCATAGGACTTGGAGTTGTTAGTTGAAACCTCAACTGGGAAAGGATCTGTTCTTTCTCAGGACTGCAGCAGGGCCTGTCCACAGAAAAACAAAGGTTTTAGAAATTTCTGTTCCATTTACTTCTTCAAAATAAAAGAGAGGCCCAAACCAAAACCAAAACTTGTATGCCTTTATATGCGTTAATATGCATATTCAGTGTAATAGTACTCATTTAAAGGCAGAATTAAATAGTTAGAATTTAAACATCATTGAAAACAAACAAGGAAATTTATAAAGGCCAACAGCATAAATAGGCTTACTAATTTTGAACATGCAAGTAGAGTTATGATTTGTCAACAGCATGATATGCAGGAATGAGATCATGCTGTCTCTAAGATAGGAAAATTTCACCCACTGACTATTGGGTATCAAAAGAAAACAAAGCAGAAAAAGCTATTGTTTCTTGATGTTGATAATCCTTGATCATACAACTTCGCAAAGAGTTTTGTGGATTAGATATTTGGCTGCAGAAATAATACGATCAGAGATGGTATTTAGCAGGTTCTGACCAGTTCTGGAGAACTGGTAGTGGAAATTTTGAGTAGTTCAGAGAACCAGCAAATACCACCTCTGACTGAAGATTTTACAGTATCCTTCCCCTGCCATGCCCACCAAGCCACACCCACAGAACCAGTAGTAAAAAAATTTGAATCCCACCACTGAATACGATCCTTTTCACAGTGATCCAAGGAGTAACTCAATCCAGCCTATTTTTGGTTCTAGAATTCAGAAAATCAACTCCAATCTCCAGTTGGCACAGAAAAGCCATAAATGCCTGCTGTTTCTTTAATCATGCAAAATGAAGTTTGGAGAAACTGTAGAACATTATAAGTAAATTGATCTTTCTCGATCAATGTGTCGATCAAACACATTATAACATGAGAGCCGTATCGTGAGAGCCATAACGGGAGAGGAAATATGTAAACATGTTTACAGTAAATCTAGTTATATTTAGACTTTTGTTCAGGAATTCAAAATTTAATATACTGTATAGCACCACTTCCTTCCTTTTCCCCACACCTCCAATTTTGTGAAAGATGGCCTGGGGGAAGGTGACTGACCCAAAGTTACCTGGCAAACCTCCATTAATTAATTAGTTGTTTGTATTTTGCCCACCCACCCCTCACATCATGTAGTAATACCAACATTATGAAATGATCATAAAAATTTATAATCCCTTGATAGGCTACAAATGAGTCTCTAAGGCAAACTATGTAGGGCATAATATGGAAATTTGTCATTACTACAGATATGTTCTGATAGGATTCTATGCTGAAAAGTAAAATATAAACAATTGTAATATTGTCCACATGCATTATAGCAGGTATCATTTAAGTGAAGATAACATGTAGAATACCATTTAATATCACTTTTTCGACTTGTAATTTCATAAATATCTATATTTGAAATTATGTCATTTTTGCAGTTAATAATATTGATTTTTCATTCCAAAAATGTTTACCTTAGTGCAAAGTACTATACTCTCTACACAAAACTAAGTCTCATCAAGTTTAGTGAAGCATTATCCAGTTTAGAACTAAGTTGTACTTGATGCCATGTACTGAGACTTATGTCTGAATAAATGAAGGAATGTAACTAAATATCATAAAAATGAATCTAACCGATTCCCAATGCAACCTTACAATATGAAAGAATAGATATGGGATGGAGGATCCTCAGAAATGCACTCTGCTCTCTCTCTTTTTTCCTTTCTATGTAGTCATCAGATTTTCTGTTCATGTCTCTTATAGATAAGATCAGCCTATGCAAAAATAAAACGGCATTTCTTTTTCCAAACTGAGTGTTACTTCCTCTTTTCTGTTTCACAATCTGTTTCATATAACATACTTAAGCTTCCTCAACTTTTTCCAAAGTCAGTAATTATTTGTTTTTACCAAAGTTTCACTTTAAAGAGCAAACCACAGTTCACAGTCAACAAGAGAACTGTACTCAGAGGGTTCCAGAGCAGCCAGACCAGATACATAAAAATGGGGACTCCTAAGTTATATAATAACATTTCAAAAATCCATTTGACCTGGATACCAGATCTAGTCTACAAAACTCCAGACAACCAATAGATGGTAGCAAAGGAATTATGTTTGCTATCCCATTCTTCCTGCACAGCATTACGGTTGTTGTTCCTGAACCTCTTCTTCTTTCTCTCTCTTTCTTCTGGATAATCAAAGAATCAGGGCAAAGAATCTGAATAAAAAGACTAAATCCAGCTAATTCCATGGCAAATTCTAGTTAGCTGAGAAATAAAAGTATCTCAGCATCAAGTATGAGAAACAGAGTTTTCGAATATCATGTTCTATTATCTCAGTGGCACAGTTGTTAGAGTGCAGTACTGCAGGCTACTTCTGCTGACTGTCAGCTGCCTGCAATTTGGCATTTCACATCCCACCAGGCTCAAGGTTGACTCAGCCTTCCAGCCTTCCGAGGTGGGTAAAATGAGAACCCAAATTGTTGGGGGCAATATGCTGACTCTGTAAACCGTTTAGAGAGGGCTGTAAAGCACTACAAAGTGGTATATAAGTCTAATTGCTGTTGCTATTGCTATTATAAGACAGCAGAAAATTTAAGACAGATTTGGAAACCACACCATAAAAAATATGCTATTGAATATACCATTTCACACCAGGGAAGCAAATTTCTTGACTCTAACCAAATTTAATAAACATTCACATCAAACCTTTATTACAATCATATACCCAAGTTATTAAATAACTTTTATGTAGGTCTATTCTCCATGGTTTAAAGCACCAAGGAAAAAATAGACCTTATCACTTTTCCAAAAAGGAAAACTACATTTGTGTAGCCACAATTTTCTGACCAAAGCATTTTTTTTTTAATTCATATTTATATACCGCCCTTCTCCGGAGACTCAGGGCGGCTTACAATGTTTGGAGCACAACCCAATGCACTCAGCAATAGCCTTCATTCCATTGTATATGCCTGCTTATTACTAAGCGGCATTTTTACAAAGTCAGCTTATTGCCCCCAACAATCTTGGGTCCTCACTTTACCTACCCCGAGAGGATGGAAGGCTGAGTCAACCTTGAGCCTGGTGGGATTCGAGCCTGCAGTAATTGCAGGCAGCTGGAACTTAAGTGCTAGGCGTTTAATAGCCTGCACCACCAAGGCTCCCCTAAGTGGTAATATAATAAATCCTATATTTTAGTCCTCCACTATTTAAGCTCTGTCCTGTTCATCTGGCCTTCAACCATGACATTGCAACAGTTCCCCAAATCCCTTGTACCTGAAGTTCTCAAATACATGCACCAGGTTGACCACTGAGGTTTCTGGAAGCTTCTGTTTCTCCTCCATCATCCTTATTCTTCTTTATGGTCTCTTACTTGGAAATTTTCTGAGAAATAGCTGCATTAAAAAAAAACTGATAGGACTATATAACCAAGTGAACAATCTACAAATTGTCTCTTTCTCTGGGAGACAAGAAAAGCTTCTTGTAAATTACATCCTATAAACAGGAAGCTTTTGAGGAAGTACTGAGGGCAAAACTGTAAGTGAAAGGATCAAAATGCAGAGCTTCACAAAATATATTTTGTCTTAATTATAATGCATTTAACTTTGCTGTTCATTTACCATTGGCTCTATCCTGATTCAATGATATATAGTTCTGTTATATTATTAAGCTTTCATTTATTTATTTATTTGTCAAAATTATATAAAATCCAATGGCATCAGAAGAGACAGGAAAAAAAGAGCTTGCCTGGGGCAAACCATGTTACAGAATTAATTATACTTGCCTAAATATTAAATAGGTTTTTACAGGGTTTTGCAGTTTATCTTTTAAATCCAGACACTGATTTGATGCATGAAAATTTAAATCTTTCGAACATGGAGGTGCATTATATGAGTACTTCAGGATATGTATATTGTTTGCATGAAAACCTGAATAGACAAACTATTCAGTAACTGTTCAATTGTCTACTAACAGAACTGTGTGAGTAGTTTTGACACAACAGATTTTGTTTTTAGAATGAAGCTACTCGTAAGGAACACTAAAAAAACCTGGAATTAAAATTAGTGGTATGTCATAGGAACATAGTACAAGGTATACTCTAATTGAAGTTGTGTTGCAAAATGAAATTATGGGGAAAGAATGAAATCTTAACAATTTGAAAAGTAAAACTGTAACCATTTTCCTGTAGGAAGCTGAGAACTGTTTACCCCCCCCAAAAAATGCTGATTCCCATTTTACAGATTGGAATGAGGACAGGCTGACCAATACAGAACTAAACTATCATGGGACACCAATAGTCTAAAGCCAAAACTGAAATATGGTTTGGAAATATGGTTTGGCAGGCTAATGGTTTTTATTACCACTATATATTCTTATTTATCAAATTTGTATAACTACTCACTTTACTGACATGATTCATGGCAGTGTAAAATTTAAAAAAATCATTAAAACAAATCTTAAGTAATCATTAAAAACAATTAATAACATACTAAAAAATCACAGGAGATTGTCCCAAAATACAATCACATACAATACAACTGTCTTCTAGGATCCCAATTACTGTAAAATACCAAGCCTGTTGGGGGGAAAACATGATTTAAGAAATTTCTGGAAGGACAAAAAGGTTGGGGCTGATCTCATTTCAGGGACAATGAGAATGATGTTCCAAAGGGCGGGTACTACAGCAGAAAAGACTTATCTCCTGATCCCACCAGATGGGACCTGTAACATCCCGTTCTGCCAGACCTAATGGGAAAGATAGATGTAACCAGGGAGAGGTGGTTCTTCAAATAACTCAGTCCCATATCATGGTGTCTTAAATTCAAAAGCAGCACTTTTAATTCAACATACATAGCACACTGGCAACCAAGATAGCTTCAAAAGAATCACTCAGCTCAATAGGTATACAGATTTATGATTATTATCTCCATACTGATGACTTCACATACTGATGATCTCATCCAACAGTGCATAGATGCTAAACTGGAGTGAAGAGAGTACAAACCTTATGGATCCCACAAAGGAGGGACTGAGGATGGGACTACTCACTCCCGATCAACATTAGTATCAGCCCCATAGAAAGGAAGAGGATCAATACAGTACAGGGCCTTCCTTCTTCAGACTCAATGAAGCCAATCCAGATGGATGTTACTATATTGTCGATGGTATTAAAAATTGCCAAGAGGTCAAGAAGAGCCAGGATGGATACATTACTCCCACCACTATGCTTCTGCCAGAGATCATCCAAAAGCATGTACAAACCTTTTTGTCCATTTGTCTCCCATGCCCATGCCTGAATTCTGACTGAGAGAATCATATGATCTGCTTCCTCCAGGGTCCACTAAAGCCACCTCATGACCACCTCATCTTCTAAAAAAGAAGATACTGGATGAAAATTATCTACTATGGTATGATCTAGCAAATGCTTCTTGAGGATGGAGCAAACCAATGTCATTACTTATTATGGGAGATGTTATTAGTACATTGTTACTATGCTGCTAATCACAGCCCTCGTGATTTCATCACACAAATGATAAATAACTCTCATACAAACACTGGTTATACTGTCATCTTGCCCCTTTTGTGATGAAATGCAACATTTCTTCTATAATGTACCTGGCATTATTACTCTCCCTTGAAGGCATGTCATTAACAGCTCACAGCTTACACAGTAAACAATGTACTCCCATCCTAACAATATTTCAAACAAGAATCTTAAATCGAGAAGCAATGAGGTGTCAAAAAACATCAAGGACTCTATACTGTTAAACATAATCACTTTTCACAGATGTCCTTCCAGGGATCAATCTGGGGTGTCTAGGTCAAAGATTAACATTTTGATATACTGTCTTAATACTTTAAAACATTAATTCTTACATTTTTTTGCTCTCCAGACCCTTTCCCACTTTTAAAAATTATGGAAGACCCTAAAAGAGCTTTTGTCTGTATATTAAAAATGTATTAAAAAGTAAACTGATGTATTTGTAGAATATTTATTTATAGAATTATATAAAAGTAACACTATTAAACCCACTAGCTACTCACGTAAATATTTTTATGAAAAAAACTGTAACATTTTTTAACAAAAAGGAGAAAAGTTTTATTTGTTTATTTATTTGTGGATGCCTTTAATATCTGACAAATAATTTTGATTTTGCAGCTCTGAGAAGATTTTGAGGGAGCCTCAGCTGTTCTCGGACATTTTAAGAAACTAAAAGAAAGGGTCCAGGTAGTCCTCAACATATGACCACAATCGAGGTCAAAATTTCTGTTGCTAAGTGGGAAATTTAAGTGAGTTTTGCCCCATTTTACGACTTTACTTGCCACATTTGTTAAGTGAATCACTGCAGTTAAATTAGCAACAACTGTTGTTAAGTGAACCGGACTTTCCCATTGACTTTGCTTGTCAGGTGACAAAAGTTGATCACATGGACACTGCAGCTGTCATAAATATGAACCAGTTGTCAAGCATCCGAATATAAATCACATGACCATGGGAATGCTGCAAAGGTTATAAGTGTGGAAAAATAAGGCATAAATCAGTTTTTCCAGTGCCCTTGTAACTTCGAATGGTCACCAAATGAACTGTTTTAAGTCAAGGACTACCTGTACTTGAGAGAAATAAATGGGTTTTGCTGCTAGTCATAATGGTCTCAACCAACATCTCCTACAAACACTCAGCTATGCCACCCAGAGAAATGAAGTATCAACAAAGGATAATATTTGTAGTTCAGGGTTGAAATGAAGGGTCCTTGGTCCTCTCTGAGTTTGCTTGTTTTCTTGCAGACGTTTCATTACCCAAACTAGGTACCATCATCAGTGCTACATGATGTTACCTAGTTAGGGTAATGAAACGTTTGCAAGAAAACAAGCGAACTCAGAGAGCATCAAGGAACCCTCCGACAAATGTAAAAAAAAATGTAGAGAAAGGGCGGGTTCAAATTTAGTTGAGTTATTCGAAAGACCGCCAGGCGTCTAAAGTTTCAGAGATTTGTCAGACGGCGCAACAGAATCGCAGCGAAGAACTTCAGTTCAAGTGTTCAGAGCCAATGGAGACAGCAAGGCGAAACGCCCCGCTGATCGCTTCGAACTATTATCCAGGCAAGAAATGGCTTCCCCCTCGGCTTCTTCTTTATAACGGATCAGTGTGTTTTACGCCTCCTCACTGCAATGGAAGCGGGCTCTCTCTCTCTCTCCAGCCAGTCCTGACCGCGATCAGCTTGAGATCAGCCAGTGCCGGGCTTGTGCGAAATGGGGGGACGATGTCAAGTCACGAGACTGGATTTTCTCAGAACCGAAGGGGAAAGTCCATGGAGATTCTCAGTCGTCCAGATCAGGGGTCTCCAACCTTGGCAACTTTAAGCCTGGCGGACTTCAACTCCCAGAATTCCCCAGCCAGCAGCTGGCTGGGGAATTCTGGGAGTTGAAGTCCGCCAGGCTTAAAGTTGCCAAGGTTGGAGACCCCGATCCAAATCTTGGTTGTCCCAAAGGCATTTTATCAGGAGGCAACTGGACTTCCTTGTTTTTTTTCTTTGAAGACTTTCCATCCAAGAAGTGGCCTCAACGACTCTCTAAAATAATACAAATGACCAGCTGCCTGCAAGGAATAGAAGTCCTTCCACTCTCCACCATCCAGTCAGAGCCGAGGAAGCTTCTTGGATGAGAAGCGAAACGTCTTCAAAGGAAAAAAACCCAAGAAAGTCCAGTTGTCTTTTGGGGAGAAAAAGGGGGAAAAAAGCACCTATGGAACAACCGCAGGGCAATTTTTGCACGGGGGACTGGGGGGCGCCACGCCAATCACTCGGCGTTGCTATGTGGCTTCTGTTTGCACAGGAGGGCATGAAAAAAAATCACTTTCATGCAAAATTAAAATAAATGCTCGCCGAAGCACTAAGGCCAAATACGAGTCAAATACATAAGAAGATACGAATTGCTCTCTTTGATGCTGCCCTCAGGACAGACGCGCGAAAATGGAGATACTGCACGGATTTTTTTTCTCCTTTTTGCTGTGGAGAAATCCGCCCAAGGGGCGGGGTCTGTGAGGAAGGATAGCATGAGATTACTCTTCCTTGTCAATTGAGTAAATATAGCAAAAAGATCCCATAGTCGCCCTCGCTCCTGCGAGATCAGCGACACGATCTTTCCCTTGTCCCGGCAATAGGAGGGAAACGCGATAGTTGTACCCTCGTTTCGTGTTCCGATTTGCCATGCGCCTTTCTACCTGTATTTTTGTCTCTATGTGGGAGGCGGGCTAAGCCAGCTGCTCCTTGCCATAGGGCGTTTGCTTCGAGGGACGTGATGACGCCAAAGCATCTGGTCATGTGACCGCGGGAGAGCGCTTCCTGGTTGGATGCGGGCGGGGGTGGGGGGAGATGGCTGACATCCCTGTGAGTTCTGGGATTAGTCCCGCCGTCGGACCGAGAATGGGACCCGGTCCGGCAGAAGGCGCGGATGCTCTTTTCGTCGCCCTGAGCGCTGGTTTCACGGTCCTCAGCCACCCGCTGCTCTACGTGAAGCTTCTGGTGCAGGTGCGGCTTGGGGACCAATCCTCCAATGCAGGTTTCGGAGGGAAGGAGATGTCTTGTTCGGGGTGTGGGGACCTGTGGATTTGCAGCCTTGATAGGTGAGGGGTGAGCGTTGAGGTCCGAGACGCCCCACGAAGGCAGTTCTTGATGGGTGTCCCTTTTTCAGGAGGCAACTGGACTTTCTTGGGTTTTTTTCCCTTTGAAGACGTTTTGCTTCTCATCCAAGAAGCTTTTTCAGCTCTGGCAGAATGGTAGGGAATGGAAGGATTTCTTTTCCTTGCAGACACATGGTCATCTGCATCCTTTTAGAGGGTCCTTCAAGCACCTGAAGGTTTATCTGTGTCCTCAGGGTCACCTGAGTAGGGCTCCTGGTTCCTGCAGTCTGCAATTTTTCTTCTGGAAATCCATTCCTACTCTCACACCATTCAAAGGATGTTCATCCCAAATCTGCAGACTTCTTAATGGGTGCTTAGCTTTTTCATCCTGGGGTCTGTGGGTGATCCATTATGAAGGGCTGGCTTTGAGAAAGCGGTGCCGATTTCCCTACAGCTCCTGTTTGGTGCAGATATCATAAAGGAATTTGGCTCCTTCGACTAGTTGCTTCCAAAAAGTCTTTTTAAAAAAAAGATGGGTGGACTTCTGGGAAGGATTAATAGATCCTAACAGATCGGTTACTGAAATTTGGGGTGGGAGGGTGAATGATGTGAAGTAGTTTGCCGTGGCTTTCTTCTGATGTTTTATTGCCACTTTCACCTCTAGAGCCCTAAGATTTACTGCTGGCTTTCCTTCCCAGCAGTGGTATGATCCTTTTGCTTTTGATTAAGTGCTTCAAATAACAATGAGATAACAGCAATAGGCATCCCTGCCTTTGGAACCATAGAGAAGATTATTTTCTACTGTCGAGTCTTCTCAAGCATATTTAATAACGTGTTTTGGTTCAGAAAAATTGAATTCAGTGCAAAGGAGAGAACTAGAATGTGTCTGGTATTCTTTTTTCCGAAGTGTCTAGACTTCAGTATACCACTTAGCACAAAAAATAACCCACAAAAGAGGTACGAGTGCTTTGGGTCTATAAATAAAGTGTGTGCATACATGCATGCACATCAGGCTAGAAACTTGGAGACCATGAGTTCTATCTCTGCCTATGGTAAACCACTTCTGAAAACCTTGCAAGAGAAGTACAGGGATTAGTTCACACAGTCACTAGGAGTTAACAGTGGTTGAAATTTTTTTTAAAAGTTAATAGAGTAGGGGTTGAGAGCAACAAGGAGTGGCCCATATCTGAGCTATAAAGCTATGGATAAAGTTCATTGGGATGGAGATATTTCCAAGAAACTGGTGTTACTTTTTCCATTTATTTTTTTTTTAGGTTGGGCATGAACCTCTACCTCCAACTGTTGGGAGAAATTTACTGGGGAGGAAAGTATTATACCTTCCTGGATTTTTTACGTATGGTGAGCATGTCCTGATTAAATTTGCCTATAGGTCTAATGAGAATAATGTAACCAACTCAAATAATGAATAAAAATATTAATACAGTGCTAACTCAGATGTTTTCCTTTTCAACAAACATGATTGTTAAGTATACTTTTCTATAGTTCTGTGTATCCACTGAATTAAATCAAACTTGCTTTTAAGTAGGAATCAGATTTGTTATTATTGTTCAGATGTATAACATACTTAGATAAATGTTTTGTTTATAATGCTAAAAATATATTTGATACGCAAAAGCAATATAATCTAAAACATTTTGTTCTTCTTGATTTAGAAGAATTTGTACTTAGAGCAAAACTCACAATTTGATCCTTAATATGTAAAAAAAATCTAGTGATAAATAAGCCATGAAAACTTTGTATTTCTATTTAGCATTTTCTTCTTTTGAGTAGGCAAACACATTTAAATGTATGGGCATGTTTTAATCATAAAGAAAAAAAATTCCTTCTTTAAAAGTCATTTTCTACAAAAAGATTTTGTTTCCATAATATGCAGCAATTGAGGATTCAGCTAACTTCTTTTTGACATATTAACTTATCTGAGAGAAAAGCTATTAGCATTTACTGATTGATATTGATTACCAATCATTTTGGAAGAGATGTGATCTCAGTTAAAAATGGAGGGACACATTTATGGCAAGTACATAACAGAAATACACAAATACAGTATAATTTGCTTTAGGGAAAAAACCCAATGATTTGCATTTATTAGTATTTGCTGTTGATATACAGTATAAAACTTTATTCAGTTAATGTAGCTTATATTTAGGATTCTTTGATAATACCGTTTTTTTTTTGCTTGCTGACTACATGATTGAACTCTTAATACTATTTTATAATCATCTTGTAGACTTGTTCTAATGAAACAGTTTCTCCTATAAATATATTTAGAGAACAAAATTTACTTTCAAGTTAGCTAAATTTAGAGTTAGCTTTACAAGCATAGTATTAAGCTATTGCAGCATTATAACATATTAAGGTATTTTTCTTTTCTCACCAGCTGTCTGAAGTTTATAGTACCTTAAACTATAAAATTCCTTCCAAAAAATTTGCAAATTATTTAGATAATAATCTAAAGCCCTTTGGTTGGAAGGAGGCAACATAGCTAAGCACGAGTTAAAGGAATGTTCATACCCTCCCCTAACACTATAAAATCCAATGTAATTCTTAAGATCACAGTTGAAACAGTTGAAAATGCAAGGTTTTCTCAGTTTTTACCATCTTAATGTCAGTGGATAGTTTAAATCCTAACATGCATTATTTTATATAGATACCCAGTCAACTGAATCATGATGAAGTAACTTCAATGTAATTTATTTGTAGCCAGGCACATTGTGGAAGTAGATGGGAAAATGGGTCTTTTCCGTGGTCTTTCTCCTCGTATCATCTCTAGCGTTTTATCTACCATAAACCGAGAACAAGTGAAGAAGGTACAGTATGTCACATATTTGTTCTCTAATCTCTTTGTGTTAAAAAGGCTACTTATGAGGCCAAATTGCATAATAAGTGTCTAAGACCAACACTTTCTCACAGTTGAAATCTCAGCGTCTGCATTTGCCTAGTTGGACTTTGGAAGGGATTCAAATTCAAAACAGCAACAACAGCAACAACCATTGTTGTTCCATAAAGCTGTTTCTTCCAACCAGTAATAGTGAAATATTTTTTAGAACCTGTTGAACTTGAAAAGCAATAGCAGTAGCTGATCTCATAGAGGAACCCCTCAACATATTGGATTCTTTTTAATGGTGTGAACTATTTTCTGAGTTCTCAGAATTTTATGCCACAGTTGCATACTGATAGCCTTCCTGAACTATATTTCTTATTAAGGTACCATCAAGTTGCTTTAGGACTATCTGAAAGTCTTTACCTTTGTGAGGATAATAAAGTGCTGGTCCTTTCTTAGCAACATTTTCTTTCCTGTGAAGACCTGTTAGTTTGTCAATCCTTGGCCTGTCTTTGACAGTGGGACTGCTAATTTCACTTTTCTAATATTTAATGACACATCCTCATTAAGAAGGAAGATGGGTTGGTCTGTCTCTTGCCAAGACAAGTTGGCCACCATCCATGCCTGCTTGCAAAGCTCCAAAACCTCAGCATTGTCTCATTCAACTATGCAGATTATCGTTTCCCTCCACTGTGCCCAATGCTTGGAAGAGAATTTCTTTCATATTTCTTCAACCAAAGTGTAGGATTGCCCATGTTGTGGTTCAAAAGCACCAGCATGCTTTTGAGCCGAACATTTTCAGAAATCTGGGTTTCCATTACTATGTTAATGCAGCAGTGCCATGACTCAAAAGAAGGAAAGCTGAAGCGGGGAGGGGGGCTGGAAGGGAAAGCAAAGTTGAATGATTCTCTGGGTTGAAGTCCTCACTCCATACTTCAGGTAGTCCTTGACTTACAACTGGTCATTTAACAAAAGTTTGAAAGCACAGTGGCCTCAGAAAGGGTGCTTGGTGGGGAGAAAAAATCTTGTGGTGGGCTGCAGAAATGAACCTTGGATTTTAGGGATCTAGTTTTTTTTCTGCAGCTCACACACTACTTCTCTTCCTTACATGGAGGGGAGGGGAAATACTGCAATGGGCTGCAGAAATGAAGCTTCAATCCTGAAGAACCTCCTTTGGCAGGCAGCTCTTTCAGCCTGTCTGCTTAAAAACCAGTGTGATTGCTCAACAACCGCATCTGGGAGAGCCGGGATTGTGGTCATTGAGCGAAGTGGTCATACAGGCACCTCACTTAATAACCGCTTCACTCAGTGTGAGATTCCAGTCCCAATTGTGGTCATTGATGACGTTCTGTGTATTGGATTATCGCATTAGTCCAGGTACAGGTTACAACAAAACAATAAATGTAATGAATGTATAGTAAAACAATCACCCCATGCACGCTCCAATTCCTTGCAGGACAAGTAAAGTACAGATCTAATAATCTCTCTTCTATTCAAATCTTGGGAGTATCATTGTTAGAAAAATCTCATATGTCACATACTATTTGTTTATCATAATCAGGTCTCTTGAGTTTATTTTCTCTCTTATACCTCAGGCCTTCCCTCTAGAAGATATGGAGCATGTTTCCAATAAGGATGATATGAAGACATCTCTCAGGAAAGTGACAAAAGAGGTGGAACTTTAAAGCAAATTTTCATTGCTCAAATATGTTATATTTGGAAAGACTATATATTTCAAAGAATAATTAAGACTGACATGAATGTTGAATCCCCAAATCTTCTCTTTTCCAGTGTGATTAAGCCCAATTTGAAAAAATGCCTCAGAGCCTTGTGAGTGGGAAAAACTATATAAATAGTATAAATTTAAGGATGCTAAGATTTCTCCTACTAATCTATTCTAATGCTAAATACTAAAATTGTTTCCTCTGATTATTTTTAATACATACAATCTTGAGGCTACTAAAAGTGCGGCCAGTCTTTTAGTGTTCAGGAAGTTTAAAAATGAACTAACACTTTAAAAAATTCCTGGAATACACTGAGTAAAACTGAAGTATTTCTCAAACTTACATAGCTTGATTTCTTTTTTCTCTTTCAACTTACCTCACCATTTGTTTGCATGGGTACTTTGGGGTTCTCTTTATCATCTTCGCAGCCTCTTTTTACAGGTAGTCCTGAAGTTATGATCATTCATTAAATGACTGTTCAAAATTACGGGGCTGAATAAATAGTACTTATGCTCAGTCCTCAAAGTTACCACCATTGCAATGCTACTCTTAGCGTGTGATCAAAATTCAGGCACTTGGCAGAACATTTGCACTTACCACTATATGGATGATACAACTCCCCCCCCCGCCCCTCCCTTATGTGCTTTTTTGGCCCCCTGTACTCAGCAACCCCAGCCATCCACTGCCCAGCTGATCTCTGTCTTGCTACTCCTGCTGCTAACCCAAGCACTCGCAACCTCACCCTTTTGCTTGACAGCTGCTAGTTGCATAAGGGTTTCTTCCCAAGATTCTGTGCAGCCATTTCCTTGTGTGAAACCTGGAGAAGAAGGGCTCACATGACCATTACTTGCCTCACAACGGGCTAGGCCAAGCATACTGTATCGGCAGTGAAAACAAAACAATAGCAAAGGTGGGGGAGTGCAGAGCAGCGGTAAGCCAAGGCTTGCTGGGATTGGGCTGGGATTTTCTGGGACGGCTGGGGCTTTGGTTGCACTTCTGAACCAGGCTAGGGCAGCTCTGGCTTCCTGGGCAGCTATAGCTTTGCACTGTATTGCTGGCCCGAGCTGGGGCAGCTGCAGCTTTGCACCGCTTTGCAGTTCAGAGGCTTCTTGCAGCCCTAGAGCCATGGTGTGCCAAGAAGCTCCTGAGCTATGCAGTTCTGGGACTATTTGCCATCCCAGGAGACAGGGTGCAGGGTGGCCAAAAAGGCATAATGGACAGTTGAAGGGAGTTGAAAGGTATGCAGTCCCTTATCAGGCTCAGAGCTAAGAGAGATCAAGCCAGGAATGGCTTGGATTGGGATGGGTCCTCCACTTACAATTGGTGGAATTTGGTTAATGACTGCAAAGCGGAGTGCTGGGATTGCTGTTACAAAGCAATGGCACTAAGCTTTATGACCATATTGCTTAGCAATGTAAATTCTGGTCCTGGTTACCATCGTAACTCAAGGACTACCTGTATCTGAATAATATTCAGTATGTGATAGTCCTATAGATCTATAGTGTAAAACAGAATGACTTAGAATAGCATAGAAACTATATTACTATGTTCCGTGTAATCCAGCAAATACTTTTTTTCAAATGAGGAAACTAAGATATTTAACAAATTTCCCATTATGGTGTACTGATTGTGAGATGATTTGCTTAAGATAAAAAAGTGCTCTATTTTTATATTTTATCAGACTTGCCATGAGATGATGATGCAATGTGTATCCCGAATTATTTCTCACCCACTTCATGGTGAGTTATGGAATCTGCCCATATGCACTTAAACATTCATTTTGTGGTGTTTTCTCCTATAAAATTATAAAATTTATAATTCAAATTAATTTTATTTCCATAAGTATCTGCACATTATGTCACTTTACCATGACCAATTTTCGGTTGATTCTGAGTGGTTATTTGTCAGAGATAGTGATGTGCAAAATGTTTCAACCTGAAACATTGTATTCAACTTGAACATAAATGATTTGGACTTGAAATAGATTTAGCCTACCTCTACTTTTCATTCAGAATTATCTATTTTGAGGTGGGATCATTTCTGATGAAGTCAAAATGAGGTGTTTCAGCAACAGAATCTTTTGCTCTGAGAAGACTCAGCACACCTTTGGCTATATTGTCCATATATTACCATATTTACCTAATAAGACACCCACCCCACCATACTAATCAACTAACTGAGTAGAACTGAGTAGAACTATTGAAAACAAAGGAATTGGCAGGACATATAAATAACTAGATGTTTCTTTTGAAAAGTGCATATGCCTTGAAAATTAGTCTGAAGATTAGTCCGAGCTTTCAAAAAGATATTTTTTGCCTGATATATTTGTTTTTAAAACTTTGCCTTCTCTTCTTTCTTTCTCTGTCCACTTAACTTCCACCTTCCTGGTGCTATTCCCTTCCCCCCTTCTTCATATCCCTCCTGTTTTTCTGTTTTTACTGGAAGTAAGGAGGTGTGTAAGTTTGTAGGTGTGTGTTTATGAAAGGAGTTTGAGTGTATAATAGTTTTATATGCAGGTGGGAAACATACTGATTTTATAATTGGATGTCCTGCTTTATGGACAATACTATAATAAGTTATTAAAATTTGTTGCTTTAGGCCCTGGCCTATATTGGAGTGGTTCCTATCAGGATCATATACAAGTATATAAGTATGTGCACAAAAGTGTTTTATTGGCACACATTTACTGAGGAGGCATTTTCAGACTGGCTTCATCTGGAATTGACAATTCTAGATTGGCAAGATGAAAAAGTTAGGCATTTCACAGGATGTTTGTCTGTTGGTATATATTTTGTTCCTATCTACTTTTCCTGTGGTAAAATGTCCTTAAATTCAGAGTCATCTTCATATCTATAAATATTATATTTTTAATATCAAAAGTAAGTAAGGCTCTGAATTCCAGGTCACTGGGAATACAAGCCACTGATATTACTTTTGCAGATAATTGTTTTAGGTTTCCAATAGCCATCTGATACATCACTGTGGGAATCCTGGGAATTCTACATTCCAGTGGCCTGTAGAATCTTTCAGTTGAAACTTCTTTTGCTATTATGAGCCAGTCAATTTTGAGATATTTTCTCAGTATAAAAATATGTAAGTGAACTACTTCTATATTCATATCTCTTGTTTTTTCTTCTGAAGTAATATCTATGCGCTGTATGGTCCAGTTCGTAGGACGAGAAGTTAAGTACAGGTGAGATCTTCTTAACATTCTATAGCTCAATCTGAGAATAATAACAAGGGGTTTTATAGTATTGCACTGGGCAGTAGTAATAAAAATATTTTATCAATATATCAATAATTATTTCTAAGAAATATAGATGTTTCTTTTCCTATTATTGAAGAACAATGGCAGCAATGTGATAATTTACTTTAGGTGAAGAGGTGTGAGAGAGCACTTCGGCCCAGATCTAATGGTTTTCCTTTGTCAACAGCAATATAATTAGTTCAGTCAAGACAATTTGGAAAGAAGAAGGACTCTTGGGATTCTTTGTGTAAGTAAGTCTATTCCAATTGCCAGCAAATTTAATTAAGCCTGAACTTGATGTGTTATTGTTGAAGATCAATTCTCATACCACTGAGAAGAATCAGCTCTTGTTCAGAACAGTCAGCTTTCCTTAAGGGTTATAATTCAGTTCAAAGTTCAGAATTGTTTATTAAAAGTGTATTACATGTGCTAATGCCTTCTGGCATTATATAAAAGAGAGAAAGAGATAATACTTGACAATTTATTGTCTCTCGTAGTCAGACACAATTCATGTTTCACATAAAAATAACAATCTCTCATAAAATAATTGGACTTGGAACTTTCTCATTCATAAAGTTCCTAGATATATTTTTGAAGAATTGCAAGACCAGTTCAAGCACAGTGAATTATTAGGACTGATTCAAACTAGGAAATTATTAATCTGTTTCTGCACTTACATTTTAATCAGTGCTAAATTTAACTAAGTTTTTTTACTTAATGATATATAGAATAAATCAGTAAAGTTTTATTAGAAAATAGACATCACTGTATTAAATTAGGAATATGATCAAATGATACATTTCCTGGTCACCTGTTAAGATTTGCATCTCATATAATAGGCTTTTCTTAAGATTCTCAATAAAATCTTAAGAGATTCTACTTTAAATTTTCTGAATGATCCAAATCCTTTCTCTAACAGCCGAAAAATGTTAAAATATTGCATGGATACTTTATAAAATGAATTGAGAGATCCAGGTTGTAGCTTAAGGCACAAGGCTAGAATCCAAAAGACCACAAGTTATGATCCTGCCTTAGGCACAAAGCCAGTTGGGTGACCTTGGGCTAATCACTCTCTCTCTCAGTCCTTGGAAAAAAGCAATGCAAATCACTTCCAAAATCTTGCAAACAGAAATGAGCAACTTAGTTTGGACTGAGAGACTTATAAATGGCACGCTGGTAGCCTTCCTCCAAAACTCAAATGAAACCAGGGCAAAACAGTATATAGAACCAAGACAAATATTAGATATTTAATTTATAAGGAATTACAATATTAAAGGACTTGTTATTGCTCACTTACTTAATAATTCCCCTTCTATTCATTTCCTATCACATTATCACTGTTGGAAAATCTTTTGAAAGGATGTAAACATTCAGGAACATGGCAATTTTATCTGCAAACAGTTTGCATGCCTGAAACCTAACTTCCAGGAATTTTTTTCCGGAAAGAGAAATGAAAGGCATAAAGAAGATAATGTTCTATCTCATGGCTAGTGAGTTTTTACACTGACAGAATGCAACATGAAAAAAGGGTCTTTTTATCCACCATATCCTTCCTGGCACAGAGTAGCCAAGAAAGGGGTAACATCTAAAGTAAATGTACTAGTATTAGCAGTTAATTAGAAAATAGGGTAGACTGTAGCAAGAATATGGCTTTCAATCAGTATGGACCCTTGGATGGTTGAGTTAGTAAAATCTATCTGTTGCAGTTAAACATTGACACATGCATAATTAGTGACTGTATTATCCTATAGATATAGATACAATACTAAATGACTTATCCTCACTTTTTGCATGCTCAAAGTTATTTACTATTGCTGAATTAATTAATACATTCATATTTATGATTAGTTTTCTAAGGCATATTGCTGTGTATCGGATTTCTTTGTTTTCTGTGCATTAACATTTGGCCTGGGGTACATTCTTTCTTTTCTTTCCTCAATGTGCATTAGAACATTGATGAAGTCCTAAGATCTTGTATCTTTCATTTTCTTACTACATGCCTTAGGACTTGATTCCAAATACAAATTTCATATGTATGATCTTTACATACTTCACTATTATTATTTTCTAAACTGTATGAGGTTAATTTAAGAGTATTGTTATTTAATATTTTCTCTTTTCTTTTCCCTCAGTGGTTTAGTTCCTCATGTCCTAGGTGATCTTATTTTTCTGTGGTGTTGCAACCTTCTGGCTCATTTTATCAACACTTACGCTGTGGATGACAATGTGAGTGATGACCTCCTTAATTTTATTGCACTCTAAAATTTCTTCCCCAAAGATCCGTTGCGGTGTAGTTGGCTGCTCCCAGCTAAGGGGCACATTCATACCTTAGCCATGAAAATTCATTTTGAACCAGTTGTACATCCTCAGTCCAATCCACCTCATATGTGTGGTGGTTGAGAGCATAAATATACATCCCCAGGTAGGCTTCCATGCAAGCCTGGGAGAAAAGGATATAAATCTATTAAATAATTCATCATGATGTCAAGCAAGAAAGTGGATTGAAAGAAACCAGAATTTCACAAGTTTGATTATTATTGTACAACAATCATTTCCTTCTGGCCAATTTTTCTTTTTATTTGTTTTATGCTGGCAGTTTTCCCATATTCACTTATTTTTTTTACAGAAAGTAAACTAAGTCTAAGGAAAAACAAAACATACCAAACATTGAAAGCTATTTTCTAACTAATAATAAAATGTGGTATTTCTGGTTATTAATAAGATTCAAATATTACACTTGGTTTGGTGTGACTAAAGTTAATTATAGTCAAGTAGGGTCTTATTCTAATCTTTTGACTTTTTTCCTAATAAAATTATAGTTGCATTGGTCCCCCCATCTCTTATGATGCCATTCCTTCTGAGGGTCAGTTATTGATGAGATTGCTATTGTGTTAAGGCTTCTGCCATGCATGTGCCTTAGCAAGAGTTTATTGTCAAGTGTTTTCCTGTATTTATTTAACATGTATGTTGCCCTGGTCCCCAAGAAACTTTGGATTCGGATTATTGTTTTTTCTTACAGTTCAACCAAGCTTCTGTCATTCGGAGCTACACTAAGTTTGTGATGGGGGTATGTAAGATTTGTGCCTTTTGAAATGTGTATAGTTGCATGTTCCTGATTCATGGCTCTTGTCGCTCCTCCCAGGCTTTTATCTCTAATATCACGGGAGTGCAGTTTCCAGCCAGCATGGCCAAAGGCAATTCTACTCCCTGAATTGGGGGGGAAAACAGAAGTCTTGGCAGCACTTTTCCAACTAACAGATTTTATTAAAAGGTGTAAGCTTTTGTGAGCTGTGGTTCACTTCATCAGATGTTTGAGTGACTTGATATATATATAATATAAAATGAGATGCTGGGAAAGAGAGAGAGGAAAGCAGGTTGATTACACAGATGAAGGTTTAGATGTGAGACAGATTACAAATACCTCATCAATTGATAATTGTAATATGTTTTTAAAAACCCGTTGTGCGGAGCTCTTTTGAGGCAGCTTGAAAATTTTTGATCTGTGTGAGTTCAGCAACCTCAGAAAGTCTTATCAAATACAAATGGTTACAGGAGGCCAAGCCTTTTCCTTTCAGGTCTCTAGTTGGATGGTTCAGTTCCTTGTGATTTGAGATCTGATAATGGAGAAATTGACTTCTGTCCCACTCCTCTGATACCCTATCCAGCCTTGTTAGTGTTGGTATCAGGTGCCAGTGCTGAGCAAGCAGATGGGGAGCAGCTACATGTAATTGGAGTTCAGGTAGAAAAAGAGTCAGCTCCCCATGAATTCTTCTCTCCTTACCCTTATAAGTCCTAGCTAGTGATCCTAGCTAGCTAGTGATGGCAGTGATCATTTGTATCGCAGGCTTTATTTAAAAAAAAGGAAAACACTACTATAACCTGGAATAACTAAAGGCAATATCAGTTTACATCTCAGTTGGCTGGGAATGAGACTAAAGCAACATCATGCTGGTCTATCTTTTCAGAACAGTTGGTGAGAAATCTTTTGCTGCAATTAATCGGAACTGAAGATATATTCTGTTTTCCAGATGTACATATCAACAGAAAAGTGTAGCTGCAATATACTAAGTACTGAGGACTCTTTTAAGTGCAGGCTTTTTTTTATTTACAATTGCTTCTGTGGCCCACTGAATTGGTTATATGTATATTACTGTAGTAATATGTAACCCAATTCTGGTAAAAAAAATAGTAAACTTGTTCTTTCCTATTTCTTTTGCACAAAATCTATTTGCTTTTTTTTTGCTTAACTGTGAAGAATAGAAGGAATACCTCAGATATTTCTTTGTTACAGATTGCTGTGAGCATGTTGACATACCCTTTTCTTCTTGTGGGTGATCTCATGGCAGTGAACAACTGTGGGTATGTGATATTAAACCCCACCCCCACTCCAGCAAATACAACTTAATCTCTCTAGTGTAAATTTAGTGGGCTTCCTGTTTGGCAGAATTACTCAATAGTCTCAGTTTCCTAGATAAAAGACTTTAAGTCTTGTATGCATAAAGAAAACCAACACTACTTTCCTGTCTTCTTTGTCAAGAAAGAAAAAAGAACTAAAGAGAGAGAGAATAGACTTTAATTTATACGGATAGATTTGGAATCAATGAAGGAAGAAAATAACTGGTTTGGTTGTATATGTGTCTGGGTTGTTTTTGGGGCAAACATTTTTATCAACTACATGCATTTTTAGTTTAATAAACATAAAGCATATACATTCTTTTTTGCAAGTATGTTTCAAGTTTATAAACATTGACAATTTTCAAATGACAGAAAATTAACGAAGAATTTCTTATCCTATAAATTTGTGCAATAACTATAGAATGCACAAGTAATACATTTTGCAGATAACTTCCTTTCTTTTTTATTATAATTTATTTTAGAAGTACAGTTAGAAACATGATAAGGGAAGAATGAAAAGAGAAAAAGGAAAAATTAATAGAAAGGGAATTTACAGGCCTTATAAAACCAGCTATAACATTTCAAAATTGTATGTTATACGTCTGCCTGCTGCAGATCAATGTAAAATACTTAGTATTTTAGTTCAGTCTTAAAATTAGTCAATATTAAAGTTTGGTAAGTATATAATAATTGGCAACCATATTCAGTATGAGTCAAATTATAAAATATAGACTGAGATTTTAAAAATTGAAAGCTCTGCCTAATCCATAAAATGGGTATATCTAGCACATTGTAGAAACATTTATTATAATCTCATATTAGGAAAAACTCAAGGCAGTTTCTTTCTAAAGCAAAAACATGCTTTTTTCTGTAGCAAATAGACTTGTTACCATGTATGCCTTTCTTGTTACTTTCTCTGTCATGTATATGTTCTCCTCTGACAGCTTTCTTTGCTATGTAGGTTACTTGCTGGGCTTCCTCCATATGCCCCTGTGTTCTCTTCTTGGATTCATTGTTGGAGACACCTTAGTGCTCAGGTGAGCATCATTCTTTCTCTGAAATGTATATTGGCCCATGTAAATAATTCCATCTTTCTTTTTTCTTTTTTTACTATTTCTTACCTTATTCTGTATTACACGCACATAAAATAAAGCAGCAGACAAAATTGTCCTCTTGTTCATTATGAAAAAGATTGCCTTCCCTCACCTTATTTTTAAATTTTTTTCCTTTCCTTTCCTTCTTTGAAAGCTTCTTCAGTCTTTTCCCACTGAAGGGAATTTACAATGCATGGATTCTTTATATGTGTTATATTAAGTAGAGATTTAATATATCGTAGAGCTGGATAGCTAAAAATGGATAGATATCTTGAAATCTGGCAAGAAAAGGTGGGGATCCAGTTTTAAATTTTGCTTTGCTTCTTCTAAAAAACACTATTTTTTATTGAAGATAAAGACTTTTTAACTTGCCTGTGCATCAAAACATTTTAATAACTTTTTATATATTAATTGGTTCCTGTTTTCTTTCTCCCCTTATATTTTTAACACTTGAAATTATTAGTTGCATTTTTCTAATTGTATATATCTGTTGCTTTATTTTAATCCAAACCATGACATTATTTGTCTTTATATGCATTTTTTTATTTTCTATAATATTAATATTATCAGTTCAATGGTGTTTTTCAGCATGTATTAAGAAGTGCAAATAGGAATATTCTATGTCTTTATTAACTTCTTTAAAAAATAGAATTACAACATCATCAGTGTCAGGGTTCTGATCAATGCCCTAAATCAGGAACCTCAAGCCATTTCTATAAAAAAAATCCAACTGTTTACTAGGAGCACCATGTCGGCATGATCTAAATCAGGGGTCTCCAACCTTGGCAACTTTAAGATCTGTGTACTTCAACTCCCAGAATTCCTCAGCCAGCATTGCTGCCTGAGGAATTCTGGGAGTTGAAGTCCACAAGTCTTAAAGTTGCCAAGGTTGGAGACCCCTGATCTAAGTGAAGCCAGCTCTGACTTTACCCAGTTCACACCTTGCCTCTGACCCTGTTGCCCCCTCTCCCCAAGGTGTGTCACCAGTCACATTGCCCAACAAACAATTTCGCAGGTCATAGAAGTCACTCCAGCCATTGTGGGTCTCTGTGGAGATGGCCTTGATTTTGGCCAGCTAGGCTGTGTCTTGTTTTGACTGAGGTGTGAATTCCTCAGTTCAGCTATGAGGCGCAATTTTCCAACCCCCTGCCTATGGCAACTTGGGAGCAGGTCAAGAAAGCTTTGCGAGTTGACAATAAGAACATATTATCAGATGACAACTTGATTCTTGCAGGCTTTGAATTCTGCTCATTTTTTCTCCCCCCTATCATTTGTTTATGCATACTCTAATTATATATTTTTTGTCTAAATAGAGGCGTCAATCTACGATTTTTCTTATGTGTCATACTAGTATTCTCCATGCAATAAGATCTCATTCTTCTTTCCTCTCAAAAGTTTATACAAATTTCATTCATGTGCAGAGGGGAAAAAAACCAGAAATATTTGAGAATTAAGGTTGTTCATTGGAAGGAACAGTGTTTCATTTTCATGTCTAGTAATCTTGGATAGATTTTTGCAAGTGAAAACAGTTTTTGTGTTGCCTATGATATTTGCAGTATATAATAAAACCTATAGAACTATATCACATTATTGTTAGTCATATCCATTTGTAACCATTTATTAATACAGTATATTTGTTTGAGAAACAAAAAATGACACTTTTTAAAATAAACTTTAACAATGTATCTCAATCAGTATCCAAGGTTTTCTATTCATCAGACATAGCAAGAACTGGAAACTGATTTTACATTCAATATAAATCTACAAAAAAAGCGCATTGTGGTACATTTGAGAAGTTTCTCATTCTATTGCTCCGGCTCTCGTAACAAAAAAGCTGTATGTTTTTTAAATTGAGTTTCTGTAAAACCTTTTAAATACCACTGTTCAGAACCAAAGAGTTTTTGATTCCCTGTCACTGAACCTTGTTCACTTAATGTCTTTCTGTCGTGCTGCCTAAAAGGAAAATAAAGAGTGTCTTAAAAGCTTCTAAATAGCTAGTATGGAGAATTATTTTGCCCTCATGAAGGCTTTGGGAAGCTTTCATTTGAAATCCTACTAGGAATAGAGAAGAAACAGATCAGACATTAAAATGGTGGGGAGACCAAGGTTGCCACTGAAAATAAATTTGTGCTCCATGTGAATGGAATCTCTAGGCAATTTCTTTCCTCTGGCTGACATCATCTTATAGTAGCATTATATTTGCTTTCTTTCATCAATATTCAAAAAGTTACAATTTTTGTCCAGCTCTCCACATTTTTTTTACACAAATATATTCCCATGCTCTCTGAGCCTGAAGTTTCACTGCCAGGTATTGTGGTCTCTCTGTCCCTGTGATTATTGCAGTTCTCAGTTGATCAGCAAGAAGTTGCAACAGATCTTAATAAACCAATTTGTATAACATGTTCCTCTCCTTTCTCCAGGGGCAGCTCTTCAGAGGTTCCAGCCTACTTTTTCGTAGAGCATCCACACCAGCAACTTTTTTTGTTGACTAATGTGAGAGACAGAAGCAAACTTAGATCCTTGTAGAAGAGACTCTAAAACGGCTTGTTTTTACCATTCTTTTTCATTTGTAAAATGAAAGGCTTTCAGCAGTAAGAACAGCTCATTTCAGTAAGCTTGACAACAAAATGTTCAGGTATTTCTGGCTAGATCTTGCCTGCCAGATGAAGGGAACAGTGCTGGTCAGACCTTAGATCAAAGGGCAGCCTGAATAATGATAACTTTTCAGGTTTTCAAGCATAGTCATGGTTTTGCAGGATACAAGAAGCTGATTTATCTTTTTCCCTAAATAAGATCTAAGGTGGAATGCAGATTTCCCCCATTTAGTACCATTAGAGAAAACCGCTTAAACTTTATCTCTTTATCAGTTTTGGTTTTTGCCATGTAATTTAATCTACATATTAAATCCAACTGATGTTGGAATACCTTTCATTCCTAACATTTAGCAAAACCAAAAAACCCTTAATACTGAATTTTTAATCATGACATGTATAAACCTGGTTGTTTAGATTTTATAATATCTCTAGACAACTTACTTTGCATCATCTATTTTAAGTTAAGTATTTGACAAAGGCACTTAAACCCTAGCGTAGAATGGATTATTTACATGGATCTATCCAGAATTTTTTTTGTTTAGTATTGATTACAAATTTAAGCTCGATACAGGTAGTTCTCAACTTATGACCACAATAGAGATCAGAATTTCTGTTGCTAAGCAAGCAAGTTATTAATTGAGACGTGTCCATGATCTTTTTGTGATGATTGTTAAGTGAATCAATACAATTGTTAAGTGAATCATGCAGTTGTTAAACAAATCCAGCTTTCCCTATTGACTTTTCTCATTGGAAGCCAGCTGGGATGGTTGCCCATGGCAATCACATGACACCCAAAACTGGTTGCCAAGTCTCTGAAATTTGATCACCTGACCGTGGGATGCTGTGACGGTTATAAGTAGGAAGACCAGTCATAACTCACCTTTTTCAGTGCTGCTGTAACTTTGAAGTCACTAAACGTATGTTTGTAAATCAAGGAATACTGTATGTTGTGATTTAGGAAGAATTCTGTGATAATGAAAACTGGGCTACAGAGCCCTTAGTACAAGAAAATGTCATGTATGTATGATAATTGAGTTGTGGTAGTTCTCATGTCATACAGAGACATTCCAAATGTCAGACAGAAGACTTTTTTGATATTAAGATTCAATACAGCTGCAAAGATAATACATCTGACAATAACAATTATCAAGCCAGGCTTTGGGGGTGATTTCTGACCAAAGTAAAGTAGTAAGAGCCAAGAAAATGACTTTGCTGAATACCATGGGCAGTATTTTTCCTGATCAGCAATGTTGTATAAATATGAAATAATGTTGCACTATATTACTGATTTTATTTTTTGATAAAAACTTGGTTGGGTTGGGATGCCTACTGCAGGTCACTTATTCCAGCTAAGCAGCATTTGTAATGTGAACACTTAACTCATTAGATCATAGTTAGCTTTTCTAGTATTTACTTCAGATTGTAAGTTTACTGATTCAAAATTCACTAAATACAGTTGGAATGGCTTTTGGACAAACTGCTACAGGATTGCACTACTAAGATAGTTTTTACTGCTGAGCTTTTCCTAACATTTAAACGTTTAAATGTTTAACATTTAAACGATTTGGCCTTACTTGCAATTCCTACCATCAAATTACTCATTATATTACTTTTTGCTACAAGGAGATCTGTCAATTAATGTGAGTCCCACTTTTAGCAGCTTTGCAAACAGCATAGTAAATTTATATTTCTGGTGAAGGAGTATCTTTTTTACCAATTAAATATTCTTGCCTGCTGACAAATTGTCATATTCAGATTACTTACTCATGTGAATAGTCTTAAATAGAGCCAAAGGAAGACTGAGTACTGTAAATGAAAGTGAGAATTCATGTGGCTTCAGTTCGAAATTTTATACAGTTAAATCATGCATATCACAAAGGTAAGAAAAAGCTATTTTCAAATTACAATCATGCAGAAGATACCACAGAGGGAAAATGGGAAATATGCTGCTTTGTCTTTTTGGTGCTACTGTTTAAAAAACCTGAATTGATGTTGGTCATGGGGAAGCTTAACTAAAGAATAAAAATGTAACATTGGGATTCTGAAGTACACTAATTCATTGTGCAATATTAATACTGAAAATGTTGCTTAGCAAGCTGTGTTCCAGCTTTATCTATGCACAGAAGAAAGTCTTGTTTCCATCTAGTGTTGCTGTAAATAGAGCCAGTGACTCCATCCCACTTAACTTTGGTGATAGGTTTTATGTTTTCTGCATGTGCGTGTATGTATTACTCAGTAATTCCCAAATGGATCTGAGCTGGCTTCAGGAAAGCATTGAAGTGCTTTCTGGGTCAGGAGCCAAGTGCATTAATTTTGTAACTTTCATACAGTGAAGTATGGTATGTCTATTTTGTCATTATTTTTCTTGGTATTTTCTTTTAACCCAGAAAGGAAAATATTCAAAATCTCTTGCTTCAGAAAAGTTGTAGGAATTCTTTAAAGGGATGAAATTTGTCTTCCAAATGCAGTGGCCCAGAACTTTTATTTTATCATCATAATCTTTTGAGCCAATATATTTGTCCTGATGATTTGAGGATTACATCTGAAAAATATATTGTGTAAGCATTTGGCACAATTTATTGGGGAACGGTTTTTATGGAATCTAGAAATGCAGGTGTTTCCATAGCTTCTGATCTTTGCCAAAATTTTAAAGTTGTTTATGTCAAAGTAAATGTACAGTTACAGCAAATTAATTCAAAGCTTACTTGACATCTGTTTGAAAATAAAATGTGAAAATAACCTCAACTGCATTAATATTGCTTGTTAATGTAAATAAGTAAATTAATTCAAACCTTATTTGACATTTTAAAAATAAAATGTGAAAATGACATCAATTGTGTTAATATTGCTTGTAGGTTTGTAGTTTTTATCTTTTAAATACAGCTGGAGATAGTCAAGAAAAAAATTTGCACATTTGAAACTAGTTCCTTTTGGTATCAAGTTGAGAATATAAAATCCAGGTCTAAAAAGCAAGCAAAATGTTTTTCATTCTATCCAAACCATCTTAAAATGGTACTCATTCCTTGCCCTGAATTAGATATCATAGCTGATGGTATTGTTTTCAGATAAAGATAAATGAATACAGAATACAGGCCAAGAAAGAAGTGAAATTTTGAAGACATTTTTTCTAAGTAATAGGGTGGCCTTTTTTCTTAAATTCTTTAGCAAGTAACTTCTAGAATGTAGATTATTTTAAAGAGAATGATGGTATTTGGTATTTGATTCTCTTGCAATATTCCTTTATAATAAAGATTGAAATCGGTCCTAGCTCTTATTTTATTTATTCATTCATTCTTATCCATGCTATTTTTGGACAAAATTTTAAGTCAAGGTTACCCCTTTTTATTTAATCTTTAAAATCTCTTAGTGTGCTTTTAGTTTTGTCAAAGCTGTTAATCATAAAATGTGCAAATTGAGCTCAGCCATGATGTAGTTATGTTTATATAAGTCAAGGCTAACTACATGAACTACTTATCTTTTAAAGATGCCAGTTTATGACATACTTACATAGATTAAATGCTTTATAATTAGGAGCACAATTCTATTTATATTCACTCTGAATTAAATTCTATTGACTATGAGTAGCTCCTATGAAAGCACATACTGTTATAAGCCAAGTATGAGTTGATAAAACCCCAGTGAAGGTCATACCTGTGTCATGTAATGACTCATTAACATTAGACAAATTATTGTCTCTTAGCCTCAATCAGTACCCACTTTTTGAGTCAGAGGAGAAAAGTGACATACTTAATGAACAAGGTCACCATAGGAATGATTAAATGGGGATTACTAATGCTTTATATATGGAAAGCTTTGAACAGTACTATTCCATAAACAGTAATTTTTAAATAAATCTGATGGTGGTTTTACCCTTCTTTAACTGGATGATGACTATCTAAGCAATACCTATAAGAGCCATATTAATTTTTAAATTAAACTATACAAGTGGTATTTTTTCTTTCCCATGCTGTTTGAGATTTCTTAGACTTCCATCTTTCGCCACCTTCTGTCCTAATTTATCCCTTTAAACTAAAGGCCAGTACTGAGTTTTGTTCAGTCATTGCATTTTGAAAATAGTCTTATCGTCATTACGTGACAAGATATTCCCCATCTATTGGGATAACTTCAAACTAATGACAGACTATGACTAGATACAAGGCAGTTTCATATGGCTAGTCTGAATGTTCTCCTAATTCTCCCAGTCTGTTCTCAGAAGCATTTGATATATTTTACAATCTGCTTCAGAGATGATGCATTTGCTTTTTTTGCCAGATCCTATTCTTGTTTGGTTGGGAGAAGAGGGATATATCAATTTCTGCATTTTTGTGTTCAGTCAACTGGCAAATTGCTGACTGATTTGGTTGTACAACTGAGTAGTGTATTAATAAGACAACAGAGGGCAGACGGTATTAAAGTTTATTTTTAAATTCAGCAAAGGTAAAGAGTTATTTACTCAAATTCAGAAAGTGAGTTGATAGCAGATCTTTTTCAGATTCATTCATTCTAAAGCCAACAAAAGCTTATACAGTATTGTTTATTATTAAATTTAGCTGATCGGTTTGTACTCCAGGCAGCTTGCAAGCAAGTATAGCACAGGATTTAAAATGCAATTTAAAAATAATACAGAATATTGTAACTATTTTAATTTTTAAAACATACAATTTTAGATTGAGAATCAACAGTTAAAACAATTTTAAATTGAGAATCAAAAGTTAAAATCTATTTAATAAATAGATATGAATTACTCCTCTGGCTCTGTAGGGGGTAAATATTGAATTTACACAGTTACTAAGCTACTGTACTATGGGTTCATAGTTAGGATTGCATAATATGGTGAGCCAAATAGCAATCACACGATGGCTTAGCATTATATGTGAATCCAACAAAGATGGCATGAAAAGACTGCTCGGGGAAGGTTATATCATAACTGGAATGCCACTGCTTAGAGATTATTTCCTCTTTTTTTGGTCATCCATCTCTCATTTGCTGAGGGCACTCTATGAAGAATTTCTGAATATCTCAGAACTGTGTGGCAGGAGGAATCATTTTCGGTAATTTGAATCTTAAAACTCCACTGCACTCCACCAAGAACTTGGCAAACAACTTGGATGAAGTGGTTCTTTCTAAAAACCCAGCTGTGCTTGTGGTAAGACCAGCACAGACTTTGCTGGGTCGAGGAGCCACCAGTAGTAGAACGATACCTCAGATCTACTAAAACAGGACACATACAGCTGAGGCCTCATTTCCTTCTTCTGATCGTTACCTATTTTTAGCATAATACAGCTGTTTTGAATTTTGAGAACTATTTCCTTGAGCAAAGTCACTAAGTACCTCCTGCTTTGTAATTCTTCAGCCTTTCTCAGGGACAAACTGTGGCAAGTGGTTCACTTATTTAATATTCGTGGTGTATAATTGTGTCTTTCTCTTGTATTTTGCTTCTATCTTGAAGGAGGGCATATGCCTGTCTCCCTTTTTGTTTGTTTCCTGTGTGTTTTATATCTAGTTCCTTTTGGAGATAATGGTATCATCTTGAACAGCAAATGATTTTCCATTTCATCTCCCCACCCCCAGCATTATGAAGAGACCGCTGTTTTCCAGAAAATTGTAACTGAGAAGTATTAATCTTCCAATTTTTCAGTGTATTTTTTGTTATTTTTCAAGCAGGGTTCTTAACAAAAAACATAGTTCAAGTAAAAGTTTAAAGCAACTATGGCTTTAATTCTCAAAGATGAAGTTTGAGAAAATGATGTATAATGGAAGAAAAGAGTTTAGTTGCTCATCTTCCCCCAAAAAAAATTGACCAGCACAGTCATTAAATTATTCAAAACACTTGAGTATCTATGTCAGAGCATACCTAGAAAGGTTTATACTTTTGAAGCTTGACTCAAGCAAAAGGTGAGATAAAAAGTTTGAAATTTGCTCACATTACAAGATTTCATTTCCAAGTTTTGAATCAGAATTTAAAAGTTAAGTTTTCATTGTAGGTGCTTTCATATCAGTGGGTCCTGGCATCCTTTCATTATATTGTGGTTTGTTTGTTTGTTCTTGTAAAAAAATAAGATATTAATTCTAAAAGCTGTTTAGCTGCTACCATTGCTCCTCATGGTTAGAAAAAGATACAAAATTTTGTTGCAAACTAATGGAATGCATTGCAGAAAGTAAAAGCCATCTTGGCAGACTTGCAAGATAAGCCCACCTCTATAGATTTGCAATTTAAAATTGAATCAACTCTTGATTCTGTGAGTCAGGATTTGGCTATATGTACTCACCTGTAAAATCATGCTGAGTCCTTTAAGATTAAATCTCTCACAATTTTAAGTATTTGTCATGCCTTTGAAGCTTCAGCAGTTCAATGATATCCTGGATGTTTTTAAACTTTAGACTTTCTCTGTCACAATGTACAAATGCACCATTCATAGACATTCATACACACAGCCAAACTGTAGCAAAAAATAATTTCATAGAAGCCATCTGGTGTCAGGCAATTCAAAATATACATAAGTTCAATAACAACAAGAACATACCCACACAAAAGGAAGGAATATCAGGCCACCAAAGCTGAATAGCCACAGAACATTGCCAACTGGATCAGGAGTGGACAAATCAAGAAACCTTGAGAGTAAAAAACAGAATGGAGTATCTGGGAAAGTGCATGATTGGTTGAACACCTAAATAGAAACTTTAGTCCAGGCTCCACTTACTAAACACTAAATGTCAGTGTTTAGTCACTGACTAAATGTCAGTGGTGGGTCAATATCAAAATTGTGAAATCAAACATTGATACTGATCTAGGGTAGATTGGCAAGCATTTGAGTAATCACAATATTTGGCCCGTGAGTCTAGGAGCAAATATGTTTCAGATCTATCTTGATTGTCTAAAGTGTCGTTCTATAAAGGGGGTGACAACTTCCCAAGCATCAGGCTCAGGTAGCTTCCCTGTATAGGATTAAAGTGGCCTACTGTGCAATGAAGGTACTTTCCAGTCAGGAGAAGAGTGTGTAGGATATGACTGAAGATGATGCAGTGTTGCTTGCTAAACAGAGGAGCCATTATTGATGACGTGGAGCACGCCCTTGGCCTAGAGTGATAGGAATGTTTGCTTTCCTCTGCTCCTGTTGTACAGTGCCAGAGCAGGCAGCACGTAGACAAGAAGACAACAGATCCCAATAGGAGGGGAACAGAGGAATAAGCTTCCCACGAAGGGCATGACTGGATTTTGGCGTACAAACAAATCGGCAGTGAATAGCTTGCTATCCATTAATCCCTAGTCTCCTTTCTTGGTGTTTCATTTGGAGATGACATTAGGAAGCCCATAATCCAGATCAATTCTTGAATGCTGAATTCAGAGTGAAAGTGGCAGGCATTGAAATCATGTCTCAGGATCAGGACAAATTATGTGTAAATTGCAGAGAGATTTTTTTAAGAAATTTAAGATAAAAATTATAACATAAGGATAAGAAGCAAAAAAGAATACTTGTGTACAAAATTCCTTTTTTTCCCCCTAGAATGGAATGGCTCATGCATTTCCAGACAGGAAAGAAATTTATTGTAAAAGTAATTATTTCTTATTATGATAAGTGCACTTCTGGAAATATGTGAACCACATCCAAAATATGCCAGACATCCCATTCCAAAAGAAAAAGGGGCATGTTCTGGGGCCAACCATTCCTTATCGCACAACTTTTTTTAATGAAAATAAAAAGCTATCAACTAGAAATGACCTGGTCTAAATAAAAATGTAGTCACTATAGATTTGAAGTTTCTATATGATCATGGATCTTTTGGACCATTAATATAGTCCATATTACAAGGTTATATGAGGAAAAAATGAGGAGGGATCCCAATATAAATGCAAATTTGTAATAGGAATAAAATAACTGAGGGACTGAGAGAGATTGACTGGCTCAAAGCCACCCAGCTGTTGCTCATGCCTAAAGTGGGACTAAAAGTCATAGTCTCTTGTTTTCTCAATCAGGAACCTTAACCATTAATACTAAACTATCCTTAATATCTTAATAGATAGGCACATTCACAGTGGCAGGATGGAACATTATGCTAATTTACTCGCAAGTTTTAAAATTGTTCCACATATTGGGCCTAATCACAAACCTACCTACTGTTTTTTATATTAATAGGCAGATACATGGATCCTTTTAAGCAAGAAACAATATCTAAAACCTATAGATAGCAGCATAAATGAGAATATTTTTCTGCCTCTATTATTATCTAGATCAGAAAAGAACCCACGGGTGTCAAACTTGCGGCATCACATTACTGTCATGTGATGTGGTGCGACATTTATCCCATTTGCAGAGCTGGGGTGGGCATGACCTACACGTGATGCATCCAGCCCATGGTCCGCCAGTTTGACACCCCTGCTCTAGTCTATTAGAAGCTGAACTATCATTTTTTGGCTAAGCTGCATGAGGGTGATGGAAACTGAAGGTTCACATTCTTAGGGAAGTGTAGTTGAGTTTGAAATTATCAGTTTTGTTCATTCAAAATAGTAAAGCAATTCAATTTCATTTAATGCCAAGAATAATTTCAGTTTTCTCATACATACCAGATTATTCTGCTAGACAAAAAAGGAGAAAAATGAAATGTGAAGAAGGTGAAATGGAGAAAGATGCCCAAATATTCTTTCTCTCAGCCATGAAAATCTTGGTGTATTTCTTACTGTTATTCCTTATTCCTTAAAAAATCTTTTTCTTTAAATAGAAGAAATTTATCTTGCCTTTTCTGACAATAGTTATTATAAGCAATACTGAGCATTACATTAGTATTTTAAATGATCAAACTATATATGAGAGGCTCAATTTGAGGTACAGAGTACAAGATGTGGACAAGAGTACAAGATAATGTCTAAATCTGGGAATCACAAATTCTGATAATTTGTCATGATCAGGTATGAAAATTTGTTTTCTTACAAAATCATAGTAAAACAACTTCATGTCAGATTCCAATCCAAGCAACTAACAAAGGGAAACTAGGCTTCCTACTCAAAATAGAGGATTTAGGACTAGTCTATCCATAGGTGACACAGGATATAGAGCTAGAAAATGTGAACATTGAGTCTACTATATGGGATTTGTTTTTGATAACCTCACAATCATTGCTTTTCATAATGACTTATTAGATCTACTGAAATAAAAGATATTTAACAGGCATTCTGGATCCTTGAGTGCCTGGTAATTGTTTCTAGTCTAGGTCATCAAGAGAACTTGGAGATTGTGTAAGCTTGTTGGATAGTGGGGGCATTTGCAGGTTTGTAGCCATTTGCTAAGCACGGAAACTTGGAAAAATGTCTTATAGGAACAGCTGAAAGATGTGATAGGACATGCTCTTCTAGCTAGAATGTCAGGGAAGCATCACCATATGGCTGACCGGTTTTTGCTAGGCATACATCCTAGACCCTTCCTTGGAGTAGCAGCAGTGGGAAGAAAGTTACTTGAATAGGCTACTGAGTCCCTTAATGCAGGGGTCCTCAACCCCTGGTCCATGGCACAATATGGGGCCATGGCCTGTTTGAAACCAGGCTGTGCAAGCAGGCAAGCTGACAAGCACGCAAAGCTCCATTTGTGCAAGTAGCGGGAGCACGAACAAAACCATCCCCTCTCACCACCACTGCCAATCAGCGGAGCCGGAAAGGGTGGGACTGCTGCCTTAAAGGGTCTCTTTTCAGTATGCAAAGAAAAGAGGGAGCAGTTGTTCAGCTTTGCAATGAAAAGCGGTTCCTTCATTTGATCCCCATCCCCACTTTTTTCATTCTTCTCTTTGGGCATTCTCCTAGTCAAAGGGTGGACTTCCTTCTTGTAAAAGATGCACTATCACCACCCACTATGCTTAGTTTGAACAGGAAACTCCAGGGCAAGGGAACTCTTAGTCAGGCCAACACCACAAAGATCTAGAGCAGTTCTAGAATGAGAAAAAAAAACAACTCTCCAGATTCTAGGTAATAACTGATTCACACAAACTACCTAGGTCAGGGGTGTCAACTTCGGAAATGTCATGTGACAGCAACGTGGCACAGCAAGTTTGACATCTGTGACCTAGATAAAAAATTAATACAGTAATAGTATATTAAAAGAAGATAGAACATAGGAGTGAGAGGTTTAAGCATAATACAAAAAGAATTTTATAGAAAAAAACTTCTCTGGTGAAAATCAAAAACTATGACATTTGTGTTCTAACCATTACCAACTAGTGGCTTCAGTCTGGCTTTATTTTAATTTTATTACAGTATTACTACTATCCTTCCAAGTAAGGAATTGGTTTAACTGTGTTAAAATGAGTCCCAGTTTTACATGTATTACATTCTATGATTTGTTTTCAATCCCAGATTACATGTTTTGGGACTTGTATGCCATCCAGAGTTAAATGATTGGAGCAGCCTATAAGCACACTAACTAACAAAATAAATTGTACCTCTTTTGTTATTCAGTCATTTCAAATGCATTTGCTTTTATGGCTCTGGTGGTTGGATTGCTTTTATAATTTTTTTTCTCTGATCTGATTTTTCTAATCACCATTTGATTTTTTTTCCTGAATCCTTTAGAATTTTTCATGCTGTGAAATTGATGGACTTTTTTTTAACCACAGGATGCCTTTGGATGATGTAAAATATCTTAGGCATTGTAAAAAAAATAAAATGGTGACTGGCAAAGGCAGCTGCTTTCACTAGAGAAGCATAAGCCCCATTCTGCCCCAGAATCAGTGATGAATAGGTATGAATGAGACAACAAAAAACCCCAAATAATAGCATTTGTTTCTTAACAAATGAAGACTGAAGCAAATGATTTTCATTCGGTTCAGGTTTGCATTCATTACGAAAAAAATTTGCATCCCTATCAGCAATTGCTTCTTGTTTTATTATGCAAAAATAATGGAGAACAAAATAAAATGCCATTCTGCAGCAAAAACAAATAACCCCAAAACTTCTCTTTTTTTTTTTTGCCTCAGGTTTTCTAATTGCCAGTATCTTCCCTAATCTTAGAAATTTCACAGGAGTTGTGAAACCGATTTAAATCAAATTGTAAAAAGATTCTGGTCTATTTAGTTTTACTTCTAAAGGAAATTTTGTATTGCTTTTCTTTATAATACTCTACAGAAAAGGGAAGCCATCATTTGAAGTAATAACATATTAGAAGAAGAAATATTTAAAATATTTCCAGATTATCTTCAAATATTTCAGGTTAGCTACAAAGCTGTTTGTCATGGCAGAGCCCACGTTGCTTTGAACCATTTCCATTACTTACTTCAAAGGCCAAGTCATTCTTTTTTTTAAAAAATCCCAGAACAGATCATAAAGAAGTGGATATGTTTAGTGTGCATTCTTTCTGCCTCCCCAAGATTGATGTGGGGAATACACAGTACTTATTTGTGATTGTTGAGATCTCTTTCCCTTAACAATACCAACCTTACTGTACTCTTCTTGGCAGCTGATGTTTATTAAGTCATGATCCATTTCTATATCTAGCCAAAAACCTGATCCCAGATTTAAAAAGGGGAACATTGCAAGAAAAGACTGATGGCCTTGTTGCTGGCATCACAGTTTATTCCCAGTGTCACAGCACCACTATGTAGTATGATTGGTTGTATTTTCATGACAATGAAATCTACCTTAAGGAATCATAACAGGAGAACTCAAATCAAAAAGATGTTTGCCCTCATAGAAACAAGGAAGGAGTAGGAATAAGGAAGCTGACCATTTCTTTTTCAAATAGAGACATGAATACTGTGTTCATTTACATGTTGCTTTTTGTCCAGTATATTCAATATGGCTTAGAGTTTAAAATGATCCTAGTGCAGAAATATCCCTGGTGTTATCCTGTTTTTGAACATGGATTCTTTTAGCCCAGAATTTGTAGGTTTGCCTCTAGAGGGCTCTGCTTGGTTCCAAAGGCTGCTGAGCTATAACAGCGGCCATTAGTCACCAAGGGACATCACTCAGTCCAGTTAATTTGGTCAGAGAAATGTGCTCGTAAAGCTTTGCTACATTTCTTTCAAGCTGGAGAAATCAATTCTCAGCAGTTTGGATAGGATACAAGAGGCCCAGATATAAAGGTTGCAGGTTGGGAGGGAGAGAAAGTGAGAAATTGCCAATTGTTTTGTCACAGGATTAAAAGCATCTTATTAAGGATCCTATTTTCCTTGTTGATAGGAGAATATGGAACTGTCTCGTAGGAAGAAATATATGGCTATAATGTTAGGTAAAATGGCTTCTGTTCTTACCCCCCAATGGGTGAGAATCGTATATGTAACTGGAAAGACTTTGTCTGCAACCATGATGCCCAAGAATATTACAAAATAAATCTTTCTGCATATACTAGGCTTGGAGGTTCACAACTATAGAGAGAGAAAGGTGGTTAATGCTACTTCCCTGGCTCATTTTGGTTCTTTCCTTTACCCTCTTAATTCTAAATTGCAGGAGCAACATCTAGAGAGCCACTTACGTTGCACCAGATGTAAGGAAAAGCTCCCCCCGTCCCCTTGCTTTCCCTTGATTAAAACATTAGAATTCTTTAATCTCTCTGAATTGAGTTTCTTCCTTAAAAGCTGCCTGTTCTCTTTGATACACCAAAGCAGTTCTTGTCACGCTGCCAAAGGAGGCCGGGAGGAGTGTCACACAGCTCAAACTTTTACAAGCTGAGTGAGCCGGAAAACAAGCAAAGGCACACAGACATAGACAGAGAGAAAAAGAGAGAAAGGGAGACAGAGAGCGAGAAAGAGAAATCTTATTTTTAATTTTTGTTTTTGTGACATTTGGCTTTGAACGTATTTTTTTTTCTTCTTAATTTTTTTTTTTTTTTTGCCTAACTTGACAAACCCTTGTGAAACTTGGAAGAGAGGAGAAAATGACGTCACTGCAATCTGGGGGTGCCTTTTGCGCTGCCTGTCAGATCCAAAAGAAAAGAACAGAGCAATAAAACAACGGCTGTCTCTGTCTCCTTCGTTAAACATGGCACTAATTGGATGTTAATTTCTCTTTGCTCTTCTCGCTGTTTGATTGTGAGAACATGGTTCTCCCCCACCCATCCCCAGCAAGACTCTTGCCAATAGCAGGGAGTCCATACTGTATGTTCCCTCCCAACCGTGGGCTCAAAACAATTCAGAAGCCGGGCAGTATTAAAAATGCAGAAAGGGGAGGAGAGGGAGGGATTGGATTTGGGAGTTTCACGAAGCTCAACATTTTCCATTCATTGTGCTGTACAGAGTTTGGAGTATTCCCCCTTGTGTTCTGTCCAGTCTCCTTGGCAGCATGGAAAAAAAAAAGAATTAACCCAACCACTACCCAACCCATGTGTGAAACAGCATGTAGGAGAACTCGTGCAGACAAGAAGCTGTGGCTGCCTTTATCACCCGGGTCACCCTTAAGGGGTGTTTGTGCTTCTTAGCTTGAATTCGAGAGGGTCCTGAGTGCATCTGATTGATTCCTAATGTACATGCATGCACACCCATGCATACAGCGGTGCAGGGGGGGAAAGGTAAGTTAAGTACAGGGTTGAGGAAGAGCAGGGTGAAATTTACCAAGGGAGATGGTGGGTGGGTGGAGAAGAAGAAGAAGGGGAGGGGAAGAAGCAGGAGGGGGTGGAGGGTAGAAATGTGGGAGTAAAGTCCTACCTGGGATCGGTGCCAACTTCCTGCACAGGGCTGCAGACCCGCAGCTTTGAGCAACCCATCAGAGGCGACTTTTCTCTCTTGACACGATTCCAAGAGGCAAGGAAGGCAACAGGAACAGGTACAACAGATGCAAAGCAGCCTTGTTTGCCAGGGTGTTGGTGGGTAAACCCTCTTCTCCTCCCCCTTCATTCCCTCTCCAATCCTTGTTGCAGACAGCTGTATTTTTAAATGATCCTTCCAAATAGGGTCGACAAAGAAGGCTTTTTCCTTTATTTTTTTAAAAAAATGATTTTATTGTACGGCTTTGGAAGGACGAAGGGGCTTTTTATTCTCTTGCAAACATCTCCTGTCCATTAGGATTAACATGCAGGAGATGTGACTGTCACTTTGCTTATTGACAGTTGCCTGTACAGGGATGGGAAATGGCTTTGTTCCGTGCTGCCTGGGATGCAGTGCCAACTCTGACTTGGCAGCTAAGCCAGAGTGGGCAGGGAGAATGTGGGGAGAGGGAGAGCGAGACAGAGAGAGAGAGAGAGAATGACTGCTGAGGCTTCCAAAGTGGAAATGGCTGTAGGCCCATTTCTGAACGAGCAGCTATTCACTGCCCCTTTCGCTCACTCGCTCGGTCGCTTTCTTTTTTTAATTTCTTCTCTTTCTCTCTCTCTCTCTCTCTCTCTAAGGCTGGCACAGAAAAAAATGGAAAATGGGAGCTGGAGGGAGGGTGTCCTCTTCTGGCATATCCCGGTAGTTTGTTTGCTTGCTTTGATTTGTTTTTAAACCATCCTCATCTCCATTTATGCCTCTTAACTCCATTTTTGCCGCCGACAAAAGAAACATTTTGCAAAATGAAACTGCTTCTTGTATAACATAAGAGGGTTGTTTTGTGTTTGTTTTCTTTTTGTTTCATTTTGTCTTTCATCTTCTTTGGCTGTGTTTTAAAGGAGCTTGCCGCCTCCAACATCTCAAGTTAGGAAAGTAGAAGTCAACATTTATTTTATGTACATACCTTAGGTTGCTAACACAGAGAAAAGAGAGAATGAGCTTCTTGTTTTAACTGGCATGGGTTGAAAGAATAGGTATTGGATGGAAATTGTGCTTTGGAAATGGTTCTCAATAGATACTGAGAAACTTTAGAGATATTTGCTTGGGAGAGGGTGGGTTCCATGGATTTTTTTTTCCCAGTTTGCTGATAAAGGGAGACTATTTGAAGGGTATACTGAAGTGGAGTTCCAAGTGGAGGAATTTGTGCCAGCTTCTCTTTATGCCAGCCTCTTGTCGGCCTTGGCATCTCATTCGGATGAAGCCTGGCATGCAGGCACCGCCCATTTCTTGGCGCTGAGCTGCTCTGAGAAGGAAAAGGGAACGCATGGGGGGGGAGCTGTTTCACTGAAACTGGCCTTTCTTGAAAAAAGAAACCATTCCTGATGATTGTCCAGATCATCGAAGTTAAAGCCAGCGGCTACTGAGCAGCAAAATCTTTCTCCTTCCCGGCACATCTTTTTCTGGTACGAAATCAAATGTAGCTCTTTTGAAAATATTTTAAAATGCCATTTTATTTGTCCAAGTGTTTTGGCACTTGCTACTCCTACATCCTTTCTTCCCTCCTCCATTCTTCTCGCTTTTTGTGTTAAAATATTCCATTTGTTTAAACCAACCCAACTTGGTGGGCTTTATTATTTATTATTTCTCCTGACTGTTGATTAGGATTTTCTTTTGATTTTTCAAAATATTTTGATTCTCGGTAATTGGAAGCTAAGTTTTCTTTTTTTTTTGGATTTTTGCCACCCTACGCAAGAGAAAGAAAATTGTTGAATCATATCAGACTTGCAATTCAACATGGCAGCCCCTGCTAAGATTGTCTAGTTTTGCAAGGCTGAAAGACATTGCGAGAAATGCCCCTTTCTGGGGTCATAAATTTTGATAGAGCTAACAAAGGGATAGAGAAATAAGTAGCTCTTTGGAGGAATGATTGGGGGAATTTTACATGCTGTCTTCAAGAAGAGGGAGAATTCGGCCATGTTATCCTCATCTCAGTATTTTGTAAGTGTTAACTATTTGCAATCTGTTCTGTACCTATCATTTAAATAATGATTTGTTACTTGTTCAAATTTTCTTTTTGTTTCGCTGACACAATTTTGGGGTTCACCAAGATCATTTGGGGTATTAGGTTGTTTTGTGATATTCTTCAAGGTTTGTTACGTGAAATCATTATTTTTTATTGGGGGAAATCTATAGACAATGTTTTTCAGAAATAAGAAAAGTGGGTGAATTTTTCAAAATACCCACTTTGCTTAATTTTTCCTTTTACAATCAAGAACCTTTCTCTGGTTGCTACTGATATAAACTTTGATGGACTACACTACAGCAAACTATAAGCCATTTGCCATGCAAGGTTGGAATGGAATTTAGTGTCTTTGATTTGTGTTGATAAATCTGGCCTCTTTATGTCAAGCTTAATTTAGGCCTCTGTTGTCCAAAACAACAGACTTTGTTTCTCTGAAAATAAAAAAATTCCATCAATAAGCAATTGCATTTTTGTAAACATTGTACTGTTAACAAAACTTTTTTTCTGCTAATAACAATTTTTCAGGACAACACACAGAAAGATATCTTAGCTCTGCTTACGAAAAGCACGTGTTGAATGTAGAGCTTCAACAACTGCTTTTGCAAACTGTGAAACATGGAATATTTTATTAATTCTTTCTAGATTCCCTGTTTCCCATTGTAATAGTAATATTGAGGATGGACTTTGATTCTAGTTTCTCTTATTCTTAGGAGGGCTTGCTTTAGTTGGGGAAAAAACCCTTCTTTGCAAATGCAGAACCTCTCTTTTTTGCCAAATTTGCAATTTTGCCAATAATCTATTCGCTAGAAAACCCATTGTCTCCTAGATGAAATCTTTATAACCCTAAGAGCAGACAGTATTTCTCAGTTCTTGATGTTTTGCAAGGTTGTCTTTCACTTCAGTAATTTACTCTTTTCATTTCATATTACTGTGCATTTGCTATAATCCACCATTTTGTATCACGCTTTCCTTGTCCTTCTCACTACTTCAGTGTGTCTGCCTATCCTAATATAAATTTCAACATTTTGTTCCCAAGTAGGCGTGAGGTAAAATGTCATATTTCAAATAATGTCTTGAAGAACTGTTGACTTTCCTCATTACACACCCTGGGCTGAATTTCTTAGACTTTCTGTAAGGCCCAAATCAGATTTAAATGAAAGTGTTAAAATTCTGCTGAGATCACAATTAGGAAATTTGTGTGGGTGCACAGAAAACTGCATGATGGATTTTACAGAAAAATTAATATATCCAGCAAGTAGCAAGGGCAACAATTCAAGTGCTCAGAATCTTTTTAAAATTTTTCAATTTAAACTTCTGTACTTCATGAATCCATGCTTTTTCTATTACTATCCACTAAATGTATTCAGTAGTACTATATACATCCCTGAAATAACCCATTCATCTTTGGGGGAATATGTATTCATCACTCAAGAACATTCAGAGATGGTACTTTACTATTTAATATTTAAGAAAACAGCAAAAAAATCTATCAAGTTGCCTGAGAAATGTGAGGAAGACTGCCAGAAAGAACAAGATGGTGGCAGGGATGGGCTACCAACACCATTTTGAATTAGGCCAAGTTCAGTAGATATTCAACCAGGTTCAGAATAAAGGGAGATACTTTTAACAAGAAACATTGTCATTTTGAGCACTTTTCTTCACATTTTTGCACCATCCCTAATAGTGAGCTATAGTCATGCGGTTTATTTGCTAGCTTTAACAGCATAATTGCTGTTAATTTGACATAACCTGCAATTTAAAATTTAAAAAATGTGGTCTTCATTGATGAAACAGAAATCTGGTTTCCCACTGTTTCCAAATATATTAGTGTAATTTAGAATAAGGTGGTTTTCCTCCTATATCCCTTTTTAGTGTAAAGTTCTTCACCATTTTTTTTTTCATTTGTGAACATACCCAATTATTTAAAAATTTCCATCAGTATATTTTTTGGTTTATTCCTCTTTTTTGTACTTTTCGCTAAATATGTTATTTAACCTTTGATCCTCTGTCACTTTTAAGTTTTTTTTTTCTTTTGAAGTACATATTATTCTTTTTGTAAATAGGGTTCCTTGGAAGAAGGAATTTTATGGAAGCAGGAAATAATATTTGAATTTATACTTCCAGAAGCACATCACTGGAACAATTTCAATAGTGCAATTCTGCTATTGAAGATCTGCCATTGTAAAAAAAATGGTTACAAGAACCAGAATATTAGAGAAATGTAATTTCTAGACTAAGAAGTTATTTCTAAATTAAACACTATATGGCTGAGGGGGAGTGATGGAAATCAAAACATTACACAATACTGCCATTTCTTGGTGTATGTAAATAACCATTTGTTTAAGTAACCCTCAACATAATTTGTCTAGCTACCAAGTCTGGTCTCAAAACTAGCTTATTTGACATTAATGGCTTAATATCAATGAGCTAATTTAGTTGAAGAATACACCAATAGAATAGTCTTTCATAAAATGATGCTGTAGCAATGTAATAATGATGAACTTTGGAGTCTTTTTGTCCCATTGAGTTAGTATTAAACATTTTCCAAGAGATAGGATTCTTCATATAGACTTATTCAGAATGTATTCAGACTTTCAGTGTGAATTTCTAGAACGTTCCCCAACTTTGGCTCCTCAGCATAAATTGGAATACAATTCTTTTTACTCCCTATCAAAAATTGTATACAATATTTACTATCATTGTATACTTGTGTAAAGTACAGGTTTGTGAGTATATTTCTATTGCTAGATTATATATCAATCTTCGTCTGAGAAATTAAATCCAATATTCCTGATTTTTCCCCTCTTCCATTTCTTTCCAAATCCCACTTGAATTTAAAGCATGGCTGTCAACTTCAGAGAATTTATGTTGCTTTCTTTTTAGCTATATTTTATAATTTTTTTAAAGTATTCATCCTAATTTTGGCTTTTCTGTTTCTTTGCAAAATAGTTTAGATACCGTCCCGCTATAGCACTGAAATGTCATGATTTCTGTTGGGATCTTATAAAATATTAACAAAATGTAATATTAACAAATTGTAACATTCTTATTAAATTTGATTACCTTTGAGAAGTATCCTGTGGAAATGCTTACATATCCATTTGTAACTTTCATTTTATAGGGATTGGGAACACTTCTAGAGACTCTGTGACTGTGAGTTTAATGATGTGTATGTGTATTGATAACCTCAGGGTAAAATGATAACCGATGTAATTACTTCATCACTTTAAAATGGCAGACTAGGCAAACAGTGGTTCTGTTGCTTAACAACCAGATTTTGGTTACTAGTTTTAAGTAGTCATCTCTTTTTTCTCTCTTTCTCTTTTAATCATTCATTCACTCTATGGACACCATCAAAATGTGTAACTTGGTCATAAGTGCAGCCCTACCCCAAAAGTAGTAGTTTTAAAACTTTTACCTAAAGGGGAACTCAAACATTCACTTTAATGATCATTTTTGATTGGTTTTATCATTGATTTGAAAAAAATAGGTACACTCTGCTTTCTTTGGATCAACAAATTACAAGTATGAGAATCACTAAGTGAGTCATGGATATTTAATATGTTAACATTTGTTTTTAAAAATTATTCTGACATGTTAAGTTCAAAGTGTATATTTCCCCACACCATAGATTGGACAATTCAAATAGTTATATTAATATGTTTAACATAGTAAATCGAAATGGTTTTCTCACGAACCCTTCCAGTATTAATCACATTTTAAAAAGTGGGTAGGGGGAGGAGAATAATGCCTTGAATTGCACATTCATGGCTACCTTTGATTTTTTGATCTTCCACCAACAGGTTCCCCTTCACACTTACTTGTTTTACCTCATTTTTTCAGGCATTTTGTAATATCCCTCTGTTGCCCAGTGAATGAAAGTACAGTGAAATCTTTTTACCTTTCTTTACATTTAAAGCACCAAATGCGCATGGCAATTTAGTTCAATTATATAATAACATCATTTGCATTGATTTGGACAATTTGCATGACATCATTGCACAATTGATGAAAACTGTTGCAAGTGACAGATTTGTATCATTTCTGCAATTATGTCATCATGGAAATGATATTTATTCAGTTTATATACACTTTCATATTTAATAGACATATTTTTGTTAAGTAAATAAACAGTTCTAAGATTTATGCACTTCTCTATTAATTCATTAAAATGAAGTGTAGCTATATGCATTTTTTGCGCTTTATAGAACTATAAAGAAATTTTTGTAGTAAGTTAGGGAATCATTGGTATACAATTCATAGATATCCTTGCCAATACCTAGCTACTCTTCTCCTGTTAATGAACTTTATCTATGAATCATCCTATAAATTCTCAGGAGATGTAGTAGAAGTCTCCAGATGTTGATAAATTTTCATTTCTAGCATCCTTTGCCATTGGTCAAGTTGCTTATGCAGCTAGAATGTATAGTTCAATGTTTTCTGGATGGTCACAAAGTTCTTTGCCACTATTAAAGTTCTTCCATCAGTTATTTGAACCAGAGTAAAAGGAGATTATCCATTACATTCTTCTATGCAGCAGAGGGATAATTGCTCGTACACAAAGAACCATAGCTGTGTTGGGGAGAAAACAAGTCTTGACAGCATTTAGGGCATTAGTTGTACACAACTAGTGTGTTCAAGTCTAGAAATCTCAACATAAAATTATTGAGGGTACAACCAGACCTTTGCTTTTTATTTGTATTGATGATTGCCAATGCCTGTTTCCAGTGGTGGGATCCAAAAACTTTTACCACCGGTTTGGTGGGTGTGGCTTGGTGGGTGTGCTTTGCACGTGTGCACATACTTCGCATGCGCGCGTGCGCCAAACATTCACTTTGCTCAGGTGCAGAGGCATTTGAGCAGGGGCAGAGGCGTTCCAACTCATCTCCTGCAAGCCTGCACTCTCCCGGTTGCTCCAGCAGCTGCCGCACAGCATTCTTCTGTGTTGCGCAAAGGAGCTGCGCTTCAAAAGCAGAAGATAAAGGTGAGTATGGGAGCCCGGATGGGCGGGTGGGGCCAATAGCAGAGCGGCGCAGAGAACCGGTTTGGTCTCCGCTGCTCATCACTGCTACTGGCTCAGCAGAACCGGGCAGAACCGGTAGCAATACCACCACTGCCTGTTTCCTAGAAGAATGACTTATAATTATGAATTCAAGGGATCCATATTAAAAACAGTGCTATCAGTGGACTAGCGTCAACAATTGTTCTAAACTCTTATTTCTCATAACTTGAGGACCCAGTGGGGGAGTATCACACTGGAGGTGACTTCTATATCATACACTACTACACCTTCACATTCCCTCCGCTCATCTTTTAATCTCATATTACTGTATTTTCCTTGTTTATTGTATTATTTCATTATTTTGCTACCGTTATGTTTACACTTTTTATTTCCCTATTTTTTCTGTTGCAAGTTGCCTAGAGTAGCCTCACAGCGAGAGAGGTGGCAAATAAATTTAACAAATAAATAAATTTTAATGCTTAGAATTTGAAATGCTTTCTTAACAAGTTGTTTATATTAAAATACATATTAAATTATTGTATTCTAAAAAGATTTCAGTTAGTTCATCACCTCCACATTTATCTTGTCATTGTAATAAGGCATAAGATAATACATTGATTTGATTTCTATTACTGGATGTCAGTATTTATATTAGACTCCAGTTTGCTTAGGCTAAGAATATTTCATATAGAATTTGGTTTATTTTATTAATTGAAAGACTTCAGTCTGTGGAAACAGCCCACAGTAGCTGAATTGTGCAATCAAACTATATCTGTTTCATTTGTTTGTTTGTTTTTTTGTCAAATTTAATATTTTCATTTTACTTGTTAGCCATGCCATGTTATTATTTTCCATTTTTCCCCCTGTGGCATGATCTGGTAATGCACTGACTATGAACGTTGAATTGAGATACTATATCCTATCTGTAAAGTTATAGTAATTAGGATCGGGCATGCTTCAAAAAGTATTCAGAAGATGAGTTTCAGACCTCACATAAGAGTGAGCCCAGTACTTCTGTTATTCATTAAAGGAGCCAGGATGTTTCAGGCTTCTGAAAAAAATGCCATTATTTTAAGGGGTTGTTTGATTTAAATAACTGTATTCTTAAAGCAAAGATATATTTTGCTCTCAGACTCACACAGAAACTGAAAAAAGCCTCAGCTCCATTAGTGAATAGCAGCATGATGTCAAGCAAGTTCTAAACACTTCTTCTAAATCAGAGCTGTCAAACTCGCAGCCCATGGGCCGAATGCGTCACATGCTGGCCATGCCTATGCCCGGTTTAGCGAAAGAGGGAAAAGTCATGATATGTCACATAACAACACTGTGATGATGCGAGTTTGACAGTCCTGTTCTAAATCATTCTGGAAGAACACCGGAGGTGGTATTCACCAGGTTCTGACCAGTTCTGGAGAACCAGTAGTGGAAATTTTGAGTAGTTCGGAGAACCGGCAAATACCACCTCTGACTGGAGATTTTACAATATCCTTCCCCTGCAGCACCTACCAAGCCACACCCATAGAACCGGTAGTAAAACAAATTGAATCCCACCACTGAAGAACATATACCCTTAATGAGAAATTATTATCAAATCTTGCATTATAAACTCCATTCATTATGGGAGAGAGTAGTTTGTGATTTCTCCATTTTGTACATGAACTTCCTCTTTATGTTAGAGATAGATAGATGATAAATAGACAGACAGTATGTCACGTAACACCGCCATGACGGTATGAGTTTGACACTCCTGCACTTTATTCATTATAGAATCTTGGTAACTTTTAAAGCAACTTTTCCCAAATTGATGTCCTCCACAGGACTTAATGTTAAAAATCCTGACATTCCAAGCCAGCCAATAATTCTGTTGGCTTAGAATTCAGGCAGTCCCAACACATCTGGAGTACATCAAATTGAAAAGAGCTCTGAAAGATGTTATGGAGTCTACAGTATAACCTAATTGGTCTCTTGATTCATGTCTCTAATGTATCTAGTGTTGCCACTGGAATAAGATATGAATAAGATATTCATTTCAGATTTTTTAAAGATATACAGCACTTCTAAAACTTGCAAAGATAGCATAGACATATATTTTCTATTTGTGAAAACTCACATTCTAATATAACACAGTCCAAGACTAGTTCTTTAGGTGACTTGATTCCAAGTTTGGGGCAGGGAACATGCCACTTTCTTATTGTCAAGAATTCATGGCAATCCATGTCTTCCAGCCCTACATTCTCTCCTACCCTCTACATTGACATATGGGGGGGTTCCGAGCCAGGCCGGATGTTTCTTGGTCTTTGTTATTTCTTTCTTTCAAATGCAAGGATAAGAAACGACACTGCCAATGATACAATTTCTCCCATCCTTCATTGGTCAGGTGATAGGAATGCAAGTCATCTATGCAATGGCTACAGCTGGAGTGCTAGCCAGAGAGCTCTTGGAGTCTGGCAATGCTGCTCTCAGTCAACTCAGTCCCTAAATTTTATTACCTACATAACACTACAAATATCTGTAGCCCATATACTATCAATGGGTCCAATCAGAAAGAGTGCTTTTAATAGGATGTTTCAAATAGCCTTTTACATTGGAAAGAACTAGAAGGAGCTAATTTTATAGTGATCTAAGCAATCTTCTTTACCTTCCTAATGGTATTAGCCCGTAAACTGTTTACTCTTCTTCCATCTGGGAAGAGGTTCAGGTGCCTGCAGTCAAAGACCAGCAGGCTAAGAAACAGTTTTTACCACGCAGCGGTTTCCTTACTGAACTCCTCAACCTGCACATGCACGTTGATACTTCCCCTGATAATGTATATCTTGTGTAAACTCCTAGTGCATTATACTTATATTCAATATGTCTGTGCATTCTACTTATATTCAATATGTTCATAAACACTCTGTATATATTCCTTCCACAGATATATAGTCTGTATATTCATAGATATTCTGCATATCCATATATGGTTATATACTCTGTATATTTGTCTACATTTGTCTATATATTTTTCTATTTCATTGCTGTTTTGCACTTCTGGTTAGATGCTAACTGCATTTCGTTGCCTGTGTTCATGTGCAATGACAATAAAGTTGAATCTAATCTAATCTAATATTGTGATCTCAGAATCAGAGCAGCTATTCTGCTTATAATTCACAAACTTCATAAATAGTTTTCTACAGATAATCCCATTGAACACTTAATTCATTGCCCACAGCTCATAGGCTTGACTCATGCAACATAAAAAGGGCTCATCAGCATGTTCTGCTAATCTGTGGTGCAAAGATCCTTCATTGTTTTTCAGGACATGTCCTCATCATTTACTCTCCATTTCAGTAGCTGCCTGAAAGTCAGTATAAGACATGCTAGCATGAAAGTAGTATTTTACTTCTAATCACAGCAGAAGGCCTCTCGTGTGGACATTCTAGGATGAATGGGAAATGATCCTTGTATTAGTGATAGCTGATTCCAGTTGGCATAGAAGATCTGTATGAAACTTGTCTGGCTTCTGGGCTCTGTGCCTCTATGGCTATTTGTTCTGTGGTTGAAAGAGATTGTTAGATTACCATCCAGTTGGCATGTTCTGAAATGAAACATTTTAGTTGAGTTCACAATATTGCAAAGTACTACTGCAGTAAGTCCCATATAAAAGGTTGGTTGAATTGAACTCAGGAAGTGTGCTTTCAATTTCTTTATTATTTCATTTTTATGCAGTGAAGAAAATATGTGGCCTTCAAGTATTAAGATGCTAAATTTTTGTAATGTGAACTGCTGATTATGCCTATTGATAGGGTTTTGGCTTCAGAAGCAGATTTTAGTAAACCCTGTGATAATTGAATAGTAGCTATTTGAATAGCAGCAACACTTACAACATTAGGTCATTGACTAAGCAAGATATGGGTCACTTCTAGACAAAGGTACAGTCCCAGTTTTGGAGTGAAATTATCTTCATAACAATCCAATTATATTTTGACTGGAGGCTAGCCATTACAAGAAATGTCAATATATCTTTGTTGTTTCCTTGAATAGGAAATGGCTATAAAGGCAGCAAAAATGGGGACACCTGGAATATTCATAAAATAGCCTGAAGAATAGAGGAGAGGATGTCAGAAGGTATTGGTCGCAAATGTAGAGGAGGCATTTGGTGAAGACCCAACTATTTGCCTTGCTTTCCCCCTTTTGATCATCTTAGCTTTTATTCTCTTCTCAAAGGCAAAGCAAGATAGCCCATCTTTCCACTTACAGAAGTATGTTTATCTTCCATTCTAGATCAGCAAGCCAAAACACCACTGATCCACTACAAATATAAAATGGATGCTGAAGGGGGTCAGCTAGAAATAAGCTCCCACAGCAGCCATTTTCTTTGTGTCTGGCATGCTCTCTAAATGTCAAATGTTCCTACTGGTTCAAAAAGGTAGCACTTAAGATCTGGCACATACATTAGAATTACCGAGTAATTACACTCAGCTATTAATCACTGTTCCAGTATGGAAAGCAGACAAGTAGGAAAGAGTCCTCTGATCTTACCTTTAACAAAAAAAATAGCTGGCTTTCTCTTTGTAAGCATGTTGTAGAAGAAGCCGTTTAGAGCCTATAGTCTCCATAATTGCTTTAAAATATTGAAATATTACTACAGCTTCCTACTAAGGCAGGGTCAATAGTGTTTGACATAACCAGGTGGTTTCCATTACTTCTGCCTTTTCCCATTGGGAAATTTTCCAGAGTTTATGTGTTTATGAGCTGAGTCATGCTTCTACTTTATGCCAGCAAGCAGTTCTAGGAAAGATGCATTTCTCCTTTACATCGGCCAAATAAAAGCAGAATCTGATCTTTCTCAAGCTTAACTCTTATCCTGGTTGCATGGAGGCAAGATGTTTCTGGAACATTGGTTATTCTTTTCTTACCAACATTGTCCAAGGTTCCCCCACCTCTCATGGTTATTTCCTGCTTCCCTTTTTCAGGGCAAGCAAGATGGCTGCTGCCTGATTAGGAGAGGGAAACAAAGAACCTGGGATGTAACTATCCAGTCCAGTGATGGGATTCAAAAATTTTTTACTACCGGTTCTGTGGCCATAGCTTGGTGGGCCTGGCAGGGGAAGGATACTGTAAAATCTCCAGTCAGAGGTGGTATTTGTTGGTTCTCCAAACTACTCAAAATTTCCGCTACCAGTTCTTCAGAACTAGTCAGAACCTGCTGAATACCACCTCTGATCCAGTCATATCTGAACCTAACTTTTTTCACTCTGTATGCACTATCCTCAACAAAACAAAGAGAGTCAGGCCAGAATAAAACCTGAGTTGGAGCCTGGGGGTCATTTTGACATAATTGGACATTGCAAAGAGACTGGGATGCCAAAATGACTAATTACCATAAGTTATCATTGGAGCATTTCTTGATGCAATATGCAAGGATTGTGGGACTGTGCCTCAAATCATTTGGGAAGATTGTTCATAGTATCAAAGGAAATGGTCTTACTGTTCATTTCTTGGATGTCTGAAAACAGTTATTATTTGATTAAATGCCAGAACTGTAAATAATTGTATATCAATGGCCAATGTGATTATGATAAGACATGCTGTAGGGCAGTGCTTAAACCAGTGTTTTTTTAAACTTGGCAACTTTAAGATGTGTAGACTTCAGTTAACTAGGGAATTATGGGAGTTATCTCATTTCTTTTTTAAAAAACATCTATCTTTGCATGCTTTTTTTTCTTCAGAGGTGTTCACCTCATGATAAATTACATGTTTAAGAGAAACATTGTTGTGACTGATTGGATAACACTGTTTCAAAGTTGCTTGTAGTGAAGATAAAGTTAGCAGTGCAAGATAATTGCCCCTATACCCCTGCCACTTAATAACTACAGGAAACACCACATGAATAAACTGTATCATTCAGCAAAAAATATTTGTTGCATCAGTTACTCCAAGAAATATATCTCTATTCAATAGCATAAGAAAGAGAAGAAAACAATACTGACTCTTTCTGAGCACATGTTGGAAAGACAGTGAACTTTAAGGCATCTAGTAACTTACCACCAGTAGCAGTGATGAAGGTGTCTGTATACCTATAAATGGACTTTTCCCCCTTGGATCACTAAAATATGGCACTTATGCCATATTTTATACATAATAGGAATATAAAATATATCTATTTTTCACAACCAAAATTTTATATCTAGAGAAATAATTGTACACAATAGATAGGAACTGGAATTTGGGAAAATGTAATAGAAACAAGTGGTTTTTCACTTGTTTCTATTCACGAAGTAATTTTTCAGAATCACTTTTATTCTAGAAAAATTCACAGTGATTTTTCCAGAATAAAAGAATGATGTGCTACAGATAAGAGTGTATTGAACAGGAAATACTGTTGCTCCAAGCTATTCATTTTCAGATGAATAAATTCTGTACAAAGTATAGTTCTTAGGAGTTATTGTTTGAGCCATTTTTTCTTACTGTACTGATGTCTGTTGGATAGTTTAAACAGCAAAATGTTTCATCATGTATATAGCATAAGACTGTAGTGTACTGAAGCTTTATAGGTATCATGACCTGCTTTCTGCAAGATATTTTAGTCAGTAAAATAAATACTTTGCTGGCATAGAAAGCACTAATTTGCAATTACAATTTGTGTTATGATTATATTTCAAAATGTTTATATGTGATTATTGGATAATTAGTAAATCAAAAAGATGATACAGGAACATGAAAGTTATATGTGTGTATTTGTAATTATAATGGAAGTTTTAAAGATTTCAGTATAGTCAAGCTATACTTATCTGTATATCTCATCCCTATTATTCAGAGAATAAGCCTCAATGAAGTAACCTGAAGAGCTGTATATGGTACTACACCATCAATCAGTAAATTTAAATAACTCATTTATCACTTACTAGAACTGTTGTTTAAAATTCCTGGTTTTGATTAGTTGAAGCAAAGAAGAGGGAAGGAAGGAGTAAGGGAGGGAGAGAAAGAGGGGGAGATATCAGATCTCCAAATATTCACTTAGGCTGGTTCACTGTGATTGGCCACTTAAAGGCCTTTCTAAGTCCACTAGACGTCCAGTACAGTAGTCACTTGTTGCAGACTTCCAGATAATCTTATCTCTAAGAAAGGGTTACTTTGCAGAGATACTGCATTTTTCCAGCCTGCCAAATTTTGTTGCTGAGAAAGTGCAATTAATTCCCACAAGGATACATTCATTTTACTTACAATTGCCATGTGGAATGTGATTGCTGAAAGTGCCATAAACTGCATAGGATTATTTGTAATTTTAAAAACTAGTTCCATTTAGGTTCTACTTCATCTCTTGATCCAACTTTTTTAAAAGAACGAGGGAGATTCTGGCAAGATGAGTGCAGAGTCAAGGAAGTTAAATCTATCTATTTAAAAATACAGAGCAATGATTTGTTTTCTTTTCAAGCATTTAAGAAAAGTGAAAAAAAGTCATGACTAAAATGTGCTCTGATACTACACCAGAGATGACCCCAGAAGAGATAAAAAAGCCAAGTTGGCAGTCATGATCATGTGTCTAAAAATTCACCCCTTTTTACATCCAAATATGTAAAAAGAGGGCCAGTATTTTACTGTGTAGTTGTGGCCACCATATTCCCCTTTTGACCTTCCCTTTTGTAGATGCCTCCATCCTTCTCTCAGGTCCACATGCTAAAACAAGGGAAGAAAAATGAAAATTACCTTTCCTCTTTGAAATGCCACCTGTAATGGCATTGCTTTTATGTTTGTTTTTCACTCAGGTAGCCCCTGCCTGTTCCAGAGACATGGTGACTAGATATTTTTATATATGTGCATGTTATGAATCACAGTGTGATTTTTAACAGAATGATTGTTAGCTACTTAGAACGAGAGCAGGAAGTGGATATAAACAATAAAGTAGGGAGTCCAAGTAGTATTCCTATAATTTCATTTCTCACTCTTGAGAGAAACCCCTAAAAACAATAATTCCATTCCTTCAAAAGAATACACACACACAAAAAGCATTTGATTATTGTTATTGCTGCAGGTTTAAAAAAATAGTTTTGAAGCAGGATAATTGAACAAATATTCAGCGTGCAGCAAGGTTTCTGAAAGTCCTAAACATTTCAGAATACTTTTACTGCTGCTCTTGCTGCTTTCATTGGAAAAGATTACCTGAACCAAACATCAAATTGCTTCACCATTTCTATCGTAAATCTAAATGAGAAAATGGCTGACTGTCAGCCATTTTGTAAGAATGCAGGCAGCGAAATTAATCCTGAGCTTTTGTTTCAGGTTAATTGTTTCCAAGTTTGGCTATCACACTGAAGGATTGACATGATTTTAAGAGAGACTGGCACCACTTTTCTATCTGGGAACTGCCTCCGATAATTTTGGCAGCCCTACTCTGGACTGTGCTTGTACAAAAGCTGAAAGTACCATCTACTTATAAAGCAGCTATTTTGTTCCTTGTTTTTATAATCTGCCAGACTCTCTTGATAAGACAGAGCAGCACCTGAGGCTATAAATGCTTCTGCAAAAATATTTGGGTTTTCAGGCAAGCTTAGCATTAGCAATTGCTTGTGTTTGTTTGCATACAAAATGCTTTTTGGCCGCATTTGGAATGTGTTGACTTTGCCAATGCTAGAATTTTTAAGACAGTTGGTCAGAAATGTTGGTCATGGACAGTGATACTTTGATATAAAGCCACAGGAAAACATAGCTGGGACATCTCTTTTCTTAGAAAATGCATGAAATAAGGACTCAGAGCACTAGATGCTTGCCACAAGGGAGTTTTTTTTCTACATACGATGACTTGGGAACCTTCCAGCCATTATATTATATTGTAGCACTTGCACTGTTTTACTGTGTGCAAATAAAGTCCCATTTCCATATTTTTCTTCAGCATTCATTCTGAAGATTTCAATAGATATTCCCTCTAAAATTTATGTAGAAACAATGCTGCTTCCTTTTATGAAATTTCAGGCTGTGTGGGAACTTAACTATTTTGATAGGAGATTGAAGTTTTCCAAGTAAATATATTATTTGAAGATGGGGGTGAGGGTTAAAGATCTACTTTCATGTTACATATATGTTATTTCACCCTGCTTTAATTACTTTTCTTATATTGGTTTGTGGAGGCCCTTCTCTTTGCAACCAGTACCTTTTCTCCCCACCCCCCGACAACTAAAAAATCAAAAAGAATATTTTTTAAAAAATGCTAAGGCACCTAATTTTGTTTCTTGTTTGGGGCAGAGGCGATATTCAGCAGAACTGACCAGTTCTGGAGAACCGGTAGTGGAAATTTTAAGTAGTTTGGAGGACCAGCAAATATCACCTCTGACTGGAGATTTTACAGTATCCTTCCCCTGCCACGCCCACCAAGCCACACCCTCAGAATCGGTAGTAAAAAAATTTGAATCCCACTACTAGTTTGGGAGCAATAAAACAAGTAGATTTTTTGTAGCCTTTAAGCTAGATACGTTTTTCTGCTGAGTTACACTATAATATCCACTGAGAATCTTTTATGTTCAAATATGCTATAACTGTTGATAATTATTAATTGCTTGTTTCAATTAAATCTTCAAAACAAACTCTTCTAGTCATACATGAAAAGTTGGGTACAGTTTCAATGCTTTTGATTTCTACTGCTGTATCCAAGGAATGTGAATACAGAGGAACAAAAGTATTTAGCATCAATTGTATTTAATATTTACACATTTATCATATCTTGCAAACTATTGGGGCTCCATTATTATGAAAGAACTAGTTGTGAATTTTAGTGTATACCACTGTAAAATAGGATTTGCTGCTATGTGATTTCCGTGTTCTCCTAGGTGTTCCGAACAGCAGCTATTTTCTATTGTGCTTACACATTCTGTATTAAAGCAGGGACCTGATCACATGCTGACCCCTATTGTTATATTAAAAATAGAAACAGAGTTTCCTGGATCAAATTAGGAGTACTGTAAATCACTGTGGTGGTTTAATTCCATGTCTGCTACTTATTATATACTGCCCTTGGGAATTCTCTCTCTCTCTCTCTCTCTCTCTCTCCCTCCCTCCCTCCCTCCCTCCCCCCTCTGTATTTATTAATCTCTTACCTGAAAATAATATAATAGAATGGGTAACTTGTTGCTAATCTAGGTAAAAATTGCTAATATTTAAAATCAAGGTGGAGTATGACCTTTAAAAATGAAAATATGTGCATCAAATAGCAGATGAGGAAGAGCACTTATGCAGCCATTACTAAAAGCAGACTTACATTGAAACTGGATTATAAAACTCTTGTTGACCCTCATATGGTACACATTTCTTCAATACAATACTTTGAACTTCTTTGTTTGTGCTTTCCTGCACCATCAGAAGATACAGAAGTGCAGCACTTACTCTTGTTTCATTTTATTTGGAGTGACATCACTGAGAACTTCAAATGTTTAGAAATCTGAATTTTTATACAGATATAATTGCCCAGCATGGAGATAAATAATAGAAATGTGCTTCCAAAACAATTTTGCTTCCCCACACCAGATCTCCAGATAGGCACTACTTAAATCCTGTCAGCTTATACAGCTCCAAAATTTTGACTTGGTCATATCATAGAATTAATGCCAGGTCTGTTGTACTGTATTCTTTTAAATCTAAAAAAAAATATTTCTATTGGTGGTGGTTGTGATGTGTGTGTGTGTGTGTGTGTGTGTGTGTGTGCACATAGATAGACTATATGACAGAAAATTATATACATACATACAGTATGTGTATAAGCATGTGTGTGTTTGTCTTTAAACTGTCTTTAAACAATTTTTATTGAGAAACATTAAATATTTCACTCTTAACATTCATTTGTCAAATTCTGTCCACCTCTTGTCTTCCACAAGTAGATGTTCTTCAGATGTTTTACACCTCAGCTCTCATAAGCTTCAAGTAGAATAGTGACATTAAAATTTTAGCTCAGGGGCTAAGCAAAGAGCCTAATTCTACAATTTAAAAAAATGAATGGAGTAAATTCTGATCAGGTTTGAGGCAAATTCTGACTTAAGGTTAAGTGTTTTCTGTTGACATGGGTTACCCACAGATACTTACAGCATTTATTGTACCTTACATACACAGATTTATATCCTGCATTTCTTTCAAAGGATCATGATAGGAGGGGAGTCTTGCTGCATTTTTATGTGAAATAGGTTAGCTGAGGGAAAAGTCACATGGTGAGTTTCTATGGCTGAGGCTGGATTTGAACTTGGTTCTTCCAAGCTCCAATATTACACTACAACAATATACTTTTAATGAAATGGAATAGACTTTGTAAGGATAATAAATAATTCCAACTAGGTGCAAAGATTTTGGAGCTAGGCATGTTAAATCACAGAAAAGAACAGAAAGGAAAAAGAATTTATAATGTTACGGTTTGGCCAGATATAAATTGTACTCTAGCATACTTGCCCACTTTTGTGAAAAAGAATTGTGTACAACTTAGTGGTAGTAAAAATGAGTTTGTAAATCATCTAGGTAAACAAATTTTAAAGAAATTCAGTCTGGTAAGAACCTTCCAGAATGGCTTAAGATTATGAAAAGGGACTTAGAGCTCAATTTTTAAAATATACATAATAAAATGTATATATAATTTAATATATTTATATAAGTTATAAGCTTGGCTCATGCCTGTAATGGAGGGGAGGGGAATGTTTATAGAATCACATGGCATTTGCAGGCAAATAATAGCATTAATATTTCCCTCATAGATACTGTTAATGAAATCTAAAGATGGAAAATAAATCCACTGTCAAACTAGACTGACATGATTGCCTGAAAGATTTATGTTGCATTAGAAATTTTGGTTGCTGTAAAATCAAATCTTTTTTGTGGAAAACTATATTTAAAAATTATTGATTAGATAAAGTTGTCTAGAAATATAGAAAAAAGTTATGTATAATTTTAAAAAACCTATATGGAAGTTAATTGTGTTACATCTTTTTAAAAACATTATTGTTACTTACATCTTTTAAAAATATTGTAAAAAGATGATATACAGCTTCAAATTTTTCAAGATGCTTTTATTATTTTAATTTGATAAAATAAGAGCCCCAATTGAAAGCACTGAATTGATGAAGTTTGGTTTCTTTGGGGGGTTTTTTCTTTCGGCTTCCTGCTGAAAACTGGCAGGAAGTTGCTACTTTTCAACGGTTTATCACTAAACCTAGGAACACAAGCTTGATTAAACTGTAATAATGATACTGTTATAAAGGAATGTGCAGACAAGTTGATATTATAGAATATACCGTACATAATTTAACCACTTAACTGCAAGAGACCACTTAAGGACAATGTTGTTTTCAGACCGGGGTTTGTGGGCAGAGAAGAAACAGTATCACAAAGAAAAGTTAGCCAGATGCCAAGATGTCATTCTACATGGTCGTAGAACCTAACTTCAACTCTGGTGGTGCAGTACTTAATGTAAAGTATTGCAGGCAAACTCTGCCCACAGCCTGGAGTTCGATCCTGATGGGGCTAAAGATTGACTCTGCCTTCCATCCTTCTGAGATCAGTAAAATAAAGAACCAGATGGTTGGGGGCAATATGCTGGCTCCGTAAACCACTTAGAGTGGACTTTAAAGCACTACGAAGTGGTATATAAGTGTAAGTGCTAGGGCTAAGAGTATTTTTACAATAATTTTTTAGGTGTGTTCCTCAGAAATCATTCACTATTTCTCACTTTCTGATTAGGATTGTTTTACTGTTTTGTTTTACATTTTGAGCTGCCGTAGGAATGCATTTGTATGAAAATATGTTCATTAAAAAATAAGCAAACATGAGAATAAGAGTGGACAAATACCATTTTTAATTCCTCACTTTCTTACAAGTCACAGTTTTAAATTTGTCCCATGCTGGTTGTCACATTGTAGAAACCTTTAAAAAATAATATAAATATTTGTTTTCATTTTCCCCATATTTCTAAAGTGTTCATTATTTTAGAAAGAAAAATGGTTTTTTCTCCAGTTCTGCTCTTTGCTCCAATATCCCATTCAAAGATTGTTCTTGAAACATAAACTCACTTATGTGAATGCACCAGTTTTGCATATTAAATTATTAACTAATTTATGTGTTTCTCTTAACTATTTGCCCAATCTATAGAAAAAGAGAGAGAATGGATTCTCCTGGGTGCAGAAATGATGGCAGAAGGTAAGTTAAGAAAGTTGCTTTCCCTCCAGTTCTGTTCTTTCCTCCAATAGCCCCTTCAATGATTGTTCTTAAAAGTGTGAGACTCCATGCACTAAAAAAGAGCTATTCTGAAATAAGACAGCAATAAAGTCTGTTTTTCCCATTCTCCCATCTTCTCCTGTTTTCTCCCAACAGCTCATGTTTGGATCTAGACCAGAGAATGCTCTCTAATCTGTACACTATTTTTCGTTTACTATTAATTTTATTTCTGTGTCCCATGTAATGGCAGTTGAGTTACTACAGGTACTATTGCAGATTAGATAATGGACTTTGTCATCATCTAAAATCTCTGTTATTCAAACTAAGTTTATAATTCAACTTTTAAAAATGGACAGATCTAAACTATTAAACATAATATATTGTAAAATTATTCATTTATTCCTCCCTTAAGTTAAGATAATAGTTAAGATATTCTTAATTAAGGGGGAGGAAGGAGGGGGCAAATAAGGAATTGTAGAGAGAAGATTATGCTGACTAGGGACTTTTTTGCAATGTGGCCTTCAGCTACTTGTCTTCCATGTGTGAACTGAGTGGGAAGGAAGCCAGTTTAAGAAATTCTTATCTAAGTTTCATCTCCTTCCTCCACGACAGCCAGATGTCCAGTCTGGTCAGAATTACCAAGGTTTGCAATTAGTGGATTCCCCTGTTTTTTTACTCCTCCCACCCACATTAGCAAAGCAAGCATCAATTGTTTTTCTTTTTATGGCCTTTGGTTTTGAGTTCTGATAGAAAAAAATAAGTTTTGTAGTTTTTCCTGTCACATAGATTAGAAATGGAAAATTGCTTGAAGGAAGGGAGAAAATAAGACAGGTCAATATTTTACTGCTCCACAAAAGAGAGACTACATTTCATTGTTCTACAGCTTAATCTGAAAAACAAAAACAAAACAAAGTCTAATATCATGGAGTCTAACAGTACAGTATAAAATGACTGTTGGAGAATGAAGATTGAGGAGTGCACCTTCTACTAGCCATTTGTGTAAAATGGAATGAAGTACAGCAGGTAGACCAGGTTACCTGACTACCTGCTTCCACAAGAAAAGGGCAAGATAAGTATTTTTCATGCAAATCCAGAAAAGTTAAACTTTCCAGCAGCCTAGATGTGGGCTGAGGATGAAATGATCCATTCCTGCCCTCCCAAAATGGGAGGAAGAAAAGAAATGCAGATCAGTCCAATCTGGTCTCCACTCTGTATATACTTTCATGGGAGAAAGAGGGCAATTACACAATGAAAATGAAAATTGTGGAACTGGAAGAAAAATCATAGCGGGTCTCTTTTATCAAGCTTTATCAAACTGATTTATTGTGGATGTCTGGGGGAAAAAACAATGAACACTTGCTTCAATACAACTTCAAGAGTCCACTTTGCATTTGCTGATATTTCCTCATTTTATGCTTTTGTAGATTGCATTTGATCAGCCATCTTTATCTGAACCTCAAGACCATCAATGTTCTTCATAGCCATCATGGAAGTTTGCCAGTCCTAAACATCAAAACAATGCTGTCCTTGAGGCTGAGGTAGTAGATTGAATAGTTGTGGAGCCATCTTCTCCCTTTGAGCTAACTATACAATCTACTGTCTTTCCTAAGGAGACAGTCAATTCAACTTCTCCCATGGGATTACCCGTTCCTACATGCAAGTTATCATCATGAACAATGATCATTTTGGGGCCCTTGGGTGTCAGGCAAGCAGGTCTACAAATATGCAAATATGTGAGGTCTTTGTGTTGCTTTGTGGAGGTGAGGTAGTAGGTTGTATAGTTTGTGGGAGGGATTAAATCCCATTTCAGGTGATAACTATACAGTCTATTGCCTTCCTTAAGGAGCAGCAAATCTGCTTTAAGAGGTGAATGATACAGCAATTATATGCCACATTGAGCAACCCAACAAAACCCTGGCTCCTTACTGATTCTACGTTGTAGGAAAAGCTTCTACCTGTATTCTGGATTAAATGCAACAATCACGCACTCCTTTTTTCTTTGCTAGATTTCTTCATATGCTATGCTCCTTTCTTCTTTTTCTACCTTGGATTTTCCTTTCTCTTCCTTCCAGCACACCCACATTTCAACTCTGCCCCTTCTCCCACATCTGTGGAAAATCTAGTCATCAAAGATTAATGTTGAACACTTCATGTAGTTTAATTAAAAGCCTTCCTATATTTGACCTTATCTCTCATGGCAAAATTTTATTTATTTTATTTTATTTTTATTCATATTTATATCCCGCCCTTCTCCGGAGACTCAGGGGCTTACAATTTTGGGATACAACCCAATGCGCTCAGCAATAGCCTTCCTTCCATTGTATATGCCTGCTTATTACTAAGCGGCATTTTTACAAAGTCAGCTTATTGCCCCCAACAATCTTGGGTCCTCAGTTTACCTACCCCGAGAGGATGGAAGGCTGAGTCAACCTTGAGCCTGGTGGGATTCGAGCCTGCAATAATTACAGGCAGCTGGAGCTAAGTGCTAGGCTATTAACAGCCTGCACCACCAAGGCCCAATGATCTTATATATCTAGCTAGCCAATGCAATGGCACTCATTCAAAAATATATTAGCATGCTAAAATATATGATGCTAATAGAAGCTTAGATACAATTTCCTCTGGGCTGGAAACTAGTATATATGTATATATATAACAGCTTTCCAAACACCACTCATGTGTCCAGGTGGCTGTGCGATCCCAACTTCTAAGTTTTTTTCTCTCTGAAAGGTGTTAAAGAAGGTTGTTGTAATCTGCCCCTTATGCAGATGTAACATAATACAAATGATAGTATGTCTGCTTCCAAGTGTGAAATTGGAATAATGTTATTAGGAAGTGTCAATACACAAGAAACAATTGCTACGTTTATTTGGCTTGTTATCATTATTGCAAAAGCTTTTGTTGCTCATATCGTTATAGATTTGCTGAAATCATATTCATTTCACGTCCCCATCCTTCCTGCAATGGCAGGAGCAGCACAGCTGTTTTCCCTCATTGTTGAGGCGTTTCTCCATGGAAGTCTGCTCCATTTGTTTCCTAGGTTAGCATTCCCTGGGCAGAACAGCTTATTTTCTTCTGGTCTGGCTGCCCCAGATTTCCAACCTTTGTTCTTTGGATTTGAAATGGTTGAATTTTGAGGTGTTGGGAAGTGCAGCTTTCTCATTGGTGGAATCTCTCACCAATGGTTCACCCCGGGCCTCCCCTTCCACAGCAGCAGTAGGCCAGCTACTTCTCCATGACACTTCAATGTTCTCACACAGGGCTTCAGGGAAGTTTAGCAAGAAGTTTTCTTATATTTCCTCCTATTATGAACAAGCAGAACAAGGAGTGAGAAGGGGGAATCTTGGCTGGCAGCCATTTTTTGTGCTCATCAGAGAAAGGGACTGCTGATAACTCAGCCTGACTTTTCAGGATAATTGTCTGAGAGTGGGTGTAGGAGAAGACTACATGTATTTTTTGTCGTTTTTTTAAAAAAAGCATTGGTGATGTGAAAAGATCCTTATCTGTCAGAATGCCCTGAATCGGGTGGGATTCTACCGGTTCGCACCAGTTTGGTAGAACTGGTTGTTATGGTCCCCAGTAGTTTGGAGAACTGGTAAATCGAGCCTCTGGCTGGCCCCTCCCCTCTCTGCCTGCTTCTCCACTCCCTGCCCAGTCAGTCCCTATCGCACATGTGCAACATTGTGCACATGTGTGACATGCCTGCAGCCTGTTTTTGCCCACCCACCAGACCAGCCATTGCTATCTGCCTTTTGCTGTGGCCCTGCCTGATCTGAAGATCTCCCTGGCTGAGTGAGGCTCTGCAAGTCCCAGTCGCCTTTTCCCCCTCCCCCCACCACAAGCCTCTCCCCTGTTCCTTCCAGCTGGGTTAGGCTAACCCTAACCCAAACTGAGCAGCCCTGATCTGCCTGCTCACAGGTAAGCCTGCAAGTTGCACTATCCCCTCCCCAACTGTCCCCTGACCTTGCCGGCCCCCCTAACCATCCCTGGACTCAGCTGGCTGGCTTCCTCACCGGTGCTCCCTCATTCCACCAGCAGTGCTGGTGGGGCCTACCTACCTGCCCCCCAATCCCCGGGCTCAGCTGGCTGGCTTCCCCACTGGTGTGGCCCCATCCCACTGGTGATGCTGGCTGGGGCCTAAATACCTGCCCCCCTCATCCCCAGGCTCGGTTGGCTGGCTAAGCCACCATGTGGCGCTCTCCCATCTCTCCCTACCACATTGCAGCTGCGGCTGTGGCACAGTGAGCTGCAGTGGTGGTGCTCTGCCCGGTATGTCACAGCAGAGTCTCCGCCGCCTCTGCCCGCTTCTCCCAGAGGTAAAATGGGAGGCAGCCACGTCTGCCGCCTCTGCCACCTGTGGAGGTGCTTTGAGAGGGCTGGGGTGGGGGGTGCTCAAGGCCCTGCCGCAGCCATCACCACCACTGCTGAATGCAGTGCTTTGAGAGGGCCGGGGTGGGGGTTGCTCAAGGCCCTGCTGCAGCTGTCACCAGTGCTGCTGAACGCGGAGGTGCTTTGGGAGGGTCGGAGCAGGGGGTGCTCAAGGCTCCACTGCAGCTGCACACCACTCCTCCTCCCCCCTTCCTTCCTTTTCCCGCCGCCCGCTGCTGACTGAAGCTCACAGGATTAGTTTGTCCCAGACCAGGTGTATGTGTGTGTGAGAGAGAGAGTGGGGGAGGGAGAGAGAGAAGAAAGAAAGAGCAAGAAAGAGGAAGGGAGAGAAAGAAAGAAAGAGGAAAGAAAGAAAGAAAGAAAGAAAGAAAGAAAGAAAGAAAGAGGAAGGGAGAAAAACAAAGAAAGAAAGAGGAAGGGAGAGAGGGAAAGAAAGAGCAAGAAAGAAAGGGAGAGAAAGAAAGAGAAAAGAAAAGGAAAGGAGACAGAAAGAAAGACAAAGCAAGAGAGAAAGAGGGAGAGAAAGAGCAAGAAAAGGAAGGAAGGAAGGAAGGAAGGAAGGGAGAGTAAGAGAAAGAGAAGAAAAAGAAAGAAAGAAAGGAAGAAAGGAAGGAAGGAAGGAAGGAAGGAAGCAGGGGCGGAGAGAAAACTCTGTGCTATTATTTTTAATTGTTCCATTATTTATCATATATTAATATTTTACACTGTCCCTATACCTAGAGTGATTTTACTGCCTTTCTTTTGCCCAGGTATTTTTCAGGGTTTACATGTCTATAGTCCAGAGCATAAATACATGTGTGTTTAGCAGCGTTGAAAGGGACCTTGGAGGTCTTCTAGTCCAACCCCCTGCTCAGGCAGGAAAACTGAGGATGCCAAACTCTAAGTAGAAATCCTGGGAAAGGTGTCAGAATAACAGAATAACACTTAGATGGGACCTTGGGGGGGGAACCCTACCATTTCAGAGAAATGGCTGTCCATTCTTTTCTTAAAAACCTCCAGTGTTGGAGCACCCAGAACTTCTGGTGGCAAGCAGTTCCACTGGTTAATTGTTCTCACTGTCAGGAAGTTTCTCCTTAGTCTTAGTTTGCTTCTCCCTTTGTTTAGCTTCCATCCATTGCTTCTTGTTTTGCCTTCTGGTCTTTGGAAAATACATTGCCCCCACATCTTTCTGGCAGGCCCTTAAAAGTCTCTTGCCTATCACACTCTTGAGCAAAGCATGCGAGCCATTTCCTCCTTTCAGTGGTCAATGAAAGTACATCTATAGTACGTAGATAATAAAGTCAAAAAAAGGTGAACAACATTTTTACAGAACTATAGATAAGTTAAGGCTGGGTGTGATAAGGAATGGCTGGGAAGGGAGGGGCCAGGCGAAGCACCCCTTGACATGAGTGACATTGAGTTGGTCACAACCACACAGTCACATGACCACCAACCCACGCCCAGCCAGTCATGTGACCACCAAGCCACGCCCAGTCAGAAAAAGCCACACCCACCCAGTCACATGATCACCAAGCCACACCTACAAATTAAGCCACGCCCATAGAACCAGTTGTTAAGAAATTTGAATCCCACCCCCTGCCCTGAATGTTACATTATTTCAGGATACTTGTGCATTTATTTATTTAGTGTATGGCATATCATACATGGATTAGCAAAATATATTAATATTTCACCTAGATTAGTAAAGCACAGTAAGATATAAATGTTAAAAAGATCTATGTTCAAATACTAATGTCTAGGCCAGGGGTGTCAAACTCAAGGCCTGGGGGCCAAATCCAGCCCTTGAATACTTAGATCTGGCCTGCAGTGCTGCCCTGGAAACAGCAAAGGACTGGCCCGTGGTGCCTCTGCCAGTGAAAACAGAGCTCATGAGGGATGCGTATGGCGCTCTTGAGCTCTGTTTTCGGTGGCAGAGTATTTGCAGGAAGCCGTTGCAACCAAAAACGGAGCTTGGGAGCCTGTTTTCTCTGGCAGTCATCAGAGCACTCAGGCCACCACAGGTGCCTGGCCATGCCCACCCCAGCCCCCCAAGGTCAAACACAACCCTGAGGCAGCCCTCAATGAAATTGAGTTTGACACCCCTGGTCTAGGCCATCTAAGCACTGAAACGCAGAATCATTTATATTTTTAAAAAAATCAGATACTGAACCAGTATCTCAGCTTACAGCCAATCATGATGTGATCTACAGTTTGACATGGGACCCCGCAGTTACACTTAGGGGAGGTTACTATGTCCCATTTAAACAGAGAATCCCAGCAGATGCTGTGTGAGGTGTCAATCCTACTCAGAATTGTCCATTGCTGACGTGGTAGTTCAAAGCCTGGCACCTTTTTTTGTGGGGTCATTTATATGTCTGCCTGTGTCTGACCATTCAGCAACCCATTTGGATTTCCATTGGGAATCAGTGCTAATGTTTTTGGGTAGATGTTGTGTAAGTGCCAGTGGAGGCTTCTGGCTGATAAATGAGGAAGACCAGCATGCACCGATAGGAATGAGTTGTTCATAATTTTTCTATATTCTTTCACTAGTGATCCTGCCTTCATAAAGCTGGTGGTACTACATGGCTCAGAACAGGAAGCCAGCAAGTTGGAGTGGTTTTAATGCATACACTTATAATCCTCATGGTGTCATTGAGTCTGGCATCTAACTTACCAGTAGGCAGCTGTTAAGCCATACAGGGACACAGTATTTGCTGCAGAGTAGACCAATTCTAGTGCTGATGACCTGAGGGTGGCAGCTGAAGCACCCCATTAAGTTCCACATAATTTCTAGAGTATGTTGTTCCTAGTATTCATTTGTGCTGCTGGATTCTAGTCTAGATGTATCTTATAAGAGGGAATCTGGTCCAATGTTACTCAAGTACTTTGGATGTGGATTATAAAGGAGTAAGTTGTTGTTTAGGTAGACATTGCAGGTGGCATTTTCAAAAAATGATCATGTAATCATGAAGCAAATAAAAATAAAATAGCAATTTCCCCAAAACAGCATTAACATAGATACTAATATAAATGCATTCTTTTGCCCCTCTTTCAAACCAATGATTTGAAAGAACCCATCTATGTTAGAACTGAATACCCTTCCCTCAACAGAGGGGAGGAATAAGACACCACCTATCTCCAGTTTACAACACAATTCTTGCAGCAGTTCCAAGAAGATTCCACAACCAACTGCACCCTGATTCAGGTGACCCTGAGTGCACAGATAAACCTCCAAGTGGCCTCAACAGCTATCAGAGAGAATTCTAACAGCCAGATGACTGCAAAGAAATACAATTCTTCCAACCTCCCCACCATCGTATCAGAACCTATTCTTCCATCTCCCCACCATCCAATCTCAACTGTCCTTCCAATCTCTACCTATCCTTCCATCCATCCCCTCCCCTCTGCCATGAGAACTGATGAAGCTTTTGGATGAGAAGTGAAATATTTTCTTCTTCCCCCTCAAGGAAAAAAACTGTCTAGTTGTCTTTTGAAGAAAAAAGCACCTTTGAGACAACTATGATCCGGATGACTGAGAATCTCCACAGACATCCTTCTCAGTTTATTTTTTCAGATCAATGGTATAAATACCTCTATATAGCTATATTTGTGCAAGTTTAAAGCTTTAGGGGATATCAGCCAGTTTGGTGGACAGTGTTACATATTGCTTCTGCCTCCTAATCCTTAAAATAGTCTGAAGCTGGCCTGTAATCTTCTCTAGAATGCAAAACCCAAAGTTATAGCAGCTGAATCACTATCAGAGCAGAAGAAAGAAACTGAAAGGTAAATTTTTCCCAACCAAAGCAAAACCCATCAATCTACGGTGCTTTTGGGGCAAGAAAATCAGTTTTATTATTATTTCAGATGCACCACAATTGAACTATCAATCAATGGATGTGGCTCCTGGCTGTGAGATTAGATGGCACTAGAGTTCTGAACCACTGCAAAAACGTAGTATGCAACCATCTTTTTGCTTTTTCCAATTTTATCTATAGCTGATTTTGTCTTGGCTTTGCCTGTGGCTTTATCCCATTCTTAAATCAGTTATGAATTAAGATAATCAGCATTTCTGAGTCCTGGAGGTTAAAGATGAAAGAGGATCATGCCTGTAACATACATAGGCAAACACCAGGGACATTGACTGTACTTGCCCGGATTCCAGGCAAATTTGAAATTCTGAAGCCTGAACAGGTTAAAAAAAGAAAGAAATATTTTCAATTGAAAACAACATACAACATACAATTCCCAATGGGCCGTTTCCTTAGGCTGTAGAATTATGGTAGAGTATCGTGATGAAATAACAATATCATTACAAATTTTAAAAAATAGTTGGCTTTTCCTCATTTGCTGATAGAGGGAGGAGGCATCTATGCTGTAGAAATTGCCAGTAGGTGGGGCATTATGCTGATAGTGTAAAAGGCTTGAATATTATCTTCCATTTTAACACTTTTATGTTTCATCACTTCACCCCTTTTCTTTTCAGAAAAAAGTCCATTAAGGCGGAAAACACCACACAGTATCATGTATCTGATATTAACACAGTTGAGAAAGTCCAGAAATATTTCACAAGAAGAGTTCTCCACTCCTCTACTCGTTGCAGAATACCTTATGCCACCAGACTTGAAATTCTAGACCTACAAAACCTAGAACTACACCACCTTCGGTCCGATCTAAGTATAGTATATAAAATCATACATTGCAATGTCCTTTCTGGTCAATGAATACTTCAGCTTCAACCATAACAATACAAGAGCACACAAGAGATGCAAACTCAAGGTTAACTGCACCAAACTTGATTGCAGGAAATACGACTTATTATTATTATATTTGGATTTATATGCTGCCCCATCTCCGGGGAGGACTCAGGACGGCTCACACAAAATATATATACAATACATAAAACATCATTCAAAATCATATCTAATCCAAATAGATTATAAAATATTAAAACGCTCCATTTTAAAATCCCAATCCCTCTCAATCCAGGCCGGCCTGTAAAAACAGCCAGGTCTTTAGATCGCGGCGGAAGGAACGCAGGTCAGGGGCCAAACACAGCCCCAGGGGCAACTGGTTCCAAAGGGTGGGCTCCCCCACAGAGAACCCTTTCCTAAGAGGCCTGTAGGGGGCGTGCATAAGTGCACTAACGTGCCTACCATCCCTGTCCTATTGTTTCTTTTATTTTTCTTATATGTATTCATTTCATGTATTCACAACTATGTTTATCCTTATCCTTATTATCTTGTAAGCAATTGACCAAATAAATAAATAAATAAATAAATCAAACAAACAAACAAACAAAAAACAATGCCTTTTAATCAATTGCACTAGCCATTTGTTTGAAGAAGGGGGGAGGGAATTCCAAGAATCTTGGCTTGCATGTCCTCCTGTAAAAACAGGATGCTTCAAGTTTGATGCTTGCCAAGGAAAATTTTGAAATGTGCTTGCAAGGAGCACACATAGTTCAGCAAAGTGACATGACTTGGCATGAATTCCACCTGGACATTACTGCTAACACACTTGCTCTTTTTTACAACTTTATACTGTGTCTGCACTAACATGATTTTTGTCATATTTAATATGATTTATTTCTTTATCTGCACTAGATTGTTCTGTCACTTTAACTTTGAGTATTTCAATAAGTATTACTAGTGGGCAATTCATTTAAAGGCCTTAAGGTGTTTTTTTTTTTGCTTATAGCATCATTCTGCACCATTCAAGAATTTTTACAGGTGTACCCATGTATGATAGCCTTACGTAAGAAAAATTGACCAAAAATTATAATAGCTGCTTTTTGAATTATAGCAATTACTGTCTTCCTCCTGCTCCATCAATTCCCAATAAGTGTTACCTCTCTTTTTTTGTACTCCTGTTCTATTTTATGTTCAAACCTGTAAGATATAAACATTGCAATAGAATTACATGCAATAAAAATTCTGGGTACTAGGTTATCTGGTATAAGACAACTCCAAAATTGTATTTTAAAAAATATATTTTTAAAAAATTGCATTTATTTTCTTGCCAGGAGTAATTCAAGAACTCAACATCTCAGAGTTTGTATAAACTTTTGCTTAAGCAAAAGCAGATGTGGAACACTATTTTCATGTCCAATAGTCCTGCAAATTTTTGACCGTGCATAATGGTGGGCACAAAAGTGGAGCCAAAAATGAACCTTTACAATAATGCTAGTGTCACTTCTATGGAAGAAAGTTTTGGATTTTCACAATGGCAGCACTGAATCCAATTTGCCAATGATGGGTTTCCCCTCCCACCATTGTTCTGAAAGAAGAATAAAGCAAAGCAGTTCTTTTTTGCTCAGTGGAAGTGCAGAAGCCCTGTTAGCAAAGAGGAATGAAACATCACGGCTGCTTATCTTGGTTTTTTCCATTTTTGTACATGGGTATTGTTTTCTTCAATTTTATAGATGGACATTGTTCAGTCTCACAATGGCATGAAACTATAGTAATTGTCCATAGCACTGAAGATTGCCAGTTGCTTCTTGCCCCTCTTCCCCTCTTCAAAAAGAATATCGTCATCCACACAAATGGATTAAAAATTAGTTTTCCATTAGGTCATCTTGCTTTCCACATATACAAAATGTTCTTTCTGCCCTGAACATGAACAATGAAAGGACAGAGATAAAGCATTTTCCTAATCCCCGAAAGTTAAAAGTGTACTATTTTGAAATTCCAGAAATTTCAATAAATTATAAATACCTTTTAAAACATTCCAAATGTTTTAAAATGTAAGCAACTTATTTTCTTGCTTACCTTAGCTGATTTCACATATTGGCTGCTTCTCAATTAAAATTAAAATGATGATTTAAAGAGACCGTAATAAAACAACGATGAAATCAATTAAACAACATTTGAAAACTGAAGAAAATAAACTCCCCACAAATGCAGTTTGATTTCTAGACAGTAATCCTTGTAATATTGTTGGCCACAGTATGCAAGCAGTTTGCCACTGCTGTCTTCCAAGGTAGCCTTCCAGTTTCCACCCCAGTGTACTGTACAGCTAAAAGAGGAATTAAAGATAATCAGAAATGTAAACTTGAAAGAAGAAAAAGCTTTCCACCTGCTGCCTATAATTAATATAACTGCTAGATAAGCTTCCACAAGATGTGACTAATTTCTCAAACAGGAACATTTTCCTAAAAGCCTACAGTGTTAAGTTTGCATGAAGAGACAGACGCGGAGTGCTTCAAGCTCTTTAGTTTATTAGTGACTACAGCTCAGAACGGACCCAATTTGGCTGGGCTGCGGCTGCTACTTATAGCCAGCAGCTGCAGTTGACAGCCAATCAGAGTGCAGGGTTTTCCCGCACTTTTAAACCAATCATTTCTAACATTTTACAAGAACAGTTCAAACTAAACCAATGACTTTAAACCTACATACATAACACCCCTCCCCACTAGGTTCAGTCCATACTCAAAACCCATCTATCTAATGTATTCTTTTAAATAGGTGGGGCTCTTATGCACGCTGAGACCTACATGGTTCAGATGTTTTAAGGTTCTCACCTTGTGAGAGAGGAAATGTGTCTGTTGACATTTCCTGACTTGGACTTCTAGAAATGGTAGAACCAGTTCGGTTACTACAACCTGGTTTCTCCTCCCAATCCATCTCCAACCCAATGTCAGCACCTAAGTCAGGTAGTGATGTGCAATCTTCCATTTGTGAAAATGGTTGTTGGTACTGTGACAGGTTTTGGGATGGTTCCTGTTGTGTTAGCTCGTTACACATGGGGTTGATTCTTGCTTGCTGATTACTCTCATAATCCTCCCCTTCCCCCCTAGAAGAGGCAGTAGGTATGGGAACCAGAGAGGAGCAACAGCGATACTCCTATAATAATCTGGATCTGAATTGATCAATGTGCCTGCTCCAGAGGACACCATCCTCCGTTTGTACCCTGTAAGACCTGGGGCCTGTGATTTGGGTTATCTCAGCAGGAATCCATAATGGTTCACCCATAAGGTTCTTAGCATAAACAGAATCACCCATAGTGAAAGTGCGAATTTTACTAGTGGAATCCAGTGGTGCATTGGGTGCTTAAGTGGGATGAAGGTGGTCAAGGGGAGACCTGAGTTTCCTACCCATCAACAATTCAGCTGGGGTTAAATTAGTTGAGGGGTTGGGAGTGATATGCTGAACACTGAGAAGTTTTTCAACTCTCTCAGTGATATCCCCTGGACCCAATTGCTGAAGTTTTCCTTGGTAAATCGTACCATACGCTCAGTCCGCCGTTAGTCAAGGATGCCCAGGGGCTGTCAGGGCATGTCTGACACGCTGTTGTGCTAGATATGATTCAAAAAGGTTGGATGTAAATTGAGGGCCATTGTCAGAAACAAGCACATCAGGTAACCTGTGAGTTACAAAGCTTTTAAGCTGTTTGATGACAGCTTCAGTTGTGGTGGACGCCATAGGTATAACCTCTAGCCATTTGGAATATGCATCTACTATAATAAGGAAAGTGTGCCCTCTGGTAGGGCCAGCAAAATCAATGTGAATCCTGGACCATGGGCCCCTAGGACATTCCCATTCCTGTGTGGGGGCGAGAGGTGGGGCAGGCCTGACTACCTGACAGTTGGGACAGATGCAACCCAGTTTCAACCATTTTGTCAATACCTGGCCACCATACATAACTCCTGGCCAATCCCTTCATTCTGACAATTCCCGGATGACCCTCATGTAACATTTCCAAAACCTCTTTTGTAGTTTTGCAGGAATAACCACCCTGTTACCCCACAAAATATATCCTCTTAATACAGATAATTCAGTTTGCCTGGATTTAAAAGGTTGGGTGAGTTGAGGTAGATCTTGAAGTGGCCAACCTTTCTTAATCCAGCCTATGACAGGAGCCAATAAAGTGTCTTTGGCAGTCTCTCTGGCAATTTGAGCAGCATGTACTGGAAGCTTGGCAACAGTTTCTACAAAAAAGGTGTGAGTCTCAGGAACAGGGTCCTCAATGTGAGGAAGTGGGCAGCGACTTAGAGCATCTGCATGCCCAATGTCTTTACCAGGTCTGTGGATCAGTTTGTATGAATAAGCAGCAAGAAATTCGGTCCATCTCAGCATTCTTGGTGACAGGATAGTGGGTGTTGGTTTGTCTCCTGCCACAATGCCTAAAAGAGGTTTGTGATCTGTGACAACAGTAAATGTTCTCCCATATAGATACTCATGGAATTTCTTGACAGCTGCTACAATTGCCAAAGCTTCCTTGTCCAGTTGGCTGTAATTTCTCTCTGCTTTAGTCAAGATGCGAGAGTAAAATGCAATAGGAGCTTCCCTTCCGCTGGGAAGCATGTGGCTCAAAAAAACCCCACACTCCAAAAGGGGAGGCATCACAAGTCAGAACAACAGGAAAGTTCTCAGAGAACTGTATCAACGCAGCATCAGATGTGATTTGTCTCTTGATATTGTTAAATGCAGCTTGTTCCTTCCTCCCCCAGACCCAAGCAGATTTTTTATCCAGCAACCTATGTAGGGGTTCTGCAATGGTTGCCTTCTGAGGTAGAAACATATGACAGAAGTTAATGAGTCCCAAGAATGCTTGTAAATCTGTTTTGCATTTTGGCCTGGGGGCTTCTTTGATTGCCTGAACCTTTGCTTCTGTGGGGTGGATACCATGTTTATCAATCATGTAACCCAAGAATTCCACTTTATCTGTTCTAAGTGTGCATTTTTCTTCTTTGACCTTTAACCCCGCTTTTTTTGAATCTAGTTAAGACTTCCCTGAGTCTCTCGTGTAACTGAGTGTCATTTTCAGCAGAAATTAAAACATCATCAAAATAGGGCACCACCCCTGGCAACCCTTGTAGCATCCTTTCCATAAGGCTTTGGAAGATGCCTGGTGCCACGCTTACTCCAAATTGCAACCTTTTGCATTTGAAAGCACCTCTATGGGTTACAATGGTTTGGGCTTCAGCAGTGGCATCATCAACTATTAATTGTTGATATGCCTGTGCCAGGTCCAACTTGGCAAAACTGTGCCCCTCCAAGAGAGTGTAATAAATGATGCACTAGTGGAACTGGATATGCGCTCTGTTGTAGTGCATGGTTCAATGTCCCCTTGTAGTCTCCACAGATTCTCACAGACCCATCAGCCTTGACTGGTGTGACTATGGGTGTCTCCCACCTGGAGTGATCAGTGGGCTCTAAAACCCTTGGGCTATTAGTTTATCTAATTGTGCATCATTTTTTTCCTTTAAGGCAAATGGGACCCTTCTGGGTTTTAAACGGATTGGTTGTACCTTGGGATCTAGGTTAAAGGAGATAGGGGGTACTTGCCTAATGCCGTCGCTGAAGACTTCTGGAAACTCAGACTTCAAAGCCTCTTCCCACTCAGTGTTGCTCACGTGATTGATGCCAGTCACCTCGATGCCCAGTGGGTTGAACCATTCAAGGCCCAGCAGACTTGGGCTGTCCTTGTCCACATGGTCAGTGGTAGGCGTTTGGTGTGGCCCTTGAATTTCACGTTGAATTCTCTTGTTCCAACTACTGGAATCTTGTTCCTTGGTAGTCTTTAAGAGTCAATGCTTGCTTCTTGAAGTGCTTCTTCTGGATGTTGGGGAGAAGACTGTGAATAGTGTCCCATGACACCATAGATAGGTATGAGCCTGAGTCCACTTCCATTTGGCAAGGTCTTCCTTCAATAAGTACCTTGACATGCACTTTTCTACTTCTTAAAGGTGATGAATGACCAATAGTTACTGTTTGATGAGTTTCATTCTTCCCATTTGCTTCTGTGCTGCACCCCATTTTCTCACTGAGATTGTTAGGCTTGAATTCTTTGTCTTTGCTTGTAGCAAACTTTCTTCTGTTGGATGGAGTTCTGGATGATTTGCAGACTCTTGCTAGGTGTCCTCTTTTATCACAACGGAGGCAAATGGTGTCTAAAAACTTGCATTCAGTGTGGGGTGGCTTCCCCACAACCTCTGCAGTAGAAATCTTGCCTCTTTCTTCCCAGGTCTTTCTTTTTCGCTCCATTCTGAGTCTGTAAATTCCTTCCTCCACCTCACTACAGTCTGACTCAGAATCTATTTGCTCACAATGAGTTGTTGTGGACTTTTCCACATCAGAATGGCTTGTGGCCTTGTTAATTTTCTTCATGGCTGCTGCTGAGGACTTGGTAGCTTCTGCTGAAGAGGCTTCTTCTATTGCTTCCTTCAGCGTGATCTTAGGTTTCATTAATAACTTGCTCTGAAGCACCTTGTCTTTAAGGCCCAGAACAAATCGATCGTGCATGGCCTCTTCTAAACTGTTAAATTCGCATGCACCCCCAATGTCTCTTAAATTTGCCACGAAGTCGTTTACGTTTTCACTTTCCCCTTGATTACGACAGTAAAACTCGTGTCTCTTAATGAGGCACGATACTTGTGGCACGTAATGGACTCTTAGCAGCTTTTCTAAGTCAGGCCAGTCCATTACCTTCACATCTGCAGCTCCCGCCAATGCCTTCGCCATCTTGAAAACTGCCGAAATGCAGTGCGTAAGAAAGACCGCCCTCTTCTGCTTCTTGGAAATGTCGGCAAGATCGTTTCCCTCCAAATACATTTGGAAACGATCTGCATACGACTCCCAGTCCTCTGCCATCGGATCGAACGGGGCTGGGGGGGTGTTCAGCGCAGCCATCTCGCTTTCCTTCTGTTCCGCGTTGCCTTCTTCTTCAGGGGAATCCCATCCTTGTCGCCAGTGTTAAGTTTGCATGAAGAGACAGACGTGGAGTGCTTCAAGCTCTTTAGTTTATTAGTGACTACAGCTCAGAACAGACCCCATTTGGCTGGGCTGCGGCTGCTACTTATAGCCAGCAGCCGCAGTTGACAGCCAATCAGAGTGCAGGGTTTTTCCGCACTTTTAAACCAATCATTTCTAACATTTTACAAGAACAGTTCAAACTAAACCAATGACTTTAAACCTACATACATAACATACAGCATAGGAAAATTGGCTAACTGAACCCTGCATTTTAAAAAGGAGATCTATTGTAGATATTATAAATTATAGACTAGTTAATATTTGCTACTACAAACAAACTCTTGTCATATTCTCAGTATTCTTAAGCATTTTTAAATTATATACAGACTGGATTCATATAATACAATAAGGAATCTACCCACTTTAACAAGCACCAGGCATTAGATATTAGACTGATGCTTGTTAACTTCCTAGTAACTTGTCTGCCATTAGGAAAAGTGAGTAGTTTGATGAATTTTCTCATATCCTAAAATCATTTTAGTAATTAAAGGGGGAATAGGAAATGCTCCCAAAAGATTTATTTATTTTATTTATTTATGAGACATTTATGCTGCTCTATCTCCCGAAGGACTCAAGGCGGCTTACAAACTAAAAACAATTAGATACAAATATACAAATATAAAAAAAACAATTAAACCAAGGTCTCATAAATATAATGAATTAAAATACATTTAAAACCCTCCCCCAACCCCATCAGTCCAGGTAGGCTAGTTGGAATAGCCAGGTTTTTAGGTCGCGGCGGAAAGAGATCACTCCAGACTGGAAGAATGGATATTAGACATATAAATGAGGCTTAATAGAAGTAAATATAAATTATGTTTAAAAACTATAATTTCACATGCATGCTGATAAGAGTCTTGGCTGCCAGCAATTGACTAGCAAAAGGATCTTGAATTTATATGGGTTACACAAAAAAATATAACTCACCCAATTGAATGAGTGCTAGAACATCTGTGTAGAATCCTATTTTATGCAAGCATCAAAAATTTAGAGAAAATATAAAGAAATTTAGCTATCACTTAACATAAATCTCAGGTGCAAATTCCAAACTAGAATCAAAAGCCATCGCAGTGAAATGAACATACTTTACAGGTTTCAGACAAATTAAAGAAACTCCACCCCCCATACACACACACACACATTAAATTTTCGAGTGGTTGTCTGTTACAGGCAATGTAACCAGATATTTATTAGAAACTAAAATAAGGCTCAAGTTGCCACAATGAAAGAAAACCATTATCTGAATTGGAACGTTCAATCTGTTGAATGATAAAGACAATCCAATTCAATGAAACAAATCCTGAGCAAATAACAATATTTTAAACTGATGTCTAAAAGAAAGTAAATATATATTTAACAAAGGAATGTATGATTATTGTAATTTCTGTCCTCAGAATTTTTGTTTCAAATTCAGTTTGTCCCATATGTATATCTATTTTTCTAATATATGCAGTTCTGTATGCAAATTTGCCAAATGCATGCATTTGTACAAGCAGTTTAATATAATACATTGTGTGCATTCTCCTTAGCTTCTGTAAAATCGCAGTTTTTATGCATAGCAACTTCAGAGAAGATTAACTTCCATCAACAATTTGTATTTGGTTCACATAATGGTTCCAAAGTGAAACAAAGGAAATTTGCCTTTAAATATGATTTTTCCCTTTATCCCAACTTGATAGATAATCCAGAGGAGGGCATTTGAAAGTCTGCAAATAAATCCATTTCTAGTCATTAACAATCTCATTTCTGAAGAAGCAGAATCCTGAAGCCTTAAAAGAAACCAGCAGAACTGCATGAAAACAAATGAGAGCAAATTGAGACTGACATGCGAATTTTGTCTAAACAAAAAGTTGTAGCCAGGGAAAAGGCTTCAAGTATATGCTTACATTCCTAAATGACATTTCCCAATTTGGCTGTCATGTTCTGCAGTATTTGAAATTACAAAATGTGTTCTTTCATGACAACCCCACATTTCACCTATTGCAGTAGTCCTGATTAATATTGTTCCCCAAAATGGATACTGATGGGATCAGGTTTGCTCATACTGGTAGCTATTGCTGCCTTCTGCTCATCAAAAGTTACCAGTCTGGCTAATATCAGAGCTAAGACTATTATGGTGCATGTTGTCACTGTGTGATGCAATGCATTTCCAGAAGTATGCACTCTTACAATTTAGAATGCAAATGGGAGAGTAGACGGTGAAACCAGACATTTGGAACAGCACATTGATTTTTACGATTGTAGCATTATACTGCCACTGGAGGGCCTCTAGCACAATCATTCAATGACACTGTGCATTATTCAATCTCGTCCTTCTTTCTTTTCTTAATGGAACTTCTCCAGAGAAAAATGAAGTAAGATGGGAGGGGGCTTTTTCTGAACTCTGAACTCTAAGTAACAGAGGGCAATTATGCCATCATAGTTTCCTCTCGAAGTGCCAAATGTGGACAATCAATCTGAAGTTTAAATCAGCAGACTGGTTCTTCTCACAATTTCAAGGAGCCATAGAAACTGCCCTGTGAGTCAGGGAATCCATAGCACAGCTCTGAACTCCAACAGCAAGGACCTTGGAAGGGAGTTGCCTTTTGTGCCCATTGCATGCAAATAGCTTTGTTGGTGCCAGGGTGCATAGAACCGCCTCACCATTGGTGGTCACCATAGTGAGGGCTGTAACCTCAGCCTGGCACAATCGGGGCTCCCAGAGCCCTGCTCTTCTTTCCTGCAGGCAGAATGCGTAATTCAGAGCCTTGTGAAACCTCTGACGAAGGGGAGGGGGAACTTGGAGCCAGTCCATGAATTTTAACAAAAAAGCTTGTGTTCAGCAGCTTTAGCTGCTATAGCAACATGGCTGCAGATAAAGAGTGTTGGCTCTTCCACCTTGCAACTCTCTTAGAGGGCAGGCAAAGAAAAGTAATTAATGCCCATGGCCAGCATGGCAGGGGAGGGCACTCCATCAGGCTGCCTCTCATCAGCTTGCTTTGGCAGCAAGACAGATTTATGGCTGCCACGGATCTTAGTCTTGCTCTTTAAACCTGACAACGGTTTTTAAAAAAATCTTGGTTAATGCCAACCAGGGATGATGCTTTCACAGACCTATTATAATATGTAGCTCGGGGGTGAGGGGGGAGTCATCTGAAGCAAACTGATTTACAGTTTTAACATTCCCATCTATGATCAATATTATTCACATTCTTCTACCCATTTTTGGCTGTATGTTTGTAGCTTCTAATGTTTTTAATAATAATAATTGTTATTTGTTTATTATTGCTTTTTAACTTTCTTGTATGCTGCTGAAAGTCCCTTGTTTTGCATGATGGGGGCAATATAAATTTGAAAAATATACTTAAAAATAAATTTCATCAGAAAATTCAGCCAAAGTTTCCCTTTGGTATCCTCTGCACTTGACAGCTAATTGTGTCATGGTGTCTGCAGGATGAGGTCATAAAAGTCAAGATAGTAGCCACCCTGTTGTGATCAAAACACCATTTATGTTTATGCAAATTTACTACTAAAAGAAGATCTACCCTGCCCATCTAGCTTCAGGCCTGGGACCCAACCAAGTTTTCAAAGATTGCCTGAAGGCAGGCACTGTAGGAGCCATGTGGATCTCCTACAGAGAAAGTCCACTTTCTGGATTCTATTAACAAGCATTGTTTAATTGATGGAACCAGTGGTGGGATTCAATTTTTTTTACTACCAGTTCTGTGGGCATGGGTTGGTGGGCGTAGCAGGGGAAGGATAATGTAAAATCTCCAGTCAGAGGTGGTATTTGCCAGTTTTCCGAACTACTCAAAATTTCTGTTACCAGTTCTCCAGAACTGGTCAGAACCTGATGAATACCACCTCTGGATGGAACCCAGAGCAGGCTAAACTGTTAGAGCATATAGGATGGGCAGACAGGCAGTCACCCAAGTGACAAAGCCATGCAAGTTTTTATAGGTGACAACCAGCTCTTTGACTTCACCAGTAGCCAGATGAAAACTAGTGCATCTCATGTAACAGGAATGGGTATAGAGACGCTTGCCCATCATTGCTGGTGCTACTGTGTTTTAGAGCAAAACTTGCTAATGGCCTTTATGGGCAGCCAAAGCATGGGTGACTGTGAGAATGGCCTCTCAGTCCAAAAAGCATACACCTGATGCACAAGGTGAATCAGTGCAAAAGCCTGCTTTTCTATAGTTGCTCTCCTTCTCAAGCAAGAGCTGAGATTCCAGGAAGATCTCCCAGTTGCAGATAAATCCTAAGCAAGGCACTGCAACCCAACTTATGACCAAAGTGAAAAATCAATTATTTCAACAATATCACTTGATCAGCCAAAGGTCCAGATTGGCTGTCATCAGTAGTGTACTGACGATACTTGACATCAAACCAACAAACAATGTCCTCCAACAACTTCATCTAAATGTTGAGCTACAGCTCAATCCAGCCAAGACTGAGTGGCTGTGCGTACAGGCATCACGTTCCAGTGAACAGATTCCATCTTTGGTGATGGGGGGAGAGGTGTTGCCCCCTGTGAATAGGGCATGAAACCTGGGGGTTTTCCTGGATTCACGGCTCAGTTTGGAGGAGCAGGCGGGAGCCGTGGCCAGGGGGGCCTTTGCCCAGGTTCAGCTGGTTCGTCAGCTGCGCCCTTACCTGGATCATGATGCCCTTCGCGTGGTCACTCATGCACTTATTACATCCTGACTACTGCAACACTCTCTATTTAGGACTGCCCTTGCATATCATCTGGAGGCTCCAGCTGGTGCAGAATGCGGCCGCGTGGGTTGTGATGGGAGTTTCCCGATACTCCCATGTTACGCCCCTCCTGCGTGAGATGCATTGGTTGCCGGTTGCCCTCTGGGTGCGATTCAAGGTTTTGGTGTTAACATTCAAAGTCCTTCATGGCATGGGTCCGGGGTACTTGCGGGAGCGTCTCCTGCTGATATCAAATACCGATCGCCTTGTGCGTGCACACAGGCTGGGACTCCTCAGGATGCCGTCCGCACGACAATGTCGGCTGGCGGTGCCCCAGGGGAAGGACCTATTCTGTAGCGGCTCCCACCTTATGGAATCAACTACCCATTGAGCTGCGGTTGGCTCCCGATCTCTCCTCTTTCCGGCACGATCTAAAAACCTGGTTATTTTTACAGGCTGGGCTGGACTGACCTCCTGGGGGGGAGGGGGGATTTTTAATTGGGTTTTAATTGGGTTTTTATTATTATTTGGCTTGTTAGATTTAATTTCTCTTTAAACTATTTATTGTGTTATGTTTTATTTGTGAGCCGCCCCGAGTCCTTTCAGAGAGTGGTGGCATATAAGTCAAATAAAACAAATAAACAAATAAACAAACAAATAAATAAATAGAGGCCAAAGGCATTGAAAGCTGAGATATCTCGCAAAACAAAGCTTCAGGTTTGATATCTTTCACCTCCTGTCAACACCAAGTACTTAAGAGCTGTGGTCTATTCTCCATAGAATCCATGCCTATCTCCAGAGGAATTTGAATATGATTGCCATCATTCTCAGTCAGTGTGAAAAAATCTGCAATCAATATCCCTTTAAACACTCAGTTTATAATTCCACCCAATTAGAAGAGTTTGTGTTCGTTTGTTTATATTCATATCCCAAGGTTAAATTGCTTGCTTTTGATGTGAATGTAGTCCATAAAACAATAAATCTGTCACTAAAGTGCTTGAAAGCTGTTGTTTTGAATGGACACTGTTGAATGATCATTTCACCATATTCCAAATTCATGGCACAGTTGGGGAGAAATGATGTCTGTCTGTCTGTCTGCCTACATTGTTTAATGATTACTTCAGAAAAAAGACCTCAAATCCTTATGTTCCAAGTTTAGGATTTAATCCTCAGAAATACTAAACATTTGTCAGAATCTAAATTGCTTGGTTTTGATGCATCACATAAGAGTTTTTGAATTAATTAAGTAGTTGGACAGCATTTTCAGGCATCTTTTTAAGTCCTCCAAAAAAATTTCCACCTATTTATAGTTTTATGATACAAAACCCTTCCTATATCGAAACTGGCTTATATGCCTCATTTCTTTTTTGTAAAGGCAAACATTTTTTTCCCTTTAAAGTCCTCAATATGACCAGCATTATGATAATATTAAACTTTGCAAGGAAGATAACATTCCTTCCATTCCCTGTTCCCAGGGCTGCATTATGCTTTTTGTGGACCCTAGACACTTCTGCGTTTACAGACTCTCCCTCCATAAAAATTATGTTATTAAAATTATATTTAATATACTTGTCAATATTTTATTCATATTTTTCAGAGAAATATTGCACATATATGTGTATGTGTATAATTTTGTAATCATTGCCAATTAATTATGATGTCTGTTACATATCATCAAAGCTATCAAATTGTAGTGTTCACACTATGTCTATAGGTTACAAATAATTCCATTGCCGGTAATTTGATCTTCAAATTTTATGCATTCCTTGCCTGTTTCAATTGAATATGTTAAATGTTTTGTGTTGTCTTTTCTCATTACCATAGTAATTCCATTGACCCTAGGCCCTGTGCCTACTATTGGGTAAGTCAGTCCAGCCTATTCTCACCTCTGAAAAGGAAACCAAATAGATCAAACCATAACTCTTGATCATATCTTCCTGCAGAGAGCTTAATGTTTTGCTTATAATTTGATCTCCTTTAATTCTTACCAGCATCTCTGGGCAATTTTTTTTTTCAGAGTTAACATTGTGCCACAATGGCTGCAAATTTCAACACAGGTCTTCAGGTTACTGACATGCATTAATTTACTTTTTTTTCAGTTGATTTTTCCTCAGCATAATCTTTTAGCCTCTCAGGATTTGGAGGGGGTTTGTTTGTTTGTTTTTGTTATCTAATGAACCACCAGACAGTGAGGCAGAGGTGGGAGCAGGAAACAGAGAAAAGAGTATATGTGTGGAATAATTATTAAACCCACCCAAAGAAAGCAGGACTTATCGGTGGACACAAAGGATAACCAGCCAATGGCCAGATGGGGATAGTTCAAGTGAATTCTTATTAGCAGGCTGTGCAGCGTGTTCTCTTCAAACATGAAAATGAAGATGTACTGCAGACATGCTTGATTGCAGCAATACTAGTCATTTTTTCAGGCTTTTTCATGAACCTTGGGGCGGGGGGTACTGAAGAGCAACTGGTTACATTAAGTTTAATGCACAGACCCCTGACATGAATTGCAGAAAGAGGCTGTGCTTGCTTTTAGCCCCAAGTACTTCTAAATCATTCCCAAAGGGTACCCCATGTATTGGCTGATGTTCTTGATACAAGATGTAGCTTCACAAAAATTTGATCTACTCATAAGTGTAGTGATATGAATGTTGGCCTATAGTTTTGAAAAAGATGAAAACTGCCAAGAAGTACAGGCAACCTCTCAGTTAAAAATGAGATGCACTACTAAGTGTGTTTTTAACTTGATTTTTTATATAAATCAGAACTTGAACTTATAAATGGGCTGCCTCTTACTAAAAATGGTGGATGGCATGCTCCTTCCCTGAGCTGCCAAATCTTTGAAGGTTTCACAGTGTTTTCATGAATTGCTAAAAACCACTGAAAACAGGCTGTATATTAGAAACATGTGATTTCAATGGTTCATGGAAAACATTGCACGTCCGCCATTTTTAGTAATAGGCAGCCTGCTTGTAAGTACATGTTGCCCATAAGTCAGATGTTCTTAACCCAGGAAATGTCTGTATTCTAATTTAAACATGCATTGTAGACATTTTGGGAATAAAAATGTGGTTAGCTTGAAACCTGAGTCTCTGTGCCAGGAGCATACTTGCTTTCTAGTCAGCTTTGTCTTCATCAGTATCACTCAGTGCCTAGGAGGAACAGCTACCAAGAATATTTAATCTTAAACACCTTTTATCTTGCAATTACACAAGTGTTCCATTATCCATTCAGATATCAGCAAATGAAGCACTCTCTTTTAAGGCAAGAGCCATCAGATCTGTGAAATATTCTTGTTGAAGTCTAATCTCCCAAAAGGTTTTAAAAGTTATATTACCTTTTAAAGCAATAAGAATAAGTTGGTGGTGTTATAAGCAAGAGTGTACCACAATTTAACTAATGCAAACATGGCTTAAACACCTATATATGCTACCAAGTTCAAATTGATTTACATCTAAGTGAAAGTTGTGCAGAACTTTGAAGAGTCTGTGACAGTATGGAGAAGCTAAAAGACATTGTTATGTGACTGCTCAGACATACAAAGTACTTTTGGTTAATAATCTGAACGTGGGGAAAATGCTAAGAGAGGAAAAAGTATGGGATATCACACAGAACGTCTGTCATATAGTAAAAATTGAAATGGCTAAGAAGCTATCCAGAAGGAGTTGAATGAAAGTTGGAGAAAGGGAGAGGAGAAGAAGAAGAATGGCAAACAAGCAAAGATAGAACTGGGTTTTCTTTGGCTGCTGAAGAAAAGCAAGTTCCAGCAGGATTTGAGTCCACCAAAATGGATTTGATGTAACAATCACCTTTTAAGGAAAATGAGACAACATGGAATAATTTCTGTACTGAACATCAATATCCAGTAAGAGAAGAGGAACTGGAGACCCCCCAAAAAAGACCCCATCGGAAGCTTCCAACTAACTGAGTCCTTGATTAACTCTTTGAGAAATTCCTTAGCAGCAACATCTTAGGAATACCGTTGTTTCAATAAAAGCTGTGCCATTGCCAGCAGAGTGATAGTTAATTCTTGAATTGTAGGATAGCTAAGTAATAGTGAACTTGTTACATTCCAACATTCAACAGAGGAGGGAGAGCAGAACTGTTTGTACATACTTGCTGAATTCTGTTTGTTCAGCTGACCTCATCTTTGTTATGCTGGAAATACAGAGAAAAATCTGAATGGTTCTGAAAGATCTTGCATATGATATTGTATTTGGTTAATACAAGTCATGGCAGACTCACTTTGCTTCAAGAGGTTTCTTAAAAACTGCCTTGATTGGCAATGCAGTTTGCCCTGGCTTTTAAACAATGAAATAAAGATGTCACGTGCTCAGTGCTGAAGCCTCTCCCAGCTATTGGCATGAGAAGGAAGCTTCCAGAAGGAACATGTCAGGGCACATTGTGTTCCTTGCAACACAAAGCATTTGATTGAGGCAAAGCACAGCTGTCTCACATACACCCATTAAGTGACTGGACAGAGGGCAGTCAGAGTTGCTATTGGTTTCTCCTAAGGTTCAGGATAGGATCAAGTCCTCAACTATTAGTAAGAATGTATACTTTTTTTAACTGAGGCATCATCAGGTCACCATAGAAGTGACGTATATAACTCCCTTCCCCAGATATGACCTCTCTCCCTCCTCATGATGCAACATTTGCAAGGTCATAACTCTAACTGTAGGATTAAACCTAGGTATGTTGAACCTAATCCCATCAAAAAAAGGATGACAGTCAACCCAGGGATACATGATTAGCTTAATGCTAAACCTAATTCTATGGACATTCACACCAAAATAAAGTGAATAATTAACAGAACCCTAGCATGAGTGTTTGGGGTACAAATCCTATTTTGTGCATTGTAAAATACATAATAACCTAATATGCTTTTAATTTTTATGGAGTTTTTTTTTAAATGCCTTGAATACAGGAAAAGGAGTCCTAAAAATGCACCCCCAGCCTGCATTTTTCCCCTTTTCCTAAAAGGTTTTATTCTCAAGAGATTTTAAAATCAGACTTTCGGTTTGTTCCTCATTGAAGTCGGAGCACAATTTGTGATTGTGCACAGTCTTGTTCCGAGCTCACTTGCTGGAGGGCCCTGATTGGGACCAGAACCACCCTGAAGGGGTGGTGAAGAAAGGGGGAATCGCCTGGAGGGTTGAGGGGAGCCACAATTCCCCTCTCTGACAGGAAAACCCCCTTCCAAGGGTAAGTTGCAGCAGTGGTCCCAAAATGGCCCCACAAAGACGAAGAACAGTCCAGGAAACTAAGACTGTGCTGGAGCGGAGAAGCAGCAAGCAGAGTGTGAACCAGGCAAAAAAAATTGTGGTCTGATGTGATAATAAAAGGGAGAATGGTTCAGAAAATGAAAAAAATGAAAAAAAGGAGAGGGGGGAAAAGCAGAAAAAGAGAAATACAAAAGAAAAAGTGAAAGAGGAAGGGAGAAAAACTTAATAATTGGAATGAGAAATGGATGGGAATAAGAATGGGGGAAAAGGGAATTAAGAGAAAGGACCAGATAATAAACAGGAAGCAAACAAGGATGAAAAGGAATTACATTGCTAGGAGAGCTAGAGATAATGGGTAGGAAAAAAAAAGGATAGGGAAGGAAGTTCTGCAAGGTAACATGTTGTGATATATAAAAATAAGTACTAAAAATAGATAAGAATGTAACTGATATGGTTTTTTCTTTAGTTACCTTTCTTCTTTCTCTTTTTTTATTAAAGAATTATCACTACATTAGACATGGAATAATGAAATAAATATGGAAATGGGAATTTATAATAAAAATACTGTATGTTAATTGATGATTAGTGATATATAAGAAAAAAAGATGAAATGAGAATCCTTATGGAAAGATTAATATCAGTTGCTATAATTAATTGATTAGATTAATATTTTTGTAATGTATAGATCAGAGGTGGTATTTAAAAGGTTCTGAACAGTTCTGGAGCACCAGTAGCGGAAACTTTGAGAACCGGCAAATACCACCTCTGACTAGCCCCGCCCCATCTATTCTCTGCCTCCCGAGTCCCAGCCAGCTGGGTCTTCTTTTGTTGTCCTGCACAGGAGAACAGAGCTGGAAAGCAGGTTAGTGGGGTGGGGAGGGAATGGGGATTTTGCAGTAACTTTCTCCCAGGAGTGGGGTGAGAATGGAGATTTTACAGTATCCTTCCCCTGCCATGCCCACCAAGCCATACCCACCAAGCCATGCCACGTCCACTAAGCCATGCCCACAGAACCAGTAGTAAAAAATTTTTGAATCCCACCACTGGTATAGATGACTTATAAGGTGATTGAGAAAATCTATTTATTTATTTACTTATTTATTTATTGGGTTTCTATGCCACCCCATCTCCCTAGGGACTCGGGGCCAGACATTGTCAGCTGCCTAGGGACTCGGGCGGCATACAAACATAAAAACAATATAAATACTATACAATTAAAAGAAAATTAAATATGAAACCCAATAATCAAATTAAACAAATTAAAACAATTCAATTAGAACCCCCCATCCCCCTCCTCAGTCCAGGTTGGTGAGTTGGAACAACCATGTTTTCAGGCCCTGCTGGAAGGAGGTCGGGGGCCACCCGAAGCTCCAGGGGCAGCTGGTTTATTTATTTATTAGATTTATATCCCGCCTCTCTTCCCCCATCAGGTTCCATAGGGTGGGTGCTCCCACAGAGAAGGCCCTACCCCTGGGAGTCGCCAGCCAACATTGTCTGGCCGACGGCACCCCAAGGAGGCCCTGCCTGTAAGAGTGCATGGGACGTTGGGAAGCCATTACTGGCAGCAGGGTCTTCCTCAAGTACCCCGGTCCTAAGCCATGTAGGGCTTTATAGGTCAGCACCACACCTTGAATCGGAGTCTAAGCCAGTCCGGATCTGAGTGATCTTGTCCGTCAGGTGCTGACTAAACTCCTCGGCACGTCCCTGCAGAGGGTCTCCCCCCCTTGGTTAAGGAGGGAACGGGTGACCCTGAACAGGGTGGCTGGGCAATTATCCACGGATGCAATGAGGGCAGAGAAGTATGCACACTTTGCCGCCTCATCGCTGCAAGATAAGACCTAATATAGGCTCTTAATTGTGATCGGTCTACTGAGGAATCTGACAATATATATATATATTTGTGATATATACTAAATAGGGAGATTGGTATTCAGGTAGAATGAAGGTGGCTAGCTGAAATTATTATCCAGAGGGGACAATTTTGAATTAATAGAATAAGGATTGATAAAATTGCAAATGTGACAGAAAAGGTAATATGGGAAATGAACATAGAAATGAGATAAGAATTTTAGATAATATTGTAAAATAAGATATGAGAATACCCTAAGAAAAATGAAACAAGTTATAACATGAACTAGAATTGGATAAGTTTAATACTTAATATTAATAAGCATAATGTGATATGAAATTGAATAAATAAAATGAATAGGTAACTATGGTCATGTTTGTATTGAGATGTGAAACCTGGAACCACACTGCTTGCCAAATTAGAATTTTTTATTTAAAACAAAAATAAAAATTGGGGAGGAAATTGAATAATGAAATTATTAGGTATGTTTAACTGATATGGTGGTTGATATTAGGAGAGAGTTATTGAAATGTTGAAAATAAGCAATGAGGGATTATGACTTAATGTGAATATGTGTATTAAGAGATATGATTGGTATTATTAACTTTGCCTATACTAAAATGTGTGATATATTGATGCCACACTGTTAATGTATTGTGTATGTAGATTGAAATAAAAAAACTTGATTATATAAAAAAAGAGATTTTAAAATCATTCCCTGAAATGCACAAAGTACTTTTTAAACCACAACAATCCCACAGTGATTAACTTATTTATTTATTTATTTATTTATTTATTTATTTATTTATTTATTTATTGGTCTTATATGCCGCCCTATCTCCCAAGGGACTCAGGGTGGCTCACATAAAAAACACCTAATACAAAAGTTAAAAGAATTAAAAGATAATTAAACTAATTAGACCAAATAAAGTATTAAAACCCAATCAACATGACATTTAAAACTAAACCCCTCCCCCTCAGTCCAGGCCGGTTTGTTCAAATAACCAAGTCTTTAGGCTGCAGCAGAAGGAGCGGAGGTCAGGGGCCAATCGTAGCTCCAGGGGAAGCTGGTTCCACAAAGTGGGCGCCCCCACAGAGAAGGCCCTCCCCCTAGGGACCGCCAGCCAACATTGTTTGGCCGACGGTACCCCAAGGAGGCCCTGTCTGTGAACGCGCACCGGGCGATGGCTATTCGATGCTGGCAGGAGACGTTCCCACAGGTACCCTGGCCCTAAGCCAACTTAACCTATATAGGTCCAAATAAGTATCAAATGAAATGAAACCTACAGCTTTACCTTTTGAAAAAGTTCAAGAAAAACTGTTAGCAAATTTTTACCTGAAAATACCCCTGTATGCACACACCTCAAAAATGTGTACATATTTGCAAACAGGTATATACACATGTGCATGCAGATATCATGTAGGCTTGGGGTAAAGAGTGGCAAATGCACCTCATGGCTGCATGTTAGGAACTCTTTTTCCTGTGTTCCAGGGGCTGATTACTTAAAAATTGAAAGCCTCATTAGGGTATTATTTATTTGACAAGCACAGTGGGATAGGTCACTTGCTGATCGGCCAATGACCTTAGTAAAATTTGTTGTTGTTGTATGGGCTATTTGATATGAATCAAGAAAAGCTTCTCAGACATTCTGCTTCAACTTTCCCTTTAATAAATTGTCATAAAGATCAGCTAGCCAATAAAAAAACAATGCATTTTATAGGCAAAAGATTTTTGAAATAACATTTATTTCAGAAGTATTAAAAATCATGCCTTGCAATGCTGCTTTACTGTACCATTTAAAAGATTGTACCGTTTAAGAAGATGCTGTACCTTTCCCAAGGTTCCATTAACAAAAATACAGTATTTGCAGATGTTTGCTACAAGAGGCACCTTCAACTGGTTCTTAGCTAGGCCAGCTGAGGTTTGTCAAGAGGTGAACTCTGAAAACTGTAGCAGATATGGATCAGATCAGCATTTGTCTGGCTGTGATGTGTAAAGAGATCCAGCTGCAACACTTGGGCCTCCATTCTTCATAATTTAAAGCTACTTTTATCTAGTTATGCCTTCGAAAACATTTCTCATCTTTTCATGAATCACACATTCCTGCTGTCTAATTGGGGTTAATAAGGAGCAGACAATACTCCTGATTTATTTTAGATACAACTGAATGAATTTACACTGCAATACATCAAACATATCTACATTAGGAGGGAGTTTCATTTGGGTAGGCTAAACAGAAAAACTGCAGACATGATTGTTTTCAAGACTGATCACTGCCTGTGGAATCATGGGAATGAATCAAAATCACAACCAGCGAACAGTCTGATCATCTTTGTGAAGTACAGACAAACCTAATCTACAGTATAGGGATGGACAAAAGGCAATATCAGTGTCATATTATGAGGTGTCACAAATTATTCCAGAATAGAGCACCAAAGCATCCAAACATGTTAACTGATATTGCTGCAAAACAGAATATCTGTCTGACACAACAGCTAAGGTTCATATACTGTTAGCTTTGAAAGCAACTTTTCTATATGCTGTTCAGCTGGGTTAAAGTAAATTTTCATATGTAATTCTGAATAATAATAATAATAATAATAATAATAATAATAATTTCTTGGGGTACTTCAAATGAAAGATACTACACCATAGAACTGACTTGCTAAACGAAGTGTGCTATTGTAGCTATCCATATCTTTAAAGGAGATACAGTGCTGCAATTATAAATTCACTTGAAGATACTGTCAGCACCACTGAAACTAACAAAATAAATGTCTATGTCAAACTTGTGGCCCACAGGCCAGATGACCACGCGTTGGCCATGCCCACGCCCAGTTTAGCGAAGGGGGAAAAAGTCACAATGAGTCACGTGATACCACCGTGATGACGCAAGCTTGACATTTTTGGCCTACGTAAATGACTAAAACATTTCAGGACCATCAAGTAGCTTCAGGTTGAACTTAAATGCATCCTGTTCACAGAGATACTTATGTGATTACCAATAATCAAGCATCATGTCTGTATAGGTAGTCCTCAACTTATGACCACAATTGAGCTTAAAATTTCTGTTGCTAAGCAAGACAGTTGTTAATGAGTTTTGCTCCATTTTATGACCTTTCTTACCATAGATATTAAGTGGATTACTGCACTTGTTAAGTTACAACATGGTTGTTAAGTGAATCTGGCTTCTCTTGACTTTGCTCATCAGAATGGTGAGCAAAAGGTGATCATATGACCCCAGGATACTGCAACCATCATAAATACAAGCATCCAAATTTTGATCACATGAACTGGAAAGCTGCAATGGTCTTAAGCATGAAAAAGGCTCATCAGTACTTTTTTTTAGTGCTTTTGTAACTTTGAATGATCACTAAATGAATGGTTGTAAGTCAAGGATTACCTGTATCCAATGGCTACATTTTTTAAATCAACAACATTGCATGATAGCTTAGAAAGAATCATTTCTATCAAGTATCACTTAATAATAGCAACTGCTAAAATGGCTGTATGAATCAGGCTCACAAAATGATCCAGTTTACATATGCAGACACAAAAGCAGCTTTTTTGATTGTTCATTAATAATATTGCCTGATCAAAATATTTTAGCAGTGAAGAGTCCTGAAAGTTAAAAAAAAATCTACACGTAACATTTGGATGAAGACACTCCATTCACTTCACACTTAATATTTTATTCCCATGGGCATTGCTTATTTAGTCTAAGATTAAATTGTTTCCTAGTCAATCATTTACTGTATCCAATTCCACAGATAGGACATGCAGTACAATATCAGCCTGCCTTACATTTCCAGAGGATATGATGAACCCAGAAGTTTGTTTGGGTTTTGTTTTTTTCTAGGTCAGAAAGCTTCAGCATCTATATCAAGAAAGCACAAATGAACTCCTATTTTGAAATAAGCTAAAGAAGTCAGTAAAGGTGCATGCCTATGCTTTGCTTGTGTAATTTATTCCATTTTCAAGTTCCAGATTTCTTTTAATAGTCTGGCATTTTTGGCAGAGAACAGATCAATAAAGAAGAGTGTACTGGGGACATTCTAACTCTAACTCAAAAGCAGGGTGGGAGGTATGAGAATGGCATGCGGGCAAAATCCTATAAATAAACAGGCCACAAGTAAGGTGATGTGGAAAATTGCATCAGGGCTTCAGATCAGACACACAAGCCGAGGGCCTGTTATTACTGGACTTTGACTCAGGCGAAAATCCTGAGAAAAGCAAAGAAGAAATTAGATGTTTTCCCACAACCTGAACTGAGGAAAATGTAGAAGTAGTGGAAACAGAGAACAATTCCCAACAAGCCTCGCTGAAAATTCTGTTCTTTGTACCAATTCCATCTACATTTTATGGAGTGTTTGCTCAGCTACCGGAAAAGAGAAAAAGGCACAAACGTGCACATGGACACCCATATACAGGCAAGAACAAAGGAAAAGGAGGAAGGAGTTTACATATTCAGGTAGTCCTTGACTTACACCCTCAGTTGAGCCCAACATTTCTGTTGCTAAGCGAAATATTTGTTAAGTGATTTTTTCCTCCATTTTACACCCTTTCTTGCCATAGTTGTTAAGTAAATCACTGAAGCTGTTAAACTTAGTAACACAGTTGTTAAGTGAATCTGGTTTTCTCATTGACTTTGCTTGTCAGAAACGTGCTAAAGGGGAACACAAGACCGGGACCCTGCAACCGTCATAAATATGAGTCAGTTGGCAAGCATCCAAATTTTGATCATGTGGCCCTGGGGATGCTACAGCAGTCATAAGTGTGAAAAACAGTCATAAGTAGCTTTGAAATGGTCACTAAACAAATTGTTGTAAGTTGAGGACTACCTGTAAATACGTTAGATTAGGTACAACTATGAAGTGTGGAGCCAGTGAGGCCTGGTGCTTCTAAGTGCATTGTTTCGAGTGTGCCCACACCAACTGCACTTGCTGTGTCGCTGCCATCGGGGAAGGGAGCCAAAGCAAGGTGCAGAGGCATATCTGAAGGTCAGCTCCTCAAGTGCAGCCTTTATGTCCTCTGGTTGGCTGATCTGTTTGCACCCAAGGCAGGGCAGGCAGACAGACATTGAGGCTGCCTTATCTGCAGAAGACTGGAAATAATTGCTGCTCCTCCGGAGGGCTTTGGAATAGGCCATCAAACGGTGGCGTGCTGGTTTTTTAGAGATGGGGTGTTTTATAGGGATGGCGGGTGGCTTAGGAAAAAAATAAGGCTTAGGGATGAAGGGAGGCTTAGAGACAGAGGGGGGCTTGGGAACAGAGGGAGGCTTGGGAACGGAGGGGGGCTTGGGAACAGAGGGAGGCTTGGGAACGGAGGGGGGCTTGGGCACAGAGGGGGGCTTGGGCACGGAGGTGGGCTTGGGCACAGAGGGGGGCTTGGGCATGGAGGTGGGCTTGGGCATGGAGGTGGGCTTGGGCACAGAGGGGGGCTTAGGCACAGAGGTGGGCTTGGGCATGGAGGTGGGCATGGGCACAGAGGGGGTCTTAGGCACAGAGGGGGTTTTAGGCACAGATGGCAGTTTGGGAGTGGAGACAGTCTTTGTAGTTGTGACAGTAGTTACAGGTCGCTCAGTCTTGATCAAGGATGTTTGGGTTGTGATTAAGACATCAGCAGAAGATGGATGCTCTGTGCCAGTAGTTGTTTTAGTTCCCATTTCAGGAGAAATAGAAGAACGGATTAAGTTTACAAAAGACGCAGCACTGGTTGTGGTCATCAAGGATTCATCAATCCCATCTGTGCCTGCCTGCAGGTCAGATACCACATCTGGCCCTTCTGTCGTAATGGGTTGTGCTTTGGTGCCAATTTGGGAGCTTGAAGCGGTGCCTTGATCGTCTGTAGTGGGAGGTTCTGATCCTCTTTCAGTGCCAATTTGGGGAGTTCCTGGTATGTGTTCCGCTGAAACGGTTATGATAGACTGCAAACTTGGGCTTGCAGTTAGGATAGTAGTTGTTTCCAACTCAGGGGCCGAGGGTGGTACAGTAGTTTCTCCTACATCAGCAGCAGAATCTGGTAGAAAATACATAGATTGACAGCAAGTCAGCAATAATTTGTGGGGCAGGGAAATAGCATTGCATTTTGACACACATTTTTATGCTGCTGGAAGGGATTGCTGTGTATGAGACTATGTATGAGGCTATCCCAGGTTGAAGATTTTGAATGCCTTTAAAAAGCAGCACATAAACATTTGCTTTTAAATTAAATCTAGATGCTATCTGGATTTTAACAGATGCCAGTGTTGCTTAGTTGGGCCCTGGAAAACTCCATTGCAATCTATTGTAAGGAATTCTGAGTTCAGACATTTATTTCATTAAGCATTTGGGCCTCCCAGAGGCACTGCAAATAGAGCATCATTTAAACGGGACTCCATTAGGAGGCAATGAACGTTATTTAGTTTAGCCTTCACCAACCTGGGTACCAGATTAGGAAAAGGTTATTTAATTCTTATATTTTTAAACAATATCAAGAAGAAGATACCACTGGGATTTTCCATCTCAGACAACAGATTTATTCTCATATTTAGCATCGATTGACATAAAATACTGTGAAACACGTGTATACATATCCATTAGCATTGGTTTCCTCGTACCTCACCCATAATTTATTTGGCTGCTTATCTCATACAGTGATCCCAGGCAGTTCACAACAACCCATAAAAACAGTGTAATAATAGATCATATCCTTTCCTACCCTTCCATACCCACCAGAGCCTTGGTGGCACAGTGGTTAGAATGCAGCATTGCAGGCTAACTCTGCCCACACATCAGGAGTTTGATCCTGACGGGTTGACTCAGCCTTCCATCCTTCCAAAGTCAGTAAAATGAGAACCCAGATTGTTGGGGGCAATATGCTGACATTTGTAAACCACCTGGAGAGTGCCGTAAAACACCATAGGGCAGTATATGTCTAAGTGCTATTGCTATTCCCAGAACATTGATCTTCTAACCTAGCTCAATTTTGGAGGGAAGAGACAAGATTTCACAACCTTCTGGAAGGCAAATATACAAGGAAAGCTATTCTAAAGGACAGGATGACTATAGAGAAGAGGTCCCTGTGAGGTCCCATAAGATGACAGTGTTTAAGGAAAAGGATTTAGACCACATCTATCATATCTGACTGGGGATGTTATGTTTGCAAACCACCATAAACTAGACTATTGTATCATTCCAATCAGATTTCATCAAAAAGCCACATTCCTAAGGACCAACTCATGATTGTAATTAATTAATTAAATGCATATGGCTGCCTACTCACATATCAAGTCCAGGTGACTAACAGGGTTTAAAAAGCATTGCAACAAAAAGAAATAAAATACATAGCAAATCTAGAAGTAAGCACAACAAACATATTTACATTTCCAGCAGAAATATTTGATTTGTGGCTATGTGAGACAGAAGGCTTAGTATGAAATGTTTGATCTCTTCTCTTAGGTGCCCACCCAGTCTAGTGACTAAGAGAAAATCTAGGTTTTCCAAACTTTCTTAACAGGAGGGTTGGTGTTAGCCAAATCTTTTGGGAGATGCTGTTCCACAGCAATCACTGTGACCAAAAAGGAGTGCCTGTTTACTTGATGGAATCCAGAGCATGCCAATCCTATTGGATCTTGTAAATTAGACAGTGATAATTAGTGACAGACTGTCCTGCAGGTCTTCTGCCATCCTATAGATGAACATCAATAACTTGTATTGTGCTACTAATTCCACTGGTAATTGGCAATACCATGAGTGCAGCTCACGTAGTAGTAGTTTATATAGGCATATTAAGGTGCTACTGAGCTGTCTTCAAGGACAACACTATGGAACATGTATTGCAATAGTCCAAGTAAGAAATCCCTGAGGCATAAATGATTGTGAGTATAGTCTCCCATGCATTGTGGGCTATTTGCTATGAATGCAATAGCACACAAAATGAACTATGCAAAGTTTTACCTAGCCACAGCTTGCAATTGCTTTTTGAGCAGGAGCCAAGAGTCTAGAAGGGCCCCTAAATTTCAGATCTCTTCTATCTGGAGAATTGCAACCCCACTGAGAACCAATGCAGGTAGTCCCTGGATTGTGAAGGCAATTGGGACTGGGATTGCCATTGCTAAGTGACCAGGTCATAAAGCACAATGTCACATCACTGCATTGCTTAGCAACAGTGATTTGGACAGTCCTGGTTGCTGTCGTAACCTTGGGTGGGAAGGGTGGGAATACCAGGTAAAGAGTAGGATGCAGTGGTAGGATTCAATTTTTTTTTACTACCGGTTCTGTGGGCGTGGCTTGGTGGGTATGGCAGGGGAAGGATACAGTAAAATCTCCAGTCAGAGGTGGTAATTTTTGGTTCTCCTAACTACTCAAAATTTCCGCTACTGGTTCTCTAGAACTGGTCAGAACTTGCTGAATTATACCTCTTGTGGGAGGGTATTGGGGACCAGAGGCTATATGATGTAGCACCATGCAAGTCTAGGGAGGTTGGGTGGGGGCTATTAGGGTTATTTGTGATATTGCCTACCAGCTTCCCATTTGCTTATGGGAAGCTGGAAACGAAGGTCACAAACAGCTATCACATAACTAAAAGTGCTGAAGCCATCTTAAGTGTTAGCCAGTTGCCAAATAACCAAATTGTAATCACATGACTAAAATCAAGGTGCACCAACTGGAACTTTGAGGACAAATCATAAGTACTATTCATTCAGCACCATCATAATTTGAACAGTCACTGAACGACTAGTTGGTATGCAAGGATTCTGGTAATCAGAGCTTTTTGGAACTGAGTGGCTCCAGTATCTATAAGCACCACTCTGTTTGCCAGGGTTGAGCCTAAGTCACCTCCATCAGCCTCAGGCTCTGTGACAAAACCTTAATAGCATCACTTGGTCAGATAGGGATTGATATAAATAACTAGGTATCATCAGTTATTGGGCCTAACCCAATGCCTTTGAATGGCCTCCCTTAGCATCTTCATGTAGATGCTATACAGACCTGGAAAGAATTTTGAGCTATAAAGGACTTCATCATGGGAGAAAAGTAGTCATTTAAACCATTCTTTTCCAGTTCCAAACCTCAGTTGGAACTCTTGGATAATTTGTCAGCAATAAATGTCCATATTTTAATCCCCTCATTATTCAGAATAACATAGCTATGAGAGAAGATGAAGTAATCCTCTCATTACTTTGTTCATGATGGATTTCACTGAATATGTCACTGTCTCCATAGAAATATGTTTGATTTGTGGTCACATGGGACAGAAAGCTTAGTCTGAAATGTTTGATCTATTTTATACATGCACTTTATCACAGTAATCACAGTTACTGAATTGTAAAAAAAGTAAATCATCTTGCCTCTTGGGACAGTATAAGTCACACACATCTACTGGTCATCAGTTTTTGAAATGATGTATTTATGAGTAGCTACCAGCAGCAGAATTAATTAAATTTAAACTCAACAGATAATTGTGAAGGAAAGAATTAATCTAGGACATAAACAAGATGCCTTTTTTCAGACCTGCAGTCAGATGAGAATATTTAGCCTCTCAAGTTCCACTGACTTACCGCAGAGATTGTTGTTGCAGAAGTAGCCATCTGGGCACATGGAACATGAATCTCCCAGGATATATGGCTTATGTCCCCTTATATTTCCCCTAGGAATTAAAAAGTGGACATGTGATGCAGAAGAGCAAAGCAGAAGCGGCTTGTTCCTCTCCTATAAAAGGTAGCAATCACTAAATTATAGAAAGTGGTCATCAGTGATTATTTAATACCAGGAATTCCATAAGGAGAGAGAGCTAATAAAAAGATGCCATGTCATTCTGGAATAATTTATGTAATTTACATTTACATTATAATTACATAGTGTACATTTGTCCACATGTTTATGTATTTTGGACATGTACATGTTTGTAATAAATTTCTAAGTATTTGTGTTTTTATTTGGCACTTTGCATAGTTCGATACAGAGATGTATGCGAAGGAGAGAAGTTAAAATAAGGTCAAAATGGCAACCACATCTGTTCACTAAAAATCTTACCCCATTTTTACATGTACTATATTGACAACACATTTTAAAGGGGTCGTGTGTCTTTTGTGTGGTCACAATTAACATCTTTACTTTCTAACACTATCCTCTAGGATGTTCCTGCTTTGAATGGTGAAAAAGAGAATATAATTGTATTCATGCTAACTATATATTTGTGTAAGTATTTAATTAACTCCAAAAGTTAATTACCTATCATCCAGCGAATCCTTTACTCCAGAACTTAAGCTAATTTAAGAACAATTTTTCTTTAATTTTAAGATTGATACCGAGAATAATTGCAATTTAGGTAAGATGGACTCCTGAAATTGGTTTACAATGAAATCTCTAGGGGGTCTTAACACATTCTAGAACTAGAAACATACACACAATTAAATCCAGACAATTATTAATATTACATACTGTGATTAAATGTTAGTTATACTTTAATTAGAAATGGAATAATGCTTCTTTTGTACAAGATAACATTATCGGATTAGCAGTTGTAATTCTGTATATTTAATTCTATAAATTGTATTTATATTTTCTGTGACTGACTTGCCTTGAAGAAAGTGAAATATTACTGGGGCTACTCTATTTAATTGAATATACACAGTCATTAAGAACTATTCACTTTCAAAATAGGTTAACACTTAGTAAGATAATTCTTTGCATATTCATTATTGATATTAGTTCATATTCAGGAATGTTCTTGGGATAGGTGACCATGATGATATGATTGAAGTTCTATCCACTTTTTATATGTGTCAGAGTTTGAGATACCCTGCATACACCCCTTCATACACACTTCATATTTTACAGGTTTCTAGCACAAGAGAGAAATTCCAAGAAATAACCAAACCATCCAATCTTGTAAGTTGCTGACACAACAGTTAGACAACTATGATACACACTCTCACATAGTAAATGAGGCAGTTTTGTGGTGCACTGTTTGCATCTACATTTCATGGGGAGCAATACTGACTTTTTCTGTGTCACCTTCTTCCTTGTTAGCAGAATCCTTTGATTATGGAATGGCTCACCCCACTGCAAAGCTGTTTGAAGCAACTGCCAGTGCAACAGCTGAGGAATTTCAGTCAGCACATCAAAACAATATATTCTCATGAGTTGGTGGAATCTTTTAACTCTTGCTTTGCTTTCAGTAGAATCCTGTTTGTGCTATGGATTCGGAAGAATACTTTCATGCACCTGGTGGTTGCAGTTACTATCAACCTTACATTTTTCATATGCCATTGACTCCGGTACATTAGTTTTTCTATTATTTATTGGGCAGTAGTCAGTTCAGAAATGGTATTAACTTCACTGGGAGTGGGGAGGAGAATTCCTGAAGCTGGTAACAGGGACCAACATGTGCTTTGCATGTAACAGACTCCAAATTGAAGCCTGGGCTTAAGGATGCAGTATTGAATTAAATTCACCATTAGGGAAACCCATACTTTCTGTGGCCTCTCCATTTGCACTGGTCACCCAGCACTTCTTGAGTGTTCTTTTCCAGTTTAAGTCATCTTAAGCAGATGGTTTGCTCTACTTCCTTCCAATCCACTGACAGCAACGTATTTAATTAGTTACAGGGCATGGCACATTCTCCCCACCTTTCCAGTGGGCTGGCTGCTGCTGTATGCAACTTTATCCTTGGCTTCCAGGTTCCCATGATAAATCTCAAACTGTTTTCTTACAGTCTTTGATTGATTCAATGATGGCCTATAAGCCAATGATTGTTCTTTCTAGAAATTCATCACTCCATTCAAATCTCAGATTTCCCAGTGGGCATTTTTTTCATTTTCTGCCCAGATTATAGGAAGGGTGGTTGGTTCCCTTGCTTTCCTACCCCTAATCTACAAAACTTCCCTGTTCTTTCTTATTTGTTTTTTCTTTAAGCAGAAGAATTGATTCTTCCCTGCTACAAAGTGGACCTGTAGTGGAACACAAGAATGAAGGAACAAGCTGTTCTTTTTCTTTAATCTTTAGAGCATCAGAACAATGAGGAAACAATAAGCAGGGGGAGAAAGAAACTTACGGGGGTTGGTAATTGCAAACAAACAAATGCATGTCAGTATCATTTATCAGTTCCAGGGTTTCACAGAACGTTGTTCCACAGCCAACACGCTCACTGGTGGCCCAGACTACCTATGGAAGAAAGCAATAGCCCATTTATTCATTATCAGACCAAAAGGATGTCTGTGGGTGACATCTGCCTAACCTTTAATTGGCTACTGAAACCATTTATCCACATGTCTATGGAGATTCTGAATGGAATCTATGAAGCTGAAGAAGCTTCTTGGAGAAAACCAGAAAGTCTCTTGAAGAAGCACCTTTGGGACATTTATCCACGTTTTCTTCAGAATCCTTCAGGCAAGTTTTCAAATTGTGCATACATGGATTTTTCATACAGATTGGCCAATATTTTTACTTAAGTTTTCTAAAGGCTCATTCCTGACCTTCTATTACAATTTACAGTGCATTTTTTCCTAGTGTGAAGCAATATGTTACTATCAGTTTCACCTTTAGAAGCATAGACCTGACCTTGTTAGAGATGGCATTTAATCAAATATTTCTCCATGAGTGGATTGGCATGTGACAATTCCTCTCTCTCCATCCCCAGTTCATTATTTTCATCACAAGATGTGTATGTGCCTTGAAATTAAATCCAATTTGTCTTATTACAAGGGTAGGGATACTCATTGCTCATTCACATTAGGCCAGGTTACAGATATTAAGAGTCCTAGAGAATCAGAGGATCAGAAATTTTCAAGTCCTCATTTATTATTATTTTCCTTTTAAAAAATACAAATTGACATTATCCAGTGTCCTGTATACATAAACCGTTTTGGAAAGAAGGTGTGGAAGCAACTGCACCCCTTCCATTTAGTAGTAATCTCAAGGTTAGATTAGGCGAGTACTGGGTTCAACTACTCAGTCAGTCTTGAAGTATGATGGGTTTGAGTCACCCCTCTCTGCCTGCCTACTTTAAAAACATTGTGAAGATAGACTATAGAGGAGAATAGCACAAGTCTTGTGCAAGCCTTACACATCCTATTGAAATATTAGCATTTGTTCTCAACAAATATAAGAGCAATATAAAATGAAAACAATCCACCAGGACTAAGGATTCAAATCTGCAAGCAGGCAGGATGATAATTTCATGGCTTTCCCACAAAGGGACATGAAAATGAACTTTTCCCAACAGCAAGAACTGGTTGGAGTTATTCAGCTGAATTCAGACCATGTCATCTATTTCAGTACCACTGAAAATCAACAGGATTCTTATTCATGAATGTGTGTCCCATTGGTTTCATTAGAATTGTAGTCGCAGTTGTTGGATCTAATTTATAGTTGATGGAAGTGGATTTTTTGTTTTGTCAAAAGTTATATTATATACTAATCTAACCAGCACTGTGTGCACCCAAGCTCTTTTGAAATGAAAAAGAAAACTTGGTAACTGACAAGTGGCTTAAGATGCCTCTCACAAAACTAAGGGAACAACTTCTCTACTACAATCTTAGCTGGGAATTAAAATGGAAGTCCGAACCTAAGAAATCCACTCACTTGCAATCACTGTCAATTCCACACTCTATTGAATAACTTTTATCTTTCTATCACTTATAAGCTCTCTATCACTCTGGGGCTCTTCATTTCAGTAGATAGCACAATGATACACCATTTCGTAGGCATTGACTCTAAGCCTTTACCAAGATATAATTAGATACCTGGGTGTAATGACCACACATTTTCCCTTCTTCACATTCCAATGTGCTGTAGTTATAATACTGGTACTCGATATACCAATCTTCCACCGCTCTCTCCAGATCCAGGTTTCCAGTCATGGCAAAAAGATTCTCGCCTCGGTGGCCACGTTCTTTATTATGTTCCCAAGTACACTTTGTTGAGTAGTTTTTGGCAAAGGCTTCCAGTTCTGAATCCCAGCGCTGAAATCACAATAATCCAAAACATCATCAACATCAAAATCTCCCAGAGGGGCAAAGTACAGCAATGAATACCCAGAAAAATGGCCAGAGTCCCAGGCTTCCTAGCAATAGGTGTGCTTAATGCCAGCATCAGGGGCTAGAAAAATGGGGTCAAGAATCTGGAGGATTGTTCCCAGTTTCAGCTGGGAATCATTCATCCATCCAAATTAGTTCATATACCCCACATTCCAGGTTGTTCAGAGACTTTTGGAAAGTTGAAGCATCTCAAGGTTGCAATCTTAATAATTTCTGGCTATTAAAGAAAATGAATGCTGGTTCCTGAATTCCTCTAGCAACATTTACAAATTCCAGCCAAAGGTAAGTATGTCATCAGAATTCAAGATTATTAAATCATTGCATACTTGTTCCTTTCTTCATGTTATTGCTGAAATAAAGAAGCTGAGAAGATGTAAAGAAAGGATGAGCTTTCAGACATATATGCCATATAGAAATATTTGCAATGAAAGCTATAATACTGAGATTCTGCATGTTTTTATCTTCCTTACTTGATAAGCATATTTGTTTCTATATCATCTCATGTAACACAGGCAGTGTCAACATCTATTTTTATATTTAATCCATGGCTATGACAGTCATACAACATTTTAAAAATATTTCAGTATCTTTCCTTACGTCCTATGGTACATATTGCAAACTTACACAGTGCCAAATCTATCAAGTGGGTTTACTGAAAACTTGCTGAATGAGGTAGTAATATTTTGGACTATAGCTATAAAATATTTTAAAAGTCTCCATGGCACTTTCTTCATATGAAGTAAAGTAGCACATATCTTCCCTCCCGCCCACCCCGCAAGGGAAAGGAAAAGGGAAAGAGAAAGGAGTGAGGCTAACTCTTGTGCTGAACTAGGTCATTAGACCAAGCCAGAGTTTTATGCAATAGGGCTGTGATACATCTAAAAATGTTCTCTCGGTGCAATAATCTTGCCCACCTATCAGAAAGAGGTTCAATCCAAAAACTCACAGGCTGCCACCTCATTTGACATCATGTGGAGGAAGATTCTCTGGCCAGTAGCTGGTATGAATCCTCTTTTCCCATGAAGGGGAAAGGATAGTAAACATGCAAACACTCCCTGCTGCCACATGCCTAATTGAACAGCTGTGCTAGACTAGAGCCAATGCAAACATCTGGCATGCATTGCTTAATAGAGTCCAACAGCTGTTTGTCAACTGATCCCTCCAGTGTAGTGATAGACAGGCCCTTCTTATCCAGCTGTGCTCCTTAGGCTACTTTAGAAGCAGTTGTCAAGCAGGAATAACTTTTATGTATGGAGGATGACTAGGGAATACTATGGTACGCAACTCAAGTCAGTGCTCCGTTCTGGACCATAGAACTGAGCACTAACTTGAGTTGTGTACCATAGTACATAATATTCTGTTATACAGTTCCAAGTGTCTCTAAGTTCTGATGCAAAAAAGTCAGGCACAGGCAGAGATTCAGTTGCAGAAGGGCTCAGACGACATCCTGAAAGGACTAATCTGCAATGCAGAATGCTCAGCACTTCAGTCAAGAAGGGAATGAAATTTGTTTTAATTCCAAAGGATGTAACATAACATAACAGTGATGTTGATCTGATATAGAACATAGGATTTGTATCCCTGTGATAAATGTGGCTTCTGGTACAGACCATTCATATCATTCTGTAGAACTTGGTCACAGTTATATATACAGTATTAGGCAAGATTCAAACTATCAGTTCTACAGATAGACATATGTTTAGTGGTATAATCTGATTAGTTTGTGCTAGATTTCAATGAACTATGGATTTTCCTTGAACGGATTGTGTCTCAATCTCAATGAAAACAATAAGTTCACAGAATCTGTTGCATATCTGATTTTATAAAGGAAATAAATCCAAAGATGAATGGAACCAAAAGCAATGGAATTTGTACTTCAGGGAATCATCTATCTCTACAGAGGTCTACTGTTGACTTGCCATTTTCACAATTTCCCTCTGGCCTAAACATAGGACTAGCATATTTTTGCTATATAAATCCAAGTTGCCACTAAATGGCAACACAATACGGAAAAATCCAACTCTTTTAATAAGATTTAATAGAAGGGAAGGGAAGGATATATAGTACAAGAATAATGAAATGCACCTATTTCTATGCAATTCAAGACAATATAAAATACAACTCCCTTTTTAAATGAGTTGAACACAGAGCACCTACAATGTATTGCCTGCTCTTTCTTTTCCATCAATAGACAGCCAATTCAAAGGGAGAATGTGGGCCAATTCTAGGATTACAGAGATCTGAACACTGCAGCCCTATCCACCCCCACCACAAAAAGATTGTCCCTGCTGCTCTAGAACAGTCTTCTTCAATGTGGAGCTTTTCACTGTTCCCATGAACCCTACCAGTGACTGAGGACAAGAGGTATTATAGGAAAACCTGCAGAAACCCAACTGAGTAAGACAGATGTACAATAGAAAACTTTTCTTATTTCAAATTATCCTGTTTTTATATGGCAAATGAACAAAGACTATATGTTTGCTCATCTGGTCTTGGGCAGGGCTGGGAGAGAAAAATAAATGGCACAAGGAGATACCAGAATCAAAAGGTTGATTTTAGGGTGGATACTTAAGAGAGAGAAAAGCTTCCCACATTTATTCTAGTATAAAACCAGTAGTCCTAAAGCTTAAGGTGGCTTTAATAAGACAGGAAAGTAGCTCGTTAAAATAAGCATTGATAAAAGAGTTTGGATCATTGAACCACATTTAGAATTTCAACCATTTCAGGTTGGCACCAATAAGCAAGTGAGACCATTTCTTCAAGAATTTGTGTTTAAAGTAAGCCACATTTCTACCACCCCAGTTTTATTCATCTTATTGAAGTTGCAAATTCCTGGAGAAAAGGGAATTTTTACAATTCTGCATTGTTAAAAGCTCTATAGAAAGAAACCCAGAACTATAATATACATCAGAACAAGAGGACAGAAACCTGACCCCTTGAGATAGTTCTAAAGCTCACGGTGTCACGGCGGGGCATCACGTGATGTATCAGGACTTTTTCCCCCTTTGCTAAACCAGGCGGGAACGGGGCCAGCACGTGACTCATCCGGCCTGCGGGCCGCAAGTTTGACACCCCTGTTCTGCAGTAATGTCATATTTAAATATTTGTACTTGCACAGACTATGCACAAATACACACACATACATGGACATGCACCTTTTTTCTTCCATAAATAAAGAACTGACTCACAGCAGATGAGCACTTCAAGCTTAGTCTGCTCCTTCACAGAAGCCAGGATATGTGTTGGGAGATGGTATCAAAAAAGCCCAAAATGGCAATTACAACCACACAGTTAAAGCCTTGGGCCCTTGGGCCTTTCTTATATGTACCACACATGCAACACCTATGGAAGAGTGCCAGGGTGAAGTAATTGCTACTATTTTAAATTTTTGATCCCATTCCCTACGGATATGGCTTTGCAGGCCTTTGGTTGGCCTAGGCTATGAGATAACAGAACAACAGAACAGCAAAGTTGGAAGGGACCTTGTAGGTCTTCTAATCCAACCCCCTGCTCAAGCAGGAGAATCTATACCTAAAAACCTCCAGTGATGGAGCACCCATAACTTCTGAAGGCAGGCCATTCCACTGGTTAATAGTTCTAAGATACAAGATTAGCATCTTAGAGTCTTAGTTCACAGCCATCTGAGGAAGCGCCAACAGTAGGGAACAGAGGCACATTAACACTTATTGTGAATAGCCATATATCCATAGCTGGTCCATCCTTTTCTTCTTCTTTTCATGATGCTTATTTGGGCACACGCATTGTACAGCAAAGTATGTGATCACACAATATGCTGGACTATTTAAAAATGTAAAAAAACAGAAAGATTAAACTTTTGGCAAGACCTGGTAAACGAGACTCCAAAAGAAAATAAATCAATCGGTCATAAACTAGGAAATGCATTATTGAGGGTGATGTATGCTGCTCAAGCTATAAATCTGATACAATTTTTCACCCAAGTCATAAAAGATCATATTGTGCCTGAGTCAGACTGAGATGCAAAATGTCCATTCTAACTGTAGTGGTCAAGTACCACAGTTGGTTTCCAAGAGGGAGTCAATCCAAATTGTTCAAACTAAGGAATACACATAACTTGCAGGTTATCACTAGATCTCCTTTCTAGGGAGCCCTTAAATGCCTAAAGCTCTTATTCCCCACCCATGCTCAATTGAAGCTGAACAACCCTAATTTATGAGGTCAGATTTGCAAAGCAGCTGCCTTCAATTGACTTCCCCTGGCCAAAATCCTTTGCCTGATAATCTTCTGATACTCCCCACACTGACACTGCCAGTCCAATGGGTTGGAAGCTTAATTTGCAGTTAAGTCAGAATCTTCTGCTGTGTATCAGGGTTGAGAGCTGGAGGAGCAGAATCTGTGTTTTCTTTGATGAGTTGGGGAGTAAAAGGTTGCTCGATGAAGAAGCAGAGCAAGACTTATTGGACAAGCCAGGAAGGGGAGAGGGAGGGGATTAGAAGATGCCCCCGAGGAGTGTGCAAACATATGGGGGAGCAAAGGAAAGAATGGGGACTAATAAGGAGGGAATAATACTGAAAAGGAAAAGGTAGGCATTGGTAAATTATCCACAGAGGTTCCAGCATGTAAGATTTGCTTTCCCTGCATGGATGAGAATGGCAAGCAGCAGGGGAATCACCAGTCAAGGAGAGCAGGGGCCATTATGAAAACTGAGCATCAATCCAGCCCAATTGCCAACTTACCAACCCAGTACAATCCAAACTGCGGTTTTTAATGCTGATCTCAGATATAGCTGAAATGAGCAGCTAAACTCTTTGTGTGGAAATGTCCAAAATTCCTTCATCTTGCTGAGAAACCTAGGCGAATCCCTTTTCTTTCTTAAGACATACACGGTCATTGCAAAGTTATCTGCACCATAACGCTCAGAAAACGTACCTTCATATTTCCTACCTATCAAACACATGAAACAAGTGTGGGATTGTTCCATGACAATAGATAGGCATTCCGTCCGAATGTCATCTTCCTAAATAAGCAAAGATAATATACTCAATAAACCGCTTAAACAAAGTTCTGATCCAGGAATCGTCTTGGTGCTTTAGCAGCACCAAAAACCAGCTGCACTAGAATCTTAGAGGAAGATTCAAGATTCAACTGGTAGATTTAATTATGGGAATGAAGGAGCATAACTGGGACCTCTCCGAAAAATCCATCCATATACGAACAACATTTGCAGTCTTGGGTCCCAACCAAAGGCATACAATCATGACCACAATTAACACCAGAATTTTGGTTACTAGGCAAGATGAATGCTACGCGAGTCACACCCAATTTTACAAACTTTTTGCCATAGCTGTTAAGTGGATCAGTGCAGTTAAGTGAATTATGTGGTTGTTAAATGAATTTGGCTTCCCCCATTGACTTTGCTTATGGGAAGCCATCTGGAAATGTCACCAATGGCGATTATATGATTCCAGGATGCTGCAACCCTCATAAATATATGCAGGTTGCCAAGTGCCCAAATTTTGATCACATGATTGTGCCGATGCTACACGCAAGGAACAGTTGTAATTCACTTTTTTTGAGGGTCCTTGTAACTTTGGTCACTAAACAAATGATTATAAGTCAAGAACTATCTGTAATCAGCTAACCTATCTTTATAGAAATGAAAATCCAAGCAAAATCTACTATCATTTAGACAGAATAATCATAGAAGAGAACCAGAAACTAAATGAACTACTCCAAAGATTTCCAAATTCAATAAAGCCATCCTCACTTTTTAAACATGTCTAATTTAATATTTTAAGCATACATTCAAATATTGGATAAATGAATGAAAACATGGCTGAAGAAACGAAGACAAAGAAAAATAGTGTGAAGCTGTTCTGAAATGTTCTGACTGGTTTGTTATTTTTTATTTTAAAAACAATATTTTACAGTACCATTCCACTTAGATTTCATCCACATAATCACTGCCATTTCCCAAAGACAGTTGATGGAGGTCTTTATCTAAGACTCTCTTGGCTGTCCATCAACATCTTGTTTTGCCTCTTCTCTACCCTGCTGCACATACAGGGCTGGGGTGTGGTCAAAAAGTCCAAAGAACAACCGCAACTATGTATTCAAAGGCACCCATTTTATGAGCCTTGTGCATGCAAGAGTGGTTACAAAAGGTGGAGGACTTTGTTTGAGTTATCATGACTACGATCTTGAATTTCTTTGGCTTCCTTCCCCTTGTGGAAGTCCCTGTTTCACGACTGGTGCAACAGAATTATTGTGGGCTACATGACATGTGTTCTGTTACACCAGAGGTCTCCAAACTTGGCAACTTTAAGACTTGTGGACTTCAACTCCCAAAATTCTCCAGCCGTCTTAAAGTTGCCAAGTTTGGGGACCCCTGTGTTACACTCTCACTGCCTATTCTAATCGACTGGGTAAATAATGAGATTTTCATTTCAAACAGATTAATCAGCTGCTGGATAGACTTGCTCCAATTCTAGCACAAAATGTGCAATACAAGTAGCCATTAACTTATAACCAGTCATTAAACAACCATTCCACATTACGGCACACTCAAAAAGTTACTTACAACCTGTCTTCAAAGTTACAACTGCCACATCACCCCCTGGCAGTCATGTGATTACATCTCAAAGCCCCTGGCAACCGGCTTGCATTTCTGACCAGTTGCAGCGTTCTACGGTTGAATGATTGTATTTCTGGCAAAAAAAAATGGCAAAAAGTGTCCATTAAGTTGGATTTGACTTATGTCTCCATGATTCACTTAACAACTGCATGATTTGCTTAATCATGTTGGTGACTTGCTTAACAACCATACTGAAAACAATGATAGGGTGACTCAGCTGATGAGCCCAGTGACTTACGAACAAAATTCCAGCTCAACTGTGGTGGTAAGTTAAGGACTAACATCTATTTGAGGCTGGCATATTGATGATTGCAAATGAAATGTTTTAAACTCATACGAACATAGATGTAATCACCGAGATGCTGATGTAGAGCCAGGCTGGCTGTGTTATCCCCTTCTTGTGATTCACAGCCAAATGGAAGGCTCTAACGGCTTCATTTCTCATTCCATTAAATATGGCTTGGCAAGCATAGCTCAATGTATGTAAGTATTTCCATGACAACCAACACTTACTGACCCAAACAAAATAAAAAGCATGACTCTGGATAGGAATTCATAACAGGAAAAGGAGCTAACCATGGGACCCTAAAACCTGCCCTAAAAATAAATAACTCTGATGCAGATTGTCAAGATAATCATCTGACAAGCACATTTAGAATTGAGGGAAGCAGCATGAGCAAAAAGCACCATCCCCCCAAAAAATTGCACTGAACGCAATGGGATGGTGCTTTTTGCTCATGCTTTTTGCTCATGGCATGCCTCCCATTCACAAAACCCTTGAACAAAAAACTAGCACCCTTAGAGGTCTTTCTCATGCTTTAGGGAAGAAAGGGAACAAAAGAGAACTGTCAGCCCCTGGGGTCAACAAGCTGATGGCAGGACCACACCATCAATGCCCCGCCAGCCCTTTATAGGTGTGGGCGTCCTTGTCAGCCAGACTTACTAGCACTGAGTTCTAATAAGAGAAAAGGATTGATTCAGAGCAGTTGTTTTTCTCATGTTCTGAAAGTATGATGATCAGATTGACACCTGAGCTAATCTGGGAAGACACTGTTCTACTAATATGGCGTTTGTGCCTTCACAGCCCTTTTTATGATCCATGCAAATCTGACTACACTGCTGTCTTTCAATACTGAAGTGTAAGACCTAAAACAGGCTTTGGACAATTAAGAACAGTCTCAACACATTTTTCATTTCTCAGAACTTTGCTTTGGTTGGAGGGAGAGTGTCTTTACCATGTAATTATTGGGATTTTATGTTGCATTAATTGCCATTACTATGATGGGCTCTCATTTTTATTTAGTCTGTGGCATCGTTCCCTGTCCTTGCCTTCATATGGTGTTTATATTATCCTGAGAAAGGTTGTTTCTTTTATAATAACTCACAGATACCATTTTTAGAATCAAGCAAAGTCCCAACTTTCTCCCCAAACCAAGAGAGAGATAAATGGAAAAATCCAGCACCACCTATGCTATGATGTGATTTATCCATCTGCTGCATCTTTCTCCTCCATCGCAAAGATAAAATGCAGCCTTCAGTCACCAATAACCCATGCTTCCTTGGATGAACCCATAAAGGAAATTCATGTATTTTTTTCTACTTTCAGGGCTAGTAAAAGAAATGAGAAAACAGCCCCCCAAAATCTGCCACGGCCCTTTAATCTTTGGCTACATTTCTACTGATGTTTGTCATCAAAAAGAGTCTGTTCTCAGAATTCCATTGCAGGTTCACTTGGACTCCTGGGAACAACCTGCTAAAAACCACACAGAACGCAAGGCAGAGGTGTGGTCTGAGCCACAACTATTAGCAAACAGCCATCATTGCGCTTTCATTTTACTCCAATCTAATTTATTACTCAAATCCCCTACACAAATCATTTCTACTTGAATTAATTTTCAGGCAAAGGACAGATTTCTCCTCTAGCAAGCTTCCCCCTCGTTACCTTACTCATACCTGCTCAAAGCTCTCTGTAGATGCAGCTGTCCACCAGCTGAAAGAAAGGGCCTGCCTGCACTTACTGCTTGGCTCCTGTGCTCCTGTCACCTTCATTCTACAAAGGCTTGAGAAAATTGGGTCCAGACTGAGACCTTTTACATCCTAAAAGGTATTCAGGTCAAAGTGCAGGGTACCACATCAGACTATTTCCCTGCTGTTGTACTGCCCTGTCTTCCTGTTCCAGGGAAGCAATGACCAGTCTTCTTTCTTTCTGTCTTTATATATATATGTATACATACATACATACATACATACATACATACATACATACATACATACACACACACACACACATTTTACAGGTGTGATTTTTTTAATGTAGACATACATATACACTCACACAAAGTGAAGCACTGAAATGCATGTGCAAACAGGCGTAACACACCTGTTACTTTTTCGTGTCTTTTAGAGTCTCCTTTATTATAAATGCTGTAATTGCACAATGATTTTAATTCTTGCAAATAAAAGGCTGATTATCTGAAACAGTGCAGATTTTTTAAAAAATATTTTCATTTTCCTGAGCTTGTTACTTTTTCCTGTGCTTTCTCTTAAGTCATAAAGAAAAGTCCAGTGGTGTATCATTTCATCGGGTGACTCAGAGTAGGAGGTATTCACTTCAGCTTCCATGTTATTTAAATAACTATGAACCTGGGGGGGGGCTTCTTTCATTTCAAACCAGCAGCCTTTTTAAAATAAAAAATGTAATACAGACAATGTTATATATATAATTCTGGACTACGATAGTTCCTTTAGCGACTTTAGTTCAATGGCACTGAAAAAAGACTTATGATTGTTTTTTCACAGTTGTGACCTTTGCAGCATCCCAATGATCATGTGATCAAAACCCAGATGCTTGGCCGCTGGCTTGTACTTATGACTGTTGCTGTGCCGCATGGTCATGTGATCACCTTTTGTAACCTTCTGGCAAGAAAAGATTCACTTAACAATGGGGTTACTGACGTTATCAACTGCAGTGATTCACTTAATAACCGTGGCCAGAAAGGTCGTTAAAGGAGGCAACACTCATTTAATAAATGCCTCCACAATCAATCGTGGGCTCAATCATGGTCATAAGTCGAGAACCACCTGTAGTCACTGTGCTATCCTAGAATTCAAAGTAAAATGCAGCTCTGGAAGTTTTGAAAGCGCATGGTAGGCTCTGCTTCAGTTGAAGGAGTGTTTCTGCTTCATCACAGGAGCCAATTAACGCTGGAGTTAACTTGAATGAACTGAAGCACACTAACCCAAATGGGCAGGAACTCAAGGTGATGTAACATAGAAAAGTGTATTTTGGACATGAATCAGGAAAATGTCTCCTGACGTTGATTTAGGCATGAGTATGGGATTAATAGAGGGTGACATCATCCCTTAGTGCCCTCCAGAAACAATTGTCATCCCATTATGGCAACAGGACAACATAGCCATAGTCTCAAAACGTGCTGCTGGTTTTCCATCAGTGGCTACTTGAAATCCCAACAGAACAGTTTGCCTTCATTTACAAATATCTTTGAGAGATGTCCAGCCTTTGATTGCCACCAAGCAAATCAAATCCTGAGATTCTTTTTTTGTTAACACAGGTTTTAAGAGTCTGAATCTGTATCTTGTACTCTCCCCAACCAAAATAATAATAAGAGGGGCAGAAATCAGCCTGAACAGCAAAATTTTAAAAATACACAAAAATGTGTGTGTGTAGTGGGAAGTAGTGGGTCAATATACCTTATTTACCTTGTCATCAGTAACATTGTCAGTATTATCCTACTTGTTAGAAACAGAACCTTAATGAAGTTGCAACTGGTTGACAGGCAGGCATGGAGAAGGGGAAATAATGCAATCAGTAATAGCAAATTCCTGTTTGATTATTATGTTTCCTAGAACAGTAGCAGAGCTGGGATGTAAAAAATATGTTTTGTATCCCATGCAATTAATGAGTTTCATGTGCTGAAACCATATTTTCTAAAAGGAAAAAACATGCATACATATACCCCTGACACCACCCACCTGTAAAAGCCCAGAGGATGTTTTCTGAATAGAACTATAATCCGATATCTATGGCTCTTCTTACCGAAAATGAAAGCCTTTTTAGACTTTTATAGCCCTAGTGTTATAACAGTACAGAACTCCTGTAACAATGGCCCACACTGGCTTCCTTACCTTACATTCACACAAAATACTTTTATCATAACTCTTAATTCATGAAATGCAGGAATTTGGTAAGAATCAGAGAATTGTACCATTCAAAAGTTCCAGAAGAAAAGTTAGTTTTCTGTAAACTCCAGGTGAGCAGATTGACTTGAACAGAAAAGATACACAGAGACACACACACACATTACCCTTTGCACAAAATTAGCTCACAGTTGTTTTAAAAAGTAGTTAACTTGTAAAATACACCAGGAGACACAAAGCATGTCCAGAAAGGTCACATTTAACTGGTCATTGAATTCAAATTCCTCACCTTTCTTTTCTTCATCAACTGAACACAGGGACACCAAAGGGGTTTATTTTTTTTAATTCGTTTTTCTAACACTCAAGAAAAGCTGCCATGCATTCATGATGAGAGATAGCAATCTCTGAATTCCCCAACTTCACCAAAGCCCATCACCACAAACTTACCATTTTCCGCATGTTTGCAGCTGAAGGGGAAACTATGGAACGATACAGGTTGTGTTGGTCCACGATCTGCTTCTTTTCCTCATCTGTAAAGGACCAGCTCAGCTCCATCTCTGTGAGCAGCAGCAGGAGGAGGAGGGGGGAAAGGAGGGGAATCCGCAGGCCTGAGCTCAGCATTGTGGCACTGTCTTGTTGTAACAGCCCACGGGTCTGGCAGACAGCTTTAAATCCTTTCCCAGAGTAAGGAACACCCAAAGCCCAAGAACTGCAAGGAGGATATTTATCTTGTTTTACTAGAAATGCCTTTCAAGAGCCATAGAGGGAACACACCCATCTCATATAGGATCACTGATGGAAGATGAATGGTCCTTCAGGGACAGTCAGAGAAACCATGGCTGTTTGATCAAATTGGTAAAGGGCAGGTTGTTTGGCGGGCCAGGCTGCTCCAAGCTTTCCTTGACACATTATTAGCTCTAAAATTTAGCCCACTGGAGCGAGCCGTTCATGTTCTACACACTCTCCTCACATTCTTCTTCGCCAAACACTTTTAACACTAAACTGCCCACCAGAATTTCTTCGCTCATTGGAAAAAAATCTCTTTGGACACAAGGATTTCATGTAGTGATGCAATCAGCAATACTGACTTCTTAAAGGGAAAAAGCAATGGGATCAAAGCCATTGCTAAACTGACTCAGCCCTGGGGTCCTTTCAGACCATCAACGATCCTAGTCATCTCAGGCGCAGGAAATGTGGCAAAGCTAAGCGATAAGCAAGGGCAATCCTTTTCAGATATGGGGATACAATGGACTGCAAATTACGTAGAGGTTGGTTTGCCATCCCTGTACTCAGATGGAAGAAAATATTAGTGACAATTTTGCATTCACAACACTGATCCTGGTTGAACTGAAGAAGATGTGTAATGTATATTATTTTGACATCCTCTGGAAATCTAGAACAAAAAAATAAATGTGCTGCAATAATTCAATAAGAGACTCTCCTTCTGCCCATCCTACCTGACCTTGGGTTTAAAAAAAGGTTAATACGTAGTTGCTTATATTTCCAGATGATATTTTTTAAATCTAAAATTGATACGTTTGTTATATTTTGCAACTTGCGTGAATCCAGAGTTCATAGTTTGTTTGCTCAAGGCTTGTCTGTTTGTCTGTCTTTAGTTTGTTTTAGTTCTAAAGACTTCTAGCTTCCATCCTTGGTCAAAGAAATTTAGTACCATTTCAGGTTTTTCAATACTGCGTAAAGTACAAAACTTGCTATCTAGCATTATTTTCAAAAACCATAGCACATGTTACATTTAAATAAAGATTGGTTGGTTGGTTGTTTCTTGCTTAAGTGGATCGCTATAGCTAAGAACAGATAAATAAAATAATTACAGAGGAACCAGCCCTAATATTGAAATTAGGTTGTCATAACTAGTACTGTCTAATTATCATGTCTATTTGCATTCTGCATATCCACCATATAATTGTGTAGATCCAGATTCTGCCATGAATCTTTGAATCACTGACATTAATGAGTAATTTAGTTGTAAATCCATAAGGAAATTTCAGACAATATCAGGTTTGTCAGCTTCCCATAATATGTAGTAACAATTACTTGTGAAATCTGGTGAATGCTAATGGGCTGGTTTACTAATACTAATCATAACTTGTTTACATATAAAGTAAAACCATTAAAATGAGTGTTATTCATAATCTGCTTATACAATATCAATTTGTTTTATAGACCCCTTACACATATAAAAATAAATAAGCTAGCAGAGGAGTGATTTAAAAAAGCAATTTGTACATTAGTAGAAGTGATGAATAAGCTCCAAGTTTTTATTCCAAAATAAGGTCATTAACTAATTGTATTCAGGATAATTCCATTGGAAAATCCTTTCAGATTGAACACAGCGTAAAAAATAAAGCAGCATTATTTTAATAGGTTTATTTGGTAGAACACATTCATTTCAGAAGAATGTCAAATCCTCATAATGTATTTGTCTTTCTCTAAAAATAAGCTTCTCTTGATCTCCTTCTCCATCATCTATATCAGTGGTATCAAACTGCAGCCCGCGAGCTGGATGTGTCACGCACAGGCCACACCCACCCTAGCTCTGCAAAGGGGAAAAAACTTTGTGAAACATCACATGACAGCAATGTGCACTGAGAGTTTGACACCTGTGATCTATATACATTCACCTGATCCATCAGTATTGCAGGCAACACTTGATGTAAGACACTTAAAGAAATTGGAATCTAGGCTGCAATCAGCTTGTTGGATAAACCAAGAACTGGGAAGTCTGTTGTAGTATCTAAAATTTGGTTCATCAGTAAGACTGAAAACATATATATTGAACATAGTAGCCAATGTCATAGTGGCTACATTTTGGCCATAGGATCAAAAAGGCAGATGCAAAGGTGCATGAAGCTGCAGAACTAATTTGAGGCCCAACTATGCTATTTCCAACAGCAGAAATAAAACTTAACAGAGAGTTCTTCACCATACAAAAAAAAAATGCCCATGCAATATTTATTCTTATAGCTCATACTTCATTGACATATCTTGAATGGCACAAAGATTTATACATTAAGGAGTTCTATTCATTCTTGCCATGAATGTGAGAATAGGTCAAAGAAAGTCACCAATTTCTTGAAGTAAGTCTTGTGTAGCAGTTAAAGCACCAGACTAGAAACCAGGAGACCGTGAGTTCTAGTCCAACTTTAGGCATGAAAACTGGCTGGATGACTTTGGGCTAATCTCTCTCAGCCCAATCCACTTCACAGGGTTATTGCCAGTGGTGGGATTCAATTTTTTTAATTACTGGTTCTGTGGGCGTGGCTTGGTGGGCATGGCAGGGGAAGGATACTGTAAAATCTCCAGTCAAAGGTGGTATTTGCCAGTTCTCTGTACTACTCAAAATTTCTGCTACTGGTTCCCCAGAACTGGTCAGAACCTGCTGAATACCATCTCTGATCATTGCTGTGGGGAAAATAAGAAGAAGGAAGAAGTATTAGGTATGCTTGCAGCCTTGAGTTACTTATAAAAATAATAAAGGCAGGATAAAAAAATATATAAATATAAGTGAATAAATTTATTTTGGGGTGAGCTCCAACTCCATGTGCATATTGTAGATGTGAATGGAGTACATTCTACAAACTGCAATCCTCTTTATAATTCACTCCCCTCCCCCAAAACACATATCAAACAGCCAGATGGTTAAGATGTTTTAATGTGTGTACTGTTAGGAATTTCTGTATTTTTGCTGTGTTTGCCAATGCAGTGTTTTTGCTATAATTTTGAATTGCTTTATGACTTTGATGAAGTCTGAAACATGAAGCTGCATTTTGTAATGAGAGACAGGATTGTTGTTCTTTTTCTCTTTCTGGCCTTGCTTATGTTTGTATTAAGTTCTAGTGAGCATAAAAGTCAGAGTGCAGATAAACGGCTGAGGAGACACAGAGTCTGTGGAACTGCCAATAAGGATACAGCCAGGGTCATAAAACACGTAAGACATTGGCTGGGGACTGTGATATGACCTCTATCTCAGTTCTCTGACCCCAATTTTTGCGATCCAGCAAACCAGACCAGACCCATGGCAATACTAAGGCATTTGATGGCCACCCTGGATTCTCCATCCTAACCAAAGACAGATCTGCTCTTTTGGCTTGTCCCGTACCCAGAATGGGCCACCCACCACTTGCTGACTGCTAGAATGAAGGTCACCCTCCACTGACTCCCATCCTATTGCAAATGGAGTCTCCCCAGCTCCACTTCAAAACTGCTGTTTTCCACCTTAAAAGGTTTTAAGCCTTTTAAGTGGATGGTTTATCGTTGCTACAATGCCTAGCACACCCCTTCCTCTCATTGCCGATCACTGTCCTCTGCAACCATTTTATCCTGAATTGATGATCTGTTATGTTCTCTACTAGTCAGCAGATGGGTTTTTTTATCTTGCAGTTGATCCAGATTAAGTAAATAAACTTTCTATTAAGTAAATAAACTTTCTTTGCCACAAGTTTTCCTGTCTGCTCTAGGTCTTTGCTCTGTTCAACCTTTACATCTCCCAGTGGGTATCATTTCTGCCCAGATGTGGTGAAGCATATTCCTCTTACATCCCCCCCCAACAGTGCTGCAAGATTCCCCTTGCCATTTTTTGTTATTTACATTTTTTAAGTTGCAATGAAGGAAGGCACTTTGGAACGAAGCTACACAATCCCAATGAATGCTCCTTTTGCATTTGTGAAACTCAACTTGTTACAAACATTTCTACAGCAGAAATATAGGTTCAAAGGAACGATCTGTTCCTTGTTTGATCCTTGTGGCATCAGAGCAACAATGAGACACCAAAAGAAAGAAAAAAGAAATGGTCTACATTAGTATTAGAGAATGTGGGAAAGCAATCTATTTATTTATTTATTTATTTTATTTGGTCCTGTATGCCGTCCTATCTCCCTAGGGACTCAGGGCGGCTCACATCATAAAAAACACACAATACAAAAGTTAAAAGGAATTAAAAGATTATTAAACCCAATTCGACCAAATAAGTTATCTAAAACCCCATAACATGACATTTAAAAACTAATCTGAAGACATCTGTGTGTGCAAACATTTGGGAAAGCAAAAAAAAACAACAACCCTGAAGGGAAGCTAATGAAAAAGGTACAATCCCAAAAGGAGAAGGCAGTCCAGAAAGATCCTGCTGCAGCAACCCCCAGTCTGGAGGACTGAACACCAAGCCAGTCAAACTGCGAACCCCTGCAGTCTGTCAACTTGGCCCAGGGTCGTGATAGTGGTGTATGAATGGATTCTAGCAGTGGTGAATTCTTCCCTGAATGAGGGTTTTGTTTCGTTACCTCTTAAAGAGGCCTTGGTTTGCTCCCAGATCAAGAAGTCATCAGTGGATCCCACTGTACTAGACAATTTTTATCTATTATCTAACTTCTGTTTTCTGGGAAAGTAGTGGAGAAGGTGGTTGCATAGCAGCTTCAGAGGATCCTGGATTTTGAAGTGGATTTTTCAGATCCCTTTCAGTCAGGATTCAGTCCTGGATGAGGATGGAATGGAGTTTGTGAATCCATCCTTGCCCTACTTGATCTCTCTGCTGCTTTCGATGCCATCGACCATAGTATCCTTCTGGATTGGGTCAAGGACTGGGAATGGGTGGCATTTCCTGGTTCACCTTCTTTCTCCAGGGTCAATTCCAGTCAGTGGTGGAATTGGGAAGAAGAGATCCCACTCCTGGCCTGTGGGGTGCCACAGGGTTCAACATCTACATGCAGCTGCTGGGTGAGATCATCCATCACCCATGGAATGAGTATACTGATGATACTCAATTATACATCTCTGTGAAAGCCTGATGGAGAACAATAGGCATCAGCTCAACCCTAGCAAAACTGAGTGTCTTTTGAGTTTGGGGGCCTGTCAGATCTAGGACTATGCTGTCTTGGGTGCTCTGGTTGTACAGGTCCCGACAGCCCCAGAATGTAATCTGAGGGTCCTTCTGGGTTCAAAGAGCAAGTGGCTGTCAGGGCTAAGGGGGCATTTGCATACCTTCATTTTGTGTGCCAGTTATGCCATTCCTTAACTGTGAACTGTTAATATAACTATTCCTTATATTATACTCATGCCTCAGTCACCTGCCAGTTGGATTATTCTAAGATGGTCTACTCTTGAGTTCACTTCCAGATCTACTTCAATGTGCTGCCTTTGTCCTTTAAAGCCTTTGTGGCATGGGGCCAGATTGAGAGACCACTTCTACCCAATTACATTTGTCAGTACTGAAGTGATTCAAAGTGCCTGCACTGGTATAATCTAACTTCACAAATTCTTATCAGTGTTGAGGCTTTATCAGGAAGGGTTTAAACTGTCCACCATCCTTATACCCAGTCCTACTTTCATCCCTTACCTCAAACTTTGAAAAACATGTCCCAATTTCAAACTGTGGTTTAATAAACTATATTTAGCTTGCTTGCTAAGCTGCTTTCTCCACATAAGCTTCAAACTACAGATTTATATGGAGTTTGATGTTTTTATAGGAAAATCTGGCTTAGTAAGCACAATTCAAATTCCTAGTCTTTGGGTAGATAAGCTTATTCATTCATCTTCTAGATTTATATGCTGCTCCAATCTCCAGGCAGTAAGACAGGAACAAAGGCAAGATCTCAACTGCCTCTTTCCTGGCCCAGGGTGACTCTGAATAATGGGCTTTCATCAGTATATTGATGATACCTCCACCAGTGCCTTCAGAGATAGAATAAAAGGAAAGACCAATGCAGTATACCATGATGGAGCACCCAACAACTGGATCTTTCTTCTCCTCCCAAATGACTGAACTGGACACACATGAAGACTCAATGCAATACTATAGCACAGTCCAGCCCTAACTAGCCCAGAGAGAGAACTCCATAGCCCGGAACAATACCATGATGGATGGTCTTGAAGGCAACCAAGATCTCCACTTAACATCAGAGGAATGGCTTTCCTTCTTTCATGGGCCCACCACAGTTTATCCACAAAAGTGACCAATATGGCTTCCATCCCAGATTCAGACCTGAATCTGAACTGAAAAGAGTTCAGATAATCCCCACTGGCTCTATAGTTATCGAATTCTCTTCAAGTGGGGTGCTGTCATGCCTCCTACTTGTTCTGACTTTCCAACAATGTCTTAGGACCTGAAAGTATTTGGGAAATAAACATTTTATCCCAGTACCTTTTTTGGCTCTTGTTTATTTTCTGATGTATCATTAAAAGTTCTATTTTCAGAAACATACCATTCAAATATTTAATGTTTATATTTGTGAGCAAATTAAAGGCAAAATATTATTATTATTTATTAGACTTGTATGCCGCCCTTCTCCCGAAGGACTCAGGGCGGCGAACACATAAAAAAGAACATATATACAATAAAAAGATATTAAATAAAGACAAGTCTAAATTACAAGAAACATTAAAAAACTGTTAAAATTACAATAATAAAGAATGCTGTTAAAACAACCCGCCCCCATGGTCAATCAAGGCTGGCCTGCTGAAATAGCCAAGTCTTCAGGCCTCGACGAAAGGAGATAAATAATAAGAACATACATAAATTAGATAATAACTATTGACACTTCAAGGAAATAGTCCTAGCAGCAATAATAACTTGCAGCAGGGAAGGGATCCACTTTATGTTCTATTCCTAATGACTTTCTGGACCAGCCACATCTTAGCAGCTTTTTATGAACACAGACCATGTCCATTAAGGCATCTAAACAAACATATGAAAAGCCCCATATGTTCCCTTTCCTGCAAGAATCCTGAATTTTTCTTTGCTTCACTGTTTGTTTTGCAATTCTCCCAGACTCCTATGGAAGTTTCAACATAGGGACAGTGTTGACAATCCAATTCCCTTCCCATTTCAACCTGATTTATTAAAATAGATTTTGTTTTAAAAATCTCATATTTAAATGTAGTGAAGGTATGCCACCATTTGTGAATTAAGATTTCCATACACTTTCAGTAGAGTGCAAGACATTTTCATTTGTTGTTGGCTAGATTCAATTACCATTTATTGAATACAGCATAATTGGTTACATTTACCTCATATATTAAGACAAAACTGTCAATGGCTAGGTTTACCTAACTTATTAAGTCAAACCAAAACCAACTGTATCAATATACAGTGCACTGTATTAATGCATCACCAGTGTACCAGGGAAACCAATAAGATACCTTCTAATAACCTGGACCACAATCTTCCATCAATACTTCTGTTATACTTCTGTAACAAATTTACCAGAAGCATCTTCATTTCACCAAGTTTCCTATGAGCCTCCACGATCCTGAATTAGCTTGATTTTACTGTTGTGTGTTTGGTGTATTTATATAGACCTGGATAAAGTAACATTGTGCATGTATTGTACTGTACTAATAGGCCAGTAATGAAAAGTAGTTGGGGAACTAGTTGTTTACCATTCAGAGATACCATTCACAGAACTATTTGTAGTTACCAATTACAGAATGACATTTTTCTACTCAGACAGGAAAACTTATTCTTTATGAGGCCTGTAAATAAATGTTAAAATGAATGCATAAAGAATTTATCTCTCATTATTAAGTGCTTTAACCTTGAACATATGATCTGACTATAATATACTTGTTATATCTGAGAAGATAGTTATATAACAGTCACATGTGCTTTAGGTTTTGACAAAATGCAGCCTAAGATCCAAGATGACAGACTTTCAATGAGGCTCTTATTCCTATGCATAAAAACATATTAGGAGCATATGAATGTTCTGCTCAGAACAGTAATGCAATTATTTCAGAATATCCTAGAAAATGACAACTCAAGACAGGTATTTTAAATGAGTGCCAAGAACCACAGTAGGCAGCTGTGGTCTCATCCATGTGCATGGCAATGTTACCCAACATTGTCACATGATTCTTCTGTATAGTTTTAGATCAACATAGTCAAATGATAAAAATATTCATTTGCCTAAAAGATGAACTATTCTCTGAACTCTGTTGTAAATATTGTTCCATATCAAAATTGCCCACATAAATATATAAAAACAGATCTTACTGAAGTACCAAAATTGCAGTGTTTCTACACATGATGTAGAAGCATGAAATGTAATACAGGCGTAGTTCAACACACCCTATTCATTAGAAAAATCTGAAAGTTAACCTTCCCATCCCTCTTTCAATGACAGCATATCCCAAATATCATGATTAGATTGCTTCCATGAGATAGAATTTGATGCACAAATGCCTCATAGTATTCTGGTTACTAAAACAGAGTGTTTCTAGAGAAGTGTGGAAACAATAGTAGCTTTATCTCTGTGAAATTTATCTCTCCGTGAAATTTTCTCATACCCCAAGTCCTACACATATTTTATCTGAAACTCTGAAAGCACATTTCATACTGAACTATACTTCCAATTAAGATCAACATTTTAGCACTGTACTTAGAGATAGATGTTCAACTATTTCTTCAGATTTGGAAGCAGGGTGCAAGGCAGAATTTAATCCTCATTGATTAGAAAGTGAATGCATGTTGATGTTTCCATGTACTTAGCTTTACCCATTTAAGTGATGCTTACAAAATACGTTAGTCCATCTTCATAACATGAATTTAATCATGTGCTCTGAAAATTTGGGTTACAATGTTCATTTGTTCCATGTGGGAGAAGGTTGTACAATATTCATGTATGCTCAATTCCTATCTAGTGATGATAATAATGCATAATTTTTGTGTTTAGATTAGCGTAACCACTATCACATAAGATCAATTTCATGATTAGGAATCTTAGTTGGAACTAAACGTAATAATATACTCTCTTGCCTTTGTGGCACATCGACAAAAGGATACGCTATTGTTCCAGAGTTTGCATTGAATCCTCATAGTTTCTCAGGTACAGTTCAATGTGACTAAATTTATAAAACTTATAAAATTAGGTCCTTGTTTTTAATTAAAAAATAACTCAGTTCTCAGTTCGCTTACTCATTTCAGCATTTGAAAACATTACATTTGAATATTTGCTGGGAGTCTAATACTATTATACCTTATTCTGTATTTCAAGAAGTGAACAAAAGAAATAGCTTAGTTGATATATATTGATTTCTTCTCATTATCTCCAATTCTTGCATAAAAATGTTAGTGATGTCAAGATGGATTTTATCTGCCTTCTATTTCCAAAATATCTTCCCCAAAGACACCCATGCTTTGACAACCACATTTTTCCAGGAAATAATCCTTCATTTCCAGGAGTCCATAATAGATGCTCCTTTTCCTTTTTCTAAGCCCCTCTTTATTCAAAAAATTCCAGAGTCACAAATGTTGTAGTCAAAATTTGGCAACCAAATAACCTATATATAAGTTGTATGTGTCTGGGAGTATACTGTAAGTGTATTTATTCGGCAATTAAATTGTTCCCCCCTCTTCTTGGCAGATGGCATATTGCTAAAACATACTCCCCCATGCCAATTTAAATACTTCATGATACAGCATATATACACAGAGGCTTTTGATAGAACATGGTTTATTTAACAAAGGAAAAAAGCCATATGGGACAAAGTGCATCAACAATTATATTTAATTGCAAAAAGTAAAAATTGACCTCTACTTTCAACATATAAATCTGATTTATGTACACTCTTTACAACCATTTCCCAATATTTACAAGAAGTTGCAATATATTACTTTATAATTGTTCATAAAACTCTGCATGTATTGCATATTTACATTCATTTATATGAAAAGTTCCATAATTTGGACTATATGGATATTCAATAAGCACACACAAATAACTACTTCCCAGGCAACCCTTCGCCTTTATAATATACTGTATACGGTAGCAATGAGACCCATTATCACTATTCTGTGCATGGACAAATAATATTAAAACACACTTTAAAACAAGAAACTTGAGTATTTCCCTTAGTCAGTAAAAGAGCAAATAATTTTGTTTCTTTAAAAAGTCATCCCTTCCAGGCTTTGTTAAGCTGTACATTTCCCAAATAAATGAAACAAACAAACCAACAAAATAAACCAGAAATATTCTGAGATATAAATGCCTTCCATTCAAAGGTAGCTGAATTTTTGGTGAAGATTTTGTCTTTGTAGGCAAACAGTGGCTCCAGGGAGGCCTAACTATGCACCCCTAACTTATACCACAGGCTCTGCCAAAGTTATAGATTTCAAAATTGCCATTATTTTCAAGCACACAACTCTCTTATAAATATGAATAATTATAGGTAGTCCTCAACTTAAGAGTATAATTAAGCCTGGAATTACAGATGTAAAGTCACTGAGGTCGTAAATCAAAACATCAACATGATGAGACCCAATTTTTTGACATTTTTCATAGCATTCGTTAAGCAAATGCAGCAGTCATTAAGTGAATCAATTTTCCCCAATGGGTGGCTTTTGCCAGAAATTGGAAATAAAAGCCAAAAACCAGCAAAAAAAACCCCATAGCAAATTGTGGTCACATGACCGTGGGATGCTGCAAATGGCTGTAAAGGTGACCGTGGCTGCCAAGTGCTCAAGATGCAATAATGTGACCACAAAGTGTGTATGCATGCAGCCATTTTAACTTCAGAAATGGGTACATACAGGTTTTTGGGAGGGGGCCGGTGTCTGTCATAATTTCATGCCAAGTGACTGGTTGTAAGTCAAGAACTATCTGTACCTGCAATTTCTACTGTGTGCAAAAGAAACCCCTGTATGATTTCCCTGAAATTGTTTACAAAATTTTATAAAGCTTGTTTGCCCTTGTTATATACACCTTGGTCCTGAGGTTTAAGAACTGAAATCTAGGAGGAAAACCATAGTGGTCTGAACCCCCAAGTATCCATAGATGTGAATGGGCAGCTGGGTAAGCTTCAGTAAACACTGCTCATTATATCACTTCAGTTCATCAATTCAATGTGTTTGCCCAAGGACAAATATGTCATTCACTGCTATGCAGCTAGCAAACAAAAAATTTGCATCTTGGCCACTGAACCTAACCAAGAAACAAACTACCAAGGCTAGTTTAGGACTTTTATCTACAGGATGTAATGTGTAAGTTTTATAAGTGCTGCAGCACAACAGAGCAGTGAGGTTGTTTCTCCAAAAGAAGCAAAGAGCAGATTGACCAACATATACAGTGAATATCGGACAGGAAATCTAAAGCATTTTCTTCACAAAAAATGTATCTATCAATATCATGCAACAGAGTGGCAAAGGTGCTGAAAACATAGCAACAATGAATATATATGTATTCATTCATTGCCATAGGCTGTGTGAGTCTGCCTGCCTGGTGCCTTCCAATAGTAGTATGCATTCCAAATGAAACAACTGAGAGTCTTATCTAAGTAAATGCTCTTAATCAGCTAAAAAGCAGAAACTTGGATCTCAGATTCCTCTTGAGCAATTACTTCTGCTTTTAATTCCTTGCAGCTTGTAGAAAAGGAGGAGAAAATGTACTGGAAGTTTGAAAACAAATGATGTAAACTCCAGAGGGAATGAGACTTGGACATATGCACAGCACCTCCTAAACCCAGATCTGAAAGCCAACCCAAAGACAAAAGCGCACGTGGAAAACCAGAGTCCAAAAGTAGGATAGATCACATCACTCTCTGTCCAATATGCTAACAATATCCCCGTTTGTATTTGAGAGAGAGAAAAACCCAAACCATTTTATGGAAATATTTGCACTTTTTAAAAATTGTTATTCAGGGACCCTTAGAGTGACATCAATTGTAAGCCACCCTGAGTCTTCGGAGAAGGGCGGCATATAAATGTAATTAAAAAAATTCCCTGCCTTCCAGCACATTATTAAACAGTGAGCATCACTGACATAAATTATTAAATATACACATTTCACTACCAAAGCAGAAACAACTTTCTATAACTTGTAGATTTAAGTGGTCTTTGTCATCCAAAATGCTTTGGATTTTTTTTTCTTTTAAATTATTTGTATAAAAATTAAAAATACAACCAACATGCAGTTCAAAGCGAACAGTATTCTCTGGATATGATAGGTCTATATTTAACGTTGGTAAAAGAATTAATGAAAGAGAATTTAGAAACCTTCTAGCTTTTTCATTTAAAAAAAGCCCACCCAAAGTATAGAAATATCAAGTAAGAAATTCCACTTAGAATATTCATATACAATGAGGTTTTTCATCCATTACCTATACATGCCTTCTGAGAAGCAAGTGCCATTAAACTTAGAATGATATAGGCAATATTAATGAAAAACCAAACAATACATTTGCCACTTCTATAGCTATTATCGCACACATGCACACATGCACGCACACATGCACCCCTTTAGCAAAATACTTAGCCCAGATTACAAAGGTTTCTTTTTTGCTATACAAACCTAAAGTGACATTATGTGTGAAATTTCTGTTTTAAAAAAGATAAAAACACTTAGCATGCAGTGAAACATCAGTGATGAAGATTAAGTTCCCACCTTCTAAAAGTTTAAGTTTCATAGTCCTATCATTTATTTATTCCCAAATCCTTTAACCATCCAAAAGACTAGTTTCAATGTCATAATTTAGTCCTTCCATACCCCAATTAGTTATGCATGTTTGCAATCAGAAACAGAAGGAAATAAACAAAATACATCTATTTGCACTATGCCAAAAGAATGGCATCATGATGACAGTCTCCTTTATGTTACTCTGCTGAGCGATTAGTAATTAATCCACAGATTCTAAAAACAAAGGTATTATTCTAGTCCATTGTTTAAAACTGTTTTCTTTACAAATTAATACAATTCTGCTTCTCATTTTATTACATTTTGATAAAAGAATCCCCCAAAGCATATAAACTTGTACAAATATGCACACTAGTCTGCTGGCCCATCTTCAGCCTGACACATCTGCAAATTATCTTAGCACACAAGGGAGACACCTCTACAATTTCAGTCCTGGAAAATAATCCCCTCTAAAGATGTTAGATAGATGAGTTCACAAGAACCATGAGGAAAGGCAAAAACCTGGAAAGGCAATCAAGAATCAAACACTGACAATGCTAATGAAAGAGAAAATACAATTAATGCTTCTAGAGAATGGCAAACATATTCATGGCACACATTAAACATTCCACACTGCAACTCTGCCACAAACTATCCACCTTGATTTTAAAAAGATCTGGAGGCATTCAAACCAAAATTGTAGAAAATGCTTTCAAGAAATACTTTCCCAAGCTCAACTCAACAATGATAACAAATTAAAATGGTAACTAATTTGGAATGTCCAACTCAGGCCCTCTCCAAAGGCTTAATTTTCAGAAGAGGATGCTCACCAACTCGTTGCTCTAACAAATTTGACTCTTATTAGTCATTTTGGGGAAAACTGGATTTGGTGTTCCACTGACTTAGTCCAGGGAAAAGTATCAAAAATACATATTTCAGCATTCGTGAAAAGAGATGGAAAAATATATTTGCAGAATGCCTTTCTCTGTCAAGCATACAAACCCCACCTCAGCCACACAGTTTGATGATGACTACATAAAGTCACGCTGTGTTCTTAGGTAGAAAGACATGATTGTTTTTCACTGAAAAGAATATTCTGAAGATGTGTCATCACAATACAGTGAAAAAGAAAAAGAAAAATGCAGCTGTGGGTCAAATTCCTGCATTCAAACTGTAACATAGGATAAGAATCTGAGCAAATGCTTTTCTCAAGAGGCATTTTTAATTTCTCAGCCTATCTGATATTTTAGTAGTTTGCTCTTTTAAAGCAATGATCCAGAGACCGATTCATCAGCAGCTCGGACGTTACCTCTTCCAGGATGTCTGGAAAGAAATATTTTGAGACAACTCCTTCTGCGGTGTCAAAAGAACTTCACAGAACTCTCCCCCCCCTAAAATCCAGCAATCAGCTTTCAAGAATAACTCTACAAAAAGCTAGGGGAAAGAGATCTTCCAGTTTCTATCAAAACATCTGAAAAGGTAAGCCAATGGCCTTGAGTAAAATGTTCTTTTAAAAGCGCAGGGCTTTCTTTGTTGCAGATCAGAAGGGAAAACTTATCACTGGGAACTGCAGTGGTATCATCCCTGTATCTTTTGTGATATTGAGGTCTTGCGCATTTGAGTTTTCAGCCGGCAGATCCATCACAAACAACAACAGGTTCAGATCCTCTGGAGTTAAAACTTGTTGCCCAATAATCTACATTTGTAAAACCTTTGGAAGAGAAACAATAACATCAGATTATTATGATTTATTATTATATGCTATTGGAGGTGATGATGCCCTGAAACATCCCTTCCTTCTATTTCCATGGTATGCAAGTACTTCAACAAGCTTCCTTGCCAGTATCCGGAATGGGACAACTCATCATGGCCAATTCGACATGGGACAACTCAGTGAGGGCAGCTGAAGGGAGAGCTGGGCAAGAGAACAAGCGACTAAGCAGAGTGGAGACCGACGGCAGCAGCTGGAAATTTCCCACCAGAGAGAGAGCCAGGCAGGTAGCATGCGAGCAGATGGACCAAGCATAGAGTGGTGATGGCTGGGGCTACCTATTTTCACACACACACTTTGATGCTGCCACACCAAGATCCAGGCCATTGAGAGTTTGGGGTGTGAGGTAGCAGCAGTGGTGTTCAGGCCATTCAGGTGGGGCAGCCAGGAGGTGGCAGAAGCCAAGCACATCCCATTTTTCACACTCCACCACTGCAGGCTGTTCACCAGCAGCAGCAGCAGCAGCAGCGAATGTGAAAATGGGACATTACCCGACTTCCAACACCGCTCCACCACTTACCCTTACCACTGCCATTGAATGGTCTGAACACCGCTGCCGCTGCCAATCGCCCTGAATTCTGAAAGGCCCAGAGCTTATCACAGCAGCAGCAGCAGCAGGGAGTGTGAAAATGGGAAGCCTCCAGCCACTGTCACTGCCATTCTGCAGTCTGCCTGCCTGCTCACTCACCCGCTCAACTCTCTCTCTCTGGTGGGAAGCCCCCAGCTGCTGCTGCTCTGATCTCTGCCCACCAGTTCAGCTCTACCTTTGGCTGCCTGTCAGGAGTTGTTCCCATGGCGAATTAGCCATGTTGAGTTGTCCTGCAATGAGTTGGCAGCAATGAGTTGGCAGCAATGAGTTGGCAGAGGCAACTTGGTGATGATGAGCTGGCCATGCTGAGCTGGGTGTGCTGAGTTGTCCTAGGCCCACCAGTATCTTATCCAAAATAAATTATGTATGTATGTGTGTGTGTGTGTATGTTCTGGTCTTAACAGTAGGATATAGCTTAGAGAAAATCAATTTGTTAAGACTTAAGCAAGATTTCTTGGGAGGTATAAAAAAAATTACTTCAGCATATGTCTTCATAGGAACAATTTCATTAAGTGGCTTCAGTAAAATAGACCTAATAATCTCAAGAGTCCACTTCAAAACTCTACAAACACCAGTGCATCCATGACACCTCTAGAGAGTATGAGTTTACCCCAACTCAGCCCAAAATGGCCCAAAGCCTCTGAGACCCCAACATTCTTGTGTGAGATTTTGAGGATAAAAGTTCATGTAATTTTTAAAAAAGAATGGATGGTCACTGCCTGAAAAGATTGCCCACCCTTTGCCTGCCTGACTTTTGCTATATTCCCGTATAATGTTTATACATAAGCAGTTCTACATTCTCTTCTTTGAACTGTGATGATCAATCAAGTTTGGTCTGGCCCAGCCCTGTACAACAATGAAGCAACATTATTTACTATATTGTAGCCGTCCCATAAACAGCACTTTGACTTTTGGCTGCTGCAACAGACTCAACACAAACTTCCTATAATGCCAGATGCAGTTTTCTAGGGTAGAAAGCCAATTTAGAAGACCACATAGTGTATACAGAGTTCATGTTTTTTTCCCAATAGATAGGGTGTGGAATATATTTTCTCTGTTACTGCATTATAAAGCTTAAAGCATTTAGCAGGGCAAAATGTCAGGAGCTACAAGTCAGGTTTTGCTTCCCCCTCCAGCAGTAACAGTTAGTTGTGGCTGCATTTGCTGTTTGTAGGATAAGCTCCTATTGCTGTATCAATTCTCACCAATATCTCCAGCTTCCAGCTCTACCATCAGTGTTTTGCAGTGTTCTCTGCACAAGAGAGATGGAATAACATATAAGTTGAGCCGACCACTTCCTACCACAAAGGTGTTCTGCAGTCTGTATGTCTGAAAAATTAAAAAAGGAGTGTTCACTTTATTATCACCCAGAAACCTTTATAGTTTTACTGGAAAGAAACAAAACATAAAATTGAATTCAGAGATTGGAAGGCAAAGATAATGGTTTCTTCTCTAGAGTTCCTCTTCAACATCAAACCAGAGCCAAAAAAAGTAAGACCCCATAACCATCTCTCAAGGATCTTGTCAATTAAGCAGATCTAAAGCTTGGTGTATCCAGTGACATTGGCATAGCAAAATCTGCAAAATGGCAGGTACAATGTTGCAATCAGAGCACCATCCTTTTTCTATATGCATGTGGCAATACCCATCACATTTGTCACCCCATTGCTTATCTGATAGGGTTGAACAAACACTCAGCAACATTACACCTGTCTTGAAGAACTGGCTATTTACTTAGTTTCAATTATGATTGCTTGTTTTCAACCACCTGCCTTACAAGAAAAAAAGAGCAGCCCAGCCTTGGAATCTTCTTCTTCCTATTGCTATAACCAACTGGATTAAAGACCATTCCCCTCTCCTCACAGAAGACAGGATAAATAACAGTTCCATGAGAAAGAAGAACAGAACTATCTTCCCTGAAGACAACATCTTCTGCACTCTCTGGGCAGCCATTTCCTTCCCAATCAACCCTCTTAGAATAATGTTAGCACTAAGAACATGTCTCCCTTTTCTGTCCATATCTTTTCACCTCACATCTTCTTTGATTCTTAATCTGAGGGTACGAGGCCCTCTAGTTTTTCCATTGCATAAACCATCACCAGAGCCTTTTAAACATAAATACAGAATACAGATGCTTTTAGAAAAAGTCATTCTTTTTCAGCCTAATGTTCCTGATGTAAAACTAAATGTAAAAAGAAGTACAGAAATATTTTAATACTAAGCACACCAACCTTATCTTGAAGCCGTGGATGGTGGATGAGGAAACAGCTTTTTAGAGAAATGTCCTTTGGAAGCAGCAATGAAGAGAAGATGGGAAAAATCTCTTGCAGAATCTGAGATTTATTCTGAGGGTTTTGCCTATGGGACATTTTAGAGAATAAAAGAAAGCAGGCATCTCACAATGGCATTGCTACTGAGTTCTAAACCACTTCAAAACAGTCAACCTAAAGGGCTATCTATATCTGGCTTAATTTAACATGTATGACATGAAACACATGCACAGACACACATAAATCAGACGTCAATGTGTGGATATGAGCATTTGGATTAGAAAGTGGACCTTCTTTAGCTAACTTTAGATATTCTCCAAGAAAATAATATAGGCAGAGAATAGGAGACTGGTGTTAATCTAAGATCAGATACAATCTTAAAGTTTCTGCCTGAAGCGCAGCGGGGGGGGGGGGGAGTCACACTTATTAGCAAATTAAATTCTGAAAAAATAAAACAAAGAAAGGCGTCACCTAATCCAGCATTAACCAAAGCCACATGGGAAAGGCTTTGGGAATCCTAATTTACTCATCATTCTAGGAAAATGGAGGGCAGGGAAACATGAGAAATCCCAGTGTGGAGACTTGTCATGAGTCATACTGAGATACTGTGCACTCAAACTGTCCATCATTTTAAAAAAATACAGCACTGGATGATAGGGAACACTGTATTTCACAAATAGGGAATGCCCAGATATGACTCAAAGCATCAACCATTACAGTCCTGCAATATTTATGTAAAACATCACGTTCTTCCAACCCATTGCCAGACAGCATGTCCACTGGAAAATTCAAAAATATGAAGGAAAAAACCTGGTGTACAAGGTAACGCAGAATTTAACCTTGAACTGAACTTTCAAAGAAGCACAGATCTGCAAAAGGCTTCTCAACTGTATTCAGTGGAACTTAGGATCCTGCAAAAATGTGATGGGATTCCAGGAGAAATTAAGGGGGAGAGAGATATTGAATGCAGTCAATCTTTTATCAGTAGAGCTTCACCTTTTGATTAGGGTTCTACAACTTTTTTTAAAAAAATTAAGAGATTCCACAGCCAGGAAAAAAAAAACCTCCAGCTTTGGGTCAATAAACTATATAAAGGGCCACTTCATAGAACAGAAACAATAAAATAAATTCACTCAAGGGCAGATTAAAGAAGTAAAACCATAGGGGGGAAATGGAAATTCAGAGAAGGAATATCCCTTTTCCTTTTTCGAAAACTTTTTGTTGTTTTCAGAAAAAATGGAAGTGAGGAGGAGGAAAGATTGGAATATGTCATCTGAAATTCTACACAACATGATTATGTTAAGAATGATATTGGTCACTGATTGAAAACCATCATATGAAATCAAGAAACATACTAACATGTGAAATATTACATAAGCTTGTACCGCTAACACTTCGGTTTCAAAAGCCCAGCAAATTTTTTTAAAAATAATAATTTTTGAACCTGCCAATGACAATAAGAGTCCAATAATTAATAGCTCTGTGCACAATTTGCAAATAATTTGGAAAAAGTTTAGTCTTATATGGGAACAAAGGGGGGGAATAAAAATATGACAGCCATATGCAATCACAGGTCACATCTTCACATACACACACACACACACACACACACAGAAGCCCCTGAGCACAAGTACAGTACTTCTCTTCCATCAGCTAAAGAAGCCATGTCCTTTTCCAAGCTTGAAAGAAATATGATGCTCTTGAAATAACTCAGTCAGTAAAGCAACTCTTAAAACAGTAACATCTGTTTGCAGGCTCCTGGACAGGTGCTGTTTGTAGATGTCCCACACATTTTTCCATATCATTTTTAAGAGTACACAATTCTACCGATTAAATAACATTTCTTCTGGCAAAATGCATATGCTGCATCTTGATTCCTTTTGTTTTCTTTTGCTCCACATGTTTTTTTTTTAAATGGCACTTTCAGTACCTGGCTAATGGGGTAGGAACTTCTTATCTATGTCCCATCTGGTTCTTAGCTCTCCTAATATTTTAACTCTGTTGTTTTAATCTTTCAATTATTTTTACTTGTTTTATAACCTGCAAGCTTCACCCAGATTCACCTTGTAAGGAAGATGGGCAACATAAAAAATAAAAATAAAAATAAAATAAAAATAAAATAAAATAATAACCAACCAACCAACCAACCAACTCACAGGTTATCCAAAGAAGTATTTGCAAAACAACAACGATAGCAACTTTCCAGTTATTAGAATTCAAAATTTGAAAAGACAACATCTAGTCATAGCAGTTAAAGTACAGCAGAACACACAAAACACTTTTTATCTAGTACAGTCACTTTCTAGCTTCTGCTGGAATAAAACACCGTTCAGGATTCTGTATGGAAGAAACATCCAAAATCTTGTATATTTTGTCTATGCACAGACCATCCCAAACCAGGTGTTCCATGCACAGAACACTTTGTACAACTTCACTTCAGAGTTATTAACAGATATTAAGAATTAAACACTGCATATATTTTAATTTCTCCAAAAATTCCTTTAAAAAATAAGATTTTTTTTCCCCAAAGTTTCCAGAATTTTTGCATTTCTTGGACGGACTTGAATCCTGAAATCATTTAAACAATGCAATAAACGTTTACTAGAACCTATTGGTAAGGTAGCAGTGATCTGTTGAAAACATGGGTCAAAAGTTTTGCACGGCCTCCAATCTACACAGACGATCCATATCCCTCCATAGGTGGGCATGCTGCCATAGTGCAGTTTACAGGCTTCAGTCTAATCCAAAATATCAAAAAGCAATTGTTATATATTATATAGTAGCCCTTAGCGGCCACATAGGCTTAGACTAGCCTCTAAAGTGTGAGATTTTCCAGAATAAGGGGAAACAATCATTCTGTTGAGTTTTATAGCCTGCTACTAGTATGTGATTCAATTCCCTTTTTTAAAAAAATCAGCATATTGACAGGACCACTTCCCCATTTCAATCAAGAAAGATAATTCAAAGAATAAAAAAGAAAATTATGGGGATAGCAACCATACCTCTTTTCTAGTGCTGCACCTCATCCCTACTCCTTGCTCTTCAGGGTCCTGAAAGTTGCGTCACTGAATGTCAGCTGGGGCTACTGTTGAGCTAGTTCTAGAGAGGCAGGGGACCTCTAACAGCTCAAACTCACCAGAAAACAGGAAATGGAGGTTGCTGCTTGGGCGGGCTGCTCCATAACTCAGCTGCCTCCTCTTGTATCACAAAATTTGTCAATTCAGGGTAGAGGGACTGAAAATGTTTCATTTCAGCATAAGAACGATACTGTTCTGTCTGGTGAGAAAAGGATGACATTGCTTTTATTATTTTCATGTGTCCAAGAGGTTTGACCCCATCTGCCAGGTCCCCCCATACTATTAAGTTACCTTGATCAAGAGAGGCTGCCCTTGCAGGTTTTTTCCTGATAACTGCCTGATGTCAACTGGAGCAACAAGAGTTTTCATGGAGCAGCAGCAAGAACACTTGGCAGGTAAAGACATATTCTGTCTACAGTCTAAGCTCCACCACTCTGGACATCCTTTGGAAAGGAAGGGGAAAAGAATTGTATGAACTTCATTCAAAATTTCAATTTTAAGCAAATAGCAACCAATTCCAAACATTAGCAGTTAATTTCTAAACCTGCTGCGGAATATCAAGTGATTACTGAAACCACCCAAAGCTAATTCATGAAGGAAAAAAACTTTTAAACTCAATATGGGCCACATCAGAAATAGCCCAAGTGTCATATCTCATAATCTACTTTACAGAAACTCTTGGAACTTGGTAACATCTGATAATGTTGGATCCATGATTAAGATAGATAAATACTTGCAATTTGATAATCAAATGTAAAATTGAAGAGTGTAGTTTACATGCAAAATACATTTAGGCATTACAGTGATTCCTTATCAATTTAATTAGAACAATAAAAATTACACTAGTACAATGAAATTACAACACGCAACAATTCTTTTGGGAAATCCTTTCGTTTGACTAAAGCAGCTTAGCTCAAGTGGCCTTGTAGTGATACTGCACAACCACCCGAGATAAATAAGGTTTTATCTTCTAATGGTCCAGTGTTTTCTTAATAACAGAGTACCTAAGTAACTCATTCAGCATAGACCTCTTTGCATATTAGGAAAATTATTTCCTATACAGATCTATTATTCTTTTGCAAGATGATACTATTAATATCCAGAATTATATTTAAGAAGAGAGAGGAAAGAAGACTATTATTCTTTGGAGAAAGATTTCTTCTCTCATATCATAACACCACATAGCTAATTCTTTCCCGTTAGTTAATCTGAATTATTGATGTAATATATGCTAAAACAATCATAATATCATTTGTTTGGAAAAGATACATTAAAACTATTTCAAAAGGATAGCTGATCATGACCTTGCATTTCTCTGAAAGATGATATTTTTCAGAAGAGTTTCATTATGCCTTTCTGAAAAAGACATATCTTTCCTATTCGTCATACATAGCTTTCATAAAAAAGAGATTAGGAAAACTATTTAGCAAGGCTATGGATAGCAAGTGTCAAGATTTATATTGTATCACAAATTTCAGTCTCTGTTGCAATTTCTATTACAGTCTAAGTGCATGCTAGGACCAAACAATGAAAATCCATGATAAAAGAGACCATTACATTGGTTCTGAACTGTTAAACTCCGAAAAGTGTTTCAAAATTTTTATTCAGTTTGTTTGGCTATAATTTAAACTATGTATTTCAGTTGGATAATTCAGAGTTATTGTTATTGGGATAATAGCCAAGTAGAATTGAAAACAAGCATTTATTTATTTTTTTAAAAAAGTCTGAATTTTATTGTTGAGAGGTGGCAAAGTTGAAATGGAAGGCCTTGTTAGAAGTTGGGCAGATGGGGAAGAAAAATAATGGTCTGGGCAAAGAAAATGTAACTACAGAAACACACAAGGGAAATGAATTGGACCTTTATAAAATGATTCTTCTATTTTTCCAAATACACTCCTGCATTCCTTTCAGATTATCACTTTGCACAGGGACACTCGAGGATTATTTCAGTTTTCACTGTAGCATGGTTTGTATATGAAAAGCTCACAGATATCTAAAAAGCTATCAACATTGCTTCATGCTATAATTAAAATATAGCATTAAAATGTACAATTGGAAACATAATTATTCTTGGCTGAAGTCATGGGATGATAAAGGACCACCAATGAAGAGTGAATTTTTCCCTCATTCTATTAATTACAGCTTTGTGTAAAGTTCAATCATTCTCAACTGTTGAACTGCTACAGATTTTTATTATTCTAAAATATTGGTTCTATAACATACATCTGAAAAATATCAGCACATTCATGTACTTTCTATCCAGCAATTAGAGTTGAAGATCATGGCAGGGTTTTTAGAACTGTGGCTTTTCTCTCCACCATTCTAGATTAAGTCTATGAGTTTCAAACTTTGTCTGGGTGGGGTATCTTTAGCCTCCAGATGTCTAATTTCCAATAGACTCAATCAACTTGGCCAACAGGAGGGAAGCTAAAAGTTGCAGCTCAGCAACATCTGGAGGATCACAGGTTCCCACCCTTGTCTACACTTTGAAGAACAAAAAGTGACAGAAGCACATTCTCCATGGATAAAGACAGCTATCCCCCCCCTTTCCTCAGTCTAGACATTACTGACTTTAACATCACTCTATGTTTTGAGTATTATCCCTCACTGCAATTAGAGTACAATTTTGATTTGTCATCACAGCATTTTTCATCCTGTACAACATCTGTAGCTACCAAATCAACTTCCTTCCTTATACTCTCTGTTGTAGCCGATCTTGTTTACGTATCCTACAAAGGATGAATAATAAACCTGCTTGATCCTTCAGAGAACCACCTAGCTTTACCTGATAAATAAAATATAGCAATAGCAAAAGCACTTATATACTGCTTCATAATTCCTCCATAATTTCCTTCAAGGTGTTAGTAACAACTTACAAAGCCCTAAATGGCTTGGGTCCAGGGTACTTGCAGGAATGCCTCCTGCCAGCATCTCATTCCGATCGCCCCATGCGCTCCCACAGGAGGGGCCTCCTGGGAATACCATCGGTTAGGCACTGTCGGCTGGCGGTCCCCAGGGCCAGGGCCTTTTCTGTGGGAGCGGATCTTCGTTTGGCCCCTGATCTCCACTCCTTTTGTCGAGACCTGAAGACTTGGCTGTTTCAGCAGGCCGGCCTGGATTGACCGGGGTGGTCATTTTAAGTGCATTGTTTTATTGCCGTAATTTTAATTGTCTTAATTTAATTTTTAGTAATTTATAGACTTGTATTTGTTTAATTTTTTTATTGTAAATGTATTCTTTTTATATGTTCACCGCCCTGAGTCCTTAGGGAGAAGGGCGGCATACAAGTCTAAATAAATAATAAAATAATAATAATAATGTTTTACAGCCCTCTCTAAGCAGTTTAGAGTCAGCATATTGCCTTCCAAAGTCTTGGTCCTCATTTTATCAACCTTGGAAGGATTGAAGTGAGTCAATCTTCACCTGTCAGAATCAAACTCCTAGCATCAGCAAAATTAGCCTGCAATATTGCATTCTAATCACTGCTCCACCACAGCTGTACTCTGTAGAGTAGAATTCTCCAATCTTTCTGGTTTTGTGAACTGGAGAAGTGGGAGAGGGGATGGTTCCCAACAAACGTGCACCCACCACTTCCATGGCCCAGTTCCAAACAGCTCAAGGCCTGGGGTTGGGGAGCCCCTGTTCTAGGGTATTTATTATTTATTTATTTATTTATTCGACTTATATGTCGCCCCCTCTCCAAAAAGGACTCGGGGCGGCTTACAACTAAAATACAACAATAAATTAATTAATTAAAAGAATATTAAACAAGTTAAGCCGAAATTAAAATTTAAAACCCCTAGTTAAAATAACACCAACCCGAGAGAATCAGCACAGCCCGGATTGTAAAAAGAGCCAGGTCTTCAAGTCGTGGCGGAAGGTGCGAAGATCGGGGGCCAACCAGAGCTCCAGTGGAAGAAGATTCCACAGAGTGGGAGCCGCCAGAGTAGGCCCTCCTCCGGTCGCTGCCAAGCGACATTGTGTCGCAGACGGCACCCGAGGAGACCCAGCTGCGTACAGGGCGGTTAGTATTTGATGTTGGGAGGAACCGTTCTCGTAAATAACCTGGACCCATGCCATGCTGGACTTTGAATGTTAATACCAGAACCTTGAATCTCACCTGGAGGGCAACCGGAAGCCAATGCAGGCAGCACCAGTTGAAGTGGTATGCAAGGGCAGTCCTAAGTAGTATTTAAATATTAAATACTCTATTAATCCTCTAATTAAATACTCCATTCTATATTACCTGGACTGTGTTTCTACAAAGCATACATTTCATTTTTATATACTCCTGAGGTTTAGCAAAGTAAAATTTATATCTACCTCCTTTCATACCTGAATTTTACCCTGAATTTCCAGAACATTATTGGTTTTCTCCATGACATTTCAATACTAGTAAATCTTGTTTTGTTTCAATTGTCCATTTGAGACAAATTTCCACTCCCCTTTCTAGCTAGTTCTGTTCATTGGAGATTGGACTATGTTAATGGGGATTTAAGTTTTGTTCATATTTGTTTTTTTAATTAATTTTGCTTGCAACATTTTTTATGTGCGACCTCGGGACTCCCAATAAACAATGTAGAAAGTACGATATACATATATTGATTATTTAAATAACATTTCATATAATTATATCCTACTAAGCAAGAAAATGGGAAAAATAAAAAGGTTGTGAGAGCAGTTCACTAAGGATAAAAGAGAAAAATGTGTTCCAAGAGACCGTTTGCTGTACTGTGAAGTGTAAAAAGCTCATTTCCTGAAAAGATGCCTATGGCTGGTTAGGTGACAGCTTCCTGCTGAAGAATCTGAGAGTGTAAGAGAAATGTGAGGCACTTACAGTAGATTCCAGGGTGCAAAAGAACAGGGAGAGTTAATAGGAATCTAAGAATACATATGAAACTTTGAGTAGATTTTTTAAATAACTACTGAATGGCAATATTTCAAATTTAATTTTTTTTCAAGCTTCCAGTGTAAGCCTGGTACATTAACAACATGCAAATGTTCTTAAATTCTTAACATGAAATTAACAATATAATTGGAAAAGATCTGAGGTTTTCCAAAGTCACAATTGATTTTTTATGACAATTCAAATGTATGAACAAGATAGAAATAGAAAACTGAAAACTTGCAAGAAACCTTAAACAATGAACTGGAATACCCCATTTTTTAAAATTGGATAATTGATTTTAAATAATATTACTTTTGAATCCTGTCATCTTAAGGTGCAATTACTTAAACATGTTTAGCAAATAGTGGCTTTCAGTTCAGTATCCTCGAAGAATATTATGAAGGACATAGTGACTCCTATGTTGGGACCTTGATTTACCATCCATAAAGTTATCAGCGTGGTACCATGATAATTCAGAGGTAAACATGTGAATACATTGTTGAATTATATAAATGAAATATATTATGAAGAACTGGATTGTGTATGGTCTGGCACTAAAAAAATGAAAAGTTTTTTTCTGATCCTGCTATATTGGATTTGAATCCAGACTGAAGATATATGTTCATATGATTTTACATGTTTCTACATATAAACTGTTTTTTTAATCAAATGGTTTTTATGCAGAGTTTGATCAAAACTACTCCACATGCTAAATGGTTTAATCTGCTGAACTTTTTGCTTCATATTCATCAATTTCATTTTTTACTTGTTTGTTTTACCATTTCCTTTTTCTCTTCTACCCTTTTTAATTTCTATTTTATTTTATATATGTAACTTTTTGTTCACAAATTAAAAATATCCAATGTGCCAGACAGGAAAGAATGGATTTAAGCTACAGGATGCAATTTTCAACTGAATAGAAAATTTCTGAATATTAACAACTTAACGATGGAACTAATTATTGTACTCAAAGTTATGTTCAGGTGGGTAGTAACCAGCCATTTGTTAGGGATATTTTAATTTGGATTAAAATTTGGTACAAAGCAGGAAGTTGGACGTTGTTTTAAATAGTCCTGTCCTACTGTACAATGTTATGATTTTATTATATATTAAACATATTTTCAGTGGATTTTGTTCTAACATTTCTCACACTGTATTACAATAAAAAATGTATTTCAAAAACTGAATGAAATTCACATATGTGAGAGACACTTATACTTTAACAAGAACCACTGAAACATCCACCTACTCAAGGTCTGTGATTGAGGTATGTCTAAATGTGGTGGGTTTTGCCCTAGGCCAGGAGTCTCCAAACTTGGCAACTTCAAGACTTGTGGATGTCAATACACAGAATTTTCCACCCAGCATGTCCAGAAATCTACAACTCTTAAAATTGCCAAGTTTAGAGACCCCTGTCCTGGACCAGATAAAAATATTACTCATGTATACACTAAACAAGCCATAACTGGTAATTCTGTACAACTCCTAGGCAAATGCTCTTACCACAGCAATAAAATTCATTCTAAACCAATGTAATTCCATATGGCTTACATCTTGCTACACATTTGCTCAAGTATAGTCAACTTTAGAACTTTTCTGTACATTAGGAACTGAGTAAGCCCAAAAATTCCATGGTTACACCACATATTTTTCAAAGATTGGCTCACAGTTCAATCACCCAAGCAGCAGGAACTGTAATATGTATCCCACCCAGCACAGCTTCAGTAACAGTCCACACTTTTTCTTGGCATGACTAGGTGCAAATGTTATGCTGCAGAGGGTCTTTCCATGCCAAATTGTTTTCTTACTTCCAGAGAAGAAACATTTGCTGCTAGAAAATAGAACCAATATTCCCCATGTATGTTGTTGAACAAATGCAGCACAAGGATACACTAAGACAGTATAAACAGAAGAGATTCTCTCTAGGTCAGCTCAGCTCCTGGGCAGTGAGGTCCTGCTAAGCTTAGTTTTTTTAAAACAGCCAAGGTCTGCTGAGTGTCATAAGGTTACACAGAGCCTCCAGTGATTAACAAAAATAATAATATAGACTGCATCAATCTGAACTGCTCAAAAAATGCCAAAGAAATTTTGCAAACAAGCTCTGTAAACAAAGACAGGAATCAACAGTTGAATTTGATGCTCCTGGAATTGCCATCTCTGATGAACAGGGTGTTGAAGTCATTTAGTAGCTATAGCAGAGACTAACTTTTATGTTATTTAGTAACACAATAAAAACACATTATAGGTTTAATAATGTCTACAAACTCTCTCAGGCTCCCTTTTTGCTTTAAGCTCTTTAAAATTTTAGACAAAGGCTAGAAATTCAGTACATAAGGCCAGACATGAGGAGTTAATTAAAACCACAACATCCTTAAAACTCAGTTTCGAAAGTCATAAGGGTTTGGTGCTGTTAGCCTCAAATCACCTCAGCTGGTAAGAACAGCAGTCATGGTTCACTGCAAACTAGATGCAAAATGGGTTTTTTTTCTTTTTTTTTGCCACACAGATGTCTTTTATATACTATTCTGAAGCAATGAATGAAGGAGAACTTCATTCCTTAGACTGGCAAACCTACTCATTTCCATGCCAAAATTAGCAACCATACTCCATGAATTCATATCTAAAAAAAACCTTCCTTTTATGGTCAGAATAGTTATTTTAACCCCTAAATCTGGAACAGGTACGTCAGCAAGGGCAACAAAAGAATACAGAAGGACTGCAATCACTTTAAAGAGAGCAGATTTGTCTATACTTTTCAGAAACCATATCTTAAGCCAGAGGGAGTCAAACTTGCGGCCCACAGGCCAGATGCATCACATACAGGCCACATTCATGCCCGGTTTAGCCAAGGGGGAAAAAGAAACAATACGTCACATGACGACGCTGTGACCACGCGAGTTTGACACCCATGTCTTAAGCTATTTTTCATAGTGATCTAGAATGTTGCAAATGAATTCTCAAATCTCAACTACAAAAGGAAACTTGTGAAGTGGTGAAGAACAGCTTAATAAACTATTACAGAATATTCAAGTAGTGATTACAAAACTGCAACCAATTTTAGAGTAAGTCTCATCTGAACTAAACACCATACAGCAATCCTTATTTTAGAATAAGTTGGACAGTGTTCCAACTTATAGAACCATCTATAAACCTGATAAAAACAGTAAATGATCCTAAATGCAAAAAAAGAAGAGCTTTCAGCTTTCCAGGTTCCCACAATGTTTCTGCTGTCAGAAATTACAAGCAAACAATTCTCCTGCTGAACAACTGCCAAAGTATGTTAAAAAGAACTTGCACCGCCCATCTTTAAAAGGGCAGACTTTCCATGAAAAACTATGTCCCAACACATGTGTCTGTTATTAGGTTCCAGATTATAATAAGAAGGGCTGTTTACAATAAAAGTCAGCATGTTTGGCAGCATTTTAAACCCTGATGATAGCCCTGAGGCATTGGGCTACAGTTCACACCGGAGTGGTGGAAGGATGCTGCAGCTGGGTTATGCAAGAGGACAATATCCTCTTGGGGCAATATTATTTCCTGGTGGGTCTTTGAAAGAACGTATTCATTTGCAATGGGAATCTCTGTGCATGCTCTAGAGCAGACCTAATTGAGATCATCCAAATGGATTTAGTAGGAAAAGGCCCTGGAAACTGGCTGAAAGTCAAACACCTAAGGCTAAAGGCAGCTGCCAAAGAAAGAGATTATTGCTGCAAACTTTTCCAGGGATGGAATGGATACCGACTCCACCCTTGCTCATAAATTAGGGTTTGTAAGTATTGTTTAAAGGTTCTGAAATGCAAAACAAAAAAGCAAAAAAAAAGAGCAAAAACAAACAAAAACAAAAACCACTCTTAACTCCTCTCACACCACAATACTTCAGATTTCAGTTACACCTCACTGCCCACAAGGAACTCTGCTTGTGAGCCAACCTAAATGCTTCACTGGCACTTTACCACATCCTTTTAAATCAGACGCCTCTAAAAATATCTGAACCTCTTTTGTTAGGAGCCAAAGTTATTTTTCACCTGACAATTCCTGTTCCACATTTTCCAAACAATTTCACTGAGGCAGGTGCATACCTGTCAAAATACATAATTAATTCTCAGTTGTATCAGAGCAATTCAAAGATATTGCTGGCATATGTTCTTAAGGGACATGTTCAAACTCCAGAGTCAGTCTTCATATTTTAAAGTTTAAATTAAGCCCTCAAACAAATCTCCTCTTTGGGATTTATAAAATTAGCAATATACTGTATACATTACTTAAATATATCTGAAATATATTTAAATATGATGGAAGGATGGGCCTTTACCCCCAGAAACAAGAGAGAACTGAAGTACAAGTTGTAGTTCTGGTTCTGACACCTTGAATGAATTAGATCAATCATGCTTTTTATAAGCAGTTTTGGATGATGACACACATTTTTGATTCCAGACCACTGAGCTTTCAACACTTTTGACGGATTATTCAAAGGCAATGAGAATATAACGAATTAAAATTAGGGCAAAGGGAGCTCCCATTTCAGGCATTACACAATCTTGCCTTTTTTTCTAGCTTGATCACAACCCAAATATTAATGGCAAGAAAACAACAGTGTTTGTGGTAGGTGTGAAATGACTTCTCACACGCAGTTTCTTTCAAAGATGGTTGCAATATCTTCACATAATGATAATTTCTAAAGAAACTTCTGAGAAGCTCATGGTATGAAAATGGAGAACAATAATTTAATCTCCATTTCACAGAAACATCGATAACTGAAGGCAGTAAAAGTTCTAGTAATCTATCAAGTCTGCCCTTGAATTGGTTTTTTGTTTTCTTATTAATTTATATATTTTAATTATTTTTTATTTATCTTTTTAATTTTTGTCAGATGGATGTGTTTATTCCAAGCATGCTCAAACTCAGTTACAGACCCACTACCTCTGCTGGAAGTTGGTTCCAAACTTCTACTACACTTTCTGTGAAATAATGCTTTCTAACTTACTTTTGAATTTCTCTCCTGTCAGTTTGAGGTTATACCCCAATGTTCTTGATTTTTGCTTCAAACAAAGTTAAAACACTCTGTCTTTTGTAAAGTATCTTGGTGATGGATAACAGGAAACTTTGACAGTGGGGGAACAGCACAATGGAGGTGGCTGATTGATCCCACCTTCTCCTACTCTGCCCCCCCCCAATGTGTCTTTGGTTTTAATGTTTGATTTTAACTTTTTATGTTCTAACTTAGATGTAACTGTAAGCTGCCCAGAGTTACCCTACAGTAAGATAGGCAATCAATAAATTTTATAAATAAATGAAATGATTTGTGGCAGAGAACCAAGAAACATCTATGAAAAGCTGTGGCAGCAGGTTTTTCTCTATTAACCTCTATTTACTTGTATCACTATGTATTCTATCACACTCTAGAAGGAAATTATTGAGATAACAAAGACAAAGAGCTGCATATGCCTATGGTAAGAATGCTGTTCAATATGGAGTGAGTTAACCCTTGAGACAACCTGAAAACGTCCTTTAACATACAGAATTATGCATCATCTCTGATCTCACTTCTCACATAACAATGGGGGGGGAGGGGAGAAGAGAAATGATTTCTAATCAAAACACAAGTTATTTGAAAGAATAGTAAATTTGGGCTGCAATTCTTGATATGCTACTAACATTGTGCCCCAATGAACAAAAAAGAGAGACTTCCTTCCAAGACACGGTAAAATAAAATTAGATTTTAAATGGCATATGTTGCATATACAGTAACATGGGTAAACGGAACCCGAGTGTTATAAACTGCTTGAATGAAAAGTGATAGGCAGGTCCTGTCCCTTCAAGCAGACAAGTCTTACAATTTTTCAAACTATCCTTTTCCCCCCTCAGAATTGCTCTTTTACTTCAGTTCAATTCTTTATTACAATCACTGACCACAATACCACCAATCAACAGCAGACAAAACAGAATGAAACAATATAACATAGCTGCCCTTTTAACTGCTTCTTCTGTGAAATTCCAGATACACCCTACCTTTCTAAGTAAACAGCTGGAACTGTACAGTATAAGTTCAATTCTTCTGTTTTCATGTAGCAAATAATCTCTCCTTTAAAGACAGAGGTGATTTGGACGCATTCATGTTCGATACTTTTAGAGAGTTGCTCCAGAAATAGAAACTAGGCTATGTTTTCTGGAGCAACCTCTCAGGCTATGTTTACTGGTCTTTATTTTTTTATTGCTATGAACATCCAACAGTCCATAGAAATGACACTATGATACATAGAACATAATCCTAATAAATGAATCACTAACAGCAAGAATCTTCTGTTTATTTTTCTCATTAACTTATCATTATTTAAGTAGCCAATTCCTAGCAATATTCTTCCCTGATTATGTGAATGCAACAATCTAAAATGATGTTTGTATTTATCCTAATTGAAAAGCCATTTCAGTGGTAATGACTTTTCAACTTTGTTCAATTCAGACAGTTTTTTAACCCATGTTTGTATTACACCTTGGTTGCTTATTGTATCAGTGTTATGACTTTGTAAGAAAGGAAAACTGTTGACTAATTTATTCCAAGTTTTTTTAACAGTGCCTTCCTTGTATATTTCAGTTAATAAAAAGTAAATCACCTACTCCCCTGTGCAATTAATTACTTCTTGGACAGATTCTCTTTCTGGATCCTTTGATTTAATTGTCACAGTCCCAGTGCAAACAAAATTTTGCCAAGTGGTGAATGTCGTATTAGCTCTCCCAGAATAAGCTTTTTATACATATTAGTAAACAGAAGTACCGTAAAGTTACAACAATGATCACATATTTTACCCATATGTATAAACAAGAATGGTGAAAAACCAAGTTTTCCCGGACTTGAAAGCTTGATAAAATTGCTGGGAAAATTAATGTATTTTTCTTCTGTTCGTTAAAGCTGTGAGCAGCCATGCCAAAGTAATTTTTTTATGTGTAATGAGTAAAACATTTTGGGAAAAGCTGCTATTGCTAGTCTCTCATAGTGACACCCATCAAGGAAAAAAAATAGGAATTGTGCTTTGAAGTAGGTTAGAGAGCAGCAGATTACAGGAAAAGTGGGAAATAAAATAACTACCAAATCAAGTCTTTTAAGTCTTTGAATAAAGGCTGAGTACAAAATATTAGAAATCTTTTAAAAATTATTTCTTTTCTAAAACATCTTGTATAAACTGTATCAGAAATGGCATAAGTATAATTCTGCATAGGTTTTGAGAGATACAAATTCATTATACAAGATTTCAGTAATAGCAGGTTAGGTTTCACTCTTCAAAAATGCAGAACTGAATTAATCTAGTTATTGATCAATGAGTCAATGCACTTAAATGTATAAATCTTCAAAATGAGCCTTTTAAGATCAATCAGAAAATAGTTTTAGCATAAGGAAAAATACCTTAATAGATTTCCATGTTATTTAATGCACAAAGCATCAGAATATCGTCACTAGAACTAATTTGTCAAGTTTTGTTACAAAAATAAGAGTAGAACCAAGAGGTGTTTACTGTAAGCAGATTTGACTTATTTTCTTTTCACAAAAAGCAGAATGCAGTGTCATTTTAAAAATAAAGAACTGAATAGTGATTTTTATTTATGTCATCTGCATTTATCATACGTAAAGCACCCAGCTGTTTTAATTTAATGATGAAATAAATGCTTAGTTAATTTCCTTACTCTCCAGCATGTATTTCTTGGTAATGGGTAATGGCAGCAACCGGATATGATAAAAGAGCGAACCCCACGGATGGGTTTTGGTGAGTGTGTTTTCAGATGGTGAAAGCGTATAGGGCTGGATCATGAAATATGCCGTTAGTAAAACTACTCCCAGAGTAACCAATCCCTGCAAGAGAAGATAAGAATAAGATTATTACTAATTCCATCGAACATTTCTCCCATACAATAAGCACGATAGCACAAACGACTGTTGATGTAAATTTTTATCTGAGATATTCTCAAACTGTGGGTTCAGGGGTCACCAGGGAACATTATGGCATAAGTATAATTTAGAGGAGGGTCATTTGGTTTGTTGCCTTGTTTATTTTCAAACCTGATCAGTAGGGTCAGTACTTTGGCTTACCACCCAGATTTCTCCTGGCAAGTTGACTGCAAGCTTTAATGGCAGGAGCACATTGTGTATCAAAACACAACTTTGCCTTTGCTACTCATTTTACCTGTGAAATCCACAGTAGTTTTTCAACTTTTGAGATACTCTCTGATATTAACAAGTCACTAATAAATTAACATTATACCCTAAAATCTGAGAACCATGGATCTAATCAGATCTACAGACACTTCATATTATGTAGATTTCAAATTGTAGTAAAGTGGTCCTCAACTTACAACAGTTTGTTTAGTGACTGTTCAAAGTTACATCACCAAAAAAAGTGACTTATGACCCTTTTTCACACTTACGACTGTTGTAGCATATCCATGGTTATGTGGTTTACATTTGGATGCTTGGCAACTGGTTCATATTTATGACGGTTGCGGGGTCATGTGATCGCATTTTGTGACCTTCTGACAAGCAAAGTCAAGGGGGAAGCCAGATTCACTTAACAAAAGTGTTATTAACAACTGCAGGGATTCACTTAACAAATATGGCAAGAAAAGTCATAAAATGGAAAAACTCACTTAGCAAATTTTTCACTTAGCAACATAAAATCTGGGCTCAACTGTGGTCGTAAGTCAAGGACTACTTGTACACTTTCTTCAAAAACATGGAGAATCCAAAACTGTATTACCTTATAGAGAACCATTAATAGAGGAAAGCGTGGTGGTCCCCTTTGTGGTTCATTTTTTTCTAAGAGTTGTTTGATGAATTTCTCAATGGCCTTTTCAGACATACCACACTGGTAACCTGTCTGTCTCACCAAGTCAATAGTCTCCGAAAGTTTATCATAAATGCTGAGTTCACTAGTCGAAAGCTCCATGTCCTCTGACGAAAAATCCTATTAGGGAAAATTCAACACAATTAAGAAAGAAGCTATTCCAGTGCCTCAAGGAAGGTGACAGAAGACGACAGTAGGTTTCTTCTAGTACGCCTGCCAATCTGGTTGTGTGAGGAGTAAGTCTAGTTTATTCAAACATATAATTAATGGAATCAAGGCATCAGCATTTAGATTCTTGGAATAAAGTCATTTTATTCATCTTAGTCAACCACAAACAGATACCATCAAGCAACAATGTGTGTTCTCTTTTGTTTATACTAAACAGAATTGGCAGATCAAGAATTACTGTAACTCTAAAGTTTCTGGAGAAGTACTGCAGCTATTTCATGCCTATGAATAATAGTTGACAAAGAACAGAAATTGTATGTTGTCCTACTTTATCAAACACAACAAAGAAATAATGAAATGTAGGAGTCAGAACTTCAGAATGCAAAGCAATTTCACTATTGCAAAAACAATAGTTTATGTGTTTGCAACTTAACAGATACAGATATGATCCACACTATATCGAGTCAACAAATACTCGAATCATGAAAATGAAGAAAATTTCTTTATATTATACATAAAATGTTTCAAACAAAGTGAATTTACCACAACTCAGTCACTGTTTCTTTTACCATGAGATACTGCTCTATTTATGGTACAGTACTCAGCAATATAATACCAAGAGCAGCCCATACTTGCACAACAGAAAATCTGATAACATGTTTTTGGAGAAGAGCAAATATTTAGAACATTGAATCCTTCTTAAAGGACTCTTCAAGGTCCTGGTGCCTGATAACGTCATGCAATCATGCACTGGGGTAAAATAACACTATTTCTATGAATGGGAAAAGACAATAAGTGCCTTTTCATCAAGAGATAAATAGGAGGGAAATCTATGCTAATATATGCAACATTGTTATTTGAAAATAATGTTTTCATCATTGTTTTAATCTTCTAACCTTCTGTTGCCCTTATGATGTTAAGTAGATAAGAGGCAGACATCTACCCCAATTGCACCAAGCATTTGTACAAATAATCAGCACCAGCATAATTCCCAATGAAAGGGAAATGCACAGAGTAAAATTCCACATGCTTTTGTCAAGTTCTATTTACTTTTACGAAATGCATTAATACAATATTTTCTTCGTTGTGCTATTTATGAGTATCAAATAACATAGACATAACTCATATGACTTCTGCTAGTGTGATTGTTTTCTGAGGTAAAAACATTACAACAGGAGCAACATTTTATGTGGATATATATTCAAGCATCACTTACAGTACAAATGTATTGAACTCTGAAAGGTGTTTCAGATATGGCAGGGGAGTAAAAAATAAGTACGTATACACCACTTGGCTTGATGTTGGTCCACAAGATTATATACTTCCTCTAACCTCCTTTCCTATGCAAATGTCTAATGAAACAAAATTGTTTTCTAAATAGTTAATAGCAATCATTTCTGCAAAATGCACAATGAGTGGTTGTTGTGGGGGAAATAGGAGAGAATATTATGTATATCTTAAGCTCTTGAATGAAAGATGGGAGATAAATTTAATAAAATAAATAATGACAGACTTGTGTTGCAACCATGTTGCTTACTTAAAACACTGAAAAATGATAAAAGAAAAAAAACGAGCTTCACTTTATTCAGCTTCTATAACAGCTCTGAGCACCACAGCAAATGCTGGAATAGAAAAATGAAAAGACTATGAAGCAGGAGGGGACAATTTCTTTTCGACTGGAGATACTACTTGGCCTCCTGAGCTAGCTAGCTAGCTAGCTAGCTAGCTATTTATTTATTTATTTATTTATTTATTTATTTATTAATTATTGGACTTGTATGCCGCCCCCTCTCCGAAGGACTCGGGGCAGCTCACTATTATCATCAGGTCCCACAGAGGAGATGGAAATGCTTTGCTTCACTGAAGATTATGCTCCTATTCCCACACTTAAAACCCACAGATGAATGAAAACTATATGGCTGGATTTCAGTGTCATGATAGTCAAGCATTCTAGGGTTGCAAACAGAGTGCTGGGGATGGCAAGCAACTCTCAGGTTGTTTGCAGGTTATTCATCCCTGTTATATATGCATGCACTTTTAGACTCTATCCACTATTGTTGAATTGCTATCTTGTACCGCTCACGTGTGTCCTAAAACCAGCCAAAATCACTCACATACATGTCTACTGTTCCTGAAGTTCAGCAGTGAGAACTGAAATGCTTTAGATGCCAACTCCCTCTGACAGATATAGATCTTAGAAGACATACTTAGAGCATTTAATATTACATTGCCTTCTTATTTCACAATAAAACTCAGGCACTTAATTGCTTCTTGTGGTAAACACTACAGAATAGGTGTATACACAGACACACATACACACTGTTGACTATACTGACCCCTTGCCAAAATTAGGCAAAAGGGTTCTTACTGGCAGATTTTTTTTAATGTCAGCTGCTATTGATGCTCATAAGAGTTTTTGATTATGTTAAATATATTCAAAATGTCAACAAGCTATTCGGTGCTATTTCATATATTACAAGACACTGTCAAAAGGACCAACTGGAATGCAAAACTTTATAGAACAGAATGATACTGATCCATAGATTACAATAATTCCATGTTATCATAATGTTCTTTGCTGGAGTCCTGGAACATACTGTCATACTATACTATCTGAATGCACTAACTTAAATAAGTTAACATCAGGATTAAGAATTTAATTATGGTAGATATTCAAGATAGTATTTTATTTTTTTAAAAAAATCTATGCACCTGTCTGTCTGTCCATCCATCCATCCATCCTAGTGCTAAGTAACATCACATAAGGGGAAAGCCTTGTAAAATTAAACTGCATGATTTCCACTAGTTACCTATTGATTTAGAACTTTCCTCAAGTACATGAAGCTGTTTGAAAACAAAAACATCCTTATCCCTCAATGCACGTTTCAGGTTTCTAGCACGGAATACACCATGTCAGAAGCCTCTGACACGAATTTCTGTGATTTTTTACAATCACCCTACTGGCAGTAAAAGGGCTTGTGTTTCTCCATCCCACCTGGTTCCCTTTTGCTTTTTAATCGAGTAATCTTGATACAGATTATCTCCTGGGAAAGCCAACCCCATAACCTCAAACGGGGCTCACTCCCAGGAAGCGCGTATACGGGCTTGCAGGCTGCCCTATAATTCATTTGGCCACAAGGCAAACAGCCCGGAGACGTTCGAATTGCCCTTTCCAACACGCCAACTACCTGGCGGTCCGGGGACTTGATTCTCGCCCCCCCACCCCCGATTGGCGCGGATCTCCCACCCATCCCCTCCTTGGATCCCCCAAGAAATACGACCTGCAAGTATCATTCCCCACCCCAGCGACAGCCTCGGTCCAAGCTTGGCGGTGACTCTCCCGCTTGTCGACAGCGCAAACGCCTTCTCACCCCATGAACCGCCTGGGCGGGTCCAGTCGCCTGGATCCAACATGGACCCGAGAGGCCCCTCCGAGCGACTCCAGCCGCTGCACTCCGGACTTCCTGCTTCCGGAGTCGGGCGGAGCGTTAGGCTTCAAATTCGCAGCGGCACATTCGTCGCAGTAGCTCCACTTTGGGATGAAGAATCTGCCTGTTCAGTCCTGTCTTCAAAACGCGACTGATTAAAAAGTAAAAAAAAGATATATTTTTTTCCTTTCCTAACTTGCAAAGGAAAAGTCTTTTTACTTTTCAATCAGTCGCGCATACGGCACTCTCGAGATACCCATCCTTGCAACAATGAGCCCTTAAGCTGGCAGCTTTTTTCTGCCCACCACGCACTGAACCACAAACGACATTGTAGCTTCCCGTCTCCAGAAAATGGGGTTTAGGGAAACTATTAAGTCGGTGCGTCTCGTGCACAAAATTTGTATCGGTGTCCACCTGTTTATCTGAGCATAAGCTACTAGTGCCCAGCGAGGCTGATAGGATGGAAGGCAAGTGTAAGTAACAAAGGCAAAGTAACTTCAAGAGGTAAATGCTTTTTCAGATGAGTGGCAAAACTCAAAATATCCCTAACTCCAGAATTTCACTGCATCCCAGTGCACAGAGAAAAGGTAAGAAAGTCATGTTCATTTAAGTTCATGAGTGCAAACACCTACGAAAAAAAAGAAAAATGACATGGAGTTGAGGTCTTGGGAGTATCTACAATAGTTCCCACATCTCCTGACTTTTTAAAATGTAGTCTCAAGGTCTTTGTTCATCGAGTGCCAACAAAAGGCTGAGTAAAGGGGCTTTGCACTCTATTCAAATCAACCAAAATAATGAGTCAGAGATAGCTTCTAGCTGCTTTTAGGGATGAAAACCTTTAGAATCAATAAATCCCAAATCCCTTCCTCTTGTAGGATTAAATGAAATATAAAAGTGCACCATTTTTCTTCCCATTCTTTGGAACCTTCTACAGATAATTTTAATGCTCCCCAGCACATATTTTTTTAAAAAAATTGAATTCAAATATACTAATAGACAGTATGACAATGCCACCCCAGCTGCTTTATCCTAAATTCTAATTCTGTGCACTGCTTCATGGATAATAGATTTCCATTTAGTCACCTCCTTTAAAGCCTTGAGCTTTCATTTGTTTTCTTTACAGTTTGGGGATCTTGAATTTCTTCATTGGAAAACTTCCATTGAAAGCCTTAAGAGCCTAGAATAGTAAGTCAGTATGGATTAAAGTGATTGGTTGGATAACACTTGAATGTTCAACAGAATTAGGCCTAAGTTTATCCTTAGCTACAGAAACTTGCTAGGTCACTTTAAGTCAGCCACTATCCTAGTTATAGAAAAAAATGAGGGAATGTTATGTATGCTGCCTTGATCTCCTGAAGAAAATTTACAACATAGATATTAAAACATGTAATATATAACATGTATATAAATCAGCGATACTTTAGAGAGCTGGTACTCAGTATTTTTTCTTAAGTGATTTTTTGCTGGGTTGCATGAAACTTTAACTCTTGGCCATAGATTCACTTGAAATGAAACTCAAAATGCAACATATCAGATATAATTTATTGTTCCAATTATACTTATCTAATTTTTGTCCCTGTCATGTCACTCATTTGTAGGATGATTTTTCTTGTAAACATTCAAATGTTCAGTATACATTTTTCATGTTTTTAGTCCAATTTGCTTTTAAAATAGTTGTTTTGATTAGGATCTCATTTTACTGTTGATTTTCAAATTACTGTAAAGATTTAAATTCTGGAAGAAATTCAAATTGGCCCAAGCTTAACACAAGTGATGAATTTTAAATTGTGTTGCTGCCATCTAGTGGAGACATTTCAAACAAGGTTGATCATAAAAATGTGTTTCTGTTGTAGCAATTTGATATCTGAAGTAAGAAAGGTAGTTTTGCACACAACTGGCAGTTTCCTTGAAATCCTCTTCCTATGCATTTCAGTCTAATAACAGATGATGGAGAAAACACACAAAGAAATGAGCAAATGGATGACTCACTAAAAATTAAAACAACAGTTTAAAGTTCTGCTTGTGTTTCAGTAAACATAATACTATTCAGTTATGTCTATTCACTATTATCTAAACAATTTAATTTAAAATCCCCTTTTCTCTGGAAATTGGAGACTTGGCAATATCTATCACATCATCCTGTCTGTGCCTTCAGGCTTCCGCACAGCTCTCCATGCAATGTTTTGGCCAACAGCCCTCAAATTGCCTTTTAGCAAGGCCTTGCACAAACATGTACAGCCATCTAGAGGTCAACAGAGCAAGTCTTGTCCAAAATAATTGGGTTATAATGAGGGCAAGGAACTTTTTGGGTGGGGAACCATTCATTTACTTGTTCTCTTATTTACTTGGGTTTGTATGCCAGTCCAATCTCACAGGCCTCAGAATGGCTTAAAACTATCCTTGAATTAAAAAAAGGTTAGTAACAAACAAAGCAGAATGTTGTAATTAAATAAATCTGGACTCTAAGGGACATTCAAAAAGATGGACGCTTGACAACTGGTTCACATTTATGACGTGATGTCCCAGAATCACTTTTTGTGACCTCCTGACAAGCAAAGTCAATGGGGAAGCCAGCTTCACTTAACAACCATGTTACTATAGGAAGTTAGCACCCACCCCTCTCCTAGAAAATTGAAATATCCTAGAAAATATTAAAAAGGCAGAATATTTCCTTTAAAAAGAATAGAAACTCAAGAGCAGAAACACCTCAGAAGCAGAAGCTCACCCTCACCTTTGTTAATGGGTGGGCCATTAAGGCCTGGGCCAGAATACTTTACATAACGAAGATCTCCAGGTAAAGGTATAGCAACTGCCCAAGAGCCCTTTCAGTGCATCATCATCCAGCAAGGCTCAACCAAGCATGGAACTCAAGACAGCCTACAAAGTTAGCTAAGACCCCCGCCCCTGGGAGTCTGACAGCAAATGGGATACATTTCTTGCACAAGAACAGGAAACTCTAAGGTAGGGCCCAACAGAGGGTATATAAGGGTTTCTTAGCATCTTGGCCGGCCCTTCTTTCTCTTTTCCTTCACCTTGGAGCATGTGATCGTCCTTCTTTGCAGCTTCAAGCCATGTGGTCCTGTCTACCATTAAACCATTTTCAATTGCTATGATTTTTTAATGAAAAATCTTTTAAGAATATAAATGATTTTGAAATTGTTTTGGGTAAATGATTTTGCAGATGTTTCAAATGAATCAAAATAGAAGATGAATAATTAGGTCCAATATTGATGAATTTATCTAGGATTATTAATAATGGCCAAGAGCTCATTTCTGATAGTGGATCACAGGTTTCATTCTGCTTTGCTTTTTGCCAATAACTGATGGCCACATTGACCAAATTTGCTACTCTCAGAATAGCTAAAAAAAAGGATCAGATTCAGTTAGTATCATTCCCTAGGAAGTCCCAAGGCTGTAAGCCAGGCTGGAAAGCAAATGTTAAAAATCATATAAGAAAGTGTTAAAAGAAAAATCCTTCTGGGTTCAGTTCCAAGTGGGAAAAAAGACACTGGAAACATGAAGGCTGTTAGGAAAGATGGTTTAATGGTGGACAGCAGGACCACATGGCTTGAAGCTCCAAAGAAGGATGATCACATGCTCCAAAGTGAAGGAAGAGATCAAGAAAAAAAGGGCTGATATGCTGAGAGTGTCTGGGTTTTATAACCTTTGCTGGGATTTGAATTGGAGCTTGTATTCTGACTCCCATGGGGCCATGTAGGGGCAACTCTTTAGGCTGTCCTGAATTCCAGGCTTGGTTGAGCCTTGAGGGATGATGCACTGAAAGGGCTTTGGGCAATTGCTATAGCTTTACCTGGAAATCTTTGTTATGCAAAGTATTCTGGCTCAGGCCTTAATGGCCCACCCATTAACAAAGGTTATGGGTGGGGGCCATTGAGCTTCTACTTCTGAGGTGAGTTTCTGCTTCTGAGTTTCTACTCTTTTTAGAGGAAATATTCTGCCTTTTTAATATTTCCTAGGATATTTCAATTTTCTAGGAGAGGTGTGGGTGCCAACTTCCTACAAAAGCAATGCAGTCTGTTTCCATACAGTTGCAAGAAAACTATTAAATAAATAGTAATTCCTAGGAAATAATTGCAAAACTTCACCTTAGAGCTTTGAATCCACCATTCATGGCCATGATGTTAACTGTTCTGACCACATCCCGAGGATACCAATGGCAGGGAACAAATTAAACCAAATTAAAACACAATGGCAAGAGTAGAATAAATCTGCATGTTTCTCCCTTCCCCCTTCTCCCCCTTTGCATCTCATTAAAATTCTATGGAGAGAAGAAACTGAACTGTATATTAGGAACAGAGTACATTATTTAAAGATCTATGAACTACAACTGTTCATGGATATCATATACTTAAAAATGAAATTGGTAGAGTGTAAAAGAAATATTTTGCATGCTTTATCATTCTTATGCCAATATTTGTCAGCACAAGGATCTTAAACAGAAAAATGCACACTGTGCAGAACTGAATAATAAGCAACAGAGATATCTTTCCACACATTGAAATCTTCTTTACCATCAGTTTGAAATCACAAAAGACCCGCCAAATTGTATTAATAAGCAGAGGAAACTGTATTAGAGAGAGAAAGAGAGAGGGGAGCTTAATTAAAGACAACACATGCTGGTGTTTCTCAAACTTGGCAACTTTAAGATGGATCAGCTTCAATTTCCAGCATGCTAGCTGAAAATTCTGGGAGTTGAAGTCCACTCATCTTAAAGCTGCCAAAGTTTGAAAAAACACTGCCATGTGCTAAACTGAGCAAGGGATGAATATTGCTGTAGAACAGGGGTCTTCATACTTGAGAGCTGTAAGACTTACGGACTTTAATTCCCAGAATTCCTCCTCCAGTAATGTTAGCTCATGAATTCTGGGAGTTGAAGTCCACAAGTCTTAAACTTGCCAAGTTTGAAGACCCTTGCTCTAGAAGCCTGGAGTACTGGAGCTGCAAGAGAGAAAGTGATCTGGACCATCTTGCCACAATCATTAAAAGCTAAGACTGCTGCATGAGATTCAGGAAGTCAATATTTCCAGAACTCCCTGTGACTATTAGTTCTGGAAAATGCATATGAGGCCAGCTTTTCTATTAGATAACATACAGTAATTTCAGGAGACACTTTAGGATTTTCTTTATGTGAACACACAGATTTAAACGGGGATGAGGTGCAAAAAATGTGAAATATTATGGCTATGTGAAGAATTATAGGTGGTTCCCTCATTCAATCTCAAAATGCAATACTTCTTCCATTATTTTTTCAAAAACCAATATTTGTTGTTCTTGTTCTGCAATCTAAAACATGTGCATAACTCATATGAAATAAACATTTCCTCCCAGCACTAGCACTGTCTTCAAGACAGTCCCTTTAATGAACATGTCAGCCCCTAAAGCAGAGCACTCTTTAACAGATACATTTTAATGAGCAATGTAAGTGACCTGCAGCATTATTATAGAAATCACAGACCCTAAGCCAGATCTATTGAATTAGATAGCTAAATGCAGTGCAAATAGAGTTGATTTCATAACTGTTTGGCAAATTTCCAATGGACAACAGTTTAAGAATCTCTAGTGGAAAAAACAGGTCAGGGATCCAGAGTAACTCAAAGTCTGAAATCTGTAAAGTGATGACCATCCTTACTTTTCATCTGAGTGGCGGAACTTCTATACAAATTGGATTCAGTCCATATTCAAGAGGGCAAACAATATACACAATCATGCAGTGGCACAAGGATCAACAGTCATTAGTCTTTTCCACTTTATAAACAACAACTTCTCTTATTTTTAAGTTGCAGTGGCAAATCTAGAGCCTTCTTTTTTAATTGGTCTTCCTGAGTTTTCATCAACCTATTATAAATACAGAAAAAATAGTCTGTATACTGTTTTGCATACTCCTAAAGATTTTCCAATATTTCTGAGACTATTTGAAGTAACAGGTCTCTTTCACACAGACTCCCCTTAAACAAAAAGTATATAGTACTGAAATTCACACACATTCTCCCCTTAAATAAAACTAGTCTAGCTTTACTCAATCATGACACTACAGGTATAACTGATGTTATTATATTCCACAATGAATGTTCAACAAAGTTTTGGTAGGAGATTGAGCCCAAGGGAGGGGTCAAGCACATCATCAGTCTTGAGTCCCTTCGCACCCACACAAGATTTAAATCTATCCCACCTTGAATTCCATTGATTCTTATCTACCACCACTTTGCCTTGAGCGTTAGTAGTTCAGCTTCTTGTAGAGAATGTTAACACGCAATAAACTTTTATTCATTCATTGCTTCCTGATTTTTTGCCCTTGACAATTTCACTAATTCATTCACTGCTTAGGAAGATCTCTGTTGCTGTAGGTTTTTGAATAAGAAATGTATGAATTTTCTAAGTAAGAGCTGGCACTAATTACTCACCTGATTAACTGTTCTATGGATTCTGTGACATTGTAACCTGAAGCAGCACTGCATTCATAAAATGGAAGTCCATACACCTGATCAAAAAGAGACAATGATGATAAGGAACACATGCTTTTTTGGGGGGGAACTGACAGATTTTATACTTAAACCCCAAAACCGAATTCAGCTTTCAGCCTTGCTTGTGGAAGATGCAATATATCACAGTGGATATTGTCAAATGTTTCTATTCTTGTTTTGTATGGATTGAAGTAGAGAAGCTGGGTCAAAAAAAGGTTTTGTCATTGGCAGGTAATTTGATTGAAATGAACCCACCTGCCAATGTCAATGAAATACAGGTACAAATGCCAATAAAGTTCCCTGGCCTCCTTTTCAGCTTTTGTAGCCTGTTTTAGTGTACCATCAACATAGGCTTATATTATGTTTTTATGATGTGAGCCGCTCTGAGTCCTTAGGGAGATAGGGCGGCATATAACACCAAACAAACAAACAAAGAAACTAAATAAATAAATAAATATTATTTTTTTTCTATTTCTCCCTGCAAATGGTAAATCTTGGACAAATGAATATAAAAGGGTTAGGGCCATGCCCAGCATATGAACATGTTTATTATAATTAATTTAACATTTCATCAAATAATTTAGTAAACATTTTATTAATATTTTATTAAATTACTATTGTAGTTATATTTAAATTAATTAAATTAATGGCAAATGTTTCCAGATAGCATCAGATTCTTTTTTACCATCAGTGGAAAAATAATTCAAATGATAAGAGAAAAGCATACCTTGGCCAAGTATGTTCCATTCTCTACAGATACTTTCCTTTCCATATTACAGTCTGTTTTGTTACCAAGCAGAAGGACGACAACTCCAGCTCCAGCTCCTTCCTATGAGGAAGCACAGAATTCTTCAAATATTAAGTGAAATCAAAATGCTTTGTTAAACCTTTCAACAATAATAAAATAAAATCTATTGGGATTAAGTTTCTTAATCATTAAAAATACCAGTATGCTCATTTACTTGGAGATATAAAATACGCAAGATTTAATTGCCTAATTTTTTTACAACATTTAAAACAATGGCTAGTTTACAAATAGCTATTTTGACAATGGTTGATTGCATACTTTCCACGGTGATTGGAAAGGTGATCAATGATTTGTTTCACAACCACATGTCATAGACCATGCCATACAAACCATTTCTATGGAGATTCTCAGTCATCCAGGTCATGGTTGTCTCAAAGGTGCTTTTTGAAAAGGCAGCTGGATTTGTTTTTTTTCTTGAGGAAGCTGTTTCTCTCATCCAAGAAACTTCTTCAGTTCTGACTGAATCATTCAAATAGTCAGAGCTGAAGAAGCTTCTTGAATGAGAAGCGAAACATTTTCCTGAAGGAAAAAAACAAAGTCCAGTTGCCTTTTGAAAAAGCACATTTGAGATACACAAATTTTAAAGTTCTGCTCCATGACTATTTTAATAACACAATTTCCAATATATACTGTATGCTTTTAAAAGATTTTGATATTGTATCTATGCAGCAGCTGCTCAGTGCCATATACTTTTAGCTAACTCTCTAAACTGTGTTAGAGTAACATCGCAGAGATTGAGGTGCAATCCTTAATGTATTTATCAAAGTAATAAACACTATCGGAAGCAGACTAAGTAACCACCCACAGCACCAACCAGTATTTTTCTAGCTAAAGTGTTTCAAATTTCTAAGAATCATCAAGATCAAAATTAAAAAACTAAGATTAAACAACAGTGGAACACAGCTGTTTCTTGCTTACCTGGACACAGTTCAGCCAGTACCGCACATCTGTAAAACTGTATTCTGAGGTAATGTCATACATCAAAACAACTCCATCAGCCTTTCGGAAAAACTGCTTGGTGACACTGTGATATCTGTCAGGAAACATACGTCACTTTTCATAAATATGAGTGTTCGTACTGTGTGTGCATGTGTTCATACGGTAAATATTGATTCATGTGCATGATTGTGTATGATAAAAAACCTTAAAATTTATCATACATTTTCTTTTCAATTTCTTGAAACCTAATTTACTTTAACAATTGAAATGTATTTTAAATAGAAGGGAAAAGGTCTTTAGAGTTTATATGTTGTTTAATATATTTAATAGGTTGTTGTTGTTAGGAATAGAGCGATGTGATGGCCTAGTGGTAAAGATGCTTGCCTCCCATTTGGAAGGTTGAGGGTTCAATCCTAGGTAGAAGTAGATATTTCTCTCCTAGGGCCCAAAGAAAAAGTATCTGCTGTGAACTCGGCATGGCATCAGGAAGGGCATTCAGCCAATAAATGCTCAGCTCTATCCAGTCACCCCATCTGTACCCCCAAATTAAGGGACTACAGGGTTATAAAAAGGGAGTTTTGTTGTTAGGATTACTATATGCATAGCTGCACATACTATGACTATGGCGTACAATATCTTTTAAAGTACACAAAGCTACAAATTTCATAAACTATACCAGACAACTATTTTTGGATAGATGGATACATTCTGAATCACAGAATGTAAGTATTCTGCTACACTGGTCAGGACCTCATAAGTACTGTGCGTAACACTATTCTGGAGACCCCACTTTAACAAAGATTCTTAAAAAGCAGGATAGTGGCAAATAAGTGTACAAGAATGACCAAGGCCCTGAAACTAAATCTTATAAAGGTAGCCCTGAACTTATAACAATAGAGACGATAGAGAATTTTGGTTGTTAAGCAAATCATCACATGACTGGATCCAATTTTGTAACCATCTTTACTCTGGTTATTAAGTAAACCACTGTGTTTGTTAAGCAAATCACATGCTCATTAAGTCAATCACCCAGTCGCTAAGTGAACTGATTTTGCTATCGGAAACCAGCAGAGACATTCACAAATCACAACTGTGGGACCACAAGACAAATGTTGTAAATGCATGCCAGTTGCCAGGCACCTGAATTGAGATCGTGTGGCCCACAGGGGTGGTGCAATTGTTGTAACTTTGAGGATGTGCTGTTAATCACTTTATCCAAGGCCATGGGCACCATTGTTAAACAAGCAGTCCTTAAACTAAGGACTACCTGTAAAAAGGGATTGAGGAGTATGTATGTTTATCCTTGAGATAAGGGAGTTAAGATTTCACTTTTCAACCACTTGAGAAAGTGCCTCTATCCCACAATGCAAGACATAGAATAATGACAAATTACAGAAAGACTGGTGGGATACAATGTTAGAAAAATCTTCAAAAGGTAACAACAATTCAACATTGGAACTCTCGGTAATTACCTGGGGAGACAAATACGTTTTTGTATTATGTTCATATAAAGGTTAGACAGCTGTTTGTCAGAGATGCTACAATATGGCTTCTTGCATTGATTAAGCAATTGCACACATGGCTGAAATGACATGGACAGTTGCATGAATGATCTGCTGATGGGAATTTCCCTTCACTAACAGAATTTGCAGTTACAAAGCCATGCAACAGTTCTAGGAACAAACATAATCTATCAACATACTACACTCCTTGTTCGCAACAGAATACCCTACACCACCAAGCTTGAGATTTTGAATTTGGACAACCTACAACTACACTGCCTACAGTTTGACTTAAGCATAGTTTATAAAATAATATGCTTTAATGTACTACCAATCAATTACTTTTTCACCTTCAACTGCAACAATACAAGAGCACACAACAGATATAAACTTACTGTACACCACTCCAAACTTGGTTGCAGAAAGTACAACTTCAGCAACAGAGTGGTCAATGCCTGGAACACACTACCTGACTCTGTTGTCACATCCCCAAACCCACACTCCTTTCCCCTCAAACTAATCACTATTGACCTCATCCCTTTCCTAAGAGGTAAGTAAGGGGCGTGCATAAGCGCACAATTGTGCCTACCGTCCCTGTCCTATTGTCCCCAATTATTCGTACCCATTTCCTGTATTTATACTTATGTTTATTATCTTGTAAGTTATTGACAAATAAATAAATAAAATAAACATTAATCAATTTGTCCTTATTTTTGCAGCCTTTATATTACCTTTCTTGCCCAGCTGTGTCCCACAGACGTAAAGCAAAGCATTTGCTATCCAAAATCAGGTTTTTGATCCGATAGTCAATTCCTACAGAATACAACGCAATTATTTACAATAAAATTGAGGTCAAGCATTAAGCCATCTCAAACAAAACAAAACAAAACAAAAACCCTGAGGAATGCAAGCAGGAATTTTACAGCTAAGAGTAGAATATTGAAGTTCAGTCATTTTGCAGGGGTTAATAAAATCAAGGTTTTACCTAGAATTGCTACTTGCAGGCAGAGAATGACTGGATTGTCTTCCATGTTAACTATACCATTGAAAAGAAAAGAAATGGAAGCTTATGCAAAATCCTGCTAGGAGAAATGAGGTAATGTAAAGGAGGTACACATCCTGCCCATGTTTTCCTTTAAAAGTGTGTATAGTTCAACTTAAAGCCTGGTTGTACAGTCACATTATAATACAAGGAAGATTAAATATACAGCAAAAAAAAGTAATGTTTTCCATTATTTATCAGAAGTCCTACTTAAGTAACAGAAGTGCCAGGACAAAAGGAATCCACCCTATTGCTGCATTATTTATACAACATCTTGGCACTTAAAAGGGCCACACTGGTTGGAAGATGCCTCTGGTATACAGAAAGCTAATTGTCTTCAAAAGATACCCCGATAGACGCAGTAGGAAGCAGAACGGGACAACTCGCCACAGTCAACTCACCATGGCCAATTCATTGCAGCCAACCTACCACAGGACAACTTGCTGCAGGACAATTCAACAATTCAATTTAATTATTTAAAATAATTTTAAAAAATATTTTAATTTTTGTCATTCACATTTCATTTTGTCCTTACTTTGGCATCATTTCTTTAATGATTCTATTCCACTGTTTCTTCAATGTTGGTGAAACTCTTGTTGCATAGCAAGTTGGCAATGGCAAGTTGTCCTGCAGCGAGTTGGCCACAGTGAGTTGCCTGAAACAAGTTGGCCATGGCAAATTGGCCATGGCGAATTGGAAGTAGAACCAGCATTAATAGTAGGTGATATTCAGTACATACCAAGGGCTTCCAATTCAGAAACAGTTACCTCTTTCTATGCACAATGTAAGCCCATTTTTTAGAAAAAATCCCAAGAAATCTGTTTTCTTTCAAGATATTTAAGGAGTTGTTTAACTGTATAGCTAAAATGTTTAACTTTTCTTTTTTTTAAAAAAATCCTACTTTGTTATAGAATAGTTCCAGCTAAAAGTTATTTTGCATCCTCTTGGGTTATATTTGAATAACAATAAAATAACTATTGCTATTACTGATGAAATATTACATTAAAATGACACTTGCTGTCATTTATTGGTCATCTGGATTTCTGTAACCCAAATCTGATAGTCTTATTAAAAGAGGCCTAAGTCAAAGCAAAATCAAGAAAATAAATAAAGCAAAACCAGACTTTTCAAAAGGAAAAAAAACTATATATTTTCACATGATTTTCAAGCACAATTCATACCTATAGTTGCAGTCACTTTTGCTTCAAAAGAATCATTTTGCAACTTGTTTAAAAAGGAAGTTTTGCCTACATTAGAGTCTCCTACAAATAGCACATTATAAAAGTGATCTGGATGAGAATACAGAATGGCCGTGTCTTTAGAAGTTTCTTTATTCATTTGGCAATCACAAACTTCTGTTCTAACACTGATTTCTTCATTAAATTCTGCGCTGACCTCTTGATTGTTCTTACACTCAGGTGAACCAATCCATCCTTCTCTTCTGCCTTCTGATGAGTACATCTCTAGTCTTTCAGAAAGTTCTGTGTCCATTCCTGTTCCAAACATATTCTGTACATGACTGCTTGGATTATGCCCTGCATGTAATTTGGGTAGAACCACCTCAGGCAGAAAATACTCTGATGGCACATTCTTCAGTAAAAGATGTTGAGTCTGAGATACTTCTCTATCTAGAATTTTCATTTTTGCAGACTGGTTTGCCACAGCTTCAGTGGATAACTCTGGAACCTGAATGGCATCACTGTATTTTGAAGTTTTCTTCTTATGTTCAGGTTGTGTTACCCCTTCTAAAACTAGAATCTCACTTTCTATTGGGCATTTCTTGTAGGCACTGACCTGTATTGCCAAGTCTGAATAAACAACAGGTTGAATCGTGGAAGCAAACCTTTCTCTCTGTGTAGGCTCTGCAGTTTTGACTTCCTTTCTGGTTTTAGAAAAATTAGCTTTCTTCATCTCCAGATCTTGTACAGGAACTGATCCTTCTCTAAAACAATCTCCTGCTTCTGATATCGCCACTTCAGACATTCTATTTTGTACAGTATTGTTTGTTGAGCGTCCTTTTATTGGAGACAGAGGCATTATATTTTGTTGAGAATTTTCATGATGTTTAATATGATCCAAGGGCTCTTGTGGAAAACCAAAACCATCTATTTCTTGATAATGGGATCCAGACGTTTTGTTCAGTGCTGCAATAGCCTCATTCAACTCTTTAAACAAAGAAATTGTATCTAAAGACTCCTGTGGAAAGTAATCCTCGTCATCTACAAAAGGCTCTATCAAAGGTTCCTCTTCAGTGGAAATCACTCTTCTACTGGATTCTACATCAGCTTCAGTCATTGATGTCACATCATCAGATGTCCTGTCACATCATTAACAATACAAAGAAAAAGAAATGAGTGCTCATAAGGACACAGATCCTAGAGCTCACTGAATTCTAGTGACACAAAACTACCTACCAGGAATATGGGGTTCCTACATACATTAAATATCCTTTAGCTTGTCCATTATTAAATGAGTCTGCTGTCAGGATTCCGGCAGTCACCCCAATTAAATCATGAGTCTCGAGCCAAACTTCGAAAACTTCAAAGGATTTATTGGGAGTTACCATGTCCAGCACTGCCTGGGTGTAGCTGACTCTGAGACACATAATTCATTGTCACCCTTGACCCTGGTTTTCCCCCACCCCCTGGGTGTATCATAATTCATATTCTCCAGTGAGACACATCCATAGCCAAGAGTCATTAATCATGTTTCCCAGTTAGATTTTTGCATGGCAGAAACTTCAGCCACCTAGTTACTATCTCTGAAAAACTATGTGTGGAATGCACTTTCGATTTCCAAGTTGCCACACTGCTGCTTCAAACCCCTTTCCCTCCTCCCTTTCTGTTGGCAACTCTAAAATGACCATAGAAATATTTTATAAGTTGACCTCCAGGTTCAACTCCACCTTACCATAATGGTACAGGTAGTCCTTGAGTCACAATGGCAATTGGGAGCAGAACTTCAATCACTAAATGATGCAGCTGTTCTGTTCAGTTGTAAAGCACAATGACACATGGCCCCATCACTTAACGATGGCAATTCCTGACATATCATTAAGTGGAAGCAGTATGCTCCATCCCATAATTGGGTAGACCAGGTTCCCCTGATAAACTGGTTTCACCAGAAAAAAAAACACTTAATCGTTAAGAGAAGTTCTTGGGTCATTAAACAAGCACCTTACAACTTTCTGCCTGTTTTAAACAACCTAAGTCAGTGGAGAAGCCTGTAGGAAGATACAAGTCCTGGCAGCGCAAAAGCAGGCCAGCAGGGGAGGCTGCTGTGAGGTGGGAGAAGGAGCAAGGCGGTGTATGACAGAGGTGGTATTCAGCAGGTTCTGACCAGTTCTGGAGAACTGGTAACAGAAATTTTGAGTAGTTAGGAGAAACAGCAAATACCACCTCTGACAGTACCCTTCCTCTGCCATGCCTACCAAGCCACGCCCACAGAACTGGTAGTAAAAAAAAATGAATCCCATCACTGGTGTATGAGTAGCAGAGGAGGCATGGCACAAGTAGCGGAATGTTTGGGGTGGCTGCTGATAGGTGGGAGAGGGTACACAAGAGTGCACAAGTGCCACAAGTGGCAGGAGAGGCATGAGGCAAGCACAAGGCTCAGGGAAGATGAGTGAGGGTGCATAAGTGGCTGGGGAGACACAATGTGAACATGAGGCTCAAGGACAATGTGGGAGGATATGTGGGTGGCTTGCAAGGCTCAAGAGCAGAAAGGCTGGGAGAAGGTATGTAGGAGACCAACTTGCAATCATCCCTTCCAGCTTCTCCATTGACTTTGTTTGTGGGGAAACAGTAGGGAAGGTCACAAATGGCAATCTTATGACTTTAAGAATCAGCCATAACCACCACTTGTTCAGCGCTGTCATAACTTCAAATGATTGTTGATCATGTGGTTGCTAGTTTAGTTTAGTTTGTCATTGCACCTCATACAACAAAATTAAATACCATCTTCAATGTACATTGTGACTTAAAATAAACACAAACACACATCCTTCAGATTCTATACATTGAATTGAAAACCCCTGATATTGCATTAACATTGCACTATTCAGTAGAATTCAGTAGAGTTATTGCCCTGGGATAGCAGCTGTTTTTAGCCTATTTGTCCTTGTTTTTATTATCCTCTACCATCTGCCAGATGGTAATAGTTCAAAAAAAGGGTTCCCAGGATGAGATGGATCTTTGAGAAAGTTTTGAACTTTCCTAAGGCAGCGGGAGCTATAAAGCTCTTCCAAAGAGGGGAGAGGGCAACCAATGATCTTCTGGGCAATGACATTAACCCTCTAGAGTGCTGTCCTATCTGCCACTGTGCAATTGGCAAACCATACAGAAGTGCAGTGTGTTAAAATGCTCTCTATGGTGCAGCAGTAGAAGGTCACCAGCAGTTTTTCATTCAGTTGTTGTTTTCTGGGAAGTCTCAGGTAGTATAATCTCTAAACCAAGGAATATTTACATTTACCCTTATTAGTATGTGGGGGATGGCTTCTACTTTTTACCAGCAGCAGTAGAAGTTTGGAGCAGTAAGAAGTTTGGAGCCCAATTCATCAAGTAATAATTTTCTGTACTGATGGTAGATATCCACTTTGCAGAAGATTCAATTGATTAAAAGAAGCATCCTTTAAGGGTTTTTTGGTTTGTTATAAAGCACAGTCTGAATCACTTTTTCCTTCGTTCTCTAGCACAGGGTCTTCAAACTTGGCAAGTTTAAGACTTGTGGACTTCAACTCCCAGAATTCCTGAGCTAACATGACTGGAAGAGGAACTCTGGGAGTTGAAGTCCACAAGTCTTAAAGCTGTCAAGTTTGAAGACCCGTGCTTTAGAAGCTCCTGACCCCACCTATGCAGGAAATTATTCCTTTCCCTTCTATCCTATCTTCATATAAAACCTGTTATAGATGCATTTTGACCCTTACTGTTGTACAGAACTTTCCATTTTATCCTCATTCAGAATATATCCCATGTTCACCTCCTGTTGAGAGCAGATCATCTCATCTAAATTCACAGGGTCCTTAGAAAAGGAACAAAAGAAAGAAGAAAAATATTTAAGATTAATTCTGTATTTAGTTTTGTGGGGAAATGCTAAATACCAGTCAGCATGATCTACTACTGTCACTTTCCCAATTTCTAAAGAGACAATTCTGCAGCTTTTTTATGTTTGATGTGACAGGAACCAATGGGGAACAAAGGCAAAAAAGCACAGCTCAAGGACTTTTTTAAGAGTACAACAGCAATATAATCTTCCACTGAATCCAAGTGTTTCGCATACATTTCTTTCTCCAGCAAGTGAATCAAATTTTTAAACTTTATCATTTATAAGAAAATAGCATAAAAGAAAATTATTTATTCTCCAATCTCTTCTATCAGAAGCAATTCCTCTAAGGAAATACTTAACGTCTTCAGTGAGACATTTCATTTTTCTGCAACATACTTTGGATTTGTTGAAGATTTTTTTATTAAAGCTTAAAAATCACCAATTAAATTAGAAATAAATATCATACTATCAGATTAAATTTACTTTCTGATAACTATGTATAGGATTGAAAATCATTCTGGAAATAATAAATAAAGCCATGAAATATTCATGTGCAGAATTTCTAGAAAGTAGCACAGCAGTAGGGGAAACCAAGTAAAACAAGTACTTTCTGAATTTTACTGCAACTTTAATCTTTAAACTTTATTGATTACAGCTTCCAAAGGTAGGCATAAGGTTATTTATTTATTTATTTATTTATTTATTTATAATTGGACTTGTATGCCACCCCCTCTCCACGAGGACTCGGGGCAGCTCACAATTAAAAACACAATACTTCAAACAATAAATATTTAACAGAATTAAATCAACAAGCCCAATCACTAAAAACCCGTTAAAATACTTTAAAAAACCCCAGGAGGTCAGTCCAGCCCGGCCTGGATATATAGATATATAGGTTAGATATATACTTCAGACAAATTTTTAACTAGTTTTGTTTTTTTAAATAAGCAAAATAGCTAAACAACACTCTGTACACCCGATGACTTAATTGTAGTCCATGAAAGCTTATGAAGAAATAAATGTGTTAATCTTTAAACTTTTAAGATCTCTTAAAGAGATATTGCCATGGATGCTCCACTAAGGTTGGAATTTTATTACATGATTTTTTTTAAATTGTTAGCTGTTAAAAGACTTCAGAAGTCAGCAATATAGGTTACATTAATAAAATGCACTTGCTGTTTTTTTTCTATCAAAGCTACCAAGATGAAAGATGAGAAAAGCTGTTATCTATCCATCTACCCAGATCACTAAATAAATCTTATACAGCTATACAGAATAATTAACTTACAAGCGAATCTATTCTGCTTCTAATCAAAGGACACAAAGCAAACAGTGACTCATATTAAAACACAGGAAATGAGGCTTTGTGAAACAGAGGTTGTCCTATTAAATTCAATGACCAAATAAATCTTAGATATTATCAGAAACCTATCTCCAGTATTAATTCAGAAGAAAATGTTGGTGTCAGCAATGAGCAAATAGTACCTGTGCAGAGTGAAGAACCTTGTTGGTGTCTCCCTCCATTTGTCTGATTCTGCAAAGAGAAGAAGGAACATAGCACAGAATTTTCCATTTCTTCCATGCACCTTTGTGAATTGCTTGAGTAGAGATATACACCTGATAGCAGGAATACGATCAAAACTAATAAAATAATGTGTACAGAGGACGGAAATACAAATGATGGTGCAGAGAGAAATGGGTGTTCTCTCAAGCAAAATAATCACACTGCATCCCTAATAAAGGTTTTTCAAAAACAGAATGAGCCTTTGAATATTTATTTCAAGATGTGTTAAGAGTACAGATACAATTAAAATTCTCTTTCTCCTGCCACAACTCCACATGTTTATCCCATCTTTTTGTGCAAAATATTGGGGAATGCAATTAAGCTGTTCTATGCTTACCAATGGGTAATTAATTAATTAATTAACTAATGGGTAATTATGGGGACACAGTGGCTCAGTGGCTAAGACACTGAGCTTGTCAATAAGAAAGGTCGGCAATTTGACAGTTCGAATCTCTAGCGCTGCGTAACGGAGTGAGCCCCTGTAACTTGTCCCAGCTTCTGCCAATCTAGCAGTTTGAAAGCATGTAAAAATGCAAGTAGAAAAATAGGGACCACTTTGGCGAGAAGATAACAGCGTTCCGTGTGCTTTCGGCGTTTAGTCATGCCGGCCACATGACCACGGAGACGTCTTCAGACAGCGCTGGCTCTTCGGCTTTGTAATGGACCAACCCCTAGAGCTGGAAACCACTAGCATGCATTTGCGAGGGGAACCTTACCTTTACCTTTACTTTATGCTTACCAAGTTACCATGGTGCTTGTGGAGGAAATTAATAGATATTGATGGGAATAGGTGTTTTAATGATGCAAGCCCTTGTCCAGATGTGGGGGGGGGGGATGAACACAAGCATTTCCATCAGGTAAGCAGTGCTTCATTTAGTCCTGCAAATAAACAGTCTGTTTTCTGTGCACCTTAGCCTTTCTTCCATGATGGAACTCAAAGAGATGTGCATTTGTTTGTCAGATGTACAGAATATGCATCCGTGCACATTTTATGGGCAAAAGAGTAAGAATAGAGATGCTTCCACTTCACTATTGCTTCAGTTCATTTCCTCCAAAAAAATTGAAAACGACCTTTCATTGTCTTCCCTTCTACCCACTAAAACAAATCCTGAGAACAGAAAGCAAAAATCATTGTACTGTCCTGAATTGTTAAAAATCCTGCTGCAGCAACAGCAAGGGAAAAAAGCCATCTCAAATCTTCCAAACTTTTGCACACAGTTGATCTCCTGCCAAGTGGTATAGCATGATGGGGTACAGAGCCAATCCAGGAGCAGCAGCAAAAAAACAACAAGAAACCCAACCTCGCAAACTTCATGTGGAAGTGTCTTAAAACAAGCATAAAGGAAAAATTAATAGTGAATAAAACATTGTGGTGATACCAAAATGCTCAAAAGAGTTTGGAAGATCTTCCCTTGCAAGGGTATTACACAGGTAATAAACTGATTTGTAGTACTACATTTTGTCTAAGAGAGTAGATCTTAAAAAGAAATTGGATTATCGATTTATGGTCTAGACCAGTGGTTCTTAACCTGGGTGATATTGCCCCCCAGGGGGCGATTTTGTTTTTCAGGGGGATGGAATGAAAAGGGCGACGTGGGGGTGAAGGAATGGAAGGGGGGCGATATGGGGCGATGGAGCGAGATATATTGGGAGAGAGAGAGAGATATTGGTAGCTAGGTAGGTAGGTAGACAAAAAGACAGACAGGTAGGTAGATAGGCAGGAAGGCAGGCAGGCAAACAGACAGACCTTTTGGATGGATTGATGGACGGATGGACGGATAGACAGACATAAAGAATGCGAGAGCGGCAGCACTTTGGGAAAGCGGTAGCGGCGGCTTTTCCCAACATGCTGCCGCATTCGAGGTGCCGGTTCAGGTGCGGTACAACAGTCAATAGGGTGAGCCTACAGGGCCGGTGCCTCGAACGCCCCCCTGCCGCCTCTTAGCACCCCTCTGCTGGCTCCCTTGGGGACACTAAGAGGTGGCGGGGGGCAGTTATATTGGGGGAGGGGGGCGATGACAACTTCCTCAATGGCTCAAGGGGGCGATTCTTTCAAAAAGGTTAAGAACCGCTGGTCTAGACCTTCAATTTATGGTCTCTAACCTTGGCAATCTTAAGCTGGCTGGGGAATTCTGGGAGTTGAAGTCCACCAAACTTAAAGTTGCCAAAATTAGAGAGCCCTGGTCTAGACTCTAACCCTCAGCAACTTTAAGATGGGTAAACTGATACTCCTAGAAATCTGCATGGAGTCCACCCATCTTAAGTTGTTGAGGTTTAGAAACTGGTCTAGTCCAGCCTATCACAGTCTTTTCATCCTGTAGGAACCCTCAAATCAAATCTGAGACCTTTCAAGTCTCAAAGAAGCTCGGCATAAATATTGCAAACATACAAAACGTTCCAACACAATTCACTTCTAACCTATACAATCCATGGATTTACAACACAGAACCAAAGTGGCAGGTGGGCAGCTGAGTCAAGGCAAGTAAAAAATCCCATCATTGCAAACATTAGCATTATGTGTGTTGGATCACGTGGAAGTACTCAGGACACCAACGTTCTGATACAGCTTTTATTTATTGCTAGGAACACAGGAAAAGAACCTCTCACGGAAGAAACCGCGGCAGCCTTTATAGCTGGCTGCTCACGGCTTCGATGGCTCATTGAATTTCCCGCCGCCAGGGAACCCTCCAATCACAAGTAAGTATGCTAATACATAACACCCCTCCCCACCTGGTCTGGTCCACCCAATCTGGTCTTGCCTACTGTACGTAATCACGTAAGTAGGCGGGGCTTCTATGGGTGCGACTGGACCTGAGCAGCTCAGTTGCAGGTTGGACTTCAAGCTGTTCGGGTGGATCTATCGCTGCTCTCGTCCTTTCCCTTGGAATCTCCTGGAAGGTTGAGCTGGGTATGCCGCTCCCGCCAGGGCCCACTTCCTGGATTTGTTCTGGCCTGCTTCTGCTGCCTTGTTCTTCGGTTTCAGGTATGTGTCTGCGCTTTCCGACCGGGGCTATACTTCTTAGTGAGTTTTGTGTGTTTTTAGTTGTTAGGGTTTGATCTGGTTGTGTTCTTGTATGTGGAGGGTCTCTCCCCCTTTACTTGTGTTATATTCTTGTGAGGGGTCTTCCCCCTTGAGGGGTCTCCCCCTTCTTTTCTGTTTATATTTTGTCTGTTTGAAGGGTCTTCCCCTTCCACTCCAGTTCCGTTTTGTGTGTGTGCGGGGTCTCCCCCTACTTTCTTGATTATGCTATGTCTGTGTGAGGGGTCTCCCCCCTCTTCTCCCTTTTGGTTATCTCTCATAGCCCTGGATCTGAGCTGGTCTATGTGTCTTTTCCAGTTTATATTGTCAGTCATTTCCACCCTGTATGACCGGGGCCCGGTTATCGGGGTTATTTTTGCAGGTATCCACAAAGGATCCCCTGTGAGGTTTTTTGCATATACTAGGTCCCGTTTGGAATGTTTGGGTTCTGCTAGAGGTGTCTACTGGTCTTTCTGGGTTGTATGTGGGGTGTAACCTGTCTAGGTGTGACCTTAGTTTTCTACCCATTAGTAGTTCGGCTGGCCTCTTGTTCGTTGTTGCACTGGGAGTTATATGCTATATGCTTAATATTTTGTCTATCTTCTCTTGTGTATCCCCTGGCCCTAGTTGTTGTAATTTTTCCTTTGTATATCTTACCATCCGTTCCGCCCGCCCGTCCGTCGACAGGTGTCCCGAGGCTGTTAGTGCATGCCTTATCCCATTTTGTGCTAAAAATCCCTCGAATTGTGTTGCCATGAATTGGGGCCCATTGTCGGATACAATTAAATCTGGCAACCCGTGTGTTGCAAAAAGCCTCCTGAGCTGTCTAATGACGGCTTCTGTGGTGGTGGATTTCATGATGCTTACTTCTAACCATTTGGAGTAAGCATCCACGACTATCAGGAATGTATGTCCTTTAGTTGGGCCTGTGAAATCAATGTGTAGTCTCGACCAAGGTCTCCTTGGTGTTTCCCATTCATGTTTAGGTGCTGTGGAAGGTGTCAGCCTAGTTTCTTGGCAGCTTTTGCAAGCTGCCACCCAGTCTCCTATTTCCTTATCCATCCCTGGCCACCACACATAACTCCTAGCCAGAGATTTCATTTTTACAATACCCGGGTGCCCTGCATGTAGCATTTCTAGTCCACTTTCTCTTAATACTTCAGGTATAACTACCCGGTCCCCCCATAGTATGCATCCCTTAATAATTGAAAGTTCCATTTGTCTGTTTTTGAAAGGTTTGGCAGCTTCGGTAATTTCAGTCTCTGGCCAACCTTTCCCTACCCAGTTTAATATTCGCATCAGGAGTCTGTCTCTTGTTGTTTCCCTCGCGATGTCTGCTGCTGTCACAGGTAGATTTTCTAATGTCTCTATTACAAGAGTGGATGTGGTGGGTGCTGGATCTTCTTCTACGTTTGGTAGGGGGCAGCGGCTTAGTGCATCTGCGTAGTTTATGTCCTTTCTGGGTTGGTAAATTAGTTTGTAGTTGTATGTGGCTAGGAATTCGGACCACCTTGTCATTTGGGGGGATAGTATGTTGGCGTGGCTTTGTTCCCTGCGATGATGCCCAGGAGAGGCTTGTGGTCCGTTACTAAGGTGAAACGTAGATGTATTCATGGAATCTCTCGATTGCGGTGACAGTGGCTAGTGCCTCCTTGTCCAGTTGGCTGTAGTTCCATTCTGGTTTTGATAGAGTCTTTGAGTAGAATGCTATAGGGGCTTCTTTTCCATTGGGTAACTCGTGGCTGAGGACAGCGCCTATGCCGAAAGGTGATGCATCACAGGTTAGGATTATTGGAAGCGTTTCGCTGTATTATATTAGTACACAGTCAGATGTAATCAGGTTTTTTATTTCCCGGAATGCCATTTCCTCCCGTTGCTCCCAGGACCAGGTTGCTTTTTTGTCAAGCAATCTGTGTAGTGGTTCCGCAATTGTCGCTTTCTGCAGTAAGAACATATTATAAAAGTTAATAAGTCATAGGAATGCTTGTAGGTCAGTTTTATTTGTGGGTCTGGGGGCTTCCTTGATTGCTTTGACTTTGCTCTCAGTGGGGTGGATCCCTTCGCTGTCTATCAGGTATCCTAGGAATTCAACCCTGCTGGCTGCTAATTGGCATTTCTCTTTTTTTACCTTGAGCCCCACTTCCTTGAATTTATGTAGGACTTCCCTCAGGCGGTCACGCAATTGTCTTTTGTCTTCGGCTGATACAAGGACATCATCAAAATATGGCACCACCCCTTTAATCCCTTGCAGTAATCATTCCATCAAACTCTGGAATACCTCTGGGGCAACGTTGACCCCGAACTGTAATCTGTTGCATTTGAATGCCCCTCTGTATGTCACGATCGTTTGGGCTTCTGCCGTCTCGGGGTCTACTGGTAGTTGTTGGTAGGCCTCTGCGAGATCTAGCTTAGTGAAGACTTCCCCCCCTCAGGGAGTGCAATAGGTGGTGTACTATGGGGACGGGGTATGCACTTTGTTGTAGCACATGGTTCAGGGTTGCCTTGTAGTCCCCGCAGTTTCGCACAGACCCATCCAGTTTTATTGGTGTGTCAATAGGGTTTTCCCACTTTGCATGGTCAACTGGTTCCAAAACCCCTTGGGCGATAAGTTTATCTAGTTGTTCATCTATTTTAGTTTTGAGTGCGAAGGGGACCCACCTCGCTTTTAACCTTATAGGGGTTACGGTTGGGTCTAGATTAAAGGAGATTGGGGACCCCAAGTACTTGCCTAGTTTTCCATCGAATACCTCTTGGAATTCTTCCATCAGGGTCTCCTCCCAATCCATCTCACTGATGCTGTTTATTCCAGTGACTTCTATTCCCAATGGTTCAAACCATTCGAGTCCCAGCAAACTTGGCCAGTCCTGGTCTACTATAGTCAGCGGCAGGATTTTTGAATGGTTTTTGAATGCTATTCTGAATTGTCCAATTCCTAATATGGAAATTTGGTTTCCTTGGTAGTCTTTCAATGTCAGGGTTTGCTTTTTAAGATGGTTCCTGCTTATGCTTGGAATTAGTCTTTTTATGGTATCCCAGGATACCATCGACAAATATGAGCTGGAATCCACTTCCACCTGACATGTTTGTCCCTCTATTTTGACTTGGACATGTACTTTTCAGGCATTTGTCGTGTTGGAGTGTCCGACGGTCACCGTCTGGTGTGTCTCATCTCTCCCGCCTGTGATCTGTCTCCCTCGCCTGTTCCTCATGGCCTGGTTCCATTGGCTTCTGGTTCTATTTTCTCTGTCCCAGGGTTTGAGCTCCGTTTTCATCTCAGGAAATAATTCTTTGTTGCTCTGCATGCCCATGCAATGTGTCCCCGCTGCTCGCAATGGAGGCAGATAGCATCTAGGACCGGCATTCTGATCGCGGATGGTTCCCTTCGCATCTGGCACAGTGAAACTCTTTTCTTTTTCCATTCCGGCCTCTCGTCTCTTGTTCTGAGCAGAGTTGATTAACCCCCTCTTCTTCTCCTTTGTCTTCCGACTCGGACTCGATGTCTTTGTGGTGTGTGGTGGTTGTGTCTTTTGTCAATTCTTGTGGTATCTTATTCATTTTCTGCACGGTGGCTGCCGATTTCTTGGTCGCTTCCACCACGGTTGCCTCCTCGATCGCTTCCTTGAGAGTTATCTTAGGCTTCGTCAGTAGTCTGCTTTGTAGCATTAAATCTCTCAGTCCCAGGACTACTCGGTCTCGTACAGCCTCCTCCATGTTCAGGAATTCACATGCCCCGTCAATGTCCCTCAGGTTTGTGACAAAATCGCCTATGCTCTCACCTTATTTTTGGTCTCGTCAGTAGAACTCATGTCATTTGATGAGGCAGGATACTGGCAGAGTGTAGTGAACTCTTAGGAGTCACTCTAAGTTGGGCCATGCCATTGTCTTTACATCGGTCGGTGCCGACAATGCTTTTGCCATTTTAAAAACAGCGGGCCCACAGTGTGTCAGGAAGACTGCTCTCTTTCTTTGTTCTGATAGTCGCAAGGTCATTCCCTTCGAGGAACATTTGGAAACGATTGATGTACGATTCCCAGTCTTCGGTTGTGGGATCGAACGGTGCGGGTGGCATGTTAGTCCCAGCCATTTCATTTCGGTTTGGTTCCGGACTTCTTTGGTCACTGCTCGTTGGTCTTCGGGTCTCAAAATCCCATCCTCATCACCAGTGTTGGATCGCCTGGAAGTACTCAGGACACCAACGTTCTGATACAGCTTTTATTTCTTGCTAGGAACACAGGAAAAGAATCTCTCACGGAAGAAACCACGGCAGCAGCGGTTATAGCTGGCTGCTCACGGCTTGTATCCAGTGACAGCTCATTGAATTTCCCGCCACCAGGGAACCCTCCAATCACAAGTAAGTATGCTAATACATAATACTGTGGCAAAGTTCAAAATATTTTTTTTTTAAATCACAATCTCTCATGGAATCCCAGTGACAAAAGCTGCTCTAAAGACGAGAGCAAAAGTCATTTAGCCACAAAGTATGCAGGGATCAGTATTAGAAGCAGCAGCTTTTTATTTAATGTGGAGCTTTTGAACAAAAGAAGTGCTGCTGGGCCTAGACAACAAGGACCAGGGCTCTGAATCCAGTTTTCCTAGCCAAGTGAAGTGCAAAGAAGAGGGGAAAAACATTTGACAGCAATCAAATAAAAAAACAAGGGTGGGAGATGCTGGAAGATCATGGACCTCAAAACTGATGATGTTCCTCAGCAGAGAGAGAAGGGATAGGCATCATATAGCATGAGTGGCCAGTGCACTATGCATGGAACATAGAGTAATAGAGTTGGAAGGGACCTTGGAGGTCTTCTAGTCCAACCCCTGCTAGAGCAGGAGACTATACCATTTCAGACTGATGGTTGTCCTTGTCCAGTCTTCTTTTTTTTGAAAGCATTTGGGACCAACTGAAATGTGCAGACCTTTTTCCACGGCAACCACCCATACAATTATTAGGACTCACCTGCCTTCACTGTACAGTTGGGATATTCTATCCTTCATGACATCCAGGCACCTTTCAGTCTTTTGAAGCTGATGGTGGGTTTGCTGGAGCTGATTTTCAAGGCTGCTCTTGATTTGTTGCAGCTGCTGGGTTTGGGTGCTGGTCACCAGTTGTTTCTCCTTGAGCCTGAGCAACTGAGTTTCAAGCTGAGAAATAAAACAGAGCAGTAAAACAGTTTTAGCCTGGTGATTAAGGCACCAGGGTAGAGACCAGAAAACTGAGGGTTCCAATCCCACCTTAGTCATGGAAGCCGACTGGGTGACTCTGGGCAAGTCTTTCTCTCTCAGCCCAACCACTTCACAAGGTTATTTTTGTGGAGCAAATAAAAGAAGGAAGAAGTATAATACCTTGAATTATTGAAAAAAACATAATAAAGGCAGGACATAGTAAAGGAAGGCCGAGGTCCAGTGGTGGGATTCAATTTTTTTTACTACTGGTTCTGTGGGTGTGGCTTGGTGGGTGTGACTGTAAAATCTCCAGTCAGAGGTGGTATTTGCCGGTTCTCTGAACTACTCAAAATTTCCGCTACTGGTTCTCCAGAACTGGCCAGAACCAGCTGAATACCACCTCTGCCGAGGACGCTGCCATCTTGGGCTTTTACAAGAGAAACCTGATAGACTTCAGCTATGCGCCCACAGAGGGGACCTAGGTTGCTTATGGCTGAAGGCTTGAGGCGGGGATGGCAAAGTTAACAAAACAGATGGAACCTTTCTACTCTCCCTCCAGGAGCTTCGTGTTCACCATGAGCTATTGCGATGCCGCCTTGCCCTGCCCAACTGACAATTGTGTGAGCTGGGAATAGATGGCAAGCAAATGGCAGAGGAATGAGAGGTGGGGGGAGGGGGGACTGGCTATCCCGGCACTTGCAACTTCTGTGGCTTTTCACTCTCTTCTTCACCTTCTGAGCCTCTTCAGGGAGCAGGAGCAGGGGCAGGGAAGAACAGAGGTGGGATTCAAATTTTTTAACAACCGGTTCTGTGGGCATGTCTTAGTTGGTGGGCGTGGCTTGATGGTCATGTTATTGGCTGGGCATGGCCAACTCAATATCACTCACATCAAGGCATGCATCTCCTCGCCTGGCCTCTCATGACTGTGGGAATGCTGCAACAGTTGTAAGTGTGAAAAACAGTTATAAGTCACTTTTTTCAGTGCCATTGTAACTTTGAATGGTCACTCCACACAAGCAAAGTACCAGCAAAGGAGGGGGGAAAAAAACTCCAGAGAAGTTCCTGAGACAGGAAGTCTAGTCCTGCCAAGAATGTAATCAGGGTCAACAGAGAGGCAGTTTCTGTAAGCAACACCAGAATGTTTCCTTCCTGCCTTCCTTACAGGATTAGGCCAGTAATTTCTTCTAACAACGTTCTCTGAACTGCTAGGAATGTTAACAACCGGTTCTAGTGAATAGGTGGGAACTGGTAGAATCTCACCCCTGGGGAAGAAGTGGGTTTGTTATCCCCCACTGGCCTTTCTCCTGTCCATCCACCTTTAATAATAACCATGTTTACCTTGGACAAACGTGTCAAGTAGGCTCTTCTGCAATGGAATATTTTAACTGTCCCGGATCAGAATCTGGGTTGGAAAAAGACAAGGGGCACTCCACCCATTTGTTTAATTTAGTTTAGTTTTATTTGACTTATATGCCGCCCTCTCTCCCTAGGGACTCAGGGCGGCTCACAATATAAAAATGCACAATACAAAATTAAATTAGTTAAAACAGAATTAAACCCCAAGCCCAATATAATCTAAAACCAATAAAACTTAATATAAAATAGAATTAAAAACCCATCCCACTTCACTTCAGTCCAGGCCGGCTTGCTGAAAAAAACCAAGTCTTCAGGTCACAGCGGAAGGAACGGAGGTCCGGGGCTAATCGGAGCCCCAAGGGGAGCTGATTCCACAGGGTGGGTGCTCTCACAGAGAAGGCCCTACCCCTGGGCGCCGCCAGCCGACACTGTTTGGCCGACGGCACCCCAAGGAGGCCCTGCCTGTGGGAGCGTACAGGGCGATGGGAAGTCAATGCTGGCAGGAGACATTCCCGCAAGTACCCCGGACCCAAGCCATGTAGGACTTTGTATGTTAACACCAACACCTTGAATCTTGAAATAACATTGACCCCTCCACACACATACACACCTTTTTAAAGTAAAATGTCCTGTGCGATTAAAAACTGGGAAATGGCAAAAACTGAGCACATTTAATCTTTCTCACAAATAAATAAATCAGGAAGCGGGGAGGCAACCGTTGGATGTTGCTGGCTGTGGCAGAGTTAAAGACAAGAAAAAGCATAAAGCAACCTAATGTGAAAAATATTTGTTGTCTGGAAACAGTTTGTTCAGTCTATTCAAAGACTGGGCCTGGAAGTAAGCTTCCATTGGAAACCACCTTTGACATGTCTAAAACTCCTCCGGGGACCACTAGGGAGCAAGTGGCTGGGGTTAAGTTAAGCAGAGGAAGTGGTAATGTTACTAATATTTGAGAATGAATATTCTTGAACTAAGCTATACATAAGTTTATTTTTCTTTTTTGTTGCCACCTAGCACAACTCTGTTCCATAGATAAACAGATCTCTTCAGTCTTGTGACCTCCCAAAGGATTGCAATTTGCATAATTTCCACCCAATGGGAATTCTGAGGGTGCAATTACAGAATTATCAGGATTGCACTCCATCAGTAATTGCAGGCAGCAAATTGGAAGCTGGAAACAAAAGCCCCAAAATACCAGAATAGTTTCAAGAGATACCTCCCTATGGTATTTCATCCTGTCCAAGAAGATCTAGAAGGAAGGTCTCTCTCTGGACTCTCACTCCAATGGAGTGTCATCATCAAGGGCCACCAGGGAGAATTGGCTCGGTTGCTGCCTCCATTGGAACAACATATCTCCCAAGCTCAGGCTGTCACCAGCCCTGTTGCTTCATTAAAGCTATTAAGTCCTGAGTGTTCCAGAAGGCATGGGATTAGGCCTCTCCTACAGTAGTATGTGTTATGCACTTGAGTGTGTTTGTTGTTCCCGGTGGTTCAAAGGAAGAGTATTGTTTTAATCTTGTAACGGAAAGTAGGAATGCAATCTGCTCGCTTGGAGTCATTAATAGTTAAAGCAGGTAAGAAATCTAAGTAAATAAATATTTCATAGCAAGCTTCCAAAGTGGTGTCACTTTCTGCTTATGGTAAACAAAGCCAGTGTTTCTGCATAAAATTGAAAGTATTGAAAACAGCAGTTTTGAAATGATGGTTTGAAACAAAGGACAAGCTTCCAGCAGGTGGCACTGCTTTTATTGCAGGAAATAAAGCATCAATCGGGATACCAACATAAAGTATATTTCATTCATCTCAAAGTGGAAAAATGCCACAGTGTTGTGAAAAATTGAAGAAGTGGTTGCAATCATATGCTCTTGCTTACTTCAGGTCCCACTGATATTTTACCTCTTTCTGAACAATAAGGGAATGCTGAATGTCCTGTTCTCTACCATCCAATTCTTGCTGCATCTCCATGTAATGCAGTTGGCTCCTGGCTTTATTCTGCAGCAATAAATTGTAATGAAATTATAAGGTTGCAAAAAAAAACCAACCCAACAACCCACAACCCTAATGCATTTCTATATACGAAGCTTGTCTTCTATAAGTCAGGCTTTGAAGAGAAGGTTGCCCTATACCAGTGATGGCTAACCTTTTTGGCACCAAGTGCCCAAAGCATGCACATGTGTGCATGTGCATCCCAAAAATGCAACACACATGCCCCCCTGTGCATGCACCCACACCCCCGCATATGCACCCTATGTCCCCCGTGCATGCACCCATGACCCCAGCAGGTGCACCCCGCACCCCACGCATGCACAGCAGAGACCCGAAGACCAGCTGGCTGGTGGGAAGCACACATGCACATGCGTGGCAACGCTGAGCTGGGGCAATGGCTCGTGTGCCCATAAAGAGGGCTCTGTGTGCCACCTCTGGCACACGTGCCATTTGTTCACCATCACAGCCCTATACCTTTGGAGAATTTGTCAGAAAATCAGGTTTCTAGACAGACTGGCAGCCATAAGTCTTCCATGATAATTTATTCTATATCCATTTGCTCTTGTTGTGTGTTCTAGTACCCAATGCTCATGACCCTTTCTGTGGATTTCACTGTTAGGTTGCCCATCCCAAAATATTTTTACAATATTTGGAGTTCCCCACTGATACTTCCTTATTATGCATGTATGGTGCGATTGTGACAATATAACAATACTCAAAGATTATCTATTCATTCATCAGTAAGCACAATATAAATAAACCCTAATGTGGCTAAAATGTATATGTAATATGTAATACACAATGGCTCTGAGGTTAAAAGATGCTGAGCTTGTCAACTGGCTGCCTGGGACCAGCAACAGGGTGAGCTTCCATTATTTGCCCCAGCTCCTGTTCACTTAGCAGTTTGAAAGCATGCAAATAAAGGTAGATAAATAGGTACCACTTCTGTGCACCTCAGCGTATAATCACGCTGGCCACATGATCATGGAAGTGTGTTTAGACAACACTAGCTCCCTCAGCTAAGAAATGGAGATGAGCACCACCCTCTAGAATCGGACATTGACTGGATATGGGAAACCTTTACTTTTAATATTTAATGTATCTGTTGAAATGTAATGTTTAATTTCAACATCAATGCACAGAGAATTCCACATTTTAATTTTTTAATGTAAAATGATCAGGTAAATTCATCTTGTATTTACTCTAGAACCAACATTGAAAAGTAAGGGAGGTGGAAGGCCTGAATAGCAAGCGGTATATGTCAACCAGATTTTTAACCAGATTTCTACATTATAACTTTCAGTCTTTGCACTGACTGAGGCTTCGTTTAAATGATGAAGTCTAAAATACTAGAAGGTACCAATGGCAGACTCAGGATATATTCCAGAAAATAAACAAAAGGGTGAGGAGAAGCTTGTAGCTTCTGCCTTCACCTGATACAGGTAGTCCTCAACTTATGACTACAACTGAGATACAGCTTTCAGACTGAGATACAGCCTCAACTTTCAGATACAGGTAGTCCTCAACTTATGACTACAACTGAGCCCAAAATTTATATTAAGTGAGACAGTTGTTAAGTGAATTTTGCCCACTTTACAACTTTTTTTGTTATAGTTATTGAGTCACCGCGGTTGTTGAGTTAGTAACATGATTGTTAAGTGAATGTGGCTTCCCCATTGACTTTGCTTGTGAAGGCGATCACATAACCCGGGACACCGCAAGTATCATAAATATGAATCAGTTGCCAAGTGTCTAAATTTTTATCACATGACCATGAGGATGTTGCAACAGTTGTAACTGTGAAAAAATTTCATACATCACTTTTTTCAGGGCTGTTGTAACTTTCAACAGTCACTAAATGAATAATTTTAAGTCGAGGGCTACCTGTTTTATAGTCCTATACTTTATGTGGCCCTTTCTTTCTAATCTGGAAGAAAAAAATGAAAGAAACTAATACACAAATACATATTTAAAAGAACATATATAAAAAGAGGAAAAGGGAGGGACACTATGAGCAACATAATACAAGTACCTAAAGAATAAATTTGTGCTCCTCCCTAGGGACATGTCTGCTTTAGCTAGAAGAAGCCGGTTATGGCTTTACAGAATCTTTATATTTTCACTACTTCAGACTAAGTCAGGGGAAATGCAGAATGACCATTTCAGGGTAAGGGAAATGATGTGTATTTTTGTACTGTATCTTCCTATAGTACAAGAGAAGAAATCAGTAGTCTTGAGACATTGCAAATTGCAATTCCTATCATCTCTCTCCCTTACATGTTGAGAATTGCTACTCTCTATTCTTTTCTGCTGAATGTGACATTATTAAACTTTTATAACACAATATATAAATTCTCTAACATACAACCAGTATTTCTGAAGTAGAGGCAACTCAGTTCTGAATGCCCTTCTGGAGAAAGGCACTTTATTTCTCTTCCTCTTTTTTTTTGAATATTTGGTGCTCTGATATTTCTGGACCTCTCATATTATATGTTTATTTAATTTTTACAGCTTACCCCAAGCAAAATACAATATAATAAAAATATAAAATTGTATGCAGATGTAAACCAACCCACCAGCTCCAAGATCAACACTGTTCACAATGAATTAAAGATGAAGACTTGGAAGAATAGAACTATCTTCAATCTATTTTCAGGAGGAAGGAACTATTTGAGGAAGGAATCTATTTGAGGAAGGAACTTTATAAACACCTCTGGGGTTTGGAAATTCCAAAATGGGGGAGGAGGAGATTACTGCCATGGAAATGGTATCTCATCCATGTCCTCACTGGATGGCCAGATTCAATTCTGCTTTTATAGAACAGGAAGATAAAACACACCTTTCCCTCCAATTATTATATAGAAAAGTATCCCACATTACGATGATGCAGGTAAATTTGCCCCAAGTTATTGAGAAAGGGCAGGTTTTTCTCAGCAACGGATAAATCCTGAGAACTGGCATAGTCCAACTGGGCACCTACCTCATGCTGCAGTTTTTGTTTCTCTCTCTCAATTTGCTGCTCCATTTCCTCATATAGCTTCTGCACCTTCTTATTGTGATCAGATATTTGTCTAGAAGAGTGCCAATAAAAAGATGTTAAGGAACGTTTATGTACACAAAGAGGCTCTTCAACTATTACTACACATGTTCAGTCTGCTCAGTAACTTATTTTACAGGAGGACTGTTCTGTAACAAATACACCAGCACAACTTCACCGGTTTCCTTAAGGCAGACAGATCAGAGGCCATTGGCATGCCCACTATTTCTTCCACTGATATTCCTTATATTTTTCCAAAACAGACTTTCCTAACATAGCGATTCTCAGCTATGTGGGGATTATCATTCACAGATGTTGCAACAGTTCCGCACAGCTCCATTTTAGAAAAAGATATCTTAAAGAAACAAAACTGTCCATGGAGTCCCTATTTAATTATGTTTACTTTGTTAAAACTAGTGAGTCATATATAGTGCCAATGTGGGAAAACAATAGACCTCATGAAAAATCTGACCTCAAGCATTTGCAGTTATCAATAATGACTTCTAATTCCCAATTAACTTCTTCTCTCCACTTCACCCAATTATAGTTTACATGAGGAAAACTTGGTGCACTACATTGGCTACAAACACTAATCCCTGAATTCAAAGTTCTTTAATCCCAGGTGTATGTGCTGACCTCATATAACATACCGAGCCAAATCCAAACAATGCCAAAGCTTAAATCAATACACCGGTTCAGCAATTATGTATTAACTCTGCTAACTGTGGCTTACCTGACAAACCATAGTTCAGCAAAATATGCAGGATTTGTGAACTCAGGCTTTGACTCTTGATAAAGATTTTTGAAGCTAAAAAAAACCTGCCTTCTTTTCCCTCTTCTGATGTAGGCATGGTTCCTACATTATTTTTTTAAAGGTTTATTTTAAAAGCAACAGTAGCTGTAACATGCTGTGCTGTATGATTTATAGATCTCATGACTATATTTTGCATATCGCACTAGTCATCAACAAATGAACTACCCCAGCTTAGTATGTTATGTAATTCAGATACTGAGAGGTTCCCCACCCCCTCTTACAGTTCCATAGTTACTTTTCCTGGAATTGTGTTGCTTTCCCCATTTTAAAAATCTGTTAATAAAAACACATCCCATATTTCCATTTCTATACAGTGACCTACATTTTCAGGAGTAACTGTATCTTCTCTTTTTCATGCTTAGCTTCCTTGATCAAATGTGTCATTTTAGCCAAGAACTCCTTCAGATTTCCCAGTAGATGTGGTTCTGCCTCCCAGAACTGCACCCAGATCTTCCAGATTTCTGACTTGCTGTACAAGAGGAGAATTTATTGCTTCCTGGTCAATATTCTGGTTCAATTACTTTTATTATTTTAGCTTATCCCAGTTCTAGCTGAACATGAATAAATCAGCATGGAAATGTGTGTTAAGGCTGAAACGTTTCTATTGCCAGCATTGGAAATATCGATATTTCCATATAAATTGTCCTGGAAGTGATTCATTTACAAGTATATCACAAAAGATCTTGGGTAAATGAGATGTAATAATATATATGCTAACTTGGTTTCAATCACATCAATTGACAAGTGTAATGCTTGCTGCTGGTACTTGGTGTTCCACACAGCTGTAGATAACAGCTGCAAAATATGATGTAAAGACGCATAGGGATACCTATGAAAATAAGTGGGATATCTAAGGATAGAGGGCAGGAGGAATTACATAAACAAGGAAAAGATTTTTACTTATGCTAAACTACTTAAGCAGCTAAAACTAACTGCTGGAAAATCAGAAACAGATTTTGCACTTGATTGATGGAACTTGGGAGTTCTAGTAAACAAACAAATAAATAAAAAATGAAGTGCCACCAATCTTATTTTTGTCTATCCTTTCTGTAGTGGGTCTTTGTCCCCTGTGGTGGTGCTTTATTTTTCAGGTGCTTAAGGAAATTTAATTTTGCATCTTCTTTAACTAAAATTGCATTGCCAAAACCCAAGGCTTTCCTATTAGATTTCAAGGGCACAATCAAAGAATTTAAAGACATCTTGCAAAATGGATGGAGGCAAGATCTTCATCAGCTAATTTTCCTTTAAAGCTTATGTGATCACCTATATCACCTTCTGCCTTTAAGGCCCTTATATTTATTTAACTTGTTGATTTGTATCAAATCCATTTATCTTTCACCCATTCAGCTTCCATTTATCTGTGAGAATCAGTATGAAACAGAGGTAAAGCTATCATATTGTTCTTACTCTTCAAAGACATTATCAGCTCCCAGTTGGTTAATGAAAGACTCAAAATATTTTCTCTCCTCACTATTAATTTCCTCCAGGGACAAGTTTGAAGTTGCCTTCATCAAAGCTGTCTTCCTCTTCCTTTATTATCAAGATCTGTGATCCCAAAAAATGCCCTGAAAATAAACAAATAAAATCATGCCACATACTCATATGGCTCATGGAGCTATACTATATGGAAACTCCTTAGTGCGGGGTTTCTCAACCTTAGCAAGGTTGAAGATATGTGGACTTCAACTCCTTGATCTCCATCCCCTCTAAGGCCACCTATAGTAAGATAAAATGAAAAAAAAGTGGGCAGGTGACACAAAACTGACATTTGAATTTTTATCAAAGTTTGCTCATTCACTATTGAACTCCTTAGTCACACCAAAACAGAGTAACTAAAAGCTTCACTTTACCTGCATATCAGATTGTGGAATATAAAAGTTCTTTGCTTTCATCAGTTCCAGTTCTTTTCCATGGCTTCAGAATTAAGTAACCCTTCTTCTGACATAGAATATCTTTATAATTTTAACAGGGGCTTCTTCTTGCTTCCAGGGACTAAGTCTAAATGTTCTGCCATTAGCCGACATTCTCTACTTGTACATGGTTCACAGGTTGATTGGGTGGGGAGAGAATTTATCCTTAATGTTTACATCCTCAGCAGCCTTATTATTTTGACATAAGAGGCACACATGGTAAGTATTAATATTTAACTGCATTAACATTTCACTCACAAACTTTTGCACAACAAACTAAGCCTTAGTTAATTGAATCATAGTTTATATAACACACTGAACAACAAATTAATTTTTTCAGCTGGCTGAATTCAGATAATTCAGAACTTCAATATGAAGAATCCCAGGGTAATTTAGGGCAGTATTTCTCAACCCCAGCAATTTCAAGAAGGGGGGGGGCTTCAAATTCCAAAATGTATCAGCTAGCACGCTGGCTACGGAATTCTGGGAGTTGAAATCCACATAACTTGAAGTTGCTGATTCATAGAAACACTGGTCTCTAGGGTATTGTATAAATCCAAGCATGGATAACCAATCAAAGTAGGTTGTTCCAGGTGAAGAGTATCAGTGCATTTGCTTGTCAATTGAGACATTTTTAAATTAAACTCACTCAAATGTTATAGGAATTAGAACCAGGAACATAGATTTACATACTTCAGCATCCAGTGTGCTGTTCAGTGTAGACAGTTACAGAAATTTCCTGATTTAGTAAACATCCCTGGGTTCTGAAGTGATTGGCTACCTAAGGCTGCCAGTCGATTTCTGGCACCTGGAAAGTAGAAAACATCTTTCATATGAGTGATCTATTTTCTTAAGGAACTACTTTCATAATATCTGATCTCTAATTTCTAACTTCCTGGTTCTAATTTAGCTGTTACTAAGCACAAAGCTCAGACAATAGATCAACAATATTTATAGCCTGTAGACATTTTTATTTCCTACCCACAAAGATTTTTGTGGCTTATGATAAAATATATTTAAAATCTGTGGGGAGTGGGGAGACTGTAGCATGTGTATAGTTTACAGAAAGTTCTGTGCTCAGTACCCAGCTTTTCTAGCTGATGAATCAAGGAGAACTCCAAGAGGAAAAATATACTCTCCTACCATTTTTAGGGGAGAATCATAAACATTGTAAAGTAAGCTATAAAACATGATTAACATAGCTTTTGAAAACAGAACAATTCTCAAGAATACATGTTTCAGTCTCAGTCCATGTAACATACTGCCAAGCTCATTCAGTTTCTGTAGCCCATCTTCCTCTTTCTCTCAAAAGTGCTGCTATCAGTTGCTGCCTAGTGAGCAATTGTCTGCCCATATAGTGTCCACATTGACAAATATGTTCTACATTACTTTATTACATGCAAAAATCAAATAACGTATGCACTTTTTTCCTACATTGGATGCTGGGGTTTTTGGGCTAACTGTATTCCAAAATCGTGCCCTGGTGCCTTTCTGGGAAAATCTTAAGAGCTACATATGTTGTCTCTTATAGGCATCGTGTGCTTTTAACAACTGTCTGGTGAGATTTCAGTTTGTGAAAAGAGGCACAATAAGGAAAAGCCAACACATTTTTAATATGCTGCACTTGGCTTGTTTTTGGAAGCAACTCGGTTTCAGAGACTGAATTCACAGATGTTAAGCCATAGTTTGTTTAACTACAGGTTCTAAAATAAGTCAAGAACGTAGCTGGGTTCACTCAATCATAAACCAGGAATTCCAATCTACTGTAACTTACTTTATGTCACATGCTAAACCAAAACCAGACAAAACACATTATGGCTTAAAGTTATGTATGAACTCAGACCCAATTTCCACCATTAAAATAAAATTTAACTTCCAAAAAAAAAAAGCTTTCTCAGCCAAGTCAGAGATGAAGCATAACTTGAAATTTAGCCCTGGTTGAACTGTTAAGAAAACTTACCTGTCAATAAAAAGACAGAGCATTTAGGGTGTTCTACAGTGCAGGATTCATCCACTTTGAGATGGTTCCCCTTTTTTTTTCAGGAGGAAGTTAGTACAATTGCAAAGCAGGGGGAGGTTTCATCTACTGGTTTATTTCACCAGCTGCTCTGAACCATCAATTTGTCATTTTCATTCTTGCTCAACCCACCTCTGGTTTAGTTTAAAAAGGACTGACCCTTTTAAAAAAAAGATTTAGGCTCCATTTGGCCTCTAGGCAGCATTTCTCATGCTGGGGAATTCTGGGAGTTGAAGTCCACATGTCTTAAAGTTGTTAATATTGAAAAACACTGCTTTAAGGGCATGCTGGAAGCTACATTTCACAAAGCAGTGAGCGTGAACCCAGAAAAATACCTAAAACTGACTTCTTTTGCATTTAATTCAGATTAAATAACATTGGGATTATTTCCCATTATTTTGGGTATGTTTGTAATCTTACATTAAATATGGTATTTGATAACTTTTAGCATTCCCTGAGGATGTTCCTAAGATTCTGAGGGACCATTCATACTACTGGCATATATGGTATTTCTCAAGATACCTGTTGGAGAATTTGGCTTTTTTCCACATTTAATGCAAAATTAGATATTTGTTACACAGTTACACTATTTGTTGTGCTACATGTTAAGTCAGAAGCTCAAAATGAAATTCTTTTTCAAATCAACTCTAGACCGGACAATATTTCCAAGTAAATAAGTGTCAAACTGAAGGCTCGTGAGGCCGCCCTAGAACAGTGAAGGGCTGGCCCGCTGTGCCTCTGCCAGCAAAAAAGGGAGCCTGGGGAGGCTGCACACGGCCTACCTGGGCTCCATTTTTGGCTGCAACAACCTCTTATAGCCCTCTGCCAGCAAAACCTGACCGGGAGGCCACATGTAACCTCCCAAGCTCGGTTTTTGCTGGCAGAGGGCTGCAGGAGGCTGTCGAGGCCGAAAACAGAGCCTCAAATGAATGATGTCGAGCTGGCCACACCCACTCTGGCCAGGCACCCCGACCCCCTGAGGCCAAACACAACCCTGGCGTGGCCCTCAATGAAATCGAGTTTGACACCCCTGAAGTAAAGGGTGGCAACAACTTATCACAAATTCATGTCAATCTCGGTTGATGCAACTGTGACTGAGGTAGAAATACATTAATATTTCAATATTGTATAATATAGAAAAGTATACTTTATGGAACATAATGTATTTATGGAAAGGTGCAGTCATGAATTTCTATGCTAGAAGAGTTTGTCTGAATCTAAGCTGGGCTGAGATGGCACCCAAGAATATTTTTCTTCATTCAGGTTAATTGCTGTTTTTCCTAACAATACCTAACTGTGTAGTAACCTGCTTCCCATTTTGCCATATTGTTTATTTTAAATGCACATTGATTAACTGTTATTAAAAGGGAAATTTTAACAAGCAATGGTACCTTTGAATCAATGTGTACATTGCTTATCTCATGCTAAATTAAGACTTAGGCACAAGATGTCACAATCAAAAAGTTAGATAGAAGTCATAAAATGGAATTGCACCCTAATAACATCCTACAAAATTCAGAAGTATTATGAGTTGATCATTCTAAAGGATGAAAATAATTACAGACGCAGGCTCCTGGTTTTTTAACCTAATTTATAGTTTATGTGAGAAAAGCACTTCAAATATTGCAGAGCACAGTAGTAACTATGGACTTTTTTATTTTATTCTGTAATCCCTAGAGTCGAGACTGTCTTATCAAAAACACATTGTGTATTAACTTTTTTTCCGAGCAGGATTTATTAAGTGTTTCTAGATTATGCCATGAAAGATACAGAAATCTCATACAAAGCTCTCTCTTCAAGACTTTTTTTATAGAAACCAATTGATTGTATTCAAATTTCTTATACTTTCCCCAATATCACTTTTTCCTAGGTTTACACAATGTGGTAATTATAACAGATTGTTTTGGCTTAATGTATGAATCTCACTCAGCTACTGTAATTAATGGTTCAGTGTCTTTATGTAAGCCCAGATAATGGTGACTTATTCAATAAACCACAATTAAGCAAACTAATTATTAAACTACAACAATGGAAGAGGCTGTGCTTGATAGAATGGCTGTTAGCATACTGCACTTATCCATGGTTAACTGAATCAAGATTTACTCACAGAAATGTCAGGTTTAAAGGAGATTGGCTAGTCTGTAATTCAGTGGATCATTCCAGAGTTTTTTACCATGATAAAATCTTTTGTAAAGTCCTTTACCCTCTAAAACTTTTATTTTTAAAGGCCCATCATCTAAATGAAGCATGCAAGAAATTCACACCACACAAAGTGCTGTTCCATTATAAAGTGGCTTTATTTTACTCCCAGACTTAAGTCAGTTCAGCAGCATTATATTCACAACTGGATTAATGCTCAAGAATCCCAGCATTATCCTGAATGTAAAAGTGCAACTGTCAAAGTGACCAGATGTGACTATAGAAATTCTAACCAAAATCTTCAGAAGACCCTAAGGAAATTTATTATATAAAAAGTGCCTGAAGCTGTTTTTCTGATAGGTTGGCCCTTGTGCAGATGGCATGAACCAACATGAATCTCCACACTCAAGCAAGCAAGCTTCTCTTTCATGGTTAGAACTGAATGTTTGCAAGCTGCAGGTGACCTGATAACAGAATTTCCTAAAAATACCACATGTTGCAATATTGTAACAAAATTCTGACAAGAGACCCATGTCCCTAACATATTACAACAAGATGGCAATAAATTGCATCAATGCAAGGAAATTTGCCATTAAAATGGGTTCCAAAGTTTTGATTATAATATAATAGGGCCTGAACTTTTGATTATAATAGCACACTGTATCCAGGATTAAGGTTTGGATATTTGCTAGGAAAGTGCAACAGCAAGTATTTATAATAGCCCCAAATTCCAAGCAATTAGATTATAAATTAGATTATATCATATTAATTTAAGATACAGTTGCCAGTTTGGCAATGCTTTTATTTAAGTCACTTGGAGAACAAAGGGAGCTATAGGAATTAGAGAAAGTAAGTCTGGGCTAAGTCCGTATATCAGCTTCTATCACTAAGTTGCTATACAAGTGAAGTAAGGCAACAGAAAGTCGAAGATTATACTACATCAACCCTTGCTAGCACACACTATTTTCCCTCACTAATCACTATAATGCTACATAATTGCAAACTGAGGATCTGCATTTAAGATTCAGTACTAATTAAGGTGGCAAAGAACATACTGTATGGAAGAAGCAAGACAGTAGTAAAACATGCTAGATTTTATGATTAAACCTGTTCCTCCCACAAATATTATGTGTTGCATGTTCTGTCTTTTGTATTATTGGGAGACAATTGTATCATGTATTCCTGTACAGTTATATAACAAAAGAACATATAAATTACCCAGAAAAATAACTGATAAAGGCTACAATATTTACAATATTTCCAACCCTACCCTCTTCACAGCAGTAAGTGCTAGGTTTAATGCACACTTGTACCCACCATAACCATAGATTCTTCATCTTTAAGAAAATCCCTTAGCAGTCTGAAAAAAAAACCCCAATCCATTCTTTTCCCCCTCACTATATATTTAAACATAATAGAGTAAAAAGTTGCAGGAAGATCAATGTTTAAGATATCATCCTATAATTCTACTGATTCCTAGACCTGCACCCGCATATAGTGAGTCATCATATCAAGCTTTTCCTGAGGCCCATAAACGGTGACAAATAAATGACACATAAAACAGAACTCAGCAGCTAGCAGAAACTTAGGCTGGCCCTTTCTTGTATCCATCAACAGACTTGACCTTTTAGATATGATTTCTCCTGCTGCAAGAAGCATATTTAAGGTAAGATTTTACAATCTTTCATTGCACATAAGGCTCCAGTGCTATCAATGATAAAAAAAATTATATCCTTCTGAAGTGTTGTACTAGTCCACTAAAACATAACACAAAATACATAAAATAAGAGATCTCTGGCTCTTCAGAGAAGGAACTGTAATTCTAAATAGGTGGTCCTTCAAAATAGCCATCCTGCATGAGTTCACCGGGTGTGGTACCCAAGTAGGTCATTCCAGCTAATAATGATAAAGGCAGATCAAGATCTTCAGACAACAGACACGGATGCTTGCAGTGTTGTTATTATGGCTTTGGCTTATATGGGACAGTTCTTCGCTTTGAACCATAAAAGTCTAGAAAAGAGCAGAAAAACATATTAACAATTTTACTAAAAAGGATCAGATCAAGGGCCCAAATGGGATTCAAACATGTCCATACATCTGCTCACAGGTTTGAGTACAAACACCAGCCAACAAGGCCTTGCATCTTCAGAACTGTGATAGATTTGGCAAACCTTAATATTGCAGTGTTTGCTTGTGTATTAGGGCATACAATCAGGAAATACATTTGAAATAATAATTTTATCACCAAATGCCAGTTTTTGTTTCCTTTTCTATTGTCACAGGAGACATGCAGCCTGATAAATGTAATTAGGTAAAACGAATACTCCATTTATAATCTTACATATTGTTAAACCAAATGCATAAAATGTTTCAACAGGGTGTCTTTATAGCATATTTGCTATGTCTATAAATTAAAAGGAATGTACTTGCACTGTTCCTAATGATGAATGAACACTAAGTTTGTTTAAGATTAAACACACACACACAAGCTGACATATCACACTGTTCTTAACATAATCTGTGGCAATTAAGTATCTTCTAAAAGTTAAGTCAAGACACAAATGCCCAATTTTAAATACATTATTAAGTTCAAATTGTGAATTTAAAAAAAAATGGGATTTGGGTTTTATAAAACTTCATTTCAGTTCCAGTTCTGGATATTAACAACTCCTGTTTAAGTTAACACAAAGAACCAATAGAGCTTCTCCATTCTTACCTTTGATACTTGTCTGCTTTATTTTCAAACATCTGGGAGAATCAGCCTTACAACCTTCAAGGCCCACCTGCGCTGGTCTCTCTGTCTTTGTGTGCCTCTTGAAGACTCCTGCAGGACTCCGGTTCTTTTCCCCTATACAGCTGTTCTCCTTTGTGTGACCCAAGAGATCTGGAGATGGCAGCATATTTAAATGAGAGACCTTTTCCCATTTGTAATTCCCTTCCAGTGGGGTTTCTGTTTCAAAATCAAAGTTCCACTTTTGTTGGGCTTCTTCCAGCTGGACCTTCATCAAGGACTGAAAGTCCTTCTGGAGCTGTTCATGATCAACTGGTCCAAAAAGATTTCTGCATAGTTTCCTGCTGCAGGAAGGTTTAAGGATTTTACTCTCAGAAAGAGGCATGTTTCCTATTGGGAGAAAGATAAGGAACATTTAAAAAAGGAGAGGTTACTTTTTGTCTCCAAGCCAGTAACAAGTAAAAAAATACAGTAACTAAATCTCCTTGAAAAGCCAATCAGGATAACATTAATCGTTCTGAGTCAAATTACTGGAATTTGTCAAAAGTAGCATTATTTAATCTAGTTAATTAAAGAACTGCAATATGTCTCAAAAGAGAGCATATATCTAGGCATCATTATACCTAGTGACACCAGCTAAGTGTGACATAGCTCAAATAAAAATGTTATTAGAAACCTTAGTTGGAAAGCAAGTTTGAATGAGTGGGACCCTTTTATATTCTGTATACAAGCCGTATCTCTTTTAAAAAAATCTGAACCACATGGAATTGTACTAATGAGATCCTCAGAACATATTTTACCAAGAGTTCACCCTGAGAAAGAAGCATGTCAGGGAATATTTAAAGAAATAAAGTTTCTTTGGAGTATCTTTTACCAGCTTCCAAGTAGATGCTCTTTGCCCTATACATGTCAGTACTATTCTTCCTAATGTTTAAACAGTTTTGAACACAGAAAAGGGTTGCCCAATAGTTATAAGTAATTAAATGTTCCTAGTTCATGGAGGACTAAAAGATTTGCACAACCCAAATGTTAACTTTGTTGTCTCACGTAATCTTTTTCTTACTGGAACAGTACCACCGGGCACCAACAAAGGCAGGTACAATGCAAAAGAAAGCCTACTTTTAAGATACAGCATATTGCACTGTGCAGAGATTGCATATGTTAAGATGGCCTATGAAAGTGGAAAATTCCATTGTCAGATATCTACTGTTTATACATCCTCACCATTCAGATAGACCTAATGTTTTGTTTCAGAATTTCTGCTGATTTTCTGTATTTATTCACTCTGAAAGGTACTTCATACAGGACTCAAATATTTCAGCCGCTTATATTCTGAAGTACTGTTAAAATAGAGATTAGAACAGCAGCAAACCATGTGTGTGTGCGTGTGTGTGCGTGTGTGTGCGTGTGTGTGCGTGTGCATAATCAAATAGGGTGAGACAACAGAAACAGGGTCACAATACAGGCATACAAAAGACTGCATTGTAATCCTATGTCTGCCATCTTGCCTTTTTTTACCTTACTCTTTGGACTGGATTAGCCTAGAATAATAAGCTCTGACTCCCCAGATTTAAAAAATAGAAAAGATGTATGAAAGATATAATTTTACATATCCATTCTACATTTGTGATAGCATCATCATACCATGAAACTCAATACACCCACAATCAAGTTCCTGTTTTAAGAACCAGGTAATTGTAAAGGAAAACCCTGAATCAAAAATAGACTATAACACTATTAGCAGAGTAGTATCCATATCTTTTTAACATTAACAGTGTCAAAGTCCCGATATGTGGTTATGCAGCACCAATCATCCAATTTCTGTGTATGTTAGAATTCTTCAGACCATAATAGCAATGGCACTTAGACTTACATAACACTTCACAGTATTTTATAGCCCTTTATAAATATTAGCATATTGCCCCCAACAATATGGGTCCTCATTTTAATGACCTCAGAAGGATGGACGGCCAAGTCAACCTTGAGCCAGGATTGAACTGCTGTGCAGCTGGCAGTCAGCAGAAGTAGCCTGCAGTACTGCATTCTAACCACTGCACCACCACGGCTCTAATGGAGTTTGCATTAACTACTTCAATGTATTTGATATCTTTAACCAATAAAGAACTACAGTTTGGTGTCTGCTCATTACCTCCCCTCCATTCAAAAGGCTCATCACAAGACAAGTAGCTAAGGCTTATATTCTGTATCCATCCAATAATGTTATCTTGCATTAATGCTGTTTTTCAGTTATGAATCCCATTAATGAAGAGCATGCTACCAGAGAGCCTCCAAGCATGATTTCTGACTAGTGTATAAACTGAAGACCCATTTTACTCTTTGGCAAGCCACCTTTATTTGAATATATATGTATCTTTCTATGCAGAAGCTCTGGATCAAAAAAACAATTGAATTCCATATCTCTGTTTTATTTGGTCAGTGCTTCCACAGTTTTCACATCTGCATTGCCCAGCATACTGATGTTGCTAAAGATGAGGCAAAGAGATTAAAAATAGTAGCAGCCTTTGCATACCCATTACATGCAGCTACGCTATGTCACTCAGAGCTTTAATCACATCAGAACAAGTCCAGGCAGGTTCCTAACTGCTAAGGACAGGCCACAGCTTGATGGGAGTTTTTAACTTACCACTTCAAATCACTAAAACAGGATGCTTACCAGATATTTGCAGTTCTCAGATATTTACCTCACAAATATTAACTCTGGATTGTGTTTCTTTATTCTGATTCTTTCATTGGGAAGCAGTTTCCAGTGAAAGAGCAGGCATATATGGCTGTGGAATTCTGAAAGTTGAAGTCCACACATTTTAAAATTGTTGAAATTGAGAAACATTCGCCTTGCATGCGGACAGGCAACAAACAGCCTTGCAGACATGCTTCAAAAGGAGTGAAGGCACAAGCAATTGTAACAACATATGTCTGACAAAAGTGCTTGCATCTCAACTGAGTTAAGGCCAATCCATACAGCACACATATGGATCTCAGATCACAAATACTTATAGATCAATGTTTGGTGGAGGGGGGTGGTAATCATTAGAATATATAGAATATACCATGCTGTGTGCTTTCAATATATGACCAAAACAACTCTGGGCAAGTTTTTAGATGGCTTCTCCTACCCTGCCCAAACCCCTGATCACTGAAACTCTCAGCCAAAAAGAGACCATTTTTGATGCCCTACCAGCAGGCAAAGGTATTTTCAAAACTACACATTTCTGGCTTCCAAACCAGCTTTAGTGAAATATATTTTAAGTGTTTATTTCTCAGAATGTATCATTGTTTTAATGATACATTTTTCCTCAGAACTTTTTCCTTATCTTTCTTGTTGCCTTCCGCTTGACAGAATATGACAAAATAAATTTAATGAAGCAGTTGAATACACACATATACTGGTTCAGTTATCAATGAATTTAAGCAATAGGTTTTAAAGTATTTTCTTATGTCATCCACATCCCCCAAATTGTAAAATTAATTTAAAAAGTAGTATTGGTTAACTCTAAGTAACTGAGTTTCATTGTGGACACTTGTATACTAATATGTGCCCTGTAAGCTGGTTCCTCATTACTGCATCTGACTTGAGAAGAGAGACATGTTTGTGGCTTCATACCCCAAGCCACAATGGGTTAATTATAGTGTAGTGCAGTGGTTCCCAAACTTTTTCAGTCCACCACCCCCTTGGTGCTACAAACTCATCCTCAGTGCCCCCCACCCAGGGGTGGGACTCCAATTTCTTAACCGGTTCTGTGGGCGTGGCCTAATTTGCAAGTGTGGCTTGGTATTCATGTGACTGGGTAGGCATGGCTTGCTGGTCATGTGACTGGCTGGGTGTGGCTTGCCGGTCACATGGCTGGCTGGGTGTGGCTTGCTGGTCACATGACTGGCTGGGCATGGCTTGCTGATCATGTGACCAGGTGGGTTTGGTTTGGTGGTCATGTGGCTGGGTGGACATGGTCAGGTGACTGGCAAACCAAATACAAGTGGTTCTCACTTAATGGCCGGTTGCTTAGCAAGTGTTCTAATTTATGACTGGCCTCCCCAGAGCTACTTGACCTGCTTTGGAGTTTTGACAGTCATGCACACACACACACACACACACACACACACACACACACAGAGCAGGTGTGTGGAGCAGGTGGTTGGACTAGATTCTCATTCACTTTCTCCTCCCTCCCATTCTTTTTCTTTTTTCTTTCTTTTTCTTTCTCTTTCTGTCTCTTCCTTCCATCCTCCCCTTTCTTTGTCTATCCCTTTTCTTCCTTTCTCTTCCTTTCTCTCTCCCTTTTTCTCTTTCCCTTTTCTTTCTTTTCTCTTCTTCTCTCTCTCTTTCCCTCTTTCTCTCTCCCTCCCTCCATATATCCCATTCACTTTCTCCTCCTTCCCTCCCTCTCTCTCTCTCTTTCTCTCTCTCTATCCCTTCCCTTCCTCCTTCGCTCTCTCCTCCTAAGCTAGGAGACAAACCTGAAACACAAAAACACACTCTCTTCCAACAAGATGGTCACTTGGCAGCATCACTCATGGTGAGTCTCCCAGAGTCCCAGGGACCAGGCGTGATTGTCCATTCATGCCTGGTCCCACATTGCCCGGAAAAGCCGGCAGGCAAGGCTTCCAGGTCCAACAAAGGGGCCGCGGGCGGGACTTCCACCACTCCCTTTTGGGGAAAGGGCTGGAAACTTCAAGCAGGAGCTGCGGGAGAAGTGAGTTGCAGGAAAGTGAGCCATCCCACCCTGACTGGCTCATCTTTCCCTCTGCCACCAGCTACGGGAGAAAGATAAGTTTCTAGGTAGCCCAAACCGGAGTGACTTTTGGAAGCGATGTGCTATATAAGGCTGCTGCTGGAAGCGATGGGCAGCGGGCGGGAAAATGTGGGAAGCGATCGCGCATGCGCTATATAAGGGTGGGGCGGGCAGGGGTGAATGCCATCAGCGATTGTTCCACAATAAGGCCTGACTGGGCAGGGAACGGAGGAGCGGGCGAAGGGTAGGACCAGCCAGGGGCCCATTTTACCAGTTCTCCGAATTACCTGGAACAGTAACAACTGGTTCTTGCGAACTGGTAAAATTCCACCCCTGAATTGTGCCCTGAGAGGGGCCCACCTCCAGCACTTCTCTGCCACCCCCCTTGCCTCTTAGCGCCCCCCCTAAGTCATCCCACTGCCCCCCAGAGGGCGGTACCACCCTCTTTGGGAACCACTGGTGTAATGTGTCTCTTGAACCCATCTATTTACTGATTCAGTAAGCAATAAGTATATTATGCCATTGTTCTTTGGATTTGTTCACATGTTGTCATTCACTAAGAATTTTCACCAGTGGTTCCACTACCGATGATTTGGTTCCCACCCTATCTCAAGCCACTAACTTTGGTTACAAACCATAATGGTGGAATTCACAAAACATGCTCAACCACAAAGCAGGAAACCACATTACAACTTACAGCATGGATCCAGCCTTGTTGCCTGTCACACAGCTGCCAAAACTAATGTTTCACTTGGCTAGTAGTCCAACTTGCTCCACACCTATCGAAATGGATTGCTCTGGACTCGTTACCAATGCTTTCCAGAAATGTTGGACTACAACTTTTTTATTTTATTTATTTTATTTGTCAAGCGATTATAAGATAACAGGTATAAGTATAAAGTTAGTTATGAATACATGAAATGGATACATATAAGAAAAATAAGAAGAAACAATAGGACAGGGACGGTAAGCACGTTGGTGCGCTTATGCACAGACCTCTTAGGAAAGGGGTGAGGTCAACAGTAGACAGTCTAAGGTTGAAGTTTTTGGGGTTAACTTTGGCTGCTGTAATTTATCAGAGAATTATTTGCAACCTCTGTATCAGGGGAGACGGATCTTTGTAGATAATAACGCCTACTGGTGGAAGGAAATAACAGAAGACTTAGCCCTCTCAATCGCAGCACAAATTTAGCCTCCGTTTACCCTGCAAACTTGAATTTACCGTGGTTGCTCTCTGGCAGCGTCAGCCAATCAAAATTTAGGTCACCATTGTTGAAACAGTAGCTATCCTTCTCTCGCTCGCACCCCCCCCCCTCGCCGCCGCCCTTCCAGCAGTTCAGCAACCCGTCTTGCGGCTGCGAAAAAAAAAGTTGGGGCCGCGCGATTGCCCGCTTTATTTCAAAGCTGGAAACCTCCCGTCTTGTCGGAGGTTTTTCTCTCTCTTAAAAACAGACCCTTCCACTCGACCCCGGAGGAAAGCAAAAAGGGGAACTTCCTTATCAACCACGGGAGGAGCCGAGATGTGCGAGACGCTCACGAAACTCGACGCGGGGGTGGGGGGGAATTACGTCATGTGGTACCACAGCAGCCGCGTCACGTGCCGGGTTGGAAGTTGCGAAATCGCACTTGCCACACAGACCGACAGGATTTGCTGCCAGGAAATGGGAAACGTGTGCCGAAATTTACTACGGCCCCGCCTCTCTTTTCCTTCCTTCCCACACATATCGCCCCCTTCGCTTTGGGGCTTACGGTTGGAAGCTCTTTTGAGGTGCGTTCTTTACTTCACCCTACCCAACCGCCTTTGTTAACAGGAGCAAAGGAATGAGAAAACGCCAGGCGCAGCCCACGCACGCGAAGTGGCATCTTTTGGGATTTTTAGGCTCAGCCTCCATTAAAAAAAAAAGAAAGAAAGCTGTTCTATAAGTGTTTCTTCCTAAAGCAGCTTTATGGTCTCTACCTCACTCCCTATCTCTTCCCCTCAACCTTAGTAGTGGGGGGGGAGGGGCGGGGAAAGGACGAGAATGCCACAGCTGCTGGAAGGCACGAATTCATAACTCAGACCAGTAAACAAAACCAGCCTCCGTCTAGCCGCTTTCCTGCCACCGCCTCCAGCGCGTGCCCGAGTTTGCGCGCGACTCTTAAAAAAAAAAAAGCCGGGCCGATTCTCTAAACAGAGCAAGAACAAAAATAAAACTCCGTTTGGGAACAAGGAGTTCCCAACTGAGACAAGAACATCGGCGGGGCTGGGCGGAGAGTCGGAAGAACTCGTGCGTCTAAACGGCCCACCCCTCCCAGTGACACGGGCTATTTCTGCTCACAGGAGCAGAGGAGACCTTAGGGAAGGACGCCCGAAAGACGTCGCTTTGGCCAGGAAGGTGGCCTGTCTCCCTAATTAAAACGAAGGCGTTTCTAAACGTCCCCAAACTGGCAGGGCCGGGCCTATTCTCTTACATCAGCCCCAGAGAGTGACTGTCACTGAATCACTCCCAGCCGCCGCCTGACTTCCCCACCCTCTCGCAAGCGGCGGCCGCAGCCGCCGCTGCCGCCTCCACGCCAGGGCATGCCCTGACAGACTCCTTTCCTAGGCAAAACTGTAGCGCAGCTGCTGACCCAAGAGCACCCCTTTTGGTGAGGCGGGAGAAGGTTCCTTTAGTTCCTCTTAACAGGACTCGGCTATGGCCGTGGGCATCACCACTACCCTATTAGACACGCACGCACCCGGGTTCTAGGAAGAGCGCACAGATCAGTTTCGCCTCCGGGAAACAGAAGTCTTTCAGACAGAAGTATTCCTGCCCTGTTTTCTTTTTTCCTTTTTTCCCCTTTTGCCCCCAAGAACGTCTCTCCGATTATCAGCCCAAACCTGCTACTTCTCCTTTTGCTGCGACGTTTAATTTTGGTGTTAAAAAAACAAAAAGGAGCGAGCGAGTAAATTGTACTCAAACGCACGAACACCTCAGCCCGTTTCCGTCCTCCGCTTTTCGGGAATAGGAAGGCAAATTGACCACAATTCAAAATTCACTCATCGAAGAGACTGAAGAATTTGGGTAAGAAGCGGTTCGGCTGACGCTCTCACTTCCAAAAACGAGTCTAATCTCATTTGGCCATTATCTCCTGGGAGCAAGGAGGAAAAGCGCGAAAAACAACCCCATCATCCACCTAATGAGCAGCAAGAGGAGGTGGAAAGAACAGGTGGAAGGACGAGGTCGTCTCTACGGGAATGCAGAATCTGCTAAAACCGGGATCAAAAGGGCGGGGAAGGCAGAGAATCACTACGGCTACTCGGTTCAGGTCCATCGGAAGATTTCTTCCCTCGCCAGACAACGTTCCATTTCATACTCACAGACTATATACGGTGGATTGGATAACTAGCCTATGTAAGAGGCCGTGATGCTCCATCGAGAGTCTCTTAATCCAGAAAAGGGGGGGATAGCAAATACCAAAAGATGCGAACATAATCCCAGCCCGAAACACACACCCCTCCTAAAAAAAGAAAAACAACCTGACAGTACCTGCGCGCGTCTGGAATTGTCTAAACAGCCCCTCCAGTCCAGGTAGGGAGATAAATAGAATTCTGATATTCCTATAAAAGGGGGCCATATATTCATAAACGCATCCGAACCACACGCCCATAAAGCACTGATGCCATAGCCCAGCACCCTCCCTGCAAACAGGACGGGGGGGGAGATATAGGTTAGACGCAACGCTCACCTCCCTTAGCCGCTCAAGGAAAAGCGCCCTCTGGTCCGCAATTCTGAGCTCTGCCGCTCCTGCAAGACTACATAAAGCCTGCAGAAGCCCGCCTCGTGAAGAGGCGGGGTTTTGCTGCTTTTCTCCCTCCTAGGAATTTCCGAAGGTCCGCCTTGGTAGTGGTGAGGTAGCTTGCTTCGGATCGTTCGCGCTCTCGCGCACTGACCCTGGGAAGGAATCGGACTCGTCCACACGGGACGTGAGAGGTAGCTTAATTATTTCGCCCGGGGTTAAGTCTTAAAAAGAAGTACAGCCGCGTCGACTAATTTTAAATTCAACCAGCCGTGATTCGATGGGCCCTTTCAGGTTTTCTGTTCCGTGTTAACAATATTCACAGCTGATTCAAACAGCCTGAGAGAGGAAATTATGACCAAATTTATTTCAAGGATAAATAAGTAAAACAGTCTTTCACAGTCCAGTGCCTTCCTCTTCTATTGGACTATGGTACAATTCCCAATGAGCATTACCCAGATGTGGGGTTTGATTCCGACAATCTTCTGTAAGAACTGTTTAACAGATAGAAATACAACAGATGGAGCATACCAATACTCCCTGCAGGGAAGAGTCCTGCCTGGCAAATTTCTGCTTGATAAAATACCACATTTAGAAAAGGAATCCTCATTCAGACACCTACGGCTCCTCAAAATGCAGGACACAACAGACAGTGAGGATAGCTTAGTCCTGAAGGCAGTGCTGGGTTTAGGAATAAATAAACTGCATTTTAGGGCTTCACAATCCATAGCGCCTCACAAAATTTCAGAATATCAGTTTATTGATTTTGCAAACATATTTGTTATTGCTTATATTAATAAAGGTGATACTAATTGTCAGCATTTTGTATGTATATTAATGTGTCAAAATTGTTTAAAATATAATATTTAAGTACTAACTTGTATATATATATTTAAGCACTAGTATCTCTCCCTTCCCTCTAATATGGAAATTACTAACAATTTGTAGTCCTTTTCCAGTCATTTGAAGTCAGCAGCCTGATGTCTTTTTATAGTGTACTCAGTTTCTACAAGGATTTGATAAACTATTATGCTTTCCAATATATCCATCTGAACTGATAGTTAAGAGTCTGTGCACTGAAAAAGATATTACTTACATTCACAATTTGTATCAGAAAAATCAAAATGACCCAAACCTGTTTAATTTTTTTTCCATTCATTTTTTGGTCTCTTTAAGTTCAGATCCTAAGAAGTGGTGTTCTCTGATAAGGCCTTGGTATGTGACCAGAGCCATTTAAAGCAAAATATGGAACCTAAAATATTCATGCTTTGTTTAAATTAAAATACTATTTTGATAAAATAAGCACAAAATTATTATCCTTATTCTCATGTTTTATTTGCCTGAGGATTAGCTTCAGGTCTTCATTGTATCTGTAAATACAGACCTTGGTGTGCACATGCGTCACCTCCTGCAGAAGCTGCATTGATTGCCAATTTGCTTCCAGGTGCAATTCAAGATGCTGGTTGTCACCTTTAAAGCCCTTAATGGTTTGGGACCAGGTTATCTGATGGACTGTCTCTTGTCAATCACATCCACCTGACCCACTAGAGTGAGGATGCATCCCCTAAGGAGATACATATGGCAGGACCCAGAAGAAGGGCCTTCTCCGTGGTGCTCCCTCCCTCTGGAACATCATCCCTCCGGAAATTAGACTGGCCCCCATCCTGACACAGTTTTTAGAAGGCCTTGAAAATGTGGCTCTACCAGTGGGCCTGGGGAACCAGTGGGAGAGACCCCATTAAATGGCTGGTATGAGTGTGTGTTGTCACTGGGATAGGGGGGTGACAGGTCATTTTATTTTTTATTTATTATTTTTAATTCTTTTATATTGTTTTTATTTCCTGTAAGTCACCTTGAGTCACCTGTGATTCAAATTTATATAGCAATATAAATTTTCTAAATAAATAAAATAAATGAAATGAATAGTAATAGCACTTAGACTTGTATATTGCTTCATAGTGCTTTATAGCCTTCTCTAAGCAGTTTACAGAGTCCGCATATTGCCCCCAATCTGATTCCTCATTTTACTGATGTCAGAAGGATGAAAGGTTGAGTCAACCTTGACTCTTGTCAGGATTAAACTCCAGGCAGTGAGCCATCAGCTGCCAATACTGCATGCTAAGACTGCGCCACCACTGCACCATCATGGGTCTAAATGAAGGATCAGAGTAAGCCTTCCACATTTTCTGTTGGTCTTCAAATTATTGCATTTCAGTTCCAATAGCCATTAATTAAATTAAATTAAATTAAGCTAAATGCCACACAGAGTCACTTGATAGTGAGATGGCTGGCATATAAATTAAATAAATAAACATAACCAAAGTCTGGCTGTGAAAGTTAAGAGAATTAAAATCCAATAATCTGGATCAATATTATATATCTGTTATATGACAATATTTTAAATACCTTGTCTCTTGCCAAAAGAATTTAGAAAAGACAAGATGTCCTCATTGCAACTATATAATAGAAAAAAATATGGAATATTCTCCTCATGTAGAAAATCCAGAATCTATAAATAGCAGGATTACATGGTTGAGTTCAGTGGCTATAAAAATTGAATACGTGAATAAAAATAAATATATGTGTTGTTTCTCCTACAAATATAGGGAAGTTGTTGACCTCAGTATTGTTGAATACCAGCTGCCAGGATGGCTTACCTGTGGCCATGATGATTCAGGTTGCTGGGAGTTGTCACTCAGCAATTTTTAGACAGTGATTGTCCCCCCACTTGAATGTAATAATAAATGTCTAGTGTATTATGATCTCCAAAAATTAATTACAGTTGGGACAGCATAAAATCTCTTGGGGGGAAAAATCTGCATTGGAAGAGGGAGTAACAGCAGAATATACCAGTCTCATGGAAAATCAGTGCGTGTTTAAAAGATACAGGTTTCATGAACTCGTAGTGTTTCAATACGAGTTCATGAAACGTAGTGAAGTAAACAGTCAGTAGTTTTGAAAATTTACTTGTACATACAAACAGTAAATGTCCTCTTCCAGCATTCACTGAACAAGCTGATTTCTAATTGCTGTATTTTAGCAAAGAACATGTCTGGGCATGAAAGACTGAAGTGGCTGCATCCTAACTATGTTTATTATTTCTGAACTAATAAATATTTATTCAGAAGAAAAATACTTTTTCAAAGTTTTTAATTTATTCAAAAAAGATTAAAATATAAAACACCAGAATATTTTTAAAAAGAAAAGAAAAAATACAACAAAAAAGACATTAACAAAAAAGTGTCTTAAAAAATAACTAAAACTAACACATACTGTGTACACCTCCCTAGTATAAAACAATATTAGTTTGCCACTCCTGTTGAAACAGACTAAGAAAACTGTTAAAATACTAAATACTAAACTTGCAAATTGTTAGCCTGTCATCTATAATTTTGAAAAGAAGAGGAGTACTATATAGCACAGTACTATATTGTGGTCACAATTATGGTACACAAACTGTATTTATTGTGTTGTGCTTTCACCCTTCACAACTGAAAAAGAACTAGATTTGATTCAAACTGATTGCTACCTTTATTTCTGGAATTTACCAGCTGTTTATTTACTAGCTGCATATTTACCAGCATATTTACCAGCTGTTCAACTTCCTCCCATCATTTCCTTTTTATTATACCCATTCCTTCCCATTATGTTTTTTTGAGATATTTTGAGCTTTGTCAGGAAAACAGAACTAGCAAAGATCCTTAAGTATGTCATATTTGTGACAAGGCATTCTTCTTTGTGCCGGCTACTGTTTTTTTTTTCTTTAGCTCAGACCCAATTTGGTGACCAACTTCTCCAGTTCGGCTGGTGTAAGACCTCCCCCTGGCAAAAGACTGCATGTGAAAGATTCCCTTGTTGTACCCAGTCTCTCTCACTCAGCTAAACAGAGCAGATAAATTATGTTTACAAAAAAATAGGGTAGAGGGCCTGGGAAGGCATTAATTTTGTGCCAGAAGCAGTTGTGGCTTGTGGCTATGAGTTAGCAGCTCACTGTGAATTTAAAAAAAACCCAGCACCTCTTCTCCATATGTTTTCAAATGCTGCCAAAACAGTGGGAAACTCCTATAAGTGGAACAATAGCAGAAGCTGTTTTCTTTTTGAAATAAGATCACATGCCTTGTTCCATTGATAGCGGTGAGCTAACAACAGAGTGTTCCAAAATGTGGAATTTATGCTACACTGAAAACTAGGCCATATGATAAGAACCAGATCAATGTTGCTCATATTTTTCTACATATCCCACATTTTCTCTGCAGCTTTTATCACTTACAGCAATGATTCCTAAACTGAGCCACTTTTTCTTCCCACCACTACCCTCTCTCTGTATTGCACGAGGCAAAAAGGAAGAAGGCATAAATGCAAGAGTAGAGAGGATCTTACAGGACCCTGTCACTATGATAAGCATGGAATTGGCAGGCACTCCCATACTCCTCTGAAGAACCCAAAATAGTGCTTATTCTGTAAATCATTCCACCAACTTTGGTTTATTCTCATGTCAACTTTACTTGATAGTTTAGCTTGAGAAATATGGCTGTATTTGCCTTAATCAGCTCCCTGGGATGGAAAGAGAGATATTAAAAAGGTGAAGTATGTCCCAGACACCTTATTTGATCATGCTTCCTGATCCACTTGGCTTGTTAAAAACTTATTAAATGTAAATCTATAGAGCTAAATATGCCACAAAGCAGAAATACATAATAACAGAGTTGGAAGGAACCTTGAAAGTCTTCTAGTGACTAGTCCAACCTCTTGCTGAAGCAGGAGATCCTATACAATTCCAGACAAATGACTAATATTTTCTTTATAATCTCCAGTGATGGAACACCCACAATTTCTGGAGGCAAGCCATTCCATTGATTAATTGATTCTCACTGTCAAGGAATTTCTCCTTATAACTAGATTGGATCAAAATACCAACCATATAGCACTATGTTTATTTGCAAAACTGCCTTTCGACTTCGTAAAGGTCTCGCTGGCAAGGTAAAAAAAAACGTTCAGAGTAGATAAGTTTGCTTTCTAGCGCCTAACTATTTTGGGACTGAGTCTGACCATGCACATGTGGCAGCCATTATGTGTGAAGGCATCTACCACAGCCTCAGTCTAACTGCTGGAAAGTTATTAGTTTTGCTTAGCACATAAAACATAAACTAACCAGACAGGCTGGTTTGCAGTTGGGTGATTCAGTGAATTATGTGAATGTAGCCAGGGACTGGTCCAAGAGGACAGGGTGAGTGACAAATTTGAACCCAGAACTTTCTTCGGCATGCTTTCTTCTTTTAAGGGCAGTTTAGCTTTAGGGAGTTTCTCAGAAATGTCTGAAGGGGGTTCTGTTATGCTAATATTGGATTAGTCTCCCAGTTTGTTAATGTGTGAATTATAGCAAGTTAGGCAAGCATCTCTTTCTGAATATGCTCTGAGACTGCCAGCCAAAGAAATCATTGTCTGGTGGTCATAGATGTAAAGATGTAAAATAAAAATAAATGGTCAGAGAAACTCTGCTCCAGATTAATGGTGAGTGAAATAGTTCTTGGAAGAGCAGAGAGAGAGAGAGCGCAGAAGGACCCTGTATTGATATTTCTCTCCCTTACAATAGGGACAGGCGACCTTTGATTGGATGTTGGCTAAACTCAACACTGTTAGGAGTGAGACCACAGACAAAGTGTGGGGTGCTTTTTTTTTGAGGCAAAAGTATATGGGACTTAGATTATTCAACCTGGTAAAGCTTCTTGTGGGAGCTGCACTAGACTTAAGATACTCCCTGCCTTAAAATATTCTTATTTTATTTATTTTATTTTATTTCTTATTCTTATTTTTCAGCAATAGGGATCTGAGGAAGCTCTGAGGCAGAGATGTCCACAGGGTACAGTCAAATATGTGAAGATGGCAATTGTGATACACATAAAATTGCACTGTTGTGGCTGTTATCTTGACATGTTTGACTGTAGACACCCCTGCTCCAGAGCCTTCAGAGAAGAAATTCAGGGACCACAGGCAGCCCTGGGGCCATAATTTGCCCAACAGGGTAAAAAGTAGGCTTTAGCTCCACAAGTGAAACTGGCCACAAAGTGTTACCATTCAGGTTTCCAACCACTTCCTATCAATTTCTCTTTCATTTTGGTTTTCACTCCCCACTCCCAAAAGGCAGAAAGGCACATGTCCGGGTCACCAAGCAGGTTTAGTCTCATTGAGATACTTTGAATTCTCCCCTCCCTTATTGTGGGCATTCGTTCTTCTGCAAACTTTGAGTTTCTCCACCATAGACCTTTCATTTTCATTTGACTATATTGGATTGGCTCCAGCACTGATTATAAAGCTAAGACTTCTTTAACCATAATTTAAGCCGTAAATGTCATTCACCCACCCACCCCATTCAGTTTATAGGTGAAAACAGCAATTGCTCTTTTTTATTATTATTCATCAGGCTCTGGTGTTTACCCAGTTACTGACTAGGTTACAAAAGAGTTCATAAGGGAAGAATATCTGTGTATTCCCTCCACTTTTTCCTCCCTGCTGGGAACTCAATCTGAATATAAAAGAACTGTTGTTATCCGTAAGACAGCAAGCAGCCAGCCAGATTTGGGGTTTTGTTCTTGTGACCTAGAACAAAGAAGTTAGAGCATATTGTCACACTCGTATTGTTGCCATGTGTTGAGAGGTCATTGCCCAATCATAAAAGGCTTTGCTTATTTCAGGCAGTACCAAATCCCTTTTTATTCATGTCAACTGAATGAGAGCAATATAGCTTATGTATAGCATTACCTTTGGTCAGCTGAAATTCCATATGTCTAGCCTCCAATGTAGGCCTATGGAATCCGGGCTGCAGTAATCTGGATGACTGCAGCTTGGTATAGTAGTGATATAGAAAGTTCTCTTTGCTGTAGTCTAATGGTCATCGGATATTTGCAGTCAGATCTGGGAGTTCTTCCTTAATCTGTTTAATCTTCAAGAAAGTTATTGTTGCGTATTATGATAATTTTTCAGGAAATGTGACAGATTTGATTGTCTTTGAATGTGAGAGGTTTAATGTTTTTGTTAGGATTTTCTTTATTACATGCCTATATATTGGAAGAAAACAATCCTCAAAAATCGATCCATGTAGCTTCCACAAAATCAACTCACTTCCAATTAAAAACTCTTGTCTTCTTTAGCATCTAATCTCAATCTGCAGTTTCTCACATAAAGTCTCTCTTTCTACAAGTGAATATGACAATTCAGAGGACAACCCAGTCAATAATAATTGTTATGGGTTTCACATGATTCTCATATAATCTAGCCGAGATAAGTGTATCTGGAATGACAGTATATTCTTCTGTTGTTTAGTTCTAGTTCTCCGCCCTTCTATAGTTTCCCTACTGTCTTTTTTTAACTGAAAGATTCCTGGGGGAGGAGCCTGTCAAACCTGTATTTTGTAAAACACTATACACGAGTGGTGCTACATGAATAATAATTATTTTTTATAGTTTTATTCTTTTATAGAGTTAAAAGGTTTAATTGTCCTATTTATACTGTCTTATACTGGCTAATTAAATATGAAACTGCAGGAAGTTAAACAAGCATTCATTTTCAGAAAAAAGAACAATATTATATCAAGATTTAAAAGACAGCCTTCCCAAAAAGTAGAACTGATTTCACCATCAGTAATTACGTCATTCATTTTGACTAGCAAAAATGAATTAGAAAAAGTAAAGGGAAATTCTGATAACCCACATCCAAAATGGATAGAGATACGCACTACATTAAGAATTTTTCTTTTTAAAAAGTCTTTGTAGATTCGTTGTAATCTGCCATACTCCATGACAGATCTTTTATGACTATTGGAAAGTGAAATTACACAATTCCCTTATGATCAATCCATCAAAAAAATATTTGAAGCTGAAGATCTCTGCCCTTACAAGATTTAGCTGGTAAATTGTTTAGTAATTTCAATCTTCCACCGACAATGCAATCTTGTCTTTCAGTTAAATCAGAGTTAATCTATATTGGGATTACAATTCACAGAAGTCAAATTCATGCCAAATTCTGGAAATATATTTCAATGCACCTGAAGGATATTAGATTGGAATGATTGATTTATGTCACCTAGAAGACAGTAGGAGTTTAAGTATCCAGAGTTGTGTGATATTGAGCATACGCTAGGATAGAGAATTATCATATGTTGCCAGGGTTACAGCAGATGGTTTGCCTTAAATTGTGTAGTTCCCCCCAAAAAGTGGTAATCAGAGTTTCCCTTGAATCACAACCTTGTTTGTTTATCTGTGACACAGCATTCTGTGTGAATCCAGGTAACTATAGTTTATTCAATAAACCATGGAATGAATGTCAGGATATGTAAAGCAGATCATAGACCACCAGATCATACATCTCCAGGTGAATAATCTCTTCAGTGGGATGTGGTTGTGGAGATTGCTTCGGTAAATTCCAGCTCCTATCTTGCTTTCTCCATTTCCTAATACCAGACAGTCCCCAAACTGCGAACAAAAGGATTCTCTCCTCATGCTGATTATTCATATCCGCTCATGATTTTTGCATTCTTAGAGCTTGATTTATTGCATTAAGATTTTCCACCATCTGTGGTAACTCTGTGGTAATTTACACTTACTTTGTTGAAGAAATATCTACTATAAAGACGACAATAATGAAAGGGAAAATGATGTGCAAAATCTGTTAGAAACAGATGAAAATATAATACACTGAGAAGAAAGCTACTGTGCATCTAATTGCTGTGCTATCTTCATCAGGGCAGTATCCATACAATAAAGGAAGAGGGGTGGATGAGAGAAAGTGAGAGCTGTGATTTCATCCATGCTGCCCACAGCACTAGTTCTTAATGTTAATATTGAGTATTGCCTTCATTTATCATCAGTTATCTATTCTATTTCACATTGTACATTAATGAGACCAGTTGGGATATGTTTGGACATGTCCAGATTTCTCTGCTTAGCTCTGTGATTGTTTTCCAATGTGGTCTCACTGAGATTCTTCTTGACGATTGCTTCCAGATTTCTAGCAGGCTTTTGCCAGTATCACATGCAGCTCTTTAAAAAAAACTCTGCATTTTTATTGTTTAGATCTCTCTGATAGGCAAAAATAAAACAAACAGATAGGAGTCCTATGAGAAATGCTATTACTTGAGGCATTTTCCACAATTTCAATAATATATAGATCAGGAAATTGCAACCAGGAGAAAAGGTATACAAGCCTTCAATTCCCATTCAGGACTGCTGGAGACACTTCCAGGTTTAATTTCTGATTTTTTTGTCATGCACCAGGCATCTGTACACACTACTGTTTCAGGCACTCACACACTTTCAGTTCTACCTTTATTCTCATATAGTTACATCTCTAATTCAGATATGATTTATGAGGACCCTCTGTCCTGCAAGTAAGAAAACAAGATGTTTCACTAGTGGTAAATGTTAAGGTTTCCTCTGCTGGACCAGAACTGAAAAGATAGTATAAACATTTCCCTACTGCACCTCACACAATCACTAGCGTGTTATAGGAGAAGTTGGTATATACCTTATAACATTGATTGGATTTGTTTATTGATGACCTATGGAATAAATCACAACTGGCTGTATTCAAAAAGTATGTTAAGCTATAGATGATAATACATAAGCCATAAAGACTGATTTCACATAATTTACAGCAAAACTTCACCAAAAAATTACATTGTGTTTTAACATATTGCATGAAACAGACAATTGCCTGAACTCATAAATTGTGCTAAATAATGGCTTGATAGACCATGGTTTATTGAATAAATCATGACAGTAAACTGGAAAAATGGCAATTCAAAAGCCATTGGACATCTTAGATCCCAGAGACAACAGAAGGATGAATGGTGAATAAAGGGGAAATGTTGAACACTCAAAAAATAAATAGTTAACCATTTGTGTTATCCGATCATGTAGCAGGCTCTCTAATCTCAAAAGAACATAGAACTGAACTGGAAACTATTGATTGACTGCTGAAGATGACTACAGATGTCTAATAATGAATTGAAGAAAAAGTAGCAATTGGAATGTTACTGCTGTCTAGAATTTGGGAAATGCTGGAGGACAGTCTGTTTAGTTGGTGGAATTACAAGATTTTAGAAGAGATAAAGCAATAGTGGAATTAGACTAAATAGAATCAATATAAATAAGATGGAAATATGAGAAGATGGGCATAGGTAGAACTAGAAAAAAAAAGATGACAGAAATAATAAGAAGGCTAATTGCTAAAGTGTTATGGCACAGAACTGCATAACTATTGAGTGATAAAATAGGTGCTCATAATCCAGGTAGAAAAATAGTTGGAGGAAGAGGAGACTAGAAATTTCTTCCCCATCTTAGTAGCCTTACCCTGGGCAAATGCCATGGGAAAAGTAAGTGAACAGGTGATTGAAAGTCTAGGCTACCAAACAGCCAGTGCTAAACAAGAGCAGATAGTAGGGCAAGAGGGATCAAGAACAGCTCTAGGTTCTGATTCAAGAACCAGGAACACCAGTCAGTGAACCAGGCAGGCTAAGAATCAAACTGAAAAAGAGGCCACCCGGAGTGAGAAAGTATCAACTATGGAGGAGATAATTTTGCTTTTGCCAATCTGTGACAGGGGTTAGGGGTACAGACGGGTGAACCAGAAGATTTTAAGTTAAGGAATAGAAGAGGTGGGTGTGAACATGTGAAGTGTAATGTGAATGGACTGGATTGAGAAGCTAGTAGTCAGAGGAGCAGTTCATCTGGATTTATGCAAGGTGATGTTCTGGTAGAAAAGCAGAAGGAAAGATTTAAATTGAGCATGAAGAAAATATAGGAACAGATAAATCCAGGAAATCTGATGGAGTCATGAAAAACAATAGGCATAACCAATATGGATATGTAAGATATGAGCAGAGGTTCTGAATAGTCAAATGGTTTGGTATACTTTTGTGTATTTGAATTTAGTCAAGGTTGTTATTTTTGTTATTTCTATTGTCCCCTGGTAATAAACAGTTTCAGGGTACAGGAGGTTCTATATAGGCTATTTTCTCAAAAATGAACTTCCAGTTTTGGAAAATCAATTTCCTTGTTAATGGCTTAGTGTACTGGGTGAATCCAGCCAACTGAGATTTATTCAGTTAAGCAAACCATGGATTCAGTATGCAGCATGAACATGGTTTAGGCCACTAGCCAACTTCCAGATTAATGGATCTTTAGGATTGTGCTTACATGTGTTAGTCAAATGTCTGAATATTAACAATAGGGGGGAAAAACCCTGAGGTCATATCCCTATTAGTTTAGAAAGGTGAGAGAGTGTCACTGTCAGTCTTCACAAAAGCCAGCAGAAACAAGATAAACTATTCTAAGTGTTGAGGTTCAATCTATTAAAACAAACAATTAGGAACAAATGTCAAATGGTCATTTGAACAGGAGGCTGGTTCTGTACATTAATGACCTCACCAGATTGTTCAATCATTCTGTAATCAGGGTGGAGACAAGTTGGCAAACCAGTCAACCTGGAACCCCAAGTGAAATGCCAGTTTCATTCCTCTCCTTTTGTTTATTGCAGGGTGACCATATGAATAATCCATTCGTCAGCAATAAAATGTCTGAGAGGGTAGTTCTGCAATAGAGGAAAGAAGATTCATTTGAAAAGGAAGAGTCTGTGCGATGTGCCTGAACATGTTTTTTATTTCAATGCTTTGGGTCTTCTTTTTTCTTTCTTTGCATGCTTTGGAGTGTGTGTGTGTGTATGTATTATTAGACCATCATTATATATCATTAGACCACTACATATCAGTTGGCCAACAGATCTCAATGGAAGATGATACAATAAAGGAAATGGAACAGGGTGTTAAATGTGATTGGCAGTTATTCAGCAAGCTAAGTGTAATTTTCAAGAGCAATTTCCCCCTATGCCTGAAGAGAAAAGTTTTTGATCAGTGTGTGCTACCTCTTCTAACACATGCCAGTGAAGCATGGATACTAATCTGACAATCGATATAAAAACTATATATGCATATGTGTGTGTGTATATGTATGTAGGTATAATATAAAGACAATTGAGCCCAAAATTTCTGTTGCTAAGTGAGACATTTGTTAAGAGAGTTTTGCTCTTTGTGGCCACAGGTGTTAAGTGAATCAATGCAGTTGCTAAGTTAGTAAGATGTTTGTTAAGTGAATCTGGCTTTCCCATTGACTTTGCTTGTCAGAAGGTGTCAAGAGATGATCACATGACCCCAGGACTCTTCAACCATCATAAATACATGACGGTTGCCAAAGCATCTGAATTTTGATCATGTGACCATGGAGATGCTGCAATGGTCATAAATGTGAAAAAGAGTTATAATAGGACTTTTTCAGTACTGTTTTAACTTTGAACAGTCACTGAATGAATGGTTGTAAGTTGAGGACTAATCTGAGTCTAATATGCAGCTATGTTCATCTTGTTGGGAATTGCATCCCATTGAGCAAGCTGCAGTCTAATACATCTGGAAAGCACCAGCTTCAAAAGTCTGATTGGATGATGTAAGTTTTCTTGTGTAAATAACCCTTCAATAGTACAAATGAATGTTGAAAGCATAGTGTGAAAGAGATTGGGCTGCCCTGATTATGTCCACATGGTAATAAACATGTGACAAAGCAAATAATGAAGTAGAGTCCTCTTACTGTCAAGCAACCACTTATTTTTAATGCTGAAGCTTATGACAAATTTCAAATATGCTACATGTGGAAATAAAGTTATTCTTATCGTTCTTTCCATTTAAATAAAAACTTTCATGCCAGTGTAGTCCTCTGAGCCATGAATTAATCAGGAGAGAGACAGAGAGTGAGAGACAGAGACAGACAGACAGACAGACAGACAGAGACAGAGAGAGATAGAGACACAGAGAGAGACAGAGACAGAGATACACAGAGAGAGAGACAGAGACAGAGAGACAGACAAGACAGAGAGAGAGAGAGAGACAGACAGAGACAGAGACAGAGGGAGACAGAGACAGAGATAGAGACAGAGAGAAAGAGATCCATCTGAGAGTATGTTTGCAGCCTGCCCCCAGAGGTGGTATTCAGCAGATTCTGACCGGTTCTGGAGAACCAGTAGCAGAAATTTTGACTAGTTCGGAGAACTAGCAAATGCCACTCTGACTGGCCCCGTCCCCATCTATTCTCTGCCTCCCAAGTCCCAGCTGATCGGCTGGGTCTTCTTTTGTTGCCCTGCACAGGAGAACGGAGCTGGAAAGCAGGTTAGTGGGGTGGGGAGGCAATGGAGATTTTGCAGCAACCTTCCCTTGCCACGCCCATCAAGCAATGCCCACCAAGCAACACCACGCCCACAAAGCCAAGCCCACAGAACCGGTAGTAAAAAATTTTGAATCCCACCACTGCCTGCCTCCAGACCTCTGAGAGAGAAATTGGTCTTGTAAACAGGTAACAATCTCTTCTTTTGGAAATTAATAACTGACAACAATGTTATATTCCATATCCAGTACTTTCAGATATTTTCCAAAGAGGAAGACTTAAATGCATCAGTTATTCTTTCAACTCCAGATGAATGGGGGGGGGAGGGAAGGGTGTTTTATGATAGATGATTGAAAAGGCAGAAAATAAAATTTATTTATGGTCAAAGCAACAAGAAGCAATATTCATCGTTATTTTACACAATGAATAGACACATTTGTTTATTATGCAAAATATGTCGATAATCAGCTGGTGACTCAGAAAAATAAAGCATTAGAAGAGTAAGACATTTAAACATTCAGGAATGCATTTATACTTCTACAAAATCCATATGCTAATAGTGAATATTTTTGGTGGAATCTGATACAGGTAATCCTCACTTAACAACCACTTCTTCAGCAATAGTTCAAAATTACAATAGCACTGAACAAGGAAACTTACACCCAGTCCTCAAAGTTGCAACCATCGCTGTATCCCCACAGTCACATGATCAAAATTCAAGCCCTTGACAACCAGAATGCAATTATGGCAGTCAAGCATCCCATGAATTCATTATCATCATTTTGCAATCTTCACTGCTGACTTCTGACCACGTCAGTGGGAAAGATAGCAGCAAGTTGCAAGTCACAGACAGGTGACACCACACTTAACAACCACAGGCAATTTGCTTAATGACTGCAATTGAAAGTGCTATCCTAAGTCAACGTGGTCCCATGACTTTTTGCTTTACAACCGCATTGCTTAGCAACTGAATTGCCAGTCCCAATTACAGCCATAAAATAGGACTCCCTATATAAGCAGAGGACACATTGACAGATTTGAGTAAATCCCTAAATTGATAGGCTTTTTGCCAGGGCCGCGGAGGGAAGCAATAATTATTTTTCATAAAATGTCACCTTCTATATACAAAACTAGGTATTGGAGTGGGGATAGAACAGAACAGAATACCTTAGGAAAACACTCAGTGGCTGAAACTATGAAGAGATATGCTGCGTGTGCATTTCTTTACTGCAAATCCCATTGAGTCCTTCAAATACCAACTTAGCCCCTGGGACTTACGGTAAATATATTTGCTTATCTAAAAGCTATTCTCTGCCACCCTAACACCTTTCTTATGCAAATACAGAAAAATGTCACTTCCAGATATCCAGGGAAGAAAGGCGGCAGAATGCTGTCTTGTACAATGTTCTAGATTTGATCGGAGCACCATTCAGCTCTTACGTCTCTTCCCTAATATAAACACCACACCGAAGATGAATGTGCAGCTCTGTGGCTTGCAAGCAGCATGATCGATCTGCAGGAAGCCAGCAACTATTTATTAAGTCCCAACTTGCCATATGGGTATTTTATTACCTGAACCCTCTCTTTATTTCAAAGGTTTCAGTATTCTGATTTAAAATGCCCATGAGAGTGTCTTGTGTCCTTTTCCACACCTATTGTGCCAAATGCATCTATAAAGAGATATTGTCGTCCCTGGAAATTGGTCTTTTAAGACTAATTGCAATTGTATACATAAATATGTATTTGTATTCAGGCCTCATTGTGCTCAGCAGGGCTTACTTCCAAGTAAACATGCCCTGGATTGTGCCATAATTCTTTGATGGATTTTGTTATCTCTACTGACAAGCATCTTTTTTGAAAGCAGAGAAACGTGAACACCCTTAATGGAGCTCATGCTTCAGCCAGAGCCTAAATGAAACCTGTGTTTGGCTGAATGGTGCTCACATCTGAGAGAGAGAGAAAAATGTTTCCCCACCAGCGCTTTGAAGTGCCTCTATCAAGTGTTTTTATACTAATAGGATTTTCCCAGGAAAGAAAGACAAAGCACAGAATGCTTCATTAACACTGCCCCTCTACTAATTTGGATCATTTAATTGCCTCCCTCCCTGCTATGCCATATTCAGACATTGTTTACACCATTTAGAAAACATCTTCTTGATGGGATCCAAAATGCAGCAGTGTGTAAACACAATCTTGCCAAACACAATATGGATGAAACGTATTCTGAAACAAATTCTCTTGGCTGTGGGTGACATTGCTGGTCCAGGCGGTCTGCTTGATTCATTCCCTGAATTTCATTCTTTCTCCCCATTCATTTCCAGTCATACTTATTTTGCAGTTCATTCCCTAGCATTAACATAATTGCTCTGGGAATATTTTCTTGTATCTGGCAAGAGTTTTAGGCCGATGGAAAGAGACGTCATTGTTTGAAGGCATTGCGTTGAAAAGACAGCAGGGACTACCTAAGTTTTTCTTCCAACAATTCTTTTTAATTATCCACTTGTTGCAGTTGCATTGTAACTAAGCATCCACTCTGTTAAGCAGTTAAGAAAGGCAAAGAACCAGAAGCAGTGTATGATGCAATGAACAGAAATAGAGGAAGCGAGGGTGGTTTACAAGGATGGAAATCTATAGAAAGCTATAGCATACCATTGTGAACTAATTTTGGTTATGCTTTTGTTTTCTTCTTTCATGCCTTGAATTACTACTTCTTTTACAGTTTGCACTTCAGCATAAATGTTGCTTATCCTGAAAGGGAAAACAAGCCAATGGCTACAGTAATAATACAGTAAAAATCATCTGTGGTATTTGGCCTTTCCCCAGGTATATTCTTGCCAGACTGATTGTGGTTTTTACCTGATTATCATACTCAATCAAATCCATGTTATTATTGTTTGGTCTGGATACTTCATATAATTGCTGATGTTCACTAAAACTTAATTTTTCCTACTTAATTATATAATACATCCCCATATACTACTGCAAACTTTAAATGTGTAGTTTAAGCAGCCTTGGAATATTTTAAACAGTAAATTTTAGGTTTCCTTCTGAATACAAGGAGCCTAATTTTTAAAGGCATGATCTGTGTATTCATTGCTATTACCCCATTTGCCTGCTGGACTATGCGCATTTTTTCCAGAAATTATTCAATTAAAACAATGGGATTTACTTAGAGGTTAAGTGAACAGCAGTTATGTTTTAAGGAGTCTTACCCTTAATATAGTTCCATTTTTTATTTATGTGGAAGTAAATTAAACTCAAAAATGTTTATTTCTACATAAAATAAATGTATTGCATTGTCCAGTTGCCAAAAAAGAGGTTTGATGTAATTATTAGCAAGAGGTATGAAAGCACAGCACTTTTATAACTGAAATGCTGGCTTAATGTTTTAACAGATGAAAATAAATGAAAATCTGCTTATCCAGTGAAGGTGCTGAGAATATGAAGTATTGAACTTAGTAAAGTCCAGTTCAAATCAGCTCAGTTCCTGATGACTACAGAATTATGTCCAAATAGTTTATTGAAAACTAATGGTTTACCACGATTTCTTCAAAGATTTTTTTCAATTTCCCAGTCCCAATAACCCAGAGATTTCCTGGTGGTCTCCCATCCAAGAACTAGTAAGGCTTGACACTAGTTAAAATTTTAAAATCAACCAAGATTGCCTTGATGCTGCCATCTAAATGGGTTTAACATTTAATTATTGAATATTATAATTCATACTATTATCTACTTGTTAACTGATTTTTAATATTATAATTTATATTATATCTACTAATTCCAACATTTTCAAAATCCAATCCAATTCATAGATCTTACTAGCTCTAAAGTATTCTAGTTTTGGTTCCCTTTATGTGCCAACCAGCTGTTCTCAGTTTTGTGTTATGCCAGAATGCAGCTGGCGTTTTTAACATTCTACTACTTTTGTCTTCAAATAAGATTTTCTTTAGCACTCAGACTAATGCTAACTACAAGGCAAGTTCAGAATGACAAATTATGTTTCAATAAATTAAAATACCAAAAATAATAGCCTTGAATTTTCCTTATTTGGGAAAGGTGCTAGAAAGACTATCCATCATCCTATAATGCCTCTTGCTCCCAGAAAGCTAAGTGATTTAACAATTACAGGACACTTGAAAAAGCAGAAACATCTTTCACATTTTTTCATTCATCCAAATATTGAAAGGATTTGTGGAGGCAGACAGAAGAAGCTGGCTGTTCTTAAGTCCCAAGATCACTTTAATTAAATGAGTGGAAGAAAAAGCTACATATATTGACCTGATAGCCAGTCAGCATCATGTTTAAATCAGGTGCATGAAGTACTCAGATTTCTTGTATCCTGGCCTTAGATTATGTCTGGGTTAGGGTAGCAAGTCAATTTAAATGTTACTGGCTATGCTATGTCAACACCAATGTGGGAACTTAACATACACATACTTCTAAATTAGTCTTTTCACAAAATGATGGATTTTTAAAAAGTGTTAATCTGTTATCAAAAGCAAGCCCAGAGAACATACAAAAATGCCTTTCTAATAACATCTGAAATCTGTAATATTTTTGACCGTGAAAACTCTCTAAAAGTGTTAGCAGATACATTAATTAAAGAAAAAGATAAAAACTAACCTTACTTCCATAGTTATCTTTGTATTTTAAAGGTTTCCAATTAATTGTCAGTGTTATCAACCAGATCAGACATTAATACCAAATAAACGTAGTATAAGACCAAAATTTATCAACAGAGCCTTAATGGACAATCCTGTTTTTTTTCCAAAAGCAAGTTAGTATCTACAATATTGTAGATGCAAAAAAAAAAATCAACATTGTATGAACTAACCATAAATGTTTCTGCAATATAACCTAGTAATGGCAATTTATACACTGCAAATAACCAGTAATTCATAATAAAATTGATTACTGGTAGATACTTGTGCAGTGTGCATTCTAGATTTAAAAATGGAGAAACAATTTTTTCTTGAGAAGTAATGTATCTAATTTTCATTTTTCTTATTTGTACTAAAGTACTGTAGATTATTACTTTGAACCAGCTATTTGCTTCTAGGATGTTGCTGGAAAAGCATAATTAAAATGCATGCACTTGAATAGATTACATATGCATGCATGCACACATGAATGTTAATCATCATGCTAAATTTCACACCAGTTCACAGAGAGGTATAAAACATTTGTACAATGAGTCTGAATCTTTCCTTTCTACTCTGCTTGATTTGCAGACTCCAAAAAGGGTATTCAGATTTCTGAACTAAATTAAGTTTTAAAAAGCAATATTCCATAGAGGTATGATTGGAGGAGGGATCTGTTTATGCTTTACAACAATCTCAAATTATAAATTAAGTGAATTAAATGTAAAATCACTTTGGTAACAAAGTAACCTTTGGTAACACGAAGTGCTATTGGACTTACTTTACCCAGAAACTCCACCTCATAATTGGAGTTTCTTTCTCTTTCTCTTTTTCATCAACATCAAATGTCGAAATCAAAATGCATCCACTGCTTTAATTAGCCTCATAAACATACAATAACCTGTTTTTATTGGATCATCAGGGCTGCTATCTATTAAAAAAACATCAGAAATATGGTACTCGTGTTAGAAATCTATGGCTGCCATGGCCAAAGTTGCTGTTGTTACTAAGGGATCAACTACACACAGCTCTTCTTTACTTTTGGCTGTCATTTCTTAATCTCTGACACTTGAAAATCATTACAGATGTGTATAACTTGGCAAAGATAAGCCTGATATACAATATTATGCTATCTTCTAGGTTCATGTTATGCCTTAGGCTAAATTAGCAGCCAAGTTTACCCATCAGACAATCGGGATGTTTTAAACTATCTATATAGAAAAAAATTAGAGACTCTGCTGTGCAAGAAAATGTCTATGAGTGTCTGCCCAGGTGGCAGAAAGAAAAGAAGCTTCCTAATTTAGTTATTGCAGTTTGAGATAGTTCTGTAACCAAGTGAACTGCAACATCAGCACACATTTTCCTTTAGCAAATAGGGCAGTATCCCTGATCACCAGGCTTCATTACGATACTGGTGCTGTTCAGATGGGGAAGTGGAAGAGGTCTTGTTCTGGGAGCCAACAGCCACTTTGACCCCTGCTTGTATTGAGAAAATGGTGGCGAATGGTTCCATGCATTGGAACTTTTGTCAAAATTAAGATGAAAATTGCCAGGGGATGGAGATTGTTTTATCCTCAAGCCAGGGTAGAATAGTGGTTTATATTGGATTGGGACCAGGTTTAAGTTTCCATTTCATTATGGAGCTTTTCATCAGTCACTTTCTCTCAGTTTAATCAGACACATGAGTGATCCATGCATGATATTTTAAGATTTAGAACAGGGGTGTCAAACTCACATCATTATGTCATCATCACGCGACATATCGGAACTTTTTCCCCACTCACTAAACCAGGGATGGGTGATGCATCCAACCTGTGGGTGCTGTCCAGCCAGTTTAGAGTTAATGGGATTTGGGGTAGGTAGTTAGGAATTGAGAGCTGTCCCCTTAAGGGAATGCATCATGGTAAATGTAGTTAAGGTATCCTGGGAAATGTAGTACATGTCATGTGGCCACATCTGTAACCCTGACTGGTCACTGAATTGACCCTTGGTGGGTCGGGGGAGGTTTCTTCATTCTTGCCTGAACACAGCCTCATGGTCTCATGGTAGTATGGCTACCCCCTGCCTCTACAACTATGGGATGGAAGAGATAACCATCTTTTTACCACAATTTAGATATGCAAAGGATTGGACATTAAGAAGAACCTCGTCATATATGTGAGTTGATAGGATGCCTGATGAACCAATAAAAAAGACTTTGTATAAATGCTTTGTGGAGTTGCTCTGTCTGCTTTATACTCATCCAGAGCGTAATAAGCAGAACACCGTGGACCGTGAGTTTTACACCCCTGGTTTAGAAGGAAGGTGGGAAATACAGTGGACATAGAAAACCTATACAGCCCTGTTAAGGTGCCAGGTTTTTGAGATGTTAAAAAAATCAGACCAAGATAAATCACTTCAGATATTTTCCATTTATAACATGTTAACTGTACAATTCAATTGAAAAACAAATCTTTGGGGGTGGGGACAAAAAAAATTACAGTAAGTTTGCACATCCTTAAACTAATAATTTGTTGGAGCATCTTTTAATTTTATGGCAGCATTCAGTCTTTGGATAGGAGACTTTCAGAACAGCATGTCTTGCCTTGAGAATCTTTGCCCATTCTTCCTTGCGAAACCGCTCCAAATCTGTCAAATTATGACAGAGTCTCCTATGTATGGCCACCCCTCTGATTTTCAATTGGATTCAGGTCCCAGCTCTGGCTGGGTTATTCCAAAAACTTGATTCTCTTCTGATGAAGCCATTCTTTCATTGATTTGGAGGTATGCTTTGGGTTGAAAAGTGAAATTCCTTTTCATCTTCAACATTTTAGCAGAGGCCTGAAGGTTTTGTTCCAAAATTGACTAATATTTGGAACTGTTCATAATTCCCTCCACCTTGACCAAAGCCTCAATTCCAGCTGAAGAAAAGCAACCACAAAGCATAATGCTGCCATCACCACTGATCATCAGTGAGGGTACAGTGTACTTTTGGTGATGCATTGTGTTATTTGTGCCCCAAACATACTTTTTGGGATTACGGCTAAAAAATTCAACCTTGGTCTCATCAGACTGTAACACGTTTTCCCACACGCTTTTGTCAGACTAGATGTAGGTTTTTTTGCAAAAAGTAGTCAAGCTTGGGTGTTTTTCTTTGTAAGAAAAGGCTTCTGTCTTGCCACCCTAGCCCACAGCCCAGACGTATGACGCATACAGGAGACTGTTGTCACATGTACTTGCCAGAAATTCCTGCAACTCCTTTAATGTTGCTCTAGGCCTCTTGGCAGCCCTTCAGACCAGTTTCCTTTTTGTTTTTTCATCAATGAAAATGAAATCCTTATTATCATCTTGGTAATGTTACTGTTGTGCTATATTTTCTCCACCTGTTGAACATTACCACCCTATGTTCCATAGTGCATCCAATGCCCTATTTTTTGCATCCTTCTGATTGATACCTTCCACCAATAAGATCCCTTTGATGCTTTGTAGGCTCTTGGCAGACCATGAATTTTGCATTAAGAGCAACTGAATAAAAGTCAGAAACATCCTACAACAGCTTAACCTTATATTGGCTTGATCAGTCACTTTAATTGGTGGCAGGTGTATACTAACTAACATTTAAAATAAGTTTGAATGTTTATTGGTTAATTCTAAATGCAGCCACATTCCTACTTATAAAAGGAGGTGCACACTTGTGCAACCATGTTATTATAAGTTTTTATTTTTTTCCTCTAAAATTATTGTTTTATATCTGTAAATGGAAGAAATAATGTAGAATCGGCCTGATTCACACTTTAATATAGTTGGTTCTGGTTGTTTTATTGCCTCTTTACATGGTTATGTTAAATAATTAAGCTCATCCATTTTGTGGACGTTGGGATGTTGAGGGGCTTCAATTTTTAAAAATAAAAACCACCCTCTCCCAAAATAAGGAATATTGTACTACTATCTGAAAAATTTATCAAATGACTAAAGCATGGGACTTTCTGGACTACTATACCACTCTCAAGATTACCAACCAATCTGGCTGCCAGCTAATAGGCATAGATCCCTTCTGTACTTATGGTTTTAGTTCTCATTTTGCCTTGGAGTCACCACACATCAAAACTAGCAGACCTGAGATCCTATCCTTCTGTGAAATGACATACAAATGCAATAGAGAATGTTTGAGTAGAATTTTGGCCAGTTCTATTAGGCCTTTCTAATATCTTTGCATCTCTAAAAAAAACTTCTTGGAACTGAAAAGAAAAATTCTGGCACTTGCAGTTTCTCAATGAGTATTGCAGCGCTATGACATGGCAATTTTGAAGCAGGGAAAGTTAAATGACAGAAAAGGCTTTATTTATTTCACCAGCTGTTGTAAGTTGACAGTAGGTTACAATAAAAACAAGAAAGAGGAAGTGTATTCCAGCCAGGAGGACCATATAAAGCAAGCTTCATCCTGCTTCATCACCAGTTGAGTTTCAGCAACTGCAGCCAAATTCTCACCAATGACCTCAATGCTCACAGTAGATTCCACAGCAACATAATTATTTCAGCTAACAGGGACCCAAACTGTGTAGGATTTTAGAGAACTAGTACATTGCATTTTCCCTGGAAAAGGATTGGTAGCCAATGCAAGCTTTTAGCACTGTTGCCCCTTTGAATTTGCCAGAGAACACCCTGGTGGCTGAATTATTTGCTGATTGATATTTCTGGATTAGAGATAAGGCAACTCAGTACAGAGCACATTACAATATGATCAGTAAATAAATCAGGATGGAGTTGATGTTTATAAAAAAAGATGACAAATAATCTACACATTGGTATCTGGATCTGATGGGAACACATTTGGATTGGAAGGATAGAAAGACAGAGGTAAAGTGAATGGAGTGTTTATATATTTATATTTTATATTTATATTAGGTTTATATTTTTTTCTTAGTATCCTGCCTTTCAATTATTTTGCTCACCAGTTCTTTTTTGGACTTTGCATAATGTTTCTTATTCCAAAAAGAATTCAGCTAATGAATATGTATGCATGTATATAATTTTAGCTAATAAACTTTCAGTATCAGTAAGTCAAAGCTATAGTTATAATAGATTTCAGAATGGGGACTTGTAAATTGCATCAGCTTCTTTCTGTACACTCCCTGAGTTCAGTATCTTTTGATAAACATAGCTTGAATAATCCGGTATAATGGAATAATCTTTAGGTTTTGTGAAAAATATGTTAAATGAAGGAATGTGCAAATGCTTATATATTCTGTTACTTCAGTCATCTGCTTCAATTTTATCAGCATCCAATGAAAACAGAAGATGTTAAGATTTCAGTGTCAATATGTTCCGCATTTTTTTTCTTTACTTGAGTAGAAGGTATTCAACTGAGAACATACATTATTTAGGAACCTATAGCTCTCATCTACTAGTGACTCCTGGGAGATTCAAAAATATACTGCCATTTGGTTGGCATGTCTCCTGCTGTATCTTTCCTAACTAGATGCAGTATTGGGGAAGACTCCCATTTCCATTCCTGTGTGTTTGCTAGAACTTTCACGGATCTCACAGAAGAAATACAGTGCAACTGGTACCCAACCAATTACTACAGATGCTGACGGACTCAGTCAGTTTTGCTCTCTCCAATACATGTATTCCCTAAAATCTGCAGCCGGAACAGGTTCTTTCTCATCTGAAATTCAATTACAAAGGCTTCATCCTATGCTTCCCAGCTTCTGGCAACTAAAAGTCTGCCACCCACTGGACTTATGTTTTGCAGATCATAAGGAAATCATGAATTGTGCCAACACACACTGCTAGGGTCTCATTAAATTATATGACTACTTAAATGTGTCTGTTGGAAAACATAGGCCAGGATTACACACTGCACAGAGCCAGGTGCAAAAAGTATTGTGGTAGGTGGGCATGTGGTCTGCCCCAGTATTCCTTTTGCAGCCCTCAGATTTCATCTTTTTTTGCAGGAATGGAAGTAGGAGGCACAGTCTAAAGCTCCGAGTGAGGTTTATCTGCCCATTTCATACTTTAGGACCACCACCACCCCGCAAACTCTCCTCAAATGGATTCTGGATCCACCTATTCTTGGAGTGCAGCCCTTGGCGTGCCAGACAAAGCCAAAATTGCCCTTAAAACACCAGAGGTTGTTTAAAAGCAATGCAGGTCACAGTTGCATAATCAATGTTCTCAAATCTAAAATAAAACTAAGGAAGAGATGCTAAACTTTAAGCAGAAACTGATGCTTTTGCACAGAAAAAGTGATCTTTAAGTCAGTCTTAAAAGTCTTCCCAGATATTCAGAATATTTTATTCCTGCCTTACCACACTGGATCTGCCTGAGATTGAGCCAGGTTGGAGAAACTGAAATTAAAACAATTGGGAGATGGAATATGCAAAATGCTGTGTCTGAACTGTTCTAGGCAGGGAGCAGTTGATTTGGGGTGGTCTGCGCCTGAATTAAAACATCTATTTTAGATGTTGTGTTCCAGACACGGACAAAAGGGAGGCTGTTTCCAATATGGATTGAAAAATAGATTCTATGCTAGATGCTGTGTTGATTGTTGCAGTTGACATACTTCTTTTGCATTCTCCTTCTGGACCAGTGGAACAGGGTTGGGTCCATACTGCTGTTTAAACTGGGTGGCAGATGACTTTTGTGGTATTTCCATTGTAGCCCTTGCCTTATAGAATAACCTCCCCCCTGAGATCTGACAGATCCCCACGCTTTTAACTGACCAGAAGGTAGAAAAGAGTTGGCTTCCACCCCCATCTCCTCCAAGAAGTGGGATGGGGGTGAGTTCCGAGTGGGAGAGAATGTGTAGGTTGTATTAGGGGAGTGTGGTTGTGGTACCAAGTTTTTTTAGTTATTGGTTTTATTAGTTTGGTTTTTATTGTGTATATATTGTGTGGTTTTATTTTTAGTTGTAAGCCAACCAGAATTTGGTTTAAGATTGGTAGCTACACGAATATTTTAAAGAAATAAAACTGCAGTCATTTAATAAACACCAGGCACAGAGGAAGCCATTCTGGATCTGGAAAAAGACTTGCTAAGGGAATCTGTTGCAAGGCCGCTGGGCTCAGAGGACTGGTGGTGTTCCTGGACTTGTAGTGACTAATGATAACTACATGGCTAACTGATTGCTACCTCCACAGCCCCAATTCCATTTTAACTGCTGCTGTTGTTATCATCTCAATTTTGATTCAATGTGATGAAATGCGTGATGGTTAAAGGGGTTTTCCATTTCGTCACTTTTCAGATCAGATCCTTTTTTAATTTAACAGAACATTTCTGTCACCCCCAAAACATCTAATCCAAACAAGCCGGCTGTTATAAGAGTGGGAACTAATTTTTCCAACCTGATGGAGGCTGATCGCATTACATTATTGCTTTCTGAATACATGCATGAGGATTTTCTTTTTCTGTCCCGAAACTTGTTTTTTTTAAAGTCTACCATCATGCCAATTTTAGACTAGCCAGGGACCTTTTTCAAACTATCCTCTTCACCCACCCCAAACTCACTATAGTACCCACTGCTCAGAGAAATTAAGGCAAAGGGAAGTCAGGGCCAGCGTTTGCTTGTCTGCAAAGAGACACACTGTAAGTCGGCTTCAGCTGAACCCCATGCCATAAGAGTTCTTTGGGGGCACCATGGTGGGCGATGCTCAGGAAGAACCTGTTGCTGAAGCAATTGTACACACCACACAACAGATGACAATCGTAGATGTGCCTCCACTTTCCTCAGCAGCCCAAGTGCTGAGAAGTCAGACAAAACAGCTGCCCTCTGCTGAATCTGAATTCCTAGCATGTGGTGGTTAATGGTGCTTCAGACCGGAATGGAACTACTCGCCACAGCCAACCCACTGCAGGACAACTTACCATGGCCAACTCACTGTGGGACAATTCAACAATTCAATTATTTAAAATAATTTCAAAAATATTTTAATTTTGTAACTCTTGTCCCGTGACGAGTTGTCCTATGCTGAGTTATTCGGTGATGAGCTGGCAGTGGTGAATTGGCCATAGCGGATTTTCATAGATCCACTTCAAACATCCCATCACACCATCTACTATCAAGTGGATATGCAGAGGACAGAATCTGATGGAAGCACTTGCCCTTTAAGACTCATGCCTTTCATCTACAACTCCTACAGATAGGAAGGATATGGGGCATCTTTCGATCTCACAAATTTCCTGTTTAAACATAATTGGGGTCTCCTTTCCACCTCTGGCAGTACTGGGTACCTGTTTTGTTGATTAATAGTAAGGTTCCTGCTGCTAGGCAAAACAATATATTTACATGCTGGTTGCAACAGGTGGCAAGTGGCAGAATGGCCAAGGCATCTAATATGAAATATGGCATCCTTCAGTTGACAAGATTTTGAATGTTGAGCCATTGAAGTGGCACTTCCTCCATCTAATTTTCTAAGACTACCACATGCCATTACCTTTTTTAGCAATTATATCTTCCTCTTTATCACCAGGACAGGGCAGCAGGCCCCAATACTGGTGTCCATTCCACCTCGGACATTCGATTCCATTCAGATGGAGGGTACTTTTACTCTCCTTCACTATTCACCAAATAGGAGTGAGGTGTTTGCTGCTATAGGCCCAGCACTTCCCAGGTGGGTGCTGCTTCATGTGGAGATGCTAGATGGGGGATTCATGTGGAAATGCAGAGCCATTAACCACATTGAGCTGGTTAACTGGTAACCAGCACTGAGTCATGTGCTACCAAATCTCAGCTGTGGCTTTGTGGTTACAGTGGAGCCAATCTATGAAAAGAAAATTGGCAACTCACATTGAGTTGATCTTGGGTCTGCTGAAGTCCAGCAGCAGATTACAGCCTGTCACACTGCTTTAATGGACAAATATTGTAAGATTCCTATTTTTACCTGAGTGTGAAGAGATGTTCCCATTTGGTGAAAATCCCTATTACTTTTTAAAGAGACTGTTGGATTACACAGATGACACTTGACCACTCGTTTCTTCAGAATCTGAGAATGGGCATGCATGCACTTCAGTTTCTTTGCAATGAATCTCACGTGCAGAAATAACCAGTATTTTTTTTCTTCAAAATGCTTGAAGAACCTTGATTCTGAGGATGACATGGCATGGGCAACCCAATCATACTGCAGTCCTGCAATGTCCAAAACTATTTTGATTATTAGCATTTGTCAGTTTGTGATCCAAGGGTGAAGGAAGCAATCCTCCCTGTTCCCAAGAGCTTTTGGTTGCTCAACCTAGTTGAAGATCAGATTTAGGTGCAGCTAAAACAAGGAATTTGGAGCCTGGGATTCTGCCCGGCAAGCCCAAGAACACGAATAGATCACTAATCCAGTGATCTATTGCCAGACAAGATAAGCTTTCCAGAGAAAAAAGGTAAACTGAACCTGCTTGTTTTGTGCAACTGATGTAAACTGATCTAAGGTGTGCAAGATGAAGTTCTCTTGGTCAAGAGGAATGGCAACATCATAATTCACACCCAAAAATGGATTTGGTATGTCAAAATAAGTGTCCATTGGCTGGACTTCTCAAAACAAGCAGTAAAGACTTAGGTCTATGTCCTTATCTCAGCATCCTGACTATTCTATCAACTCACCTTGTCAAGTTCTTAATCTGTTCTTAAGTCGCCAGAACAGGCAAGAGGTCAGTCGGATGGGTCTCTGGTTCATATCACCTGAATGCATATTGGATGAGATCCACATGGTTCACTGATGTTGAGATTCAGAATGCCTCTATGCGCAGTTTCTTCAACTTCAAAGGCATCCTCAAAACTCCCAATTAACAAGATGAAAGTGTGTACACATAACTAAATTCAGCAAGATATTACCATGTCCCCCCCCCTCAATTTCTGCACTGACAGCTTTTTGGGTTGTCAGCTTTCATCTGAGTTTCTGACTGACTGCATTTGAAAGCAAAAAATAAGGCAATAGGTTGATTGGCTTAAGTTTGAACATGGGTGTTGCTCATTCTTTCTCCTTATTCTTTTCACTTTATAGAAACGGTAGAATGTATTTTAAAAATGCAAAGATGGTTCTGTATGGATTGTGTACAATACTCTTGTGCACGGTGTTTTGATAACATAAATGTAATTCATTATATATACATAAATATAATCTGACTGGAATGTAGTATTTTCTGCTCTAGAGGACAGGATTGAGTGGAAGTGTTCTCTCATGTACAAGATCAAGTAGCCTAGCTCTTCTCACATTTCACTAGAATGCCTATACCTCAAGTGAAAATGTTTGCTCTTATGCATGCAAAAGCTAAGATTTTGTGGATTTGGGCTGAAGATAGATGGTTACAAAATGGCAGCAAAGAATTACCCCTTTCCTTGAACAGAATACCATGGCCATAACATCTGAAAATTTGCATTTTCAAAAACTAAGGTGACTGTTCGAAATGGATTGACAAATCGTAATGTTCACATCTGAAACAAAAATATTTTCTATTTCATACAGACCGAGGAAATAATAATTAACCATCTTAAACCATGTAGAGAACTACATTAATTGTAGTCTGTACCATGAAAGACTGTTGCTAACAACAGATTATGTAAGCTGGAAGTCAGAAATAGCTATAGCAGGGGTGTCAAGGCCCGGTGGCTGGATCTGGTCCATGGGGCCACCCTGGAAACGATGGACTGGCCTACAGTGCCCCTGCCAGCGGAAATGGAACTCAGGAGAGCTGCAGGCGGCCTCCCTAGCTGTTTTCACTGGCAGAGGGTTGCAGGAGGCTGTCACAGCCAAAAAATGACCTCGTGAGCCAGTTTCACTGGCAGAACGCTCAGGTCACCACAGGCACCCAGACACGAGTGATGTCCAGCTGGCCCCCCGTCTTCCCCAGGTCAAACACAACCCTGATGCTGTCCTCAATGTAATCAATGTAATAGTTTGACACCCCTGACCTAGAGGGTCTAGGTGCTTCATAGCCTCTACATAAAATGTAAGTCATTTTCCAAAATTTTGTCAGTTACTATTCTTTTTTACTGAATGTTATTTATACAGGATTCGCAGGATTATTTCTTGTGTGGATACAGTGCAAATGTAAACTATTTTGTTGTAGACCGCATTTATTGGTTTTCTTCCCTTTTCTTTAACCTTTTATTTTTAACTAAAATTTAAGATATTTTTCAGTGAGCAAAAATTTCTTTCAACTCAGTCCAAGTATAAATTGACCTGAATAATGACAGTACTGGTTCCATTAAGTATATATTTAATAATTTCACTGGAAGAGTTATTTTCTATTGACTTACCCGCAAACTACAAGCTGATTTAACCTCTCAGGAGAAGTAAAAATACAATTATGTATCTCCATCATCAAGTACTGAAGAGTAGAATCTCCTACTTCCCAGCTGAAACTGGCAACTGCAAAGTCACCAACTGATTCTGCTCAATGGTTACCGAGGTTAGTATCAGTATCTCAAGCTCTGACTAGCGTAACAATTTTAATTTATTTACATTTGGTACAAGTAAAATCAAAAGAAAATTACAAGCTTTGATTGCACTAACACTGGTTAGATGTAATTTTCTGAGTCAGAATTCAAATATACTGCATTACAGCACTTTTGGAGTATTAAACTGTAGCGATCACCTATACTATCATAGTTATTTTAACTGAAGAAACTTTTAGAACTGTATCACATACCTTATCCAAGTGATGCATGATAAGTATATATGCAACCTACTATAATCTCGAAGTGCAAACTTCTTAAAAAATTAATTACTTTATATTATTTTTCCTATCAAAGGAAATTTAATTTAGCAATTAAAAATTCACCAGCTCGCTATCACATATTATAGAGGGTTCACAGAAAAGAGTTCCAGTACTATAAAGGATGAGATCCTTTCACAGATCACAATACTAATTAGGACAAGAACAACCAAATAAACAATTGTTACTACTTTGCTTAAACCAAGTAACTAAAATTCTATACAGCTATCCCAAGAATATACCCATTTTTTTTTCTTCGATCTACTAAACATTTACCTGGAATTACCAGGATTTACTACACAGTTCTTTCACAGTGAGGCTCTGTAGTATACCCCCTACACAAGTTTGAGAACTTTATGTTTAGGGGAGATTTGTAAACTTAGGTCAAATTTAACTAAGATATTCAAAAGAATAAGATAAAAAATTTCTTAGTTATAACTCCTTAAATACATACTACTTAAATAATTATAAAAATTACTAAATTGGAATCAGCAGTTTAGTTTCTTTTTTAAAAAAATACAGTATTGAGTTTGGGCTACTTCATCACATGACTCTACATGTTCGGTGAGTTGACTTCCAACTCCTATTGATTTATGCAGTCCTGTGAAAAAGAAAGTATGCCCTCCTTTGAATTCTATAGTTTTACGTATCAGGACATAGTAAAAATCATCTGGTCCTTAGTTTTTAAAAGCAGGTGAATACTATCTCAGATGAACAACCTGACATGTCATCATTTATTTTACAAAAAGAAAGCCCAGGGTGTACCTTCTTTTTCACATATCTATAAGGACCAACCATATTGTTCTTGGTAACTACAAAAAGGCAGCTGCCAGTATCTAACCTGAAACCCTAGAATTTCCAGCTTGCCTCCATCCAAGTATTTGCCCCCCCCCAAATCAGCTAACATCAGCTAGGTAGCAGCCAGTTACTCTTAAATGAACAATAACCTCATTACCTACTTTTAACTAGACGTTCTATTGTAGAAGCTTAAAGTAGACTTGCATGCAAAATAATCAAGATCACATGTTCTTAAATGACATGATTTTGAGTTTATTAGTTCTGAACTAATAAGTTTAAACAGCTATCTCCACAATGGGCTACTAAAAGATGAGCTGTGCATGGAATGCTTTATGTCTGATATAACTTGACAGAGTATATTAAATTTTATGAAGTTCCTATTTGATACCCCCTTTGAAGACCTTGTTTAAAAATTATTAAACATTTAGGATCTTTAAATTATTTTTTAAAAACGTATGAGAAAATTAAAACAGTTTTATTTCCACTGGCATGGATTTAATTTAAATGCATGAGATCAATAAATATCTTGGTACAAAATCAATGTGTATTTTGGCATTCAAATCACAAACCATCAAAGGCTTATGTGAATAAATATTGCATGCAATATTTTGGGGGAATTTTAAAGCTCTGTAAACGTAAGAAAAATAATTTTTGTATTTAATTTTTACTTGCAGGGCTGCGAGCTAACTTTTCATGTTAAAAACTTGGAATTCTTTATTACTCAAATACAAGAATGGAAGACAGCATGCTAAGCCAAACAGTACTAGGGTTTCCTTGGAAGTTAAGTTTTGAATGTGCCTTCAAACTATTAACAGATTTTAATTAAGCTATATCTAAGTCAACTTACATGTTTTATTTTGCATGAATGGTTAAGATACGAGTTAAATTCTTAGAATGATTTGTAACAAAAACTTTAATCTTCAAGAGTTTACAGTGACAACTTATGCACAATGAGGAAAATTTCTATCTACAATGTACCCTTATACATATGTACTTATCCAAATCAATAGTTAATTTGCATTACAAATGTTTTACCAGTAGTGCTCTACAGAAAAAGGTGTTAATATTTAATTTACGTTTTGCACAATGGTAATTCTGGCATAAATCAGAACTCAAGATTTAGAAAAAAGGCTACAAGTTTTCAGTCTCCTTGTTTGCCATTGGTTTATTCTGGCCAATTAAGCCTCCACATTTCATACTGCAGAGATTGTCCATTCACAATTATAGCAAATATTCATGATTTACAAGTTCATGTGTTAATTTGAGCTTAGCTTTTGAAGATTCTAGAATATGACCCAGCAGACTATGAACATTTGCTGCTATAGGTTTCATGAGGATTTATTTACCTCTGCAAGGTAACTGGCTAACATTAACGTAGCTTATGCTTAAGGGTACAATGTAGAACAGGTTTATTACACTTTGAATGACCTCCTCAAAACCATATACATTTTCACAACTGTTACATGTCACCTGTTACAAAAAAAACAAAATTTGATAGCTAAAACATTTTTAAAATGCACCAAGCTTTATGAGGTCTTAAACAAAACAATGTTCTGTACATACTGTCTTCAGACCAAAATGTGACTTCCTGTACACCATTCTTCCTGAAGTTCTATTTCCTGTCATTTGACCTGGAACGGCTAGATTATACACAAAAGATTTAGTCAACGATAAATGGACTCCCAAATTGTATTTCAATATAATGTAAATATTGTGCAAGTTTAGTCTACGTTTGAATATTCAACCTGGCCTCTATATGGGCAAAGAGATTTTTATGGACAACACATTATATTTTAACGTATTTTTAATCACTCCAGTATTTGAATGTGTTGATATATTCTTACCTACGAGATCTGGAAAATGAACGGGAAGGCTTATGATTTCTCTCCCTTGAGAGTGATCTCTCTCTCCTTCTATCTCTAGAAAGGGACCTGTAAAGGAAATAGTATCATAAAGTAAGTTGCATCAAAAATCAGGTTCTAGAACAGCTCCCCCAATATTTTAAACATCAGGGAGAGATTCTGTGGAGGTTTTTCCATGGATCAGAGGGGGCGTGGTTTTGCACATTGCCTGCATCCCGCAAAAGGGGCTTTGTTTGCATGGCCAGTTTCTGGCATGCTGTGGCCTGGTGTTGGTTCACGGACCATGGATTTGGGACTTGTTCTAGAAGACAAGTATTCATCAGTCTCAAATAGAAACAATGTTACAATCAAAAAAGAAAGGTGAGTCTTTTCATCAATTCAACACAACTGAGGTGAGGTAATTCCCAACTTGTCAAGTCACTGTTGGGCCCAGTGAATGTGCCAAGATAAATGGCACCCATCGTCCAGCAAAATGGAAAGATTCAGGCATTAAAAAGACTCAGCGTGATCAGCATGTTTCCAGCCATGAGTTTGTTTTAACTAATACCATGTCATAGCAAACCTGTCTCCAATGCAGCACTTCCATCTCAACAAAATCCACTGCCTAAAAGACTATACCAAAGTCCCATAAGTAGTTCCAAAATTGGTATAACTAGTGTTTTGGAACCCATGCAAGGCAGAGTACCAAGTGAAAGACTAATGCACACAGTGACAATGACTCATTAGAGCTGCATCTGTGAATGTAATTTTTAAAAGGTCATAGTGTGTTTAGTCTAAAGAATCTTAGCTTGCCCAGTTTATCCCATAAAGTAATTGTTCTGAAATAGTTAGTAAAACAATTTAAAGGTGAAAGGAGGTAGCAGTTTTTTTGCAAGAAAAACTAGTTAGCAATTAAGTTTGCCCAACTCACATGCAAATATACTGCAGCTTAGTTATTTATATTAGATTCCTTAACACCCTTAAAAGTTTTATTCAAGCAACATATGTATGTTACCACGAAATTATGCACAGCCAGCCTTTGATTGAGAAAAAATAATTACTTATAAGCCGCTTACTCCTTATTTTAACCAGCAGTAAACTGTATAAGCAGGAAAAACTTACTAGTTTTTGGTTTCAACAAGCTAGAAATGGTGAGGTGAGGCTGCCGGACTGACTGCCAAGAAGAATTTGCTGAAAAGGTTTTGCCAGATGTTGCGTTGTATTTAGTTGGTTGGCGAAGGGGGTGTTGTGGATTTTTCCTGCTTTTTTGTTAGCCGAAGGCTGCTGCTGTAGTTGTTGTGAAGACATTTGGTAAATAAACAGCTGAGCTGATTGGCCGGGAATGTGTGGGCGGTCGAGGTGGCTGCAGCCGATTTGGTTAAGGTTGGAGAGAAGGCTGAGAGAAACAGCATGCTCGGGAACCAAAGGGCGGTGCAACCTGACGACTGGCCATGCCTGGGTCATGTGAAACGACACCAGCCAAGCTGAATGGGGCGCGCTGGTCACATGACGCTGAAAGGGCTAGTTGACTGGCTAATGCAGACTCAGAGGGTGGTGAGAAGAGACATGATGGTGACTCTGTAACGGGTTCATTTTTATTAATAGATGGACCAAAAAGCATAAAAAAATGAAAAACAAGCCATCAGTACAACCATCTAGCAGCTAACAAATACTCCTATTGTGTTCTACAGTGAAAGGGAACAGGTTTCATTATTTTGTATGGACTTCATTCATCTGCAATAGGTTGAGATCAGCCCTTGCAGAAATCAGGTTTTAGGTACTGAAGTGAGTATTTAACACTTCATCAATTATCCAGGTCAGGGGGTGCATTACCAAGTAACAATCTGCTTTTGTTTGGGGAATTCATAACTGCAGAATTCAAATGAGGCAATAATATTTCAACAGACTTTATTACAGTTGAAATTTAGCTGAGTAACTATTTATTGCTTCAGAATCCATAAAACAGTTGCCTGCTTAGCATCATTTGTGCTAAAGGAAAAGCAAACTGAGTGAAAAAATCCAAGCTGTTGTATGTAATGTTTATCAACAATGAAGCAAAAAAAAAAAAAGCTGAAGTACTGGGACGAAAAAGGGAAGTGACTAGATGAATATACCTCAGAAGAAAAGATGATAATCCATGTTAGAGGATACTATCAACTGGTACAAGGACAGAAGCCAGTGCTCAACAAAGTGTATCCCTCTAACAGTTGCTTAATGCTTTAGAATTTGGTGGTTTGATAGACAGTGCAGGTTTTGAAAAGTCTATTTTGCCAAAATGGTAATACTGCCAACATCATTAATAAAGTTATTTCATCCTGCATACCTGCGGCGAGGTGGAGGACTTCTCCTGCGATAGTCATCTCGAGGTCGTCTACCCCATGAAGGAGGTGGGCCACGGTTCCGACTGCGTTTTTCACCATTGGACAATTCCACCCTAACCCGACATCCACACAATGTTCTGGGAAAGATCATGATTAATATTAATAGATTTAAGTCCAACAATTTAAGGACATTTGCTCATACAATTTCCTACACTAAGGGACAGGGATGTTTTCCAATATTTTAGACAATTCCTATCAGTACAGTCAGTGGCAGAATAATCTGAACACAGAATCTTGCAAGCCAACCTATTTACTTTGTCCTATTGCTCACATACAAGCTATTTAATTATTGAAGAATGCCACCACAAGTACAAAAATCTAAAATGTTACTTTTTATTCACTTTTGGGTTTTCAGTATAAAGGCTAATATTTGAAGAAGTTAACATGCAAACATAATTGCCAGTAATACGGTTGGATTGAGTCATTCCTAAGCATTAAGAATGCTTAAAATTTTAAATGCTAAATTGAAACACCAAATGATAGAACATTTCAGTATTTTTAAAATCTGGTAACCATAAAAATAACGTATCTTGCAGGTACTTTCAAATTAAAATCTTCCCAGACTAACAATTCATACATTGATCAGTGCTTAGAACTTTCTGCAAAAATTCCTTTAATTTCAAATCCTTTTAAAGGAACATTTTAATGTATCTTTTCACTATTCATTACCATTTTTTAAAATCAGAATGCTCACTTGGAGGTTTCCCAAGAAAATCATAAATAAGTTTACCTCCCATCTAGTTCTCTCACTGCATCGGCAGCATCCCGCGGATCTTCAAATTCAACAAAAGCAAAACCGGGGGGATTTCTAGCAACCCAGACGCTCCGCAGCGGTCCGTAATAGCCAAAAGCTCGTTCCAATTCGGTTTTGTTGCCATTATTCCCAAGGTTTCCTACATAAACCTTGCAATCCAGTGGGCACGAATCACGATGCATCTCTGAAATTCATGCAAAAACGGCAATCATAGAAGGTAATCCGCGTACTGATTACCGAATCTTATAAATCTCACACAGGATTGTTACAGGTAACACTGAAGTTTTTAAAAACCGTTGTAAACAATCAACTTCCGAGTTCATAAATGTTCACATTTATCGAAAAAAAAATGTTTTGATGCAATTTGAAATCCGAAAATGATCTGAATTTGGAGAAGATTAACTCAATGTAAAATCAGGAAGGTAACCAGCAGCGACTTTTTCCATTTTTGCTACGTTTTCCCCCCAATTGCTGCTGTGCCAACTACCATCACATACTTGGGGAAAGCCTTTCATCAGGTAGGCAGACGAGCACAACAGTTAGAACAACCTCGTGCTCGACCGCAAGCAAAAACATTGTAGAAAATGGCGCGCCCTTTTTAAACCGTTTAACGTAAGATTAAGCTACAAAAGTTCCTCACAACCTCCGTCTCCCTTTGACTATCCCCCCCGCCTTTGCATGGGGTGCGAGTATAGTAAAAAAAAGAACAGCCCATCAGCCCATCTCCTCTCCCACGTAAGCGATCAATCCTAGATCGCAGTATCTTTGACGCTATTCCGACCACACAAAATGGCGGCGGCTCTTTGTCCGCTAATACAACCGCGAGGCCTTCTACGCCGACCCAACCCCTTTCTCTCACCGGTTTCCTGGCCAGGAGTGTAAAAGACTCCCGCGAGCGGCTGCCAGTCTTTTTCTTCTTTGCCTCCTCTACTTCGTCCTGCAGCCCCGTAAACGCGGTCGGAGTCGCTTGCTTTCCCGCCAAGACTCGATTCTGCTGACTCTCTTACTTCTCCCCCACTGGACAAAATGGCGGATGGCACCTCCACGCCCTGACTTTTTATATACCGCCTGCTCAACCGGCACGTGACCAAAACATTCGCCAATAGCAAGACACCTCTCTGATGATTGACTTTCTCCGGCGCCCTACCTACTTTCCGATGCCCAGCTCAGACTATGAGTGCTGGTCGGAGGGCACAGCCGGTTCGCCATAGCAACCGTTATTGTAACCGCAGGAAGTGGCGAGGAAGGGAAGGGAGGGAATAGCCCTATAGTGGGGCCATGGAGGCCTGGGATGGGGTGGCGGTTAGATGGATCGTGTTTTGCGCTCAGCGTATTCTTGCGATGCATAAAGGATCAAGAAGAGGGTGCTTTCTGGGGAATAGTTATGTCCCAGTTGCTGCGTGTTTTTGACTATCAGGACTATGTAATGCTATCTTAACTACAGACCGCATTGTGTTGCAGAAAAGGGAGGGGGGAAAGGGATATTTATTCAGACTTGACATTCCAAACCTTATAATGTTGCAGCTCTGTTTCGGATACTGAATGAAAGTGACTTCATTCTACATACCTTTTTAAAATTATACCTTTCAACCGAACACTTCTTTTAAATAAGGAAAATAATGATTAATAATGGATAATTTCGCGTTTCCTGGCTATGTTGCTAGCTGGCCAAATACTTTGCTCCTATGTATATTTAATTTAGATGTTTTACTGTTTTTATTATTTTAAAATGTTTTTAAAATGTTTAATATATTTTTTGAATTGTAAGCTGCTCAGAGTCATTGACTGAGAAGGGTGACTATAGAAATTGAATAAAAAAATAAATATAAATATTTTGTGCTAATGATTTAATGTATTGGAGCTCTAATCAGAATATGAAAACAATTTCAAGGGTCAAAAATTCCAAATAAAGTGAAGCGTTCATGAAATTTTCAGTGGAATCATCTTGTTCTGGTTATCTTTGATTTAAAGTGACATGTAAAGGGGCTAAAATAATAATTTAAAAATCTTAATAATTTACTTTTGTGTCAACGGACTTCTAACAGAAAAGAAGCAACAAATGTTCCCAAATGCAGCTTTGATGATTTGTAATGAAACCAGCCTCAGGGACCATGCCAAGTGCAGTGAAGAAGCCATACACAGGGAGAAGTGACAAAGTGGGAAAAGCCTAATTATAAGGAGGAGTTGAGGCAGTTGAGTATTTGAACTATTGCATCAATAGAGTTTCTACCTTTTCCATGGTGAACTCTGCCTTGGATTCTGTAAAACAAAAGTTTTTCCTGCAGTACACAACTTAATGTTGAAGGCTAATGCCCAGATATTTCTACATCCAAATATAGTTGATATGCAGATTTAAAACCCCACCCCAGTCCTTTCTCTTTTTGCCTGATGCATTTGTTAAGACCAAACATGCAACAGGTCATTGGGGTATACTGCTTTGTTTTTTTTTGGCAGGATACAAACTCCTGTCAACAATTCCCCAATCCCACAGCAGGTCTCTGGAAGACACTACAGTCCTTGACTTACAATAGTTCATTTAGTGAGTGTTCAAAGTTATAACACCACTGAAAAAAAATGACTTACGACTATTTTTCACACTTAGGATCATTGCGCATCCTTGTCACATGATCAAAATTCAGAAGTTTGGGAACTGACTCCTATTTATAACTTACCGTGTCTCAGGGTCATGTGATTATCTCTTGCAACCTGACAAGCAAAATCAATGGGGAAGCCAGATTCACTTACCAACAGTGTTATTAACTACAGTGATTCACTTAACAACTGTGAGAAGAAAGATCGTAAAATGGGGCAAAATTCACTTAACAAATGTTTTGCTTAGCAACAGAAATTTTGGGCTCAGTTGTGGTTGTAAGTCGAGGACTACCTGTATTGTCATTACCTACATTTATACAAGTTGCTAAATTATCACTCATAGCTTAAAATGAGTGAGCTGACAATAAGCCATATGTATTACATTATAAAATGTTTTTGAACCGTAATACATCTTATAGTTTCCTTTGGACATGTAAATGCAACAATTTAGGATTGTTATTAATCATGATTTATGATTTAGAATAATGCACAAATAAATTATGACATTTGGGATTCTGTAGTTTGAGCTCTAGGCTTTACCAAACCATTTATTTTGGTTGCTCCTTGACTTTAACTATTGTTCCAAAAAAAGCTGTGTAACTTGTAAATATCCTATCAAGGAACTTACGTAGCTGATGTCTTATATATTTATATATTTTGCTCTAAAATGATAGTTTGCAGCAAAGTGTCCTAAATATTCCTCTGAAGGAATATTAAAAAATGATATAAATCATTTTGGAATTCCCAGAGGGGATGTGGTGTTTTCTGAGGTGTTTTCTGAGAAGTACCCTGGTATTTCTTTTGGGATCAACTGGCTTCCACAATATAAGTAAGATTTGGCTGGCATATAGGCAATGTTTTAGCATACCCAAATTGGTGGCAATTTGCAGTTTTCCCATGAGGATATGTTTTTCATTTTTATGCCTTTTGGGGATTTCAATTTTGTCTGGTTTTTTTGCCCCCTTCCTGGTCTAGGCACATACACTGTACAGTAGGTAGTACAGTGATATAGTATCCTATTATCTCCACCTTTCTCCAAGTGCTGATTTTCTCATGACAACAAAGTTTTAGTGAGGTCTTCCAATCCAGGCCAGCATTGATAATATTTTTTGGTGCAAAGTGAAATGATGGGCAAAAATCTGGATTATCAACAGATGGAAGCAAATAGCCTTTTGCATCTTTCTCTATGATTGCAGTCCAACCTACCATAGTAATGGATACTCTTGCCCACTGATCTTTAGTATGGAGTGGAATACGTATGCAAGTGAATAGCTCAAATATAGAATACGGTATAGACCAGGGGTGGCGAACACGCGGCTCTCGAGCCGCATGCGGCTTCCGGCCAAAATGAATGCGGCTCTTTGCCTCTTATATTATTATTATATTATTATTATATTATATTATTTTGTATACTGTGGCTCTTTGCCAAGTTTGGATTTTGTTATGCTGCTTCTGAGGAGGGATCTCTGAGGAGAGATTTCCGAGCGCGTAGTCCCGCCCCCGGCTGCGTCATCCCGTCTCCCATCCCTCGGAAACAACTGCACGGGCCAGCGAGCGTGGTGTGGCTCTCTGACTCTCACAGTTTAAAATTGTGGCTCTTTGTGTCAAACTTGTTCGCCACCCCTGGTATAGACTTTGGCCTAGTGTCATATAGAAGTGAACTTGTTGCACTTTGCCATCTAGTGGTGAATCAAGTAAATCTGTTTGCCTTTCCGATGATAATAGTTTAATTTTTTGCTTTCAGTTTCCTATGTTCAACAATTTGGACATAGGTGCTCCACTTTGGACATAGCTGCCCTATTATATATTATCATCTCCATCAAAGTAGTTTCATAGTATTTTTATGATGCATAGAATTTGAAGCAATGTCTAATTATCAGGAAGATATACAAATTGTTTTAGCAGTAGGGTATTCTCAAATCTCATTGTATTCAACACAAGGTTATTCAACCCTATCATGTACTCTTTAATAATCCCATTTTCTTTCTTGCTTACTTAGTCAATTGGGACTGTAAATAATTTATTTTTGTGCATATTAAATTCTTCTCTCCTGTAGTTTTCTTTTGTAGAGCTATACTTTCAGTTTAACCTCCACTAGTATCAGTTGTCTAAATAATTTACAATTATTATTACTGGTAGTCCTTGACTTACAATCATTCATTTAGTGACTGTTCAAAGTTACAATGGCACTGAGAAAAAAGTGGCTTATGAATGGTCCTCACAGTCAGGTGATCAAAATTTGGATGCTTGGCAACCGGAATGTATTTACAATACTTGCAACCTCCCAGAGACATATGATCACCATTTGCAATGTTCCCAGCCAGCTTTTGACAAGCTGGATTCACTTAACAATTATGGGATTCACTTAAAAACTGCAGTAAGTTGCTCAACAATTGTGGCGAAAAAAGCGGTAAAATTGTCCAGGGCTCATTTAACAGCTTGGTTAGCAAGGGAAACTGTGGTCCTAACTGTGATTGTAAATTGAGGACTATAATCTGTTAAGTTTGCATAAAGAGGCAGACACGGAGTGCTTCAGCTCTTAATTTTATTGTGACTTCAACTCAGAACGGACCCGATTTGGCTTAGCCGAGGCAGCTTTATATAGCCAGCTGCCTTGGCTGACAGCCAATCAGAGTGCAGGGTTTTCCCGCACTTTTTAACCAATGATTTCAAACACTTTACAAGAACAACCAATCAATTCAAACTCTGCATACATAACACCCCTCCCCACTAGGTTTAGTCCATACTCAAACCCCATCTATCTAATGTACTCTTTTAAATAGGTGGGGCTCTTACGTGTATGTTGAGACCTACGTGGTTCAGGTGTTTTAGGGTTCTCACATTGTGAGGGAGGAAATGTGTCTGTTAACATCTCCTTACTTGGACTTTACTAGTAGAACCTGTTTGGTTACTACAACCTGGTCTCTCCTCCCAATCCATCTCCAACTCAATGTCAGCACCTAAATCTGGTAGTGATGTGCAATCATCCATTTGTAAAAATGGTTGTTGGCACTGTGACAGGTTTTGTGATGGTTCCTGTCGTATTTGCTCGTTACACATGGGGTTGATTCTTGCTGATTACCCTCATAATCCTCCCCTTCCCCCCTAGAAGAGGCAGTAGGTATGGGAACCAGAGAGCACTGGCGATGCTCCTGAGGTAGTCTGGATCTTAACTGATCAATGTGCCTGCTCCAGAGGATACCATCCTCTGTTTGAACCCTGTAAGACCTGGGGCCTGTAATTTGGGTTATCGCTGCAGGAATCCATAATGGTTCACCCATAAGGTTTTTAGCATAAACAGAATCACCCACAGTGAATGTGCAAATTTTGCTAGTGGAATCTAGTGGAGCGTTGGGTGCGTAAGTGGGATGAAGGCGGTCAAGGGGAGACCTGAGTTTCCTACCCATCAACAATTCGGCTGGGGTTAAGTTAGTTGAGGGGTTGGGAGTGATATGCTGGACACTGAGTAGTTTTTCAACTTTCTCAGTGATGTCCCCTGGACCCAATTGCTGGAGTTTCTCCTTGGTAAATGGTACCATGCGTTCAGCCCGCCATTAGCAAGGATGCCCGGGGCTGTAAGGTGTCTTATACCCTGTTGTGCTAAATATGATTCAAAAAGGTTGGATGTAAATTGAGGACCATTGTCAGAAACAAGAACATCAGGTAACCAATGAGTTACAAAAAGTTTCTTAAGCTGTTTGATGACAGCTTCAGCTGTTGTGGATGCCATAGGGATAACCTCTAGCCATTTAGAGTATGCATCTACTATAATAAGGAAGGTGTGCCCTTTAGTAGGGCCAGCAAAATCAATGTGAATCCTGGACCATGGGCCCCTAGGACATTCCCATTCCTGTTTGGGGGCGAGAAGTGGGGTAGGCCTGACTCCCTGACAGTTGGGACAGGATGCAACCCAGTGTTCAACCATTTTGTCAATACCTGGCCACCATACATAACTCCTGGCCAATCCCTTCATTCTGACAATTCCCGGATGACCCTCATGTAACATTTCCAAAACCTCTTCCTGTAGTTTTGCAGGAAGAACCACCCTGTTACCCCACAAAATACATCCTCTTAATACAGATAATTCAGTTTGTCTGGACTTAAAAGGCTGGGAACCTTGAGGCAGATCTTGAAGTGGCCAACCTTTCTTAATCCAGCCTATAACAGGAGCCAATAAAGTGTCTTTGGCAGTCTCTCTGGCAATCTCAGTAGCGTGGACTGGAAGCTTGGCAACAGTTCCTAGAAAAAAGGTGTAAGTCTCAGGAGCAGGGTCCTCAGTGTGTGAAGGAAGTGGGCAGCAACTCAAAGCATCTGCGTGCCCAATGTCTTATCCAGGTCTGTGGATGAGTTTGTATGAATAAGCAGCAAGAAATTCAGTCCATCTCAGCATTCTTGGTGACAGGATCGTATGCTTGGTTTGTCCCCTGCCACAATGCCTAAAAGAGGTTTGTGATCTGGGACAATGGTAAATGTTCTCCCATATAAATACTCATGGAATTTCTTGACAGCTGCCACAATTGTCAAAGCTTCCTTGTCAAGTTGGCTGTAGTTTCTCTCTGCTTTAGTCAAAGTGTGAGAGTAAAATGCAATAGGGGCTTCCCACTGGGAAGCATGTGGCTCAACACCTCCCCCCCACTTCAAAAGGGGATGCATCATAAGTCAGTACAACAGGCAAATTCTCAGAGAACTGTATCAGTACAGAATCAGACGTGATTTGTCTCTTAATATTGTTAAATGCAGCTTGTTCTTTTCTGCCCCAGATCCATGCAGATTTTTTGTCCAGTAATCTATGTAGGGGTTCTGCAGTGGTTGCTTTCTGAGGTAGAAACATATGATAGAAGTTAATGAGGCCCAGAAATGCTTGCAAGTCAGTTTTGCATTTTGGCCTGGGGCTTCTTTGATTGCCTGAACTTTGGCTTCTGTGGGGTGGATGCCATGTTTATCAATCATGTAACCCAAGAATTCCACTTTGTCAGTTCTAAGTGTGCATTTTTCTTCTTTGACTTTTAACCCCGCTTTTTTGAATCTGGTTAGGACTTCTCTGAGTCTCTCGTGTAACTGAGTGTCATTTTCAGCAGAGATTAAAACGTCATCAAAATAGGGCACCACCCCTGGCAACCCTTGTAGCATCCTTTCCATAAGGCTTTGGAAGATGCCTGGTGCCACGCTACTCCAAATTGCAACCTTTTGCATTTGAAAGCACCTCTATGGGTTACAATGGTTTGGGCTTCTGCAGTGGCATCATCAACTGTTAACTGTTGATATGCCTGGGCCAGGTCCAATTTGGCGAAAACTGTGCCCCCGCCAAGAGAATGTAATAAATGATGCACTACTGGAACTGGATATGCGCTCTGTTGTAGCGCATGGTTCAATGTCCCCTTGTAATCTCCGCAGATTCTCACAGACCCATCAGCCTTGACTGGTGTGACTATGGGTGTCTCCCACCTGGAGTGGTCAGTGGGCTCTAAAACCCCTTGAGCTATAAGTTTATCTAATTGTGCATTAATTTTTTTCTTTAAGGCAAATGGAACCCTTCTGGGTTTTAAACAGATTGGTTGTACCTTGGGATCTAGGTCAGTGGTTCTTAACCTGGGTGATATCGCCCCCCCAAGGGGTGATTTTGTTTTTCAGGGGGGCAATAGAATGAAAAGGGGTGATGTGGGGGCGAAGGAACGGAAGGGGGGCAATATGGGGGCGATGGAGGGAGATATATTGGGAGGGAGAGAGAGAGAGAGAAGCAGTGACACGTTACGTGCTGCCGTGGCCATGTTCGACACGCCGCCCCCCTGCCGCCTCTTAGCACTGCTCTGCTGGCCCCCTTGGAGACGCTAAGAGGAGGCAGGGGGGCGTTCAAGCCGCCAGCCCTGCAAATTCACCCATTGACTAGTAACACTCCGGAGCCGGCACCTCCAATGTGGAAGAGGTGGTGCGTTATGTGCCGCCATGGCTGCGTTCAACACGCCGCCCCCCCTGTCACCTCTTAGTGTCCCCAATGCCAAGGGGGCCAGCAGGGCGGCGCTAAGAGGCGGCAGGGGGGTGTTCAAGGCGCCGGCCCTGCACATTCACCCATTGACTAGTAACGCTCCGGAGCCAGCACCAAAATGGATGAAACAGCAGAGCCGGCGGGCACCTCGAACGCCCCCCTGCCTCCCCTTAGCACCCCTCTGCTGGCCCCCTTGGCCTTGGGGACGCTAAGAGGTGACAGGGGGGCAGCGTGTCGAATGCAGCCACGGCGGCACATAACGCACCACCTCTTCCACATTGGAGGCGCCGGCTTCGGAGCGTTACTAGTCAATGGGTGAATGTGCAGGGCGCCTGAACGCCCCCCCCTGCCTCTTAGCTGCTCTGATGGCCCCCTTGGGGGGGACGCTAAAAGGCAGCAGGGGGGCGTTCAAGGTGCCGTCCCTGCACATTCACCCATTGACTAGTAATGCTCCGGAGCCAGCACCAAAATGGATGAAACAGCAGAGCCGGCCGGTGCCTCGAATGCCCCCTGCCGCCCCTTAGTTCCCCTCTGCTGGCCCCCTTGGGGATGCTAAGAGGTGGCAGGGGCGTTGCTGGCCCTGCAGGCTCACCCATTGACTGTAGCACCGCTCCGGAGCTGGCGCCAAAATGGGTGAAACTGCAGGGCCAGCCAGCGCCTCGAATGCCCCCCCTGCTGCCTCTTAGTGCCCCTCTGCTGGCCCCCATGGGGACGCTAAGAGGCTGGGAGTGGTTATGTTGGGGAAGGGGGCGATGACAACTTCCTCAATGGCTCAAGGGGGCGATTCTTTCAAAAAGGTTAAGAACCACTGATCTAGGTTAAAGGTGATAGGGGTCCCCAAGTACTTGCCTAATCCGTCGCTGAAGACCTCTGGAAATTCAGACTTCAAGGCCTCTTCCCACTCAGTGTTGCTCACGTGATTGATGCCAGTCACCTCGATGCCCAGCGGGTTGAACCATTCAAGTCCCAGCAGACTTGGGCGATCCTTGTCAACGATGGTCAGGGGTAGACATTTGGTGTGGCCCTTGAACTTCACGTTGAATTCTCTTGTTCCAACTACTGGAATCTTGTTCCCTTGGTAGTCTTTAAGAGTCAATGCCTGCTTCTTGAATATCTGGTAACAGTCTTTGAATAGTGTCCCATGACACCATAGATAGGTATGAGCCTGAGTCCACTTCCATTTGGCAAGGCCTTCCTTCAATAAATACCTTGACATGCATTTTTCTGTTCTTTAAAGAAGATGAATGACCAATAGTTACTGTCTGTTGAGTTTCATTCTTCCCCTTTGCTTCTGTGCTGCGCCCCATTTTCTCACTGAGGTTGTTTGGCTTGAATTCTTTGTCTTTGTTTGCAGCAAACTTCCTTCTGTTTGGTGGAGTTCTGGATGATTTGCAGACTATTGCTAGGTGCCCTCTTTTTTCACAACAGAGGCAAATGGTGTCTAGAAACTTGCATTCAGTGCGGGGGTGACTTCCCCCACAACCTCTGCAGTAGAAATCTTGCCTCTTTCTTCCCAGGTCTTTCTTTTTCCGCTCCATTCTGAGTCTGTAAATTCCTTCCTCCACCTCACTGCAACCTGACTCAGAATCTAGTTCCTCACAATGATTTGTGGTGGACTTTTCCCCATCAGGATGGCTCGTGGCCCTGTTCATCTTCCTCATGGCTGCTGCTGAGGACTTGGTAGCTTCTGCTGAAGAGGCTTCTTCTATTGCTTCTTTCAGCGTGATCTTAGGTTTCATTAATAACTTGCTCTGTAACACCTTGTCTTTAAGGCCCAGTACAAAACGATCGCGCATGGCCTCCTCTAAACTGTTGAATTCGCATGCACCCCCAATATCTCTTAAACTTGCCATGAAGTCGTTTACGCTTTCGTTTTCCCCCTGATCACGACGGTAAAACTCGTGTCTCTTAATGAGGCACGATACTTGTGGCGCGTAATGGGCTCTTAACAGTCTTTCCGGATCAGGCCAAGCCATTACCTTCACGTCTGCTGCTCCTGCGAGTGCCTTCGCCATCTTGAAAACTGCCGGACCGCAGTACGTAAGAAAGACCGCTCTTTTCCGCTGCTCAGAAATGGCGGCCAGATCGCTTCCTTCCAGGAACATCTGAAAGCGATCTGCATATGACTCCCAGTCTTCTGCCGTCAGATCGAATGGGGCTCAGCGCAGGGTCCGTGTGTTCCCAGCGAGAGGCAGACACGGAGTGCTTCAGCTCTTAATTTTATAGTGACTTCAACTCAGAACGGACCCAATTTGGCTTAGCTGAGGCAGCTTTATATAGCCGGCTGCCTCGGCTGACAGCCAATCAGAGTGCAGGGTTTTCCCGCACTTTTAACCAATGATTTCAAACACTTTACAAGAACAACCAATCAATTCAAACTCTGCATACATAACATAATCATGCTACCTTTCGGGGTTTTTTAAACTATTCTGGATCCCATGAGCATTATCCCTATCTTTATCATCACAGCCATCTTTGCTTGGCCACTCACATCTTGAGGCCTTCCTGCCATAGTCTTTGCTCTTCTGGATTCATTTTTTTAAATATCTAAAGGTTTACTATGTAATTGTTGTCCTTTACCACTGTAACTATATTTAGATATCTGTAATTAAAGTAATTGACTTCTTCCTCATATTATTTCTGCTTTCAATTCATCCTGATGTCTGGTAAATAGATGCTTTTGTGTGCTCAACCATGTCAGTACTTTCATAAATAAGCAAACTCCCATGACAGTCTTTTTTTTTGAGAATTCTCATGTTACAATCTTAACAATCCAAACATATTTTATCAGCCTCAAAATATTACTTTCTCTTTCTGAGATGCATAACACATCAAAAACACGGGTGACTTCACTGGAAAAGGTTTGTCTAATTTAAGAAGCATATTATTAAACTGAAACAAGAGCATGAAAAAATGATAATGAAAGGTCTAAAAAATTAATAGCTGTGGAAAGGTCGAAAGAATTGCATAACGTTAGCCAAGAAAAAAGACCAAAAAAAATAGCAGTTATCTTCAGAGTTTTGAAGGATTTTCACATCAAAGATGGAGCAATTTTGGATATTCAGATCAGAAAAATGGGATTTGAACTAATAGGTATACATGATTAAAAAGTAAATTTTATTTAAACTATAACCTGTTTGCCAATAAAAGAGATTGCCTCAAGTAGTGGACATTATATCAGGGATAATGCAGCTGTTGGTTTTCTGTTTCATTGAGAAAATGGACTTGATGGTTTTGAGGTCACAATCTAGAACTCTTATCATTTCTGCTTAATTGCAGAAGTTGGTGATAGTTTTCTAATTCAAATTTCCATATTAGAAAATAGAAACTTAATGCAAGCTTATACTATGCAAGCTTGTAGATTATTTTTTTACTTTTCAGTATTAGGGGCAATCAGTGATCAAGTATGTGTATGCTTAAGTAGAAGGCATACAGGTGAAACTTGAAAAATTAGAATATTGTGCAAAAGTTCATTTATTTCAGTAATGCAACTTAAAAGGTGAAACTAATATATGAGATAGACTCATTACATGCAAAGCAAGATAGTTCAAGCCATGATGTGTCATAATTGTGATGACTATGACTTACAGCTCATGAAAACCCCAAATCCACAATCTCAGAAAATTAGAATATTGTGAAAAGGTGCAATATTCTAGGCTCAAAGTGTCCCACTCTAATCAGCTAATTAAGCCGTAACACCTGCAAAGGGTTCCTGAGCCTTTAAATGGTCTCTCAGTCTGGTTCAGTAGGAATCACAATCATGGGAAAGACTGCTGACCTGACAGTTGTGCAGAAAACCTTCATTGACACCCTTCATAAGGAGGGAAAGCCTCAAAAGGTAATTGCAAAAGAAGTTGGATGTTCCCAAAGTGCTGTATCAAAGCACATTAATAGAAAGTTATGTGGAAGGGAAAAGTGTGGAAGAAAAAGGTGCACAAGCAGCAGGGATGACTGCAGCCTAGAGAGGATTGTCAGGAAAAGGCCATTCAAAAGTGTTGGGGACTTTCACAAGGAGTGGACTGAGGCTGGAGTCAGTTCATCAAGAGCCACCACACAGAGACGGATCCTGGACATGGGCTTCAAATGTTGTATTCCTCTTGGCAAGCAACTCCTGAAGCGTCTTAGCTGGGCTAAAGAAAAATAGACCTGGTCTGTTGCTCAGTGGTCCAAAGTCCTCTTTTCTGATGAGAGCAGCTTTTGCATCTCATTTGGAAACTAAGGACACAGAGTATGGAGGAAGAATGGAGAGGCACACACTGCAAGATGCTTGAAGTCCAGTGTGAAGTTTCCACAGTCTGTTGATTTGGGGAGCCATGTCATCTGCTGGTGTTGGTCCACTGTGCTTCATTAAGTCCAGGGTCAACGTAGCCGTCTACCAGGAGATTTTGGAGCACTTCATGCTTCCTTCCACAGACGAGCTTTATGGATGCTGACTTCATTTTCCAGCAGGACTTGGCACCTGCCCACACTGCCAAAAGCACCAAAACTTGGTTCAATGACCATGGGATTACTGTGCTCGATTGGCCAGCAAACTTGCCTGACCTGAACCCCATAGAGAATCTATGGGGCATTGCCAAAAGAAAGATGAGAGACATGAGACCGAACAATGCAGAAGAGCTGAAGGCCGCTATTGAAGCATCCTGGTCTTCCATAACACCTCAGCAGTGCCACAGGCTGATAGCTTCCATGCCACGCCGCATTGAGGCAGTAATTGCTGCAAAAGGGGCCCAAACCAAGTACTGAGTACATATGCATGCTTATACTTTTCAGAGGTCTGATATTGGTCTATGTACAATCCTTGTTTTATTGATTGCATGTAATATTCTAATTTTCTTAGTTTCACCTTTTAAGTTGCATTACTGAAATAAATGAACTTTTGCATGATACTCTTAATTTTTTGAGTTTCACCTATATATAACAGTAAACTTTCCCTCCATAATATTTTCCTCCTGTGCTAACTATCTTTCCTTAGTGCCATCTTGTGTAGTTGGAGTTTACATTTATTTTTGGTGAATCCAGCCTAAACAAAGGCACATCAAAAATTACACTCCAAATTACATATACATTTGCAATGCTTTGCCACTAATATTTCATGACACATATTTCTAGTCACTCTGAAGAAATTTTAATAGTCATAGGTTGCCTTCACCTACCCTAAAATTTGCAATCACATTAAAGCTGAGAAATTAGTTTTTGAAGTTCAGAATGGAGATTTTAGGGTAGATTATGAGTTAATGCTAGCTTTAAAGAAATCTAGTCAATGTGGTTGTCAATTCTAACAGAAGGGTTACATATGAACTGTTTTACAGTACTATCAGTTGTTACAACCAACTGAACCTCTTGTGTACAATTTTGGCTAACTTAATTGGTTTTAGAACCCTGTTATATTAAATTGTATATTTTAAAAATTAAGTTTTAAAACCTTTTATTGTCTATCCATTTAATACTTTTTCCGATGGTAATTTCCTATGTTTTCATTTGAGCCACCACAATATACAGAAATGTACAGCAAATACTTTTCTGAGAAGAGAGACATCTTTTGCCGAGAACATTTTTGAGTTCAGCATAGGAAGCCAAAACTGAGAATCATTAGGCTTTCATTTTTTCCTGGCTATTCTTCATCTAATAGGAATATCACCACTTTGTAAAACATCCATAATTTCTTTAGTGCAAAAATTAAAAATGCTGGACAGACCCAGTCTCTGAATCCGGAACCATCTTGATCTTTCCTTGATTGCACCTTCTCAAATATAACAAAAGAATAGCCATGGCAGTGCATTTTGTCAATGATAGAATGCATGATGTGGTCATTCAGTCAACATCTTCTACTTTCTCCAGTTGACATTCAGTTGTTCAGATGAATGTAAACATAATTCTTAAAATAATTGCTGTTTCCTTTCAATTCATTATATAAAGGCAATCATAAAGCTGAACAGCAAATTAGATCAGATGTTTTAGACTTGACTTTGTGTAATGCTGATTAGTCTGTGAACATGTAACTAGGTAGCTCTTCTTTCACAAAGAAAGAATTTATCTTTATGGGTATCCTGGAAACTAAAGAGAAATCACAAAAGTACCAATTTAGTAATCTTTATTTAAAAGTTTTAATTGGTTACGGTTTTTAACCTTTTCAATAAATGGCTATCGCCAACAGCTGAAAATCAGGCTACAATACTAGAAGTGAAGTTAAGAAGCATGATGTCAACAAATATTTAAAAAAATCCTAGACTTAGGCTACCAAGCCTGGGTTGCATAATTAAGTTTATCACAAGATATCAAGAAGTTGTGTATCCTATATCCCCTTGCTATCATCTATAGTTTGTCTTAGGTTTGGCAATCCAGGTTTCATAGCCCTATCTAGACAAAAGAAAATGAAATTGTACACATACTGGTATTAATATTTATTTGTTTTGTTTATTTTTTGCCTCTTTCATTAAATAATCTTAATTTTAAATTTTGCCATAAAGTATACTTATTCACTGTGTGAAGTTAGTTTGCTTAAACATGGTTTGCTATGTAAACAATAAATGGCTAGGTTCACACAACAAATTAAGCTATAAACTATGGTTTACGAAGTATAATAGCTCTCATTTTCTCTTGCTGTCTCATACTTATTTACTGGTACCTTTAAAAGGACCCCCCCCAAGTGATCAATATGCAGTGGGTAAGCCTTTGGTGGCTGGAGTCTACATGTTATAGAAGGCTGAGAGGGAAGGGGGATTTCTGTGCTGTAATGAAATGGAGAGTGGCTTCTCTTTGTCTCTTGGTCTTGAGAGGATAGTGCATTGCTGTTTAAATAATTTAAGTATCATTGTGGGGCTTACATTATAACTACTCTACTTGTTTATCTCAATATCATACCACTGATTTTCAACTATTATGACAGGGGTTCATAACCTCTGGGCTGCAGCCCAACTATTGGACTGTGGCCTGTTCGGAACCAGGGCCCGTGAGTAGAGGGTAGGAATATACTTGCACGGCCTGGTTCTTCTCTCCCACCCACCAGGCCACCAAGCGCAAAGGTTGGGGACCACTGTATTATGACACACCACAATCTAGTAGCACAAATAATGAGAATGCAAGAGGTATGCAACTCTGAGGATGTGGACTGCCTTTCCCTACTCTTAGAATGGAATGGAATGGAATGGAATGGGATAGGATAGGATAGGATAGGATAGAATTGAATTCTTTATTGGCCAATTGTGATTGGACACACAAGAAATTTGTCTTTGTGCAAATGCTCTCAGTGTACATAAAAGAAAAGATACATTCATCAAGAATCAAGAATAATAAGGTATTAATAAAAGTCATAGGGTACAATAACACATGTCTTATAGCATCCATTGATAACTGATTTTGAAATACATGTCAAAAGATGTCCAGCATTTTTTTTCAGGTTATTTTATTTATTTATTAAATTTCTATTCTTCCTATCATCCTCACAAGGTGACTCTGGGCAGTTTACAAATCATAGAACAAGAATAATATAGAACAAGAATAATGAAAATATCAAAATATTAAAAACTACACACATTAACTCATTGTGAAAACTGTACTAAAACCAAAACTAAGTGAGCTAAGAGATGGACGAGATGGGGATGAGGTCTTCTTACCCCCATTTGATTGAATTGTGCACCCCCTACTTAAAACAAAACATCACTCATGACTTGTTATTGACTCATTTATTGTACTATTTTATGATTATTTTTTATGATCCTATAAAGAAATTATATTGCAGTATCAAATATTTGATAATACTTCAAACCAATGACATCCCAATGTCTCAATCACTAACAAGACAGTAGATTTTTTTTCTTCAGAATTGACTGACTTCAGACAGAACACGTATTTCATTTATAAAAGGGCAGAGCGGGAGGTCTTATGGAATATGATGCACAGTTCATACCTATTGTTCAGGAGGCACAGAGTAAGTATAAAAACAGCTCTGAAGAATCATTCTGCAGTGTAGAGCAAGTTCACTGGAGTTCCAGTAGCATCAAGATTCCAGCAGGTCAGTCTGAATATATTTCAGTAGGAAGACATATAATAGTGAGTATTGAGTATAAATCCTTTACAAAATTAATCAGTAAGTGATTAGTATTCTTTAAAAATTGAACTATTATGTTGTATTGTTTATCAAGTCTTTTGGGGGGGGGAATCATTGCATTTGCTTTATGGTTTTCGAAGTATATGGTTTTATAGGCATTTGTTCTTGGTTTTCTTCTATGATATGATCCTTCCCTAACTTGACAATGCTGGCTGGCAATGGGTGCTGAATTTGAAAAAAAATCTGAACAGTATTTACATGAGGAAGTCTGTAACCAAATATATACATTGGTTAAATGAAAAGAATAATAGAATGTATTTAACAACTGGGTTTTTTTTGCATTAAATACAAATAACATGTAAATCAAATGTGATGGTTTTGCAATATTGAACAGATACTGTAATTCTTATGGTACTAGCATTACTTGATTGATATACATTAAAGAAATATGAAAGATCAGTTATCTTTACCTCTTTTTGATTGAGATATATTTATTCTTATTAGCAGTTATTTAATGATGGCATGTTATAAATGTACTTCAAAGATTATAATTTTATCTCATTGAAAAGTTTACAGGACTGAAAAAAGATTTCCTTGTCAGAAAAATATCTACAAATGGCAAAAATTATATCAATCTTTTTTCTTGCTTGCTTTGCAACATGTCAAGAAACAGAAAAGTAAGAATTTCATATAGAATTATGTATTTTTTCTTGTTTTGTCTCTTGCATGTGAAATTAACTGTTAAAATGTAATGATAAGGTTATTTTACTAGCTAAAATTGTAGAAAAAAATTGGAACAGGAATTTAATGTTATCTTTTTCAAAATTATTTTTCATTTAAAAATTGGGGACATTTTCTTTTTAAGGCAAAGTTATCCTGTAGCCAGAAAATAGCAAAACTAAATGTAAGAATCTTCCAGTATTTTGTTAATTCAAAAGAGGATTTGGAGAGCATCAAAGTGAATCATAGGTACTGATGCTGAACAATTTGACTCAGACTGAAAGCTTACATTTAACCCTTTGAATTCAGAACCAACTAGACTTGACGCATAAAGAGGCTGGGATTTCTAATTCTTCCATCCATTTTTTATCAGCTTAGCCCAGCTCACTTCAAAGGGTTGCAGTTGTGGGGAAGATAGCAGGAGGGAACATTGAATTATATAGAAGCAAGGCAGGGTATCAACCTGAATTAAATGATCAACAACAATGTACAGTATTTCCATTTGAAATTCTTGGAATACCATTAAATTCTTGAGCAAGGAGTTAGATGTAATATGACAACAGAATGCAATGCTGTGTTTTTCTGTGTTCAGAGTCTTCATCTTTCTTTGTTAAGAAGCCTGTAGCAGAAAGTGAGAGAGACTGGACATGCTTTATTCTTCCATTCTAAATATGCTTCTGCTTCTCAAGGTACTGATTTGTCATATTTCAGTAAAAGAGCTGTGACAGAACACCAGCTGCTGAACGACAGAGGAAGAACCCTTCAAGGTTTAAAGCGACTCATGTGGCTCCATAATGCCATGGGGGGAGTGCATACAGCTAGTGGCCGAGACCTCTCCCAAGCACATGTCCTGCTGACCTCAAAGGAGCAAGATCTCTCAGATCTCTATGACACCATGTCTAGAGAGGAAATGCCTGATATGATGGAGCCTCTATTGCTGGAACTCCTGGGGAGGGACACACCTTTTTCCAAAATACCAAAAGCAAATGTGCTGCACTACCTTAAGAATGGAAAAGGCCACCAGCTCCTGCAAGATCTTTCTGAATTATTTCAAATGGGAGGCCAAGATGGCAAAAGAAATCTTAGTGCTCAGATGTAGATTTCTAACCCCAGCTGCTGTCTCTTTGTCTGTGTCTGTTGCATCACCTGAATTATGTACTGTCCGAGTTAGGACAGAAATACAGTTATGCTATAATTAGACATGCATGTTTCTGCCATTTATTACTTCTTCTCAGTTTTTACAGACAGTAGCGACCAGAATACTTCACATTTCTAATTTAAGACAATGGGCCTATTATGACAGTTTGCTTCTACTAGTTGCACTCAAGAAAAAGTGAACAGATTTTAAATAAAATGACTGGATGAATCAATTGAATCATAAATAATTGGAACTACTTCCATATAAAGAAATCATTCAGGTATATCTGGGGAAGAATTACTTTGAATTAATTGGCTGTAATTTTCCAAATTGTTAAAAGTGAAAAAAAAATTATATCCAAGAGTTCTTGAGTCTTTAAAGACTAGTTCTATGAAAAAAGGCATGATTGTACATGTTCCAATGATAGGAAATACTGAGTGGAATGTGAAATGACAGGAGAAACAGAATGTGTTATTTTCAGGCACCATTTGAATAAAAATGCAAGATAATGTTCAGCTTTCTGGGCCATCACTCAAATAGGAATTTAGGCTTGTTTTTTTTTTTCATCTAAGACAAGAGTAACTTATACTTAATGGAAGAACTAATCAATTGGGCTTGATTATCAGTCAAGAATAATGCTTTGCTAATGTTAATGCTGTACATGCTGCATAACTGTCATAACATTTATAACACAAGTAACCTAATTCTGATGAATGTATTGGACATATATGTGACCAAACTGCTTGCTAGGTGCAGGTGCATATTAATGTCCATTGTGCAAGGCAACATTTTTCAGGAGTCTAGCTGAATGCCTATTAGATGGGGTTAAGCATAACTCTGTTTCTTACTTTTGGGACATTGCATATATTTTTGGTATGTTTCAAAGAATCTCTTGACATACATCACAATTAAACATCTGTGTTTCTTTTTGCTAATAATAAAGATGGTGGTTTCTCAGTTTCTAGCTTATTTCGAAATAGACTAATAATGTGCTCCATAATACACATCAGGATTTCACATAAACAGAGAAAAATTAAGTCGTGGCATTTTATTTTGAGACAAGAAAACATACAAGACCACTTCCATACATTCTGAAGGAGTAATAAAAGGCACAAGCACATAAGCTAATAGGTCTGAATAATGCACACTGTACAATTGCTAATATATATATATCAAGCAAAAATGTATTATTGGTATAGTTCAGTTTTTATGGACAATAAAAATAACATAAAATGTACCTTTAGTGTCACAAGAGTGTGCAAGCATTTGACTTCTTCAGTTTAAAAAAAATTAAGAGATGATACAAAAACAGTGACGTGGAAAATGAAGTCTAGATGTAATTGCTGTGATAGTTCATACTCAGTTAGCTAGTTGAAGGTGTTAAGAGTTATCAGGTGATACTATTCTGGAATTTTTTTAAAAAATCAGATGTTAACCTGTCATTTTATGGCTTTTCAACTTTTGCTTAAGATTTAGTGTAATATATGGTGTGTGTGTAACCCTTCATTTCCAGAAATAAAAAGGCCAGTTGTACTGTTCAGATGCACATTTTTGCAAGATTTTGCTTGGTGCCTAATAATGGATCCTCCCCTCTATGAAGTTTGAATTTATTTTGCTTCATTAACCAAGAGATCTACCTATTATTAAGCAACCAAAAATATAAATACTCTGTTACTATAAATGTAATAGACAAACTCTATTTAAATCACATTTTTGTCATAAGAAAATGTCAATAAAGATTCCAAGTGGTATTGTGAAATACGTAAATTTACTTGCTCTTTATGTTATCATAGACATTATTCTTCTGTAAATATGTAAATTGAAAAAATAAAGCAAAATTTAAAAATGTTAATGTAGAATTCCAGATTCCTATCAAAATGCTCTAGAAAGAAAATGTCTCTTGACAAAAAGGATGAGAGGATGGCTACCCCAGCAGCATGTGTGTTTTTTCTTATAGTTATTGTAAGAATATTGAACTTCAGGTAGATTTATCCGAAGAATTTTTCACTTAAGTGTCACATTCAATTTAGGATGCCAGCAACTTTGTGGTACTACAAAGAAACAGAATTAACAAGCATACTCTTAACAGACAAGCTAGTAGTAAAACTTTTAAAAACTTTTTCAAAAAATTGCATTACAATTGCATCCTATTTTTTAAGTCTAGTTTAATAGTTACCTGATTAATTAATAATGTAGCTATACCTTGTTTAAAAATGATCCAGAAGAAGTGCTTTGGATTTCATGCCAGCACAAGTGCAGCATCTCATTACTATTAAGGAAGCCCAACATCTGTGTGAGCTAGAAAAAAAATGCATCATAGATTTTACTGCATTGTGTAAAGTCCAAAATACTTAATAATTTCTGAACTGCACACAACCTAATAATAAATCAGTTTATTATTTATAAATGTTTGCTCTGATTGAAGAGTTATTTTGATACAGCCAACATGTGATACATCATTATGTCTTACATATTATTTATAGTTGGGTTATATAGAGAAGTTACACTAATATGACCTAACAGCTTCATAACCTGCGGCCAGAATTTCTTTTCTTGACTGATGAGATCCTTGGACAAGATCGAATCATTTACAGATTGGAGAAGTCTGCTGTTGTTCATTGAGTCATTTCCTTAAATGTCTATCTTGGAAAGAAAATTACATGAAGAAATTGTAATTCTCTGTTCTTCCAAGGATGTCAATCTGTGTTTTAATTTAATGTGATATTTTTAAATTCTAAGATAATAGTAATATTCATACATTGCAAAACAACAACAACTGAATGCTGTAGCAAGTTTAAAACTATAGCTGTTCTTTTTGGGGCATAATTTTTCCTCAGGATTCACTGCATATGACATCCACCAATCACTCTTACTAATGTGTGGTAGTGCTAGGGGGTAATTGGAGTTTTGACAGTTTGTGATAGAGCCACCTGTCAGAATTTAATCCACAGGATGGGTGGAAGTTTCCCACTCCTGCTTTATTGGATTTAATCCTGTTGACCAGAAACTACAGATAATTTATTTGTTAGGTAGATACTGTGTCAGTGATGCATAGAATTTGATTTGCCTATTAATTTGTACAGATAAAAATGCCCCAACTGACAGGTTGTACAAGCCAAGTGCATTGGGTCTTAACCCATAGATTGGATGCTGAGGCTTCTCAATAAAAAATAATAGGATCTTCCCTTCTGCTTTTCTAAGTCCTTTTTCCATGCAGGATATAATCTACAGATTCATTCATTAATACAAGTTATTCCTTGCTGAAAACTGACAAAAGCTGATATAAGAAAGTGCACTATGCCCTGTAACAGGGGTGTGAAACTCATGGCTCACAGGCTGGATGTGATATGCGCTGGCCAGGCCCACCCAATTTAGCAAAGGGGGGAAAAGTTGCAATACGTCATGCGATGTGTTGTCATGAGTTTGACACCCCTGTACTATAACATGCCATATTACAGTCACCATATTATAGTGGTACCACCCCTTCCTAAGCAGGTAGTTCTATTTGGGGAAGATTGGTTTAGTATCAGAATAGTTGGGATATCACAGCGCTTATATCTCTCAAAGTTTTCCATTTTCATGAAGCTAGGGAGAAAGGTTATCTAACAGTTTGCGATATCATCAGTATGTTGAGGATAATGTGGTATATATCTTCATCCTGGCCCTGTGCTGAGATGTCTGGAAATCTTGATCACATACCTATGAAAGTCCAGATGACAGCAAGTATGTAGGTATATTATTTTACATGGTGCTGTTCTATTTTGTTTTGTTTTACCTGAAGGAAGTTCTGCACTGCTCAACTTGTTCTTGAGGACTAGAACAAACTGTTATGGATCAGGGCCGACAACAATACATAGTATTAGTATGCTTCGTGGCTCACTGATTGCTACAAAGGAACTTTCCCTTCACCAACCAGATGAAAGCAGACTATAATGTGAACTTTGCTGTACCTGTTGAGGCAGTGACCGGGTCTCTAGCACAACCGTACCGGAGATGATTCCTCGGGGTTAAGGCCATGGCAAGAATTTTGTGCAATCCATGAGACACTAATTTTAATGTACCTTCCTTCCTCTAGTGGCTATTCCTCAACTCCTAGGGATACTGTGCTCATTGGAGGCTGGCCTGTTTTTGCAGGACTACTTTTGGGAAGCAAATCCCTGCTGGACCCCAGGCACTCTCTGCACTTGAGGGGGGTGGTGAGAGATTGAAGTGCATACCAGCTGCAATGAATTGATTATGGAAGGCTTTTGATAAGATTCATTGACAATGGGCATGCAACATGACTTCCTGGGAACACTGATACCTCTGCAAATTGCTTCCTGGTCAGGCTGTCTGGGATCCTGTCCATGGATGGCAAGATAAGACACATAATTATCTAAGGAGGCTATTCATAAAATGCCTGTTTGCCATGCAAGCAGGTGCCTGTCTGGGTTACAATCCATTTCGCAGTACACCAAGCACTTTTAAGCTTAGGGGCACTATCAACACAACTCACCCATGCATTACAATCCTAGTATGACAGATCCAAAGGTCTACACCATGTATTCTGCTGAACTGTTCTCCTTTCACCATTAGGTTATACTTAGTCTGGCTGTCCATGTTGAGCCTTTTTCATAGGTGATTCATCATTTGTCTATGAACGATAAACTTCATGCATACCAAACTTGCTGAATGAAGAAGCTACTCAGTAATACAATAACCTAAACATTAGAATTCTAACTAACATTGTATTAGAAGAATGGAACTTCAACATTAGCAGGTTCCCCTGCTCACCATTTCCAACATTCACTTCTTCCTTTGACAGTTGTGCTTATGCACTCACCACTTCATACAGTACTGTGACTGGCTGTTTCCCAACATTTCCTTCAAGCTGCTACCTAGGTCTCACAGCAGGGGAAAGAAAAGTATTGCAGTAATTGCTATACACTAACCTCGTTTGGCTAAACCATTTGATGGTGTTTATGAAGCACATTAGTCAGAGAACAGCTGGGGAACATATTGGAATATATGTTGTTAGTTGTTATTAGTTGCAAAGTCTTGTCTGACCCATGACTACCCCATGGGCAATGTTCCACCAGGCCTTTCTGCCACAGGCCTCTACCGTCTTCTGAAGTCCATTTAAGTTCACGCCGACTGCTTTAGTGACTCCCTCCAGCCACCTCATTGTTGTCCCCTTCTTCTATTGCCCTCAATCTTTCCCAGCATTAGGCTCTTCTCCAGTGAGTCCTTCCTTCTCATTAGGTGGCCAAAGTATTTGAATTTCATCTTCAGGATCTGGCCTTCTAAAGAGCAGTCAGAGTTGATCTCCTCTAGGACTGACCGGTTTGATCGCCTTACAGTCCAAGGGACTTGCAGGAGTCTTCTCCAGCGCCATAGTTCAAAGGCCTCAATTCTTTGGCGCTCAGCCCTTCTTATGGTCCAACTTTCACAGCTATACATTGCAACTGGGAAAACCATAGCCTTGACTATACCCACTTTTGTTGGCAGGGTGGTGTCTCTGCTTTTTTTTTGTCTAGATTTGCCATAGCTTTCCTCCCCAGGAGCAAGTGTCTTTTAATTTCTTGGCTGCAGTCCCAAACTTGGAGCCCAGAAAAATAAAATCTGTCACTACTCCATTTCTTCCCCATCTATTTACCAAGAATTGAGAGGGCCAGATGCCATGATCTTAGTTTCCTCAATGTTGAGTTTCAAGCCAACTTTTGCACTCTCCTTCTTCATCCGCATCAAGAGGCTTAGTTCCTCTTTGCTTTCTGCCATTAGAGTGGTATCATCTGCATATCTGAGGTTGTTGGTATTTCTCCCGGCAATCTTAATTCCAACTTTTGATTTATCTAGCCCTGCCTTTCTCATGATGTGCTCTGCATATAAATTAAATAGGCAGGGCAACAGTATACAATCTTGCTGGACTCCTTTCCCAATTTTGAACCAATCAGTGGTTCCAGTTCTCACTGTTGCTTCTTGACCCACATATAGGTATCTCAAAAGAGAAATAAGATGGTCCGGTACTCCCATCTCTTTAAGAATTTGCCAGTTTGTTGTGATCCACACAATCAAAGACTTAGCATAGTCAATGAAGCAGAAGTAGATGCTTTTCTGGAACTCCCTAGCTTTCTCCATGATCCAGTATATGTTGGCAATTTGAACTCTAGTTCTTCTGCCTCTTCAAAATCCTGCCTGTACTTCTGGTAGTTCTCGATCCACATACTGCTGGAGCCTAGCTTGTAGGATTTTAAGCATAACTTTACTAGCATGTGAAATGAGTGCAATGGTGTGATAGTTTGAACATTCTTTGGCATTGCCTTTCTTTGGAATTGGAATGTAAACTGACCTTTTCCAATCCTGTGGCCACTGTTGAGTTCAAATTTGCTGGCAAATTGAGTGTAGCACTTTTACTGCATCGTCTTTTAAGATTTTGAATAGCTCAGCTGGAATACTATCACCTCCACTAGCTTTGTTGTTGCTCAGATTTCCTAAGGCCCATTTCACTTCACATTCTAGAATGTCTGGCTTGAGGTCAGTGACCACCCCATTGTGGTTATCAGGGATGTTAATCTCGTTCTTGTGTAGTTCTTCTGTATAATTTTTGCCACCTCTTCTTAATCTCTTCTGCCTCTGTTAGGTCCCTGCCATTTTGGTCCTTTATCATGCCCATCTTTGCATGTATCAGAATATATAAAAACTGGCAAAACTCAAGTTGCATTTCTGGTCTTTCAACCATCTGCAAAATTATGTTTGAGGAAGAGAGCTGTAAACTGTCCCAAATACTTTGTAATGCTGTCTTCCCACACACGCCAGTGGTTGAAAGCAGCCCAATAGATGGTTTCCTGTGAAAAACAGGTGTCCTCTCAGTCCAACAGTAAAAACCACAATGGCTCTGCAGGCAATCTGCTCAGCAACCAGATAAGATGCAAGCTTGTAGTAACTAAGAGCAGCTGACTAGAGATCCCATCCAATAGAGAATAAGGAAGATGACGTTAGTGAAGATAAACAGGCCCTTTGCCTAGGCAACAGAGCTTGCATATATCCCTCAAGGCCATCTTCCTTACCCTCTACATACCTCCTGGCCACATTAACATGAAAGCCTTTGAAGTGGCACATATCATGCAGTTAACAGTACTTATCCCAGTTGAACTTGCCACTTCAGCTTCAGTTCAAAACTTAGGAAGCTGGTTGGCCTTGGCTGGGATGAAAGGAAGACTGTCATGCAGAATTAGGGAGATGCCTGGATACAAACACAAGTCTTTGTATTTCCCTCAAGTTTCACCTTTTTACTTTAGTATTTTTCACCAGATGCATATCAAGGGAAATCTTTTGATGAAGCTTTCTTTGAAATTGCTCAGCTTTCTTTTACCATGCTTTATCCATGCTTTTCCACCATTTCAGCCTTCTGCTTTCTTTTCACAAAATAAACTGGGGTGGGGGAGGGTAGAGGGGATGTCTTGAGAGTGAGTCAAAAAAGTCAAAATAGCAGCCAACCGTGAAATTGAAGTCCTGCTCCTTTCTTATCTGCACTACTCTTTCTGGACATTCCAGAACTTTTTAGAACAAAAAAACCCTATGATGAATCAATTATCTCTTAAGAATGAAAACGTGATGTTTTTGGATTTTAGATGTCCATTTGGAAGTATCCTGGGGGGGGGGAGAGTTGTATTACTTGTTCTGACTTACAGGTTAAATGCTGCTAACTGTAAGGTGCAGCAAGATTCTACTCCTTGGAGATTCCTTCTGATAAAAGACACACAGAACTGCTAATTTCCAGAACTACTGCTCTGGGAATTAAGACAATATCTTGTTGTCTGGTTTCCAGATAAAACTTTCATTTCATTCCTATATCTGTTTTCATATATTGTATTCAGCTCAGTGTCCGGAAATGGAGTGGCCTATAAACTGTAGCAATGAATAAGTACCTAATTGCTTTCCCGTTCCGTGCCCTGCATTCAGTTTCATTAACTTGGTCGAGCTTTACGGTACTTTTGAATTGATAGTAGAGGCTAGAGCCGCCTCCTTAAAATTAGCGTCACACAGTTTCGAATAACTGTACCCAGGAACAGGCAGATGTCCAAAACTTTTCAGCATCGCTATCCTACGGTATGTAAAGATGGGAATCGCACTCTTAACCTACCAGTTAACATCACCATTGAGTCCAATTGCTAATGCTGCAACCTGGAAATACATTCAGATTTACTCGAGAGCAAGTACTGCGCTGGAATATATTTCCGTATAAACACGCCTGGTGGTAAAACGCAGAATTCGCGTTGCACAAGAAAAGGAAACCATCAAATTCTTCACACACTCAAAAGCGGATTTAACCATACAACTTCGCAATAGCCGGAGAGACAATTGGCGCACGCGCGCCTCTGCACTCGTCTAAACAAATTGAACGACCCCGCCTCCGCGAAGACCCCGGCCAGCCAGCCAGCCAGCCGCGCCTCCCAAAGAGGGCGGAACTGGAGAGCTTTTGCGCATGCGGGTGAGGCCAGGCTTTTTGAGCTGGCGCTTGTCCCGTCGCAGGCTCCGGCTTTCTTCAGAGGGGGAGGCGGGGTTAGGCCTCCGGAGCGGCTTTCTCTCTCCCTCTCGTGTCCGGGGTCTGAGCGGGATTTCATCGGCAAGGCTTCTTCTTTCGATTCCCGGGCTGCCCCGTTTGGAAGAGGGCGCTGGTAAGTTACTCTCCTCCCCGCGCCTCCTTGTCCTTCCTCTGTCTTCAGGGGCCACCTTTCTACTTCCCTGAAAAAAAGTTATGCCCGGCGGGCGAAGACCTCTCCTCCGGTGCCCGTCGTGCTGGGCTCGGCTCGTCCCCCTTCTGGTGGCCGTGGCCGTATTCGGCAGAAGAAGGGGGCTCTGCTTCCTCGCCCCTTTTTCTAGACTGCCTCTGCGGATCTTCAGCGGGTCGCTCACCTGGCGTCTTCCTCCCTCTGCTTTCTTTGTCCGCACCTGCGGTCTTTTGTTTCCTTTCCGTGCAACTTTTGTTTTTTAAGGAGGAAAGCGTACCCGGCTCTCTTTATTTATTCCCAAGTATGGTTGGCACGCGCAAGACTTTGATTTGGGGAGATTTAATGACCAGGGATGATTTTTTTAGAATCTCTACGGTATACGAACAATGGCTGAGCAGCAGCAGCTGCAATTGTTCAGGAAACTTTTTCGGATGTCAAATCAAGGGGAAAAAAATATGTTAGTGATTTTTGAATATCCCTTCAAAGACTCTTTGGGGTCGAACTAAGGAGAAATTTCAACTGCATTCTACGCAACTGCATGTCATTTCTTGTAAAGAGTACTGAAGGTGGTTCCAGATTGGCGGCATGAAAATAGGCACATTATTAATACTGCTTTTTAAACGTCTTAAGTACTGGCAGCTTTGCAACCAATTCTGCCTTTGCTACCTTTAACTTCCAGTAATTTGAGTAATCTTTTTACCCGTTGTTTTAAAGAAAGAATGAGGGAGCTAAACATTATTCAGTGACATAAATACTGCATGTTTTTCTGTCTTGTTTATAACTCGGTAAAAAAAAGGAAGTCCAGTGTGTGAAATTATTTTGTAACAATATGGTCTTCTAATGTGCTTCCAGTTGGGATTACTACTTGTTATTGTATTGCATTTCTGTGTGTTCAGTATGAATGCTTCCTTCAATTAAGCATAATGTAAAGAACCTAGCCTCAAAATCTGTTTATTTTTCTTCCCCTCTCCTGAAGTAATTATGGCAATGACGGGTCCAGCACCTTGTTCATCTATGAGTAACCATACTAAGGAGCGAGTTACAATGACAAAAGTGACATTAGAAAACTTCTACAGTAATCTGATTGCCCAGCATGAAGAAAGAGAAATGAGGTAAAATATTGTTATATGAATATGGGATGCTTTCTTAATTTCAAGATTAAAAACTTGAATGTCTCAAGTGCACTGATCTTTAATTATGCTGAACAGTTTTTGTAATGTGTCTTTAAAATGCCCAACAGTAAATATTTATTGACTACCCACTGGTGTCTGCTTTATGAAAATGAGTGGAAAGTTTTTCCTGAATTAAAAGCTGTTTTTCTTCCCCTAGCTTAATGTTTTCTTTCTTTTGATTTCAGGGTGTCCAGTATAAACATAACTTGTGTTGCGAAATATGGTTGGCTTGATTGAGCATTATAATCAAAACCAGCCTTTCTAAGTACTTTTTTTGTCTTCCTTGCAAATCTCACCCTTTAAATCATATATTTTTATTTAAAAAACTTCTTTCTGCTCTGAGTAGTCAGGAAAGTCCTTAGAAGCTTTCTGTATTTCTTTAGATAGCTGTCAGAAAATACTTTTTTGTAAATACATTCCAGTACATACACATTTTATTTCATTTGCGGTATTTAATATATATCTCAAATTTCAGTTTAGAATTATTGCATAAAAACCATAAAACATTTTAAAAAGAGCACTAGGAACAGTAGAGAAGCACAATATTAAATATAATAGTTGGGAAAGTAAGTATAGACAATGAAAAACTCCTTGAGGTGTCAATATAACAGCAGCCCCCAATCTTTTGATCTCCAGGGACTGGTTCCATGGAAGGCATGTTTTTTCCCGTGGACTAGGGGTTGTGATCGTGTGCATGCATGCATGAGACTTGCCTGCATGGCCTGGTTTCTGGTGGACCACAGACCCATGCTGGTCCATGGCCTGGAGTGGGGGGTCCCCTGAAATATGATATTGGATGTGATGTTGGTCATCATATCCTTTACTCCAAAGATGGGGAGGAAGGCCCAAAAAGAATATTTCCTAATGAGGGGGAAATTCTTAAGGTGCATGTGTGGTGAGCTACTTAAATTAGCTCAATAAATTAATATAATTAAATTTTATTGGTGGAAGAATAATAGATTAAGTTTTCAGATTGTGAGGGAGTAGAAGAGAGTAATAATAATTAAGATGCAATGGATGAGCCTGTTGTTGGCTTATCTCATAAATGATAATTAAGCCCTGGTGAAAAGAAACCAGAAAACTATTTCAGATTATTCAGAGCAACTCAGATTTAATTAACCCTCTTAAACAGAGGCTGGGAATTTATAACTTGCATCAGATTATAGAATTCATTTGTAAGTTTGATTAACATAATCAAGTAACTTGGTAGAAACTTAAGATTCTATGTTTAAAAAACTTAAGATAGTATGCTGTTGATATAGGAGTTATAATAAAATGAGATGGCAGTAGGAATATCTGTGAAATCATTGAGTGCATAAAATTGTTCTAAACTCCAGGATTTTCAGATTGTTATTGAAACACTAGACAAAACACTAATTTTTACAACGTAATACAAACATTCCCACATTTTGCTCAACTCTTCTAGACTCTGTTCTTTAAATGACAACTCCTAAACTCTGTTTTTATTGTCATATACTCCATGTTTCTATGCCCCTTGTGACATAATGCAAGTTTCTTTCATGTTAAATAATTACATTTGCTATTTTTTTATATAGTAACTTTTGGAGGCAGAGCTCAGATTCACATTGGACTAATGTGAATGCTTTTGAAAGATAGATATTCATGAATACAGAATGTGCTCGATGCAACATACAAAGTGATTGAATACTCTAACTGGTTGCAGGTTATATTGCTTATTCCTATACACTTTCTAGATTGTTGCTCAGTATACTTAAAGACAATGAACACATTGCATTATAACTCCATATGTCATGTTGGCTAGACATTTGGGGAAATGAAATCCCACACAAAACAAATTTCAGCATCTTAAAACAACTATAACTTTCCAAATACTGCCTTAGCAACTGTATACCATGTGTATCAGTCAATGGAAATAAAACCATTTTAGTATGTAGTAATTAGACACTTGCACCTTTCCTCCCATTCAGCCTTCATCAGTAGCAAAGGAAGCACAAAATAATTATTTTGTCATATTCCTGATATACTTTCTGCATGATATGTTTTCCATTTCTTCAATTTTCTTGTGAGAAAATATTTAATTACTTCCACCCCACCTTGTTATCCTCAATTCTAAAAGAGGCTGGCAAACATTAGTTATAAAGACAATGAGTTAAAGATGTGTATTTGATGTTGAGGTAGTAAAGACTTTTTGATATAGGAAGTAGAGATGATCAGATTCTGTCAGCTCTGACAGACAAGAAGCACAAACCATGAATCGTAACACTATCTTCATTGTAAGGTGTTACAATGACAGAATCTTGCATGTCTGAAAGCAGTTTTCCACCTCCTTTACTTTTACTTTCCAGAAAACTAGAGAGAGCCTCTCTTGAGATACTTCTGTGGACCGAGATACCTTTTGTATGATAGTTATTTAGACTGCAGCTCTTCCTCTTGTCTCCCATTGTCATTCTAATACAACATTACAGGTTCTGGTATAGGTTCTGGCTACTTTCACTCAGTTCTCCACTTGGAGCTTAAAGTGATATAGTGGTTAAGGTGTTGGAGTGGAGATCTTATTCTATCTTATTCTAGTCCATATTCAGCTGAAGCTCAATGGATAACTCTGGGCTGGCCTCCTAAATTTCACCTATATGGTAGAGCTGTTGGGAAAAATAAATGGATAATTTATTGTGTACATTGACTTGAAATCTTGAAAGGAAGCTGGAATAGAGTTCTAATAAATATGTTCCCATTATAGAAACACTAAAGTTTTATAGCCGTGTCTTAAGCCACAAAAACCTTTCAGTTGTTTTCGTAATAACAACTGTGTGTACCTTCCTTCCTCCCCTCCCCACTCTGCTTCAGTTCAGAGGGTAGGTTGACTCTTTTAAAAAGCAAGTATAGCTGTAAATAATATAAACAACTTAGTTTAACTTGAAATTAAGTTACCTAGATTACCTGAAAAGTAGCATTCATCTTGTATTGCTAATAGTGAATGAAACCTTTACTTTAACAATATCTTCTATCTCCCTTCCTCTTTTTCTGTTTTGAAGCCAGTAATGAAGTAGCCATCAATCAAGCACTCTAATATTAGGTTTTTATTGACAAACTTTTGTACCTGGAATGCAATATTAAAAATTTAAGATGCTCTATTCACTCCATTAGTATATGAAAAGTGGATAAGCTATTTTGAATAGGAGACTAAAAGTAACAACCTAAATTGAAAAAGAGGATAGTGCATACCTAAATAATGGAAACATTTATAACTCAATAGATATGCTCACCTTTCAGTTCAGTTGTTATGGAATCAGTTTTATTTTTTTACATTATTCATCCAAATAAGTTTATTAATAAGATGAATAAACCAGGATAATAGATCTTTCATTTCCTTTTACTAATAATTTGACTTTTCAAGAGTCACCGAGTTGAGCTGTGTGACAATAAAAACAAAATAACTAAATGAAAAAATGAAAATAAAAACGATCTGTGCATATATGCAAGTTGTGAAGGTAGAAAGCCTGCAGTTTCTTTGGCAGTTTTCAGAAGTGATTTGTCATTGTCTTCTTCCTATGGATGAGAGAAAAATGATTTGCCCTAGGTACCTAGCTCCTGTTATGCCTAAGGCAGGACTAGAATGCCCAATCTCCTGGTTTCTAGCTGAGTGCCTTAACCATTTTACCAACTATCTCAAGTTATAAATATGTTGTTTTTTAAACATTTTTCTCCCATTAATCCAATCGGTTGGGTCTTCACAATTCTCAAATCAGTTTTAAAGCTGATTATCAGTCAGTCCAGTCCTAATGATAGATGCCAGAATAATATCCATCCCATTAATTCTGACTGTGATGCAGACAACAGTGGAGGCTGTGCTATTACACACTTTTTCCTTCCACAACCTATCTGCTCTCATGGGGCATACTACAGTACATAGTATACATCTGATGCAAAAGGTAAATGCTGAAGCCTTTGGAAACCTGTTTCCATGATGCTGTCATTTTTTTCCCCTTAGATGTAGGGAGTGGGCATTAATATGTGAAATAATTTTCAGTGCATACAGTACAAAACGGTCTTTCTTTGCAAAGAATATCCTAATATTCCATGAATGCTGAGGTGTTCTATGTCACCAGTAAATAACCAGGAAAAAGTTCTTGGGATTCTGAAGAATAGCTTAATAAAACACAATGTAGTGTTTTGTTGCTATGAAGGACATAAAACTATCCAGAGATAATTAGAAGTTCCAGGCTTCTTTATAATAAATTTTGGAATGGAAAATAACTCATTCCTGAGGGAGATGCTATATTTCTGTAAAGCTATTTAGTTCATTCATTCTAATCAGAAATTGAAATGATAATTTCAGCTTTCCCTTTAACTACAGTTATCTTTTTACCCACCCTTTCCTTCCTTTTTATAGTTATTGCCGGGATGGAGTTATTTCCTTGATAAGAAATTTTCATTGGGGCACATAATGGAACAGAATACAAAACTATGTTTAAAGAGACATAAAAATTGTATGAAATAAATTCAAATATATTTAGCAGATACCTTTTAATTCTAAAAAATAAGAGCAGTTTAACTCAATTTTATCTTGGGATTGAATTTACTTTTGTCAGCTTGATTCTGGATATGAAGCCAGAAGGGCTATAATTTTCTGTTTATTGCTTTTGACCTTCTAGAATTGTGGAGAGCTGGAGGCACTTGTATTACAGTGCCTCTGCTCTTAATTGCAAAGTTGTTTCTGAAAATATTTTCTGCACTTTAGTAGTTATATTAAAGGAGTCTGCATAAATGTATATTTTTCCTACATAGTTGAATATTTATATGAAACCACTGAATGGGGTCAACAGATGAAAAAAGATAAGGTACAATGATGCTGATGATATCTAGCTCTTTCTCTTATCCATCAAGATCAGGTGAAACTGTTTGAAGGCAGTAATAGGATCAATAAGGCAATCAGTTGAAAATAAATCAGTAAGAGGTTAGTGTTGTAGATTATTTGTTCCTAGATCTAGAGATTAGGGAAGTAAGACTTTTCTGGCACTCTTAAGGTATTCATTCACTCTATGTTGTCATTGGAGGTTAGTAACTAGCAGCATAGAATCTCTCATAGTTCTTTTGTCTGGTTTATTAGATTTGCCCGTCCTCAATATAAATAATCTGATCACAGCAGACTATGCTTTTGTAACCTGCTAATAGGATCATTTTAAAGGGCACTACATGGACTAAAATACTGTAAATTATAAATATTGTAGCACATCAGGCAGATATGAAATGACAGTGGCATGATCCACATAATTTTGGCCTTTAAAGAACAGAATTGGGTCCCAATTAATTACCACTCCCAGTTCAAAATATTAATTTTAATACATATAACTCTGATTATTTAAATAAGTACCTTTAGTATTGTTTGCTAGTGCCAGTGCAAATGTGTTCATTTTATTATCAAATGAAGCCAAGATTTTTGGTGTTGTAGCAATACATTCCTGAGGTGGCACTTTGGTTCTAGAAAATATTTTCACTGGAAATTAGGTTGAAATTAGGTTTGGTTCAGTATTTATACCAGATTTTTTATATAATAAGCTCTGTATACTGCAAAGTGATGGAAGAAGTCCCCTCTTTTTTGCATAAAATGTGTTTATTTTACTGGGTTTTTAAATACTTTGCATCTATACCAAGATCATTTTTTATGATAAAGATAGAAACATCCTGCTTTTTATAAAAATAAAGGTAATAATATAGTACAGGTAGTCCTTCCTCAACTTACAACAGTTCATATAATGACATTTCGAGGATACATTACTGAAAAAAATGACCTATCATAGTTTTTCTTATGATTACTTACGATTGTTGTAGCATTCCCATGGTCACGTGATGCTTGACAACTGACTCACATTTAGGACGGTTGCAGTGTCCAGGGGTCATGTGATTGTCTTTTGAGACCTGACAAGCAAAATCAATGAGGAAACCAGATTCACTTAACAAGCGTATTAGTAATTTAACAGCTGCAGAGATTCACTTAACAAATGTGGCAAGAAAAGTCATTAAATGGGGCAAAACTCATTTAACAAATTTATCACTTAACAACCTAAATTTTGAACTCAATTGTCGTAAGTTGAGGACTGCCTATATGAGAAGTTTGAATGCTCTTTCAAATTATATTGCAATTTCTCTTTTGTTTTGTCATACTTACATTTATTTTTAAAAATTGAGAATGTGGAAGTATACAGGACATCTGCTTTTCATATTTACTCAGTAGTATGGTGAAATTATTTTGTGTACTGAGGATCAAATATTAGATGAGGGTTTGATATGAAGCCTCTACATTTTCCCTGTTACCTCAATTGTTTGGGTTTGTTTGTTTTATCACAAATCTGTATTGTTTTGGCTGTAATCACATCATTTTTCACTCTTTGGTATGAAATAAAATAAAAATATAAATGATTTAGTTACTGATCAAATATCATATACCAAGCAGAATATTGACAAATAACATATTCTAAATTTAATTTTTTAATTTAATTCTGAAATTAAATCAATTTTAGTCCTAATTGTCAACTAAAAAGATACTCCTTTGGTTTTTTTAGCTGCCAGAAAAAGGGAGTGGGGGAAAACAAGGCATTCTTAAAGTGCCTAGATAATCACCCTGGCAGCCCAAAGTCCCATTGGAAAAGTCACATCCAGGGGGTGAGGGAAAGACCAGGGCCAAGGGGGAAATGTATGATGTAATTTTAGTATTGGCTGCACCCAGCCACGTGCCAACATGGCAACATCTAATAAACCAATTTATTTTTCTCTGAGATGCAGCTAGAGACTTTTGATTTGAATGAGGGTAGATTTGTTGGAGGCCTGACACTAATGAAGGAATATAGTGAAAATACAAACTCCAAATTCCCCACACTTTCTTGTTTTTTTGAAATAACTTAGTTCAATATTGAAATTGTATCATCTAGACAAAGATAGGAATTTCCTAATCCATGGTATTTTTTACTTTTTTTTAGACAAAAGAAGCTAGAAAAAGTGATGGAAGAAGAAGGCTTAAAAGATGAAGAGGTATTATTGCATGTGCTAAAACTTGTTGATGAATATGTACCAAAGCTATTGCTGTGAATGACTATACTCTAATTGTTGTTGTTTCTTCCTTTAAAAATATATTAGAAAAGACTAAGAAGATCAGCACACGCCCGAAAGGAGACAGAGTTTCTGCGACTGAAAAGAACAAGGCTTGGACTAGAGGATTTTGAGTCTTTAAAAGTAATAGGCAGAGGAGCATTTGGGGAGGTATGATCTTGAGACTAATAATGTTTGGAGAAGTTTTAGCAAATGGCAGAGCCTGTTCAATGTGCTCTGGGCCTGGAAAATAATCAGGGTCATTCCTGGCTAATATTTTGATGGGTTTGTACGAAATCTAAAGGCAAGATTGAGAAGCTGAAAAAAATACCTTGGAAGAAGGCAATGGCAATTTCTTGTCCAGAAATCATGCTTACATAAAAAAGATACACAGTTTTGGGTAGTCTTATTTTTAGTGCATGTGTTAAGATTACCAGTCTTTGTTATATGACTATAGAAAGATGTCAATAATTCAGTATCTCCTCTAAAACAAACAAATAATTAAGCAATAGTTGACTTGTAACATTAATTAATTAGAAGACGATTAGCTAACATCAATTAGCTTCATTTTTTCAACTGTTTAAAAGTTTTAATTTATCCACTAGGGAAGCATACTGCTTGCACCTTAGATTGGATTCATACATCATAATATGTTTCTGTTTGGTATTAACTTAGACCAATGAATTAATCAGTCATAGTGGTTTATAAAGCATGTTTTATATCTTTGTGTTATATTGATTTATTAAAACATGCCATGGTTTAGCATAATGGAGCTCCTTTTTGTTTTGTTTTGTTTGAAGTTTCATTATGGTGTTGTAGTGCTGTTACAGATTATTCAAAATCTTTGGTTATTTCTTAGTAATCATGTCCCCAATATTACTTTTTGGAGTTGATTTTGAGGGTGCCTCTGTGATTGCATCTGTCCAGTGGAGTGAACACATTCCTGCAATGCAACACTGCCTCCTCATAACTCTTTTTTTTTAGGAATTGTTTTAAAGTTACAATCATTTTTATAAACGATGTAAACTGCTTCAGGATTTTTACATTGAGAAGTGATATACAAATATTTAAAATAATATCATCATTCATGTTGCCTAGTGTTCATTATTAGCAACAGCAATAGCACTTAGACTTATATACCGCTTCACAGTGCTTTACAGCCCTCTCTAAGCGGTTTACAGAGTCAGCATATTGCCCCCAACCATCTGGGTCCTCATTTTATCAACCTCGGAAAGATGGAAGGCCGGTGAGCCGGTGAGACACAAACTGCCAAACTGCTGGCAGCCGGTGATCAACAGAAGTAGCCTGCAGTACTGCATTCTAACCATTGTGCCACTGCAGCTCTTAGATAGCATTTTTACTGCAATGAAACAGAAGTAGGTAACCTAGTATCCTAGATTATATTTTGGATATTAAGTTTTATAGGTCCTGGAAATGTTGATTGGGACTTATGGGAGTAGCAGCTGAAAACATGTGGAGGGCACAAAATTTCTTCCTGCTGATACAGATGTATATGCTGTTATAAAGAAAGTGGTTGGTTTCTGTCAACCTTAGCAGAGGAAAACTGAAATATCTGAGATGTATTAACACAAAAACAATTGGTGTCTAACATCTAGGTGCGGCTTGTTCAGAAGAAAGACACAGGGCATGTATATGCAATGAAAATCCTACGAAAAGCTGACATGCTAGAAAAAGAGCAGGTAAACGCAGTTACCCAAAAAGTTTATGCATCTAATTCTTACTATTGAAATTTGGGGGGAAAACATTTTTTTGATCAATCCTTTAGACTGATAATTGGATTTCTTGAATTACCACTCTGAAAATAACTGGAATTTCTGGGAAGTAAGCAATACTTTTCTTGAGGAAACAAAAACAGTCATTTTTGTCGCTAAGTTGACTGAGTGCTAATTCTGATATTTTTGGAACTTTAGCAAAAATGTATGTTTATAGATGAGCTCCTCTTGATTTTGTATCCCTTCTGTCTTCATTTAAATACTGTTGAATTTTTAACATTTTACAGTAACTCTCAAATGTTGCCTGAACATTTGCAGAAATCCCAAAGAAATTGTTCTGAACAGCATTTTAATTGTGAATATTGAACAAAGGATATGTCAGGAACCGGAGTTGAATGAATGATGGTTATTTAATAGTAATAGCACTTAGACTTATATACCACTTTACAGCCCTCTAAGCAGTTTACAGGGTCAGCCTATTGCCCCCAACAACCTGGGTCCTCATTTTATCAACCTCAGTAGGATGGAAGTCTGAGTCAACCTTGAGCCGGTCAGAATCAAGCTGCCAAAGCAGCCTGCAGAACTACATTCTAACCACTGCACCACCACAGCTCCTTATTTAAGCATGTAACTAGAAGGCAAATTGACCGATGAAGAACAATTTTAAGTTTATTTCTATGTGTTTATATGTTTTCAGCTAATCATTTCAGCTTTTGATTCTTTAAATAGATATGCCCTTAATGGAAATTAAAATGGGTCTCGAATGCAGTAGCCAGGCTTCTGTTGGGTGTCCCTCACTGAAGGCACATAACATCAGTCATGTCCCAGCTCCACCGATTACCTGTTGTGTTCCAAACCAAATTCAAAAGTGTCTAACATATAAATGCCTTTCCTTTATGTGGGCAGGTCCCTAGCTATAATGACTCATCATTCTTTAACTGGGAGCTCTGTTTATCTACCAAGGATCTGCTGAAGATGTTGCCCATGAAGGAGACCCAGCTAGAAGGATATTCTGATCACTTTTAAAATGTAGTTTGAAAACCTCCCCCCTTTTGAAAGGACTTACTAATGCAGATTTTTCCAACTGCATGTTATTTAAAATATTCTTTGGCTACATCATTAATATTGATTTTGCAATTTATAGACTACCCTCTGCACAGTGGAAATGCAAGTGATTAACAAAATAAATACTCAACAATGAAAAGAACATTTGCCAGAAATTATGATTCAGAAGTTAAAAAGACTAATACTAAAGCAGCGGAGAGTAGTGAGGCCCTGTATATATTTCTCTTAATAACCATTCAGTATGGTCAACGGTAGATAATTGTTTTTACTGTAACTCAGCAATATGTGAAGGACCACATGCTTCCTATCTAGTCACTGAAGATTTTAATGAGTATACTGTACAGAAAAGTATCTGTATTAGATTACAGTTTGTTATTTTCATGATGGCTTATGTGTCCCAAATGGCAGTCATGCTACTGGGTATTCATAAAAAAGTTCATTTTAAAATTATGATAGAGGTAGAAATGCCTGAATGCCTTTTACAAATATCTGAAAATCATACCTGTAGCTAAACACATTCATTTATATATCGATCTCCAGGTTGGCCATATTCGAGCAGAACGAGACATTCTAGTGGAGGCAGATAGTTTGTGGGTTGTAAAGATGTTTTATAGCTTTCAAGATAAGCTAAACCTCTATCTTATCATGGAGTTTCTACCTGGAGGTAATTATTCATTGTTGTTTGTTTTTGAATTGTTTACTTTTAAGCTGTTTGTTTGAATCAATTGTTGTGGATATATGTTCTGATTCTGAATTTAGTTCCTGTTAATAGGTGAAAACTCATTTGAAAAATGAAGTAGTATATGAGAGTTTTGGCCTGTTAAAAACTTGTTGCTTGTGCTGGCATTCCTACTGAAGTAATGGTTGTGCTCCGTTTTGCCTCTTTGCTGTGGGAGAAGGGAGCGTAATCAAAGCCTGTCAGCTTATTGCTCAATATCTATCTTTTTAGAATCTTAGATAAAATTGCAGTTACTAGTTTTCTTGGCTACAAAATAATCTTGAAGCGTTTTTTTTTAATAGTAGGTATGACGGAATTAAGAGTATATTCAAAAGTTAATGTTGATATCGCAGACAACTATAATTGTGATGGGGTGGTTATCTGTAGTAATGGTATTTTGTATGTCCTTACTGATAACTTCCTTTAAAACAGCATTGATTAGGGTAAAACAACCTGAAGTACTCTGTGGCAGGTTTTCGGAATGTGAAGATATTTTTTGCTTGTTTGGAATTATATCTGTGAAAATTTTAGTGGTAAAGAAAGCAGGACACTTGAGTTCAACTTTTATCAACTGAGTGACTTAGGACCAGTCTCTCTCTCTCTCTCCTCCCTCCCTCCCTCCCTCCCTCTCTCTCTCCCTCCCTCTCTCTCTCTCCTCTCTCTCTCTCTCTCTCTCCCCTCCCTCCCTCCATCTCTCTGTGCCCAACCCCTATCTCAAGGGGGTTTTAATGTGGGAAAAATAGGAAGAGGAAGGTGTCTTGGGTATATTTGCTACCTTGAGTTATTTGTAAAAATAATAAAGTCAGGATGCAAATAAATAAAAAGGAATCGATGAAATTGTTCTATAGAAAAAAGGATTTTGTAAAGAATAAGCTCAGTTAAATGAAGTGCCGATACTGTGTTTATAAAAGAGATGAATTAACTTGCCTTCACTTTCCTTTGTGCATACAGGTGATATGATGACATTATTAATGAAAAAAGATACCCTTACAGAAGAAGAGACTCAATTTTACATAGCAGAGACTGTGTTAGCTATAGATTCAATTCATCAGCTGGGTTTTATTCATCGTGATATCAAGCCGGATAATCTTCTCTTGGACAGTAAAGTAGGAGTCCTATTTATTGGCTAGCTTTTTTTTAGAATAATTCTATAGACTGCTAGGCTTTATCTATTTAGAAATCTATATACTACTAAAACTCTTGTGTCTAATGATTGTTTGTAACCTTCAGTTGAGCAAAATGGTGCATCACAGAGCAACAATATATCTCAAACGGGTTAATTTAGAGAATCCAAAATCTCTCAAAATTGAAATTTGGCAATGTTGTGGCCACTTCAGTGCTACCACAGCGTTGCACTGCTGTGGCACATGATCAACATTTCCAATGCTCCCTGCCAGCTTCCTACAGGGAATGCCAATTGGAAAACTGGCAGGAAGTTGGAAATCACACCTGCTCCAACTTTTTCTTTCTCTTTTTGGCCTGCCCATGGTCATTCTGTTTCCCTGTTTTGGTAAGGAAATACCTCTAAAATGATGACTCAGTGAATCATGTGGTATCTACTGGAAGTCTGTTGTTAACACCTGTGACTCTTGAAATATTGTCATTGCACTTGAAATACTGTGCAGGGGGCACAATAAATAAGGAAAAGATGCAGTTCTGTTAGCTAGTACCCTTTCTTTAGGATGTTCTCTTATACTTTTCACTTTCCTTCAACAAAGAACATATTAAATGGGTTTGTTTCTTAGAAGCTTTATGTGTAGAAGTAGATTCATGACAATGAAATGATTTTGATTGAAAGCAAACTATCTTTTTAAACATTCTTCCACAATATCTTCAGTAAATATCTGCATTTACAGAACATGTAACATGCATGTTTGCATTCTGTCATAATAGCCCAAGATGCAAGCCAGTTAAAGGGCATTCTGCAGCCTGGGCAAATTTGATCATTCTAACTTTGCTGAAAATGAAAATATATGTAGTTTTTCTCAGGGAAGATTCCCACACAATAATCAGCAGGCATCAAATAGAGCTTTCCTTTTTATTTTTATTTGTTAAGTGTTCCATCTTTTACAAAATATACTCTTTCTGTTCACTGTAACAGGAAAAGTATGGATGGCTGTCACCAAATGACACATATAATTAACCCCTTGCATGATATTATTGATTTGATTAAGAATTCCTGGATGCTTACTTATATTACCTTTTATTTTTCTAATTTATTTAAAGAATCCACCTGATTCGGCATAGCTGATTGTGTGATTAATATGCAAAGAATTCTATACAGAAACTTTCTTTTTTTACTTTCTTTTAAAATATGAAAGTTCATCTAAAAAGAAAACCAAATGTGTGATATTTGCTAAGTATTCAGTGTTTGATTGCTGTTGTGCACTGTTATTTAATTGTCCTGTTTTTGCATTGTTGTTTACTTTCAGGGCCATGTGAAGCTGTCAGACTTTGGTCTTTGCACAGGACTGAAGAAAGCACATAGAACAGAATTCTATAGGAATTTGAGCTATAATCTTCCTAGTGATTTCAGTAAGCCTTTTTATATCATTTAAACACACTTGTAATCACACAAAGAATAAGTGTCCTCAAATATTCTTTTGTTCTTATCCACTCTGAGTCTACCTGGTGGTCTGTATGTTTAGAAGAGTTTGTTTCCTTTGTGGGTGGATCTCATATTTTACGTATTTTTATCTTGCCATTTAGCAGAAAAGTAGCTTATATAAAGTAAGTAACACACAAAATGCTCTCTGCTTTCAGACAGGCTATGTTCAGATACATAAAAGAAAGATACTGACTAGAAAAGAGAAAACAAGCAAACATGGACACTATTTCATGGAGCTCTATAAACAGGCATGCTGTCACTCTTGCCTGTTGTGATATACATATAGTCCTTGGTTGATAACCAGTCACTTAATGACTGTTTAAACTTACAACCCACCCCCAAACTTCTGTCTGTCTCTCTCTGTCACACACACACACACACACACACCAGTTCACATAATAGCATTTTGGGCACTTGGTTGGTTGCAACATTCCATAGTCACGTGGCCAAGATTTGCAATGGTTTTGCTTGCTTCTGGCAAAAAATGCCCATTTGAGAGAATGGCTTTGCTTAATAACCATATGGTAACATATGAATGTATGACTTGTAAAAACAGTTGTCAAATCAAATCAGGTAATATGGTAACCCACTTAACAACTGCAACAACTTGAGATCAAAATTCTCAGCCCGAGTGTGATCGCCAAATGAGGACTACCTATACTGCTTGATATAGATACTGCTCATACTCTAAAGTTAAAAAGATCTTCTTCATCGGAGAATTGCATTTGCAACAAAAAAGATTCTGTTCATTTAAAATAAATGCTTTGGTAATCACCTGCTGCATAATAGTACTGGTATCTATAAAAAAAGAAATGTGTGGGTGTGATTTAAATGCCTTTTATATAATGTGTATAGCTTTATCCTGCGCCTAAAGACAACCCCATTAAGCTTATATATTGAAATGCTTTTAGCAGTAATTGATAAATAAAGCAGGTGAGATGCTGCCTTCAGATAATACTTTTGTGAAGTTGGGTAGCCTATTCAGAATTTATGTACTTGTTTTTGACTTCTTGCTACTTTTAGCTTCAAAATACCTCCAAAATATTTGATTAAATATATATTTTAGAAATATTTGTTAATGCTATTCATCCATATACAACAACTTTCCTCTTGCCTAGTTGTTTTCATTGCATTTTTGGGAAAGGGAGAGAATGTGGGACATTAGAATTCAGAGCAAATATGTAAAAAGACGTTAACCATGTTATAAATATTTCTTCTTTTCAGTGTATCAGTAAATTAAAACAGTTCAACATGGAAAATACCAGTGTTATTTATCTTTGGTTATTTATCTTCAGCTTTTCAGAATATGAACTCCAAAAGAAAAGCAGAAACTTGGAAAAGAAACAGAAGACAATTGGTAGGTAGTGCTGTCTGGATAATTTGTCTCATATTGCTTCATTTGAAGCAATACACTGCTGTTCAACCAGAAAAGAAAGAAATTCCTTTAGTGGGTCACATAAGATTAGTTACAAGCAGGACAGTCCATGCAAATAGGTATGTGACCGTAAACAACACCAAAACAAACAAAAAGATAAGGGAAGAGTGAAGAAAAACAAACTTGGATTCTAGTTCTTAAACCAAATGGAAATAGTTGAAAAGGGAAGTGGAAATGAGTGGAACTGGGGTCTCGGCAAAATAGGTGGAGGAGACACCCTTTTCTGGTAGGGACTTCTTCTGTATTTATTTCTCTGTTCTGTTAGTGCAGATTTGATAAAGCTCCTATATGTAGGAAGAGTACAGATGGCAAGCATTGCTAATGCTTGTAGTAGCCCTGATTCAGGAGTCTGCACTATTGTGTAGAGGGACATTTTACATATGCAGATGGTAAAATGCCTGAAAGCAGTGTTGTGACAAGTCTATAAGATCCTACAAACCCCTTGAAGGCATTGGAAGATGGAGTAAAATAACCTGCATTCTAATATTCTCATATAAAAATGCTGATATTAATAGAGTACATGGCCCAGCAGCATATTAGATTTCCTCCATTTGTAAATCATACTGTTCCTATGTCACAGGTATTCAGGTCAAGCTTCAGATGTGATTTTTGAAAGATCTGACAGAACATGCACAAGTGAAACTCTTTATCAATTTTTAGTGCTATAAAGCAAACGTATCTTGTCTCAGGATTATGAAATCCTGGAGAAAGGAACAACTGCTTTAAGGTATTGCAGACAGATGCCATATATATGTACTTGGGGAAAGCTTTGAGGGAATAGAATCCAAACAACAGCACAATCTTAATATTTGTTGACATTAGACTTGATATTAGGTATTGCAACTGTTAGCCAAACTGACTTAGCAAATAGAAATGCTATAATATTTGCATTAATAAATAATTCAATCTGAAGTAAACTGCTCGCCAGAAGTACATCATTTGTGTTAAATATTTACTTAGAAAGAAAATACCACCCCATTTCCAAGTTTCACATCCCAAGATTGTTTTAGGGAATTATTACAAAAGCAGTATGTCTTACATAATTTTCTTTTGCTACTCCAGTCCTTTGTTCACAGATGGAATATTTCTAAAATCATTGAATAGATACTGTTTCATTTTAGGCTTTCTCCACTGTGGGAACTCCAGATTATATTGCTCCAGAGGTCTTCATGCAGACAGGATACAATAAGCTTTGTGACTGGTGGTCCCTTGGAGTCATAATGTATGAGATGCTAATCGGTAAGGGATAACATAGTAGATCCAAATTAGAGCTATGATATGGTCACAGATCTAAATCTGTTCCTTAATTTCTAAATAGAATATTATTTGAGGTATAACATTATCTTTATTTTTATTTGCAGTTGTAATGTTTAACTTTGAAATGAAATGTATGGAGTTAGGAATTGTTAACCAGTATAGGGTTGCTTCATTAATCACTGATCTAACTTTTTATGTTTCTCTCAGGTTACCCTCCTTTCTGTTCAGAGACACCTCAAGAAACATACAAGAAAGTAATGAATTGGAAAGAGACTTTAATATTCCCCCCAGAAGTTCCTATTTCTGAGAGAGCCAAAGATCTCATTTTAAGGTACCTAAATCTATAATTGCTAACCTTGAAGTCTTGGAGAGTGATGAAACTGATACTTTGGTTTTCATTGCACGAACTTTAATATTCAGTCTTCAATTATTTGGGTTGTCATTTTCTGAAATTATACAATTGTGCTTTTATAAACTGTCCCAAGTCGGACACTGATATCCAAGAGTATAAGTAGAGATGTTCAAGAAATGAAAAAATAGTTCAGTTTTGAGCTAGAAACGAGCCATCATGTTCTAGACATTTTCCTGAACTGTTGGGTAAGCCATGATTTGGCAGAAATAGAATTCAAAATATTTAGGTTGATCCACATTTTCAGAAGAACAAAATCTGGATTGGAGAGCAAAGTAGCATGGTTGGTGTGCATTATCCTCTACTTTGCTTCCAACAGTAATCTGTTGGTCCACCTGCCCTCCCAGCTTCACCATTCCATCCTTCCCTCAGCCAATGCTTTCAGGCCCCCCTCCTTCCACCTTGTTCACCCAGCACTTTCCCTATACTTTGTATTGCATAGAAACTGGAGAGCATTGGGTGTATTCCAGAACATGCACTCCATTTCCTTCAAACAAGAGATTTGGTCCATTTTCCGCTTAAACTGAAAATCCTATATTCAAGAGAGCTGCCTACAATCTGGGGCTTTTTAAAATGGTATCTTGCCTTTTCTGTTTTTTGAATAGATACTGTTGAACTATGTTCTTTCTTTTGTGTTTAATTTTTCCCCCAAGCAGTGCACAGATTTGGTTGTACCCATGTAATTAACATTTCATGAATAAATGCGTGGAATGTATAGCTAACATGGCTACAACCATGATTATATGTAATATTCAGTCCAGGAGTTGGTCTGATTCTGAATACTGTTACTGAAGAACATGAGAGGGTGGATGCTGTTTTACTTGTGGGATTCCCTTAAGTATGTGACTGATTATTAAGGAAGGAAATAGAATACTAAAACATACTTTAATACTTTAGCATAGAGCTGTGCTGGACTGAGTCCACTTTTACCATCCAATGAGGACTTAAATTATTTCCTATTTTCTTGAAAAGCCAATATTACAAATAGAAAATAGGCATCCTGATCACATTGAATAAAGTGAGAAGGGATTGTATTTCTATATGTATTACTTTCTAGAAATTGAAAGTTTCGTATCTGAAAGTGCAACAGAAAGGTTCTTATAAGACATCCAGGGCTTGGGGGGGAAACCAGTGTTTTTCATACAAAAGCTCTATTTCATTAGTATGTTGATTTCATTCATTTAGTATTTTGATATCATATCAAATATGATATTTTTTCAGGACGTTCTCTAGTTCCCTGGAAAGCTGTAAGGCCCTGCACTTTTTCCCAGTTTGTTTATAGTGGTAGCATTGTATCAGCACTGATACTCTCTTTTTTGGTTATTAAGGCTTGCCTCAGAAATAGTGTGCTGGAATGAATATATATTTGTCTACCGCAGATACTTTCTTTTCTTGTTAGTAATTCATATTTTAAAACTTCTGAATCCTCCATGGTGTCTTTGTCTTTAGATTTTGCTGTGAATGGGAACATCGAATCGGTGCCCCAGGTGTTGAAGAAATTAAAACAAACCCCTTTTTTGAAGGAGTTGACTGGGAGCATATCAGGTACAGTATTTTCTTCTCAGCTTTTGTCCAGTTTTCCAGCTGAATCACACAGGAGGGAAAGACTGCAACAACTATGAGCATGGTTGAGATTGAGTTTCAAAAACACTCATGATGTATATTCGGTTTGCAGTAAAACAAATTATTTTCCCTTGCAAGACCAGTTATTTAACCCTGATTCTCTTTGACAGGGAGAGACCTGCGGCAATTTCCATAGAAATCAAAAGTATTGATGACACATCGAACTTTGATGAATTTCCAGAATCTGACATCCTTAAATCTGCAGGTAAGTTATTAATCTTTTTGCTTTATTTTATTCTTAGGTGAGACCTTAGCTGTCACTGATTCTCTCAAGTAATAGCTTTTTCATAGAAAAAAAATCACTGCAAATTCTTATGGAAGGTGCTTAGCAGGATGGATCTGTTGTGTAGAGTCTCTCTACTTTGGGAATGTCATATCTACTCTTAAGTTGTATGCAAAAGTTTCTCCTCCAGAGACTTAGGATTGTGGGAATGTTAGAATGTTCCATTTTTCTTTTGACAAAAAACTAGCTTTATAATACAGTAAGTTATTTCCCATTACGGAAGAATTATTTCCAGCAAATGAGCAGACCAGTTCTGAAATGTCCAGATCGACATCAGAAAGAAAATCAGAATGTTACAGCGTTTCTTAAAATTGTATGTTTTGCATATCCCTGCTGTTAATTTTGCCTTAGCTGATGGTAATACTTAGCTGGCCTTGGCTGATCTCAGAAGATAAGCAGAGATTATCCTTATTAGTGCCTGGATACAATAGATGAATCCCAGAAATGGGAGCTAAAAAAGAAAAAGAAACTCCAAATTTAGAGGAGTTTACTGCAGTCCAGTTTTAAGATTACATCTAAACGAAGGCCAGCCAGGGCCGTAGGGCAAGAATGATATAAAGTAGCTGGCATCTTTGTGATCTTAAAATCTTTTTTTCCCCCTTTGTGAGGTTTTTTGATATGAAATGCATTGTCATGAATCCCTTTTATTTCATACATGATTAAATGCTTGAAAAAATTTTGGGGGGGAAACTAGTTCTCTGAGTTTAGAAGCTGATCTAATTTGTCTTCTCACTCTATGGCAGGGTTGATGTCATGCTCTTTAATGATCGCTCTTTCCTCCTTCCTTCTTCCTTCCCTCCCTCTTCCTTTTTCTTCCTTTCTTTTAGATTTTTAATTCTTTCTTTCATTTTTATAATACACTCAAGCTGAATGATAGTATTCTCCCATCTTGCAACTGTCTAATATTCAGAACAAATTTCCGCCCTGTAATAAATGGTTTAATATTCCTTCTGAATTTTGTTTTTCATCAGTGACTACAGGTAACCATCCAGAAACGGATTACAAGAACAAAGACTGGGTCTTTATCAATTATACCTACAAACGTTTTGAAGGTCTGACTGCTCGAGGGGCAATACCCTCCTACATGAAGTCAGGAAAATAACAGCTCTTTGCTAGATGGTTTACTTTTGTCTTGGAACTTTTACCCTGGGGCTGTGAAAGTTTGAAGAATGCAAAATGACATCTTATGCTCTGTTTACATTACAAGTGATGGAACGGGGAAATTCCACAAATCGCACTTACAGATGCATTTGCAGATTTTATTAATTAATCTTTGGTCTTTAGGTAAAACATTTTAAGACTTGCTTCATCAACAAAGGAAAGAGCAGGCTTTTAATTCCGAATATGATGTGTTCTGTCTTACAAGTGCTGTCTGAAAATACAGCTCAGTTCTAAGGGCTAAGGCATTACAAAAGAAGCAGAGCAGTAATTACTATGGCGAGAGAGCTGACTCAGTAGTTTATCCCATAGGATGGCAAAATCTTTTTGCCTTAAATATAGGGCTATTTACGTTTTTTTGATAGCATTTTTTTCAGTCCAGTAATGGCTTCAAAACCTGCGGCACTTTACTGCTGGTACTAAAGTAGTCATCTGGAAGTATTATGCCTTTTAATAAATTTCTGGTATGTTTAATGTATTCTATAAGCAATGTTATGAGCAATGGTGGCAATTTCTGGTAAAACCTGTTTAAAGAACGTTTTTTCTGTTTGGCAAAAAAAGCAGATCACTAGTAATAACAACACTTTGTAGGCCATACTGTAAGGAAATAGGAAACAATATGTCATCCTTCCCTCCCTTCTCTTAGATCTTTTACATATCAAAGCCAATACATTGTTATAAAGTGAGAATGATTCTAAGATTTTGAGATAATTTGGAATTTTATCTTAAAAATAGAGAGTGTCTATAGTTTTGTAATGCAAATTGCATGAATTCATATTGTTTAATCAAAGTTTCTATTTGGCTGTAATAGTTGCATACACTGGGCTCTTTGACACTATTATGATATTCAGGTTATCCAGGCAAATCCTAACTGTCTACACAAGGTACCATTTACTATTCTCATTTACTGATCTATGCCTGTAATTTAATTTTTAAGTATGCAGGGTGATTTATTCTCAGTCACAGCACAATGATTATGAAGAAACATACACCTAATGCATTTGGAAACAGAAAAAGAATAGTTAAGAGGATTGACCTGAAAATTATGTCCCAGAATACTTTTAAGTACATTAAAAAATTTATCTAGTTGAATAAAATTATGAAGCTTTAATATATTCTGGCTCTTTTCTTATATATTAATAGGCAAAGAGCACCTAAAGTATTCTGCTCAAATAGATCAGATTCAGGAAGGATGTGTCAGTTCGAGCCTTTGTTCTGTTTGAAAGAGCTGAAGCAGCTTGCATTAATATCAGCCATTCACATTGACCATAAATTGTTTCATTCTATTTCATCTGTTCTTATCCACTGGACTTTTAAAAAACAGAACTTTTTTTACTCTAGCTATATACATGCCATAGTGACATACATGTTCTCTGAGAGTGTGCCATGTGCCTTTCGACCATATGAAGCAGTAATGCCACAAATTTTGCTATTTCCAAGACTCTGAGAAAGCCTGATACTCCAAGTAGCTTTCTAGATGTCGATCTACACAGAAACATCCGTGAGGAAGAAGCAAATGAAACTTTTGCATTTACTTTAAGCCTAAAGGGAAGCAAGGTTTGCTTCTGCTTTTAAGTATCTATGTGCCTAGTTTTACAATTACCATGTTTGGACATGCCTCATCCATAATGAGGCTAGGGTTTTGCTTATTTGCTAGATAATGATGGATTTGAAGTTAAATTCTGGTGCTTGCTAAATATTGAAAACATGTAGCATATGTAACTGGTGCTTAATAAGCCTTAAATAAAAAAAGCTGTAGAAAACCCTCAGGGTAACCAGAAAGCTTAAGAGAGTTGACCAGCCAACACTTTTTCAAAGGGAAGAACACTGTTACATTCTATCTCCATTACAGTAATGAGTTTCTTTTGCATTATGACAATATAGTACATAGTTGTTGTGCACAGTGTGATAGATTATGAATGCAAGGATAGTATGCATGTGGGTAAATTGAATTTACAGTACAAGGTATAATTCTGCTTGTCTTTTGTGATTAGGAAATACCTAGAGGGATTGTTTTTATTTTATTTTAGTGAAGTTAAATAAAACATATTGCTATAAGCAAATGACTAATTTTGAGTTCTACAATCTGGACAGTGGCCCAGATCTTAGTAGACTATCCTGATATTATGTAGTGTGCTTGTTTGCCATTATGACTGTGGCTAAATTTAGGACACTCACAAAAAAGGATAGTATATTAACAAGATTATGAAAATTAAATCTATTTCATTTTTTTCAAAAACTGCCATCTCCCCTTGCACGGAAGCATTAGAATCTGGATTCCAATGGCGAATTTAGGAACACTAAAGCAAGAGTTCTCACAAAATAGATCATATATTTTAATGCATAATGTTGGCACCTAATCCAGTTTAGATATATGAACTTGATTCCTGATTCCTTCTCATCTTAATCCCAGCTGTGTTGGTATCGACCTCAAAGTGAATTAAAAGTCCCAGCTAACTAAAATTTAAAAGTATTAAGTTGTAACTTAAAAGGAACCCTGTTAAAACTTAATTGCCATTATTGTCAATGTTATTGTGAACTCATAACCATAATTGGGCTGCACTGAAGCACATAAGCTGCCACTTTCATATTGCTGGCTCTTGACATCTTGCACAAGCTCATAGTACTTTTTGAAAGTCACTTTTCTAGGATGACACTTCCTTGTTCTAAAGCAATTTTTAGATCTAATTGGCCAAGCAATTATATCATACTAGTAAATGCAAGTTGCTATATTTTGCTGAGCTGAATTATTAAGTAATCATTGATGTATCTTCCACATATCCCAAAACCTGCAAAAGTTTTGGATTTTGGCCTGCTGGAGTATGGAGAAAATAAAAATCCTGGCTAAAGTAAATATAAGCAACACTGCTGGTTGTGTATGATTCCTAGCAGGTTATACTATACTTAGGTACTGACTAGCCGCTGTGCCTGGGTTCTGCCTTATTTTGGTAGATGACAATTATTTTGTATCTGCATATATGGCTGTTCCTAAATGCAATGTACAATTTAGAACACTTTGTATGTGATTTGTTGGTTTTATTTGGAGACCAATTCTATATGGAACAACCTTTGCATTCTGAAATGTATAAAATTCATTTTCAATAAATGTAGTTTTGCTATTTCTTGTGGTTTTCTGAATTTAAAAGTTACTAAAAGTTGCTTCATTATAACTTATGATCAGTATGTGACTAGATGTTGTTCAGCATATTTTTCAAATGCAGTTGATGCACAACTTTATTCCAGTTACTAAATTTATATGCTTGCAAAAAAAACAACAACCAACAAGTAATTTAGGAAAGGAAGACAGGAAGAAAAGAATATATGGCATCGGGATGTTGATTAAAGGAAAACTATAAGGAGGAGGCTGCGGACCTGGCCTGTATCACTGAGACCTGGTTGGGCCCAGGGGGAGGTGTCCCTCTGGTTGATCTGTGGCCTCCGGGTGTCCCCATGCGTCCCCTCACACGCCGTGGATCCCGGATGGCTCCTTGGTATACCGAGGAGCTCCGGGAGATGAAGCGTCATCGAAGGGGTTTAGAGAGCAGGTGGAGGTCCACCCGCTCCCAATCCGATCGAGCCCAGCTAAGAGCCCATATTAGGACTTACCTGGTAGCTATGAGAGCGGCAAGAAGGTCTTATCTCTCCACCCTCATAGCGTCCGCGGATAACCGCCCAGCTGCCCTGTTCTGGGTTACCCGCTCTTTCCTTCGTATGGGGGAGGGGGCGGACCCGTTGCAGGGAAGGGCTGAGGGTTTGGTCAATATCTGTCAGATAAGATCGTTCAGATTCGGGGTGGGTTGTCCTCTCATTTGCAGTGGTCTGAGGAATGGGATACAGATAGTCTGGCCGGTGTGATCTGGAATGAGTTCGATCTTGTTTCCGAGGATGAAGTGGACAGGACTATGCGACGTCTGAGTTCCACCACGTTTGTTGGACCCGTGTCCTTCCTGGCTGACTTATGCCACCAGGGAGGCCACCTGCGGTTGGCTCCGGGCAGTTGTTAACGCTTCGTTAAGGGAGGGTGTTTTTCCCTCCACCTTGAAGGAGGCGGTGGTGAGACCCCTCCTGAAGAAGCCTGCCCTGGACCCGACTGTGTTAGATAATTTTCGTCCAGTCTCCAACCTTCGCTTTTTGGCGAAGTTGTTGAGAGTGTGGTGGCTCAGCAGTTTCCGCTTTTCCTGGATGAAGCGGACTACCTGGATCCATATCAATCGGGCTTCCGACACGGTTACAGCACGGAGACAGCATTGGTCACGCTGATGGATGATCTCTGGAGGGCTCGGGACAGGGGTTTTTCCTCTGTCCTGGTCCTATTAGACCTCTCAGCGGCTTTCGATACCATCAACCATGGTATCCTTTAGCGCCTGGGGTTGGGAGTGGGGGGCACTGTTCTTCGGTGGTTCACCTCCTACCTCTCGGGGCAGTCACAATCGGTGTTGTTGGGGGGGTTGAGGTCACCCCAGGGTGCTCTCTTGTGGGGTCCCTCAGGGTCGGTCCTCTCCCTCTTTATTCAACATCTACATGAAGCCGCTGGGTGAGATCATCCGTGGTTTTGGGGTGAGATTCCATCAGTACACGGATGATACCCAGCTCTACATCTCCACCCCAAACCAGATCAGTGATGCCCTCTCCCTGATGACCCGGTGGTTGGATGCGGTACAGACCTGGATGAGCAGGAACATGCTTCGACTCAACCCGGCCAAGACTGAGTGGCTGTGCATACCGGCATCTCGGCCCAGTCAGGAATGTCCATCTTTGGTCATAGGGGGAGAGGTGTTGCCCCCTGTGGATAGGGCGCGGAATCTGGGAGTCCTCCTGGATGTACGGCTCCGGTTAGATGAGCAGGTGGGGGCCGTTGCCCAGCTCCGCCTTGTTCATCAGCTTCGCCCTTTTCTGGACCGAGATGCCCTGTGCACAGTCACTCATGCTCTTGTTACCGCTAGACTCGACTACTGCAACGCTCTATTTAGGACTGCCCTTGCATACCATCCGGAGATTGCAGCTGGTGCAGAATGCGGCGGCGCGGGTGGTGATGGGAGTTTCCCGATTCTCCCATGTTACCCCCCTCCTGCGCTGCTTGCATTGGTTGCCAGTTGCACTCCGGGTGAGATTCAAGGTTTTAGTTTTAACATACAAAGTCCTGTACGACATGGGTCATCAATACTTAAGGGAGCATCTTCTGCCGATATCAAATGCCGACCGCCCTGTGTGAGCACATAGGCAAGGACTCCTCAGGGTCCCGTCTGCAAGCCAATGCTGGCTGGCGGTCCCCCGGCAGCGAGCCTATTCTGTCGCGGCCCCTGACCTCTGGAATCAACTCCCCTTGGGACTCCACCTGGCCCCCGACCTCCGCACCTTCCGCCATGATTTAAAGACCTGGTTATTTGACCAACCCGGGCTGTGACCCTTCCTGGGGGGATAGGTTTTTAAAGTTAATTGTGTAAATTCATTTTTAGTATTTTGGGCTTGTAAATTAGTTTAATTGTCTTTTAAGTATTTATTGTTCCTGTTTTTTAGCTGTGAGCCGCCCCGAGTCTTCGGAGATGGGGCGGCATACAAGTTCAAATATAAATAAATAAATAAATAAATAAATAAATAAATAAATAAATAATTGTCCATATAAACCTTTTTTGGTTACAATGAGAGGGAATTTATAAAGGCATATCTTGGTTATAACAAAATCTGGTTCACTTGTGATAGAAATTATACAGCAGCATTTAGACTTTGTAACACCAATTGTAGATATATTGTACGTTATTTCTATGTGCACACCTAGGTGGAGTCTATTAAGTGAATATAGATACACATGAATGCAATTTCTACTGATGGTACATGGCTGAGAAGGCATCAAAAGAAAAGTCACAGGAAAATAGATTCAAAAGTACTTTAATAAAGACTATGAAGAAGTATATAAAATAACTTTTACAAAAAATACTGAAACATCATATAAGCCTTGAATTAACTTATAAACTAAATCACAATAATAAAAGAATAAGGTTGTGATTACTCCTGAATTGAATTTTTCCATTTGTTCAAATGCAATGGGGGGTGGGACTTGCATCAATTAAGAAATATTTTTAGAATAAATCTGAATAACTTTTGAATTGTATTGCCTCTAATGCTCACTCTGATCAGAGTGGTTCTATGAGAAATGCTGCTGGCCTTTGCTTATGAGATAGGTGATTATTCAATTCACTGGGATAGAATGAGGCTAAACTTCACAGACCTGAATCTGTCATTGCTTTAATTTAAAAGTTACTTTTTATTTTATCTATCCAGTGAGTTAGATTCCAGTTTGGTCTGTACCACTGAAACCATGATTTTTCTAAAATTGTGATTTGGATCTGGGTCCAATGGCACAATCATTGCTTTATACCTGCTACAGCAAATTTTTCTAGATCCAAAAAGGCTATGGCCTCCAGATGTTGCTGATGTTGTTTCCCTGCATCCTTTACCATCATTCATGCTTTCTGTGCCTGTTGAACACTGTAGCCCATCAACATGTAAATGCCATGGAGTACATGAGATATCTTAAACAAATTTGCATTATTCGCATTGGGGAAAAATGTCAACCAATTTAGAAACTGCCAAATTTAAAACAAATTTGTCTAGATGATTGGCCTCCAAGGAAATATTTAATTTGTATGAGAATGAGCTAATTGTACTCCATATTCAGACTTACTTTACAATGTAGCTTGCATAAGCTTTTGTACTCACTGATCCCAATATTGACTACAGCATCTAGTTCTAGGTACCACAGTTTAAAAAACATTTAGATAAAACAGATTCAGAAAGGGAAATAAGAATTAGCAGCGGATTAGAAACCAAGTCTTATTACAAAAGAAGATTTAGGAATTAGGAATGCTTAGCTGTGAAAAAGAAAGTGCCAGGAAGGTATGACATTCTTGTACCTGAAGAAATACTGTACCTGACTGAAAAGGACAAGACCGGCTCTCCATCATTCCAGAGTGCAAGATGCTCTATAATCATTTCAAATTATAAGGCAGATTATAATTGAATGGAAAGAAAAAAAATTCCCCTTAATATTAACTTTGGCATTTATTCATACCAGTAGAAGTGGGCATCTCCTCACTGTTCTGAGTATAAATGTAAAGTTTTATCATTGCTTGAATTCAATTCATGAATTCAATTTTAATTATTAAAAGGTTTTATTATTTATTGCCCAGCCATAATCCCAATGAAATGTTAATGTGAGGAGGGGATCACAGAAACTCATCATTTTTGTGAATTGTGGTATATGAGTTTGAGGAGCCTGCTATATATAACTTTTACTCATCCCACTGATTATATTTCCCAATTGACTATTTCAAAGGCCAGCTTCAAGCATTCTGATTGTCCCAAGGTGCTGAGACAGTTAGGAAACCTACTCCTACAGTTGACCTTAGCCAAAATGCTGAGAAGTGATGACATAAAGCCTGACATCCTTGCTAGTATCAAAGATCAGTATCCTTAGCCAAGAGGAGAGATTATAGGGAACAACCACAAAACGTTTTCCATACTCGACTTATATGGCAGCTGCCGCACCACAGGTGTTCCTGCAATAGTCACTTTCTTTAAAAATGCTGTGGAATCCTTCCACAAGGAAGTTCTTTACCTTCAAGAAATGCTTGGGGAGTGGGGATGTCCAGCCATCTTCGTCATCCAGTGTTACTGCTTGAATGTTTGAGCCTAAAATTAAGCATTGTTTTCTACAAGTGGTACTTTCCTTTGTATTCCAGTAGCTTATTTCCAGTAAGTAAGCACAATTTAGGCATATGTGTAAAGTAGGACGGGTTCTTTCCTCGTAACTGAATTTCCTGTCTGGCCGCTCACAGAGGGTCAGATTAGATAATCGTAGCTCTTCAGACCTTATTAACACTAGTACACCACAGGGTTGCGTGTTGAGTCCCTTACTCTACTCTTTATGTGCATGACTGCATTCCCACTCACACTAGTAATACTAGTACTAAATTTGCAGATGATACAACAGTGGTGGGACTCATCTCCAGGGGGGATGAGTCTGCCTATCGAGATGAAGTGGACCAGTTGCTTTCGTGGTGTGGAGACAATAACTTGGTCCTCAACACCAATAAGACCAATGAGCTTATAGTGAACTATAGAAGGAACAGATCAGACATCCAGCCCTTGCTTATCAATGGAGACCGAGTGGAGCAAGTGGCCAGTTTTAAGTTTCTGGGTGTTACCATAAAAGAGGACCTGACCTGGGGTGCTCACATTGCAGCCCTGGTCAAAAGGGCCCAGCAGATTATACTACCTGAGACTTCTCAGAAAACAACAACTGAATGAAAAACTGCTGGTGACCTTCTACCGCTGCACCATAGAGAGTATTTTATCTTACTGCACCTCTGTATGGTTTGCCAATTGCGCAGATAGGACAGCACTCTAGAGGGTTAATGTCATTGCCCAGAAGATCATTGGTTGCCCTCTCCCCTCTTTGGAAGAGTTTTATAGCTCCTGTTGCCCTAAGAAAGTTCAAAACATTCTCAAAGATCCATCTCATCCTGGGCACCCCTTTTTTGAACTATTACCATCTGGCAGATGGTAGAGGATAATAAAAACAAGGACAAATAGGCTGAAAAACAGCTTCTATCCCAGGACAGTAGCTTGGTTGAATTCTACTGTATAATGCAGTGTTGATGCAGTGTTGGGGGTTTTCAATTCAGTGTACAGAATGTGAAGGATGTGTGTTTGTGTTTATTTTCATGGTCATGATTTGCACTGAAGATGGTGTTTGATTTCGTTGTACGAGGTGCAATGACAATAAAGTAAACTAAGCTAAAAACTAATTTGAATGGTCCATTGGGCATTCAGATTCCAATTCCTCCCTGTTGGTGCTTACCTGTGTCTGATCTTCTTTCTGTTATGTCAGTGTTAGGATAGGAAATTGAAGAGAAAGGTGACAAAAGTATGTGCATCGTAGGTGTGATGTTTCTGTATAAATATCTATTTCAGCCAGGTAACAGAGATGAAGGGTACCAAATTCTTTGCTATGATACTGATAATGATTGTAATACCACAATGGAATCCTTCATGATACCTTTTAAAACTGAGTCTGCATAGACTAATGTTAATGAAAGACTTTAACACAATTTTTATGTTGTATTCTTCCAATTCAATGGAACACCAAACAGATCAATGTAAAGTCCATCATTCGAGGCACAAATGATCAGGGTCAAATTATCCCGTTTCTAATACACACAGTCTTTCAAGAAAAGAGTCTAATGCTGGGAAAGCAGGAAGGAAAGATGGATGGACAGTTGCAGGGGCATTGGGAATGCACTACTGGGAGACTTGAACAAACAAATTAGGGACAGATCATCATGGAGAAAATCTAAGTGGTAGGAATCAAAAATGACTTGATGTCACATAATCAATCAATTCTTTCAATCCAAGTGAGTTGAAAATAGGTTTACATTCTTTTTGTTCCAATTCAATTATTTAGCCACAGGAATAAATGTTAACTCAATCCTCGGATTTCCAGTTCTCCTAAGAGAATGCTTGGGACCCTCAGAAGCAAATTTGATTTAAAAAAATAGTCCTCTGCGCTTGAAGAGACTATATTTGGAAACCATGACAAGCAAATTCGGCTCTGAATTGGGCACTAAGTCCCCACCCAAAAGCTCAGTCACGTCCATTTGAGAGCCATTTGTGCTGCTTAATTAATCTGCCACTTCATTAGCATCCATCTGAGAGTGGGGTGCATTTAATCGATCAAGCTCGTCTACCTGGGGAGGGTGATGCAACATAATCTCTTGATCTTCTGCTATGTCTTCACCCGCCATTACAAGGTTTGTTAGAGATTTGCTTCTAACACACTGGAAATCAACATGCCGACTTTTTCCTTCTTCCTTTTCCCAAGACATCTGAATGAATGGACGTTGAACATAGTTATAGATCACTTCAGAGCGTCCTCCAGGCCTCTTTTTCACTTTCTCCTTACAAGTGGGGTAACCTGAAACACAGTTATTCTGGTATAATTATCCTCCCAAAGTCCCCCCAACTTCAGCCCCTACGTATGTGGCTTAATTATTTCTTCAAGCAACAAATATTCCTAAAAGGATAATATCCAGGGGTGGGATTCTACCGGTTCAGACCGGTTTGGGTGAACCAGTAGTTCCGGTGATCATTTGCCCCCCCTGCCCCTTTCCTGTGCTTTATTTCCTTGTTTTGGAGCACAACTGATTCACGCGGCAGAGCAGTTTTGCTGTGCCTCAGTTGTTTTACTGACCAGAGCTGTACTAGAAGGTAAGTATTATAGCTGAAACTGGACTTTTTAAAATGGTGTGCATGTGAAGTGCACAATTACTGAACCGCTGTTACATCGGTTGAATCACACCACTGATAATATCCTCCTAAAAAGGAGATCATTTGGCCTGGGAGGTTTGATCTCAAGACATCTTGAGGCAGAGACTAGACTGAAAAAGACTGACACGAAGAAGAGACTTTCTCAGCACTGAAAATATAAATGGAACTGACTCGTGCGTTCAGTACACAAAGCTGAACTATTATGTCTAACTTGGCCTTGAGTCAGGTTGGTGCTGCTAATTTCAGAAGGGAGGAGCAGACTTTAAATAACATCCACCCACCCTAATGGAAAACTTCAAAAATAGGCAAAGCTCAAGGAATGTTAAGCATAAGGGTTTGTCAGGAACTGACTGGGTGGGTCATTCCAAAGACAAAATTTATCATTTAAGGAATCAGCAAAATTACATAAGGGTGACTAATAAAATCAGTAAATTGATGTTTCGAAAAGGAAAGTGTAGCTAGTTTCCCTTTTAACAGTTTGTACTACTTAGGAAACACTGTACATACCTTCAATGCCAATTCTTATATTTTTGAGGCCTCGTTCTTTCAAAACAGATTTTGCAACATCCCGATTCTCAATATACTTGAAAAATCTGTAGAGCTTAGAACTATACAAAACTTGGAGGTGAAAAAAAAGCCACATAATTAATTAATGCATGAGTACAGCATCAATGAATATGAGTACAGCAGCTATTCTTAAATTTGCTGAGACAAACAATAATTGGGCAACTTTTTGTCAAAAATAACAGTTGAAAATACAGGTGATTTCCAAAGACTCTATACTAGCCTACAAGGAAAACTGGCAGTTTCATAATGTCAAAAGGCTTTCCTCTCACATACAATCTCTATTTCTTCCCTTGTTCTTATTTCTGTAAAAGCAGAAATGTTTACTTCTTTCCCTTAAATTAGGAAGTTCCTGCTTTTCTCAGAAAATTCTTGCATTGTGGTTCAGCAGCCACAATGTGATTTATTTTCCCTGGAGCAAATTCTTGGCTCAACCTCCTTCTGCTCTGCCAAGCAATACTGCAGCCCCGACGAAGCTATAGAATCAATGGAATAGGAAGCATTCCCTTCCTATTCCATTGATTCTATAGCTTGCTCCTGGAGCTTATAATAATAGCCTTTTGTGTGTGAATGTTTTTCTTAGAACTTATCTTTTTTAATTTCCCAAAGAGTTTAGCATCTTGCTTGTTATCTTGTTTTTCAAGCTGCTAATGTTCTACAGAAACTCTTGTCCTTCACTCACCATCAACCATTCAATGGGTTAGTAACTTTCTGCCAAGGTCACATCTGGAAAGGCATCTGGACAGAGAAATGCTGTCTTGCCACCACTATGTCTTTGCCACCCTGTTGCTGGCTTTGAAATGCAATGTAGACATGGCACCATTACCCACTAAAAGCCTACGAAGATTTTCAGTGCATTGGTTTATATGATCGTATTTCTTCATTGCCTCACTCAGACACGGCATTTTATTATTTATTTGTATCCTGCCTTTATCCAACAGGCAGGAGGCACCTTCTTCTTCTTATTTTGCCCACAACAATAACCCTGTAAGGTGGGCTGGACTGAGAGACATTGACTGGCCCAAAGACACCCAGCTGACTTTCATGAATAAGGCAGAACTTGATCTTACAATCTCCTGATTTCTAGACTGGTGCTTTGTTCGGTTGATTGGTTTATATGCCACCCATCTTCCTGTCTGATTGTAAGGCATTTCACACCCATAGCACTCTCACATTGATATTTTACAAAGCATTTAAAATACCAGTGCAGAAACTTCAGGAAGCACTGTATTTTTCCCATGGGAAAAAGAAACAATGTAATATTGCTGTAACAAGGAAATTATCTATCACCCAAGCGATTAATAAACTAAAATTGTACATTTATTGCAAGAATTATATTATGTATATTATATTATCTTTCCGCCACGATCTGAAAACCTGGCTGTTTGAACAGGCCGGGCTGGACTGACATCTTGGGAAGGGGGTTTTAAATTGATTTTACGTGGGCTTGTACTGTTTAATTTGTTTTTAATGTATTTATTGTTGTTGTTTTTAGTTGTGAGCCACCCTGAGTCCTTTCAGAGAAGGGGCGGCATACAAGTCCGATTATTAAATTAAATTAATTAATTTACAATGGTATATGTCTTTAAACGTACAATTTTACATTCAGCAGTGTAGTATGTCACAATCAATATGGCTTTTATATTCTTAACTGTATTTTGGGATGCACAGACCCTTGGATATTGATATTTGCACAAGACACTAACAGAGATTTTCTTTATAAAAGTGCAATGTTATTTTTACTTTAAAATGTATTTTATAGGTAATATTTACAAATACTTACTTTGTGAATATTCTTCTCCCATTGGAGGGGGATAGTCTTCATCCCAGTCCACTATGTCTTCATCCGTTAATACGACAATATGACATTCACGCTCTCCTTTTTTAGCACTACTAACCATTATTGGCAGGATTAACTCTTCCAGATAGCTATCAAACTGCTTATGAGCCCCATCATTGGACAGTTCATGTAATAATGCACCTAAGGAAATAGATATATGGATTTCCTGAATATGGCTGAATGTTATAGGTCTAACTCTATCAGCCTCATATCATCTCAACAGCAAGATCTAGCACACAACATAAAAGCATATAAACATATAGAGAATTGATACATTACTCCCTTAAATGAGTGTTCCTTACTTTAAATCTCTCCAAAAGGGACTGGCTTTGACTCTCAAAATGCTAACCAGCATGATCAATGCACCCATGATGGAACTGAAGACAGCATATCTGGAGATAAATGCTGTTATACTTACTTAAATCTTGACACTTGATCGTGTTGAAATCAAAATTGATGCAAAGATAGTCACAAGTGTCTCTGAGATCAGGAATAGAAATTCCATCAGGACAGTGAATGATTCCAGTTTTGTAATAATCCTGAAAAGTCAAGGGATTAATTGTTAATACGTTTCCCCATCAAAAATATTTAAAATAGCACGCACAGGCAATCTGTCATCTACTCATAGTTTAGGTATGCTGTTATGCTTTATATATAGTTGGCACATAATGACAATTATTTTCTATATTATTTTTAAAACCTGACCATTAATAGTGCTATATGCTTCCTCCCTGAATAATGAATACAGAATAAATCATATGATAAAAATGTAAGATTATATAATGTGTGTGTGTGTGTGTGTTCAGCTCCAGGTTCAGCTCTGTTCTTAATCACTGTAACTCACTGGGTGATTTTGGATCAATCATTCTATCTCAACCTAACTACCTAATAGCAATAGTAATAGCACTTAGACTTATATATCACTTCACAGTGCTTTAAAGCCCTAAGTGGTTTACAGAATCAGAATATGCCCCCAACAATTTGGCTCCTCGTTTTACCCATCTCGGAAAGATGGAAGGCTGAGTCAACCTTGAGCCTGGTGGGATTTGAACTGCCAAATTGCAGGCAGTCAGCAGAAGTAGAGTGCACTGCACTCTAACCACTGCACCACCATGGATCAATAGGGTTGATGTTGTGGGAATAAAATGCACTAAGATCCTTAAGTAACTGTGTTAGCTCTTAGAGAGGGAAGATGAGATATAAATCTAACAAATAAAATGATATCGATTCCCTTAAATGGAGAAAAATGAGAGAGGAAAATATGAAGTCTCAACAGAATAAAAAAATACTTATCAAGAAAATCAGAATTCCCTTGAAGTTGAAAGTAAGAATTGGAACTTTACAAATAGGAGGAATAGCTCTGCTTCTGGAACATCATGGAATTCCTTACCAGCACAATCCGAAAAACAGCAGAACTGATGCCTTCTGCAATTTCATATTCACCCTTTTCATTTGGACGAGTGAAGTTATATTCTCGTCCTGGTCCAAACATTCTGAAAAGCAGAAAGAAATTAAGGTACGTAGATCAGATTAAGGCCACTTAAGCAAAGAATAATTTCTATACGAGCAAGCTGTTATTGGGGACTCTCATGAAAATTATCTAGATTTTACAAAGTTTTTATTTTTTGAAGCCTAGAATTTGTGATTGAATTGCTTACACTGAATAGGAAAATTGGATCTGAGCACTTGATATAGCTTCACACATACCATTCAGAGTCCTGCTTAGCCTGGCCATACCTCTATGATAGGAAAGCATGCAGTACAGCTTCTAGAATTCTGTACAACTCAAAGTCACTTACCTTCCCAACATGGTATCAGGATGGGCTATGAACATTTGTGGGTTTACAACAAATCTTGCTCCATCTACAATAAGAGTCACTTTCTCTGGGGCTTGGACTTGTGAACTATTGCTCAAGTTGTTCGGACTGTTCCCAGACTGTTCTTGTGCACTGTAGTAGCCTTGATTTCGTTTACTCCCTCCTGGGAAGAAAATAATATTGGCATATTCAAAGCCATTAGAACATAGAGAACTTGCTGGGTGAAAAGCAGATTTGAACTGTTCTTCTAAAGACATCAGTTATGAGCAACATCTGAATAATTGGCAGCAATGATTAGATTTAAAAAGTTCACCTATAACTCAAAATGATTATTTTATTTGTATCTTGCCTTTATTATTTTTATAAATAACTCAAGGCGGAAAACAGACCCAACACACTTCCTCCTCTTATTTTCCCCACAATAACAACCTTGTGAGGTAGGTTAGGCTGAGAGAGAGAGAATTAGAGAACTGAGAGAGTTATCCAGCTGACTTTTATGGCAAAGACAGAACTAAAACTCAATCTCTGGCTTTCTAGCCTGATGCCTTAACTACTAGACGAAACTGGCTAATGAGGTTAATTATATTTAATACTTTTCTTTTAACAACCCTGTTATCACCTCCATCAGGGTGGAGTTGGGGTGACTGAATGAAGATGAGCATTTACTGGCCAGAAGCCCTTCCTGATGCCCATGTGGAGCTCACAGTAAATATTTCTTTACATCTCTTTGTGTCCAGAGGGACAAATATCTGCCACTACCTAGGATTGAAATCACAGCCTCTTGATTTTGAGGCAAAAGCTCCACCTCTAATCCATCATGCCACTCAAACTATAATTAATACATTAATTATGGGTTAGTACCAGAAATGCCCCAATGTCATAAGAAAAAGCACCACTGGTTTACAATACCTATGGACAAATTCTTCTAGCTGAATTAATATAAAACAATGCAGAAGTGGTCCACACTTTCTTCTTGTGATATAAAAAAAATGGAAGAGTCCAGATGGAAATTGTGAATGAACCAATCTTTGGTACATGTCCATGTCCTAGACAGATTGATTACATAATAAAAGTACTGTGTTTAAGGATCTGTAGCAGTCTGATCATACAGAAGAATGATTCACACTCTGCATTCATGTGTCTATAATTATTTTCACACAGCTGGTATGAATTTATCTAGGAATAGAATTGTAATCTCTTTGTTTTCACACTTGGCTCATTTTACTTGATTACTATTGATCTATTTAGGTTTACACTATCAAGAAAAGACAAATATAACCTAATGGGCTATGCACATCACAGTGCATCTTATTCACAGTATGGCAACAGTATGGTTAAAGATTCTGTGGAAATGCAGCCATTAATAACTTGATCCCAAAGAGGTAGTCAAGACCACATTTTCTGGTACATTTTAATTTTTTTAAAAAAATGGTTTTGTCCTTACCATGATTTCTGCACAAAGGAAACATGTTAATGTTGTGACTGCCCTGTTTCACACTGCCTTTGTCCTGATCATGGATTGAAGAAGCTAAATTCTCAAGTTCTTGATTACTCAATTTCTCCATTCCATTGGCATGACTAATATTCAACTGGAAAAGCAGTCCTACAGGAAAGGAAAAAAGAATTTACATCAAGACAAAATCTCTCAGTCTATTCTTTCCTCGAGCAACATGCAGATGCTTAAGGCCATAGGCAGCCCTTGAAGATCTCGCTGTATGCTTTGCTAACACGAAAGATGTAGAAAATACATGAAAATGCAGTATAAGCCCTGGAATCTCGTATCACCCATAAAAAGAAAGACAAGGTGCCAAAGTCTCTTAACTATATGTGTGTGATAAGTTCCTACTTATTTTCTATGTCTTAATTCCACAATCCAAATTTTAACTCTGCAGCTCATGGCTTCCAACAAAATATGGCCAAAACCATCAACCAATAAAACCTGAATGGGAATTTAGAATTTAGGTCTCAGCAGCATATTCTTACCTCAGCTTGACTCAATTTGGTGCCCATGACATATGTTTAGCTTGCACAAGGTATATCCGGAAACTAGAGAGCATCAAGCCGGAAAAGCCTCTCTAATCATTTCACTATTAGGTCTGTGACTACATGTGATTTTTTTTTGCTCTTAAAGAGTTTAAATGTTTTTCTTTCATATTTTGCCTTTACATTTACCAAAACATTTTACAAAGATCTAACTCTGTGGAGAAAACTCTCGTGTTTTTTTAAGGGATGGAAAGAGAAGAAAAGGATGACCAGCAACAAGGTAGACAGTCTGAGTTACAGTGATACCGAGTGCATCAATGGAAGAGCTAAAAGATCATTGTAGAGAAAACTTATCCATGTGATTGCTAGGAGTCAACAATGACTTGATGGCATCTAATCAATCAAATAGGTAGGTAACTATGAACATTGATTTCATACAAGATCTTGTTCTACATACGCACATGAATGGGGAGAAGAACATCAGTGCAGCGCATCACATGTTCAGATAGTGAAAATATCTATTCTGCTAGATGTGTCCTTACTGGAAAGCTTAACGGCAGATTACACACAGCACACTGAACAAGAGACATGGACATTAGTATTCAGATTTACACGCCATCCAAAAGAAAATGCCTTTTGTGAAGCAGCCTCATTAGCCTTATGTCCTTGGCTGTTTGAAGAATAATAAGTATCTAAATTAAATAAATGAAAACCAATTCTCTTTTTTGTGATGAATTCACTTTTCTATTACATATAATGCTGCCTATACCTTCTTAGCACAAGTCCTTGGTTCTAAGAAACCAAAATGGCAAAACAGCATCTTTTGGGGAGGGAGGTGGTTTATGTTAGTCTTGACTCCTAGCAACAAGATTTCAGAAATGATTTGCCATTGCCTACTTCCTAAGGCTGAGAGTGGGTGACTGACCCAAGGTCACCCAACTGGCTTTGTACCTAAAGCAGGACTATAACTCATACTCAGCCAGTTTCTAGCCTGGTGCCTTAACCATTACACTAAAGTGGTTCTTTTAGCTATAACACCAAATAACATCTAAGTTTCTAGTTAATAGCTAATAACAATGTGCAATACTTAAGATCATATCATAAATCTAATGAAATATCTATTTTTCCAATCCTCCACTTAACCATTTTTATTAACAACCCAAAACTGTCCTATTGACATACTCACATTTAAAAATAAATCCAGTTCTATAAATAGTACCATGAGTCAATGTCTGACATATGAATGTGTTTAATTTCTTTTCTCAACACAGCACATTTCACTGCATGTCTCAAAAACAACATGCAACTTACATAGATTTTGATCCAGGGATTTGCCTTTCTGGCTCTTCATCGTCCTACTTAAAATCATCATCAAATTACAGTATGGCTTAGTCAGCTACAGAAATTGAGACATATTATTTGTCAATGAAACTCTAATCTTGCTTGATGAAGTTCCAACAAACTCAAAATTTTTGGTTTTTTTGCAACTTGACATATGTGCTTAATGAATTTTTGAATTCTTCTTATGATTAACATATTACATTCAGTCTTTGTATGTATACTGTATATAATAGTGCCTGGTTTTACACATAATGCCAAGCCTTGATCAACTATGGTTTATTGAACTAAGCACAATTTCTGTATCTGAACAACGAGCTAAACCAAAATCAAAACAAGGCATGTGGCAGCTTAGTTTGAACTATGAATACAGGGAAATGGTTACTAGGTCTGTATATGCTTCCAAAAATGATGTGAAGGAAATGCTTTGCAACATGCAGAGGCCTGAAAACATGCAGATATTTCAAGATATCTACTATTAAAGTTAATGCAGCTCTTAAAGGAATGGCATGGGGGGGGAGCCTTGAAAAAAAATTATTCTCCTTTATTTGTGAAGCACGCACAGTTTTAAGTACTACCAAGAAAACCTAATATGATTTGCTTGCCCTCTCACATTACACTTTGTCTCAATACGGAAATAAAGGCATGTTCATGTTTCATTATGACATATTAGATTTCTATCAGGATATATTTATAACCGCTACAGAATTGGTTCCAGAGCTTAGTGCTTCTGTATGGATTAGTTTCCGGATTGACAAGGATTTAGGAGACATATTTTTTAAAATAATCACCTTCCAGATTTCCAGACAGAGACTGGAAACAAGAAAAAAGAAATAAGGGAAGAAAAAAGAAACAAGTGAAGATTCCACCATAACATATGATAGGAATATGTTGGCTGCCGATGGGATATAATTCAGTTGCTGAAATTCTTGTACCCCATGCCTTTCTTCTCAAGAAATCTTGCTAAATCTGACCCAAAGATGCTTTTTCAAAAGGCAACTGGGCTTTCTGAAGAAGCTTCTTAGATGAGAAGCAAAACATCTTCAAGAAAAACAAAGAAAGCCCAGTTGCCTTTTGAAAAAGCACCTTTGGGACAATCATGACTTGGGTGACTGAGAATCTCTGAAGACACTTCCTAAAAATTCTCTGAAAACTGTGCTTGGAAAAGAACTTGTGGTTTAGACTAAGGCCAAGCACCTGAAGTTTCCATAAATAGATGTTTACAGAGTAGGATTTCATGTTCTCCTCATAGTTGAGCTATCTCCACCTCAATTTCTTCATGGTCTGCCCCTGCAACTTTATCAAACTGGGACTATTTTAGGGCATTCTGCCAACTGTAAAGGAAATTTTGAGGCAATATTGCCAATAAAAGACGCCATGCAACAATTCTGTTTTCCCATTTGCTGGATCTTCTCCCAGAAAAAGCCAGGTCAGAGCAAAAGGATAGGGACTGATTCCATTTTTATGTTATCCAAGGCAGTTATTATGTTTATACAAAGTCTGACATTGTTTTTGCTTCTCTTATTATGGCACATTAGAGAAAATTGGAGAAGGTGACAAATTGATGATGAACTTGCATGTCCTTAGATATAAGCACTGCAGTTGGGACCGATTGTTGGTAAAGACAGCTGGCGAAGAGGCCACATTCCAGGGAGGACCTCTGTATCATACAAGAAAGACTTGAAGGCTGGTGGGGGTACTCTGGTAATTGACTTTGTAAAATATATTCGAAGTAGCGCTAGCAATAGCACGTAAGACTCATTTAGTGCCTCATAGTGCTTTACAGCCCTTTCTAAGCAGTTTAGACAGTCAACATATTGTCCCCAACAATCTGGGTCCTCATTTTACCCACCTCGGAAGGATGGAAGGCTGAGTCAACTTTGAGTCAGTGAGGACCAAATTCCTAGCAGTGGGCAGAATTAGCCTGCAATACTACATTCTAACCACTGTGTCACCACAGACACTTGCCACCATAGGGAAGAAAAAAAAGATGAAATGGAGAAGAAAAAAGTAAAGCCCACAAAAGGACACTCTAGGACTAGGGAAGCTCCAATCTTTTTCAATCCAAGAAAGCCATCTAGAGCTAATTCTTCCATGAAGGTCCCTCTAGAGACTGGGGCTGTTTATATTAGAAAAAAGATTTTTTAAATAATAATTTAATTAAACATTACAATTAAAAAGATAAAAACTAACAAACTGAAAGAAACCCTGCAAGAATAAAAGAAACAAAAATAGAAACGCAAGACTCATCTAAATAAAGAGAAGTAAGCAATTCAGATCACTGTATAATTGATGGACAATGGCTGCTCTTCTAGCCTTCTGGCATTACTTGCTCTGCAACCACAGAAGCAGAGAAGATGATTCACGTTGTTCTCCTGCTATTTTCTATACTGTTGATATATAATTAAAAGGAAGAACCCTACCAAACCAGCAACTCTTCCCGAACAAGATTAATACTTAAACAGCAACAGATATGGACACGTGAATAAAAAACCTCTGGAGAAAAATTACTTTGCTTCAACTAATTTGTAATATACACGACAAACGTATTTCCAGACATTTAATGCTTTTTTCATATTTATCTGAAAGACAAGAAGGTTTGAGGAACATTCATTTTTCAGCTAGGACGTTTTAACGGTCTGAAAGCAGAAATTATTAGCTTCCTCTTTTTCAGAAGAATGGATGGAAAATTTTGAGCATTGGAAATAAGTTGGAAAGCATGATGTTCCCCTTTTTGCCACATTAATTTATTAGGAGAGGTGTGGCATGCAGCTCCCACTTGATCCTCAAAGATTAACCTATAGTGAATCCAAACCACAAAACAGCAAGAAAATGCTTTTATTTGAGAAATGGGAGTGGGTTATTAAGTGAATATCTGAAATCTATTTATTGGGACAAATGATAAATTGTTGCAATTTTTAATGTAAACATCACTGCAGAGTGGCAATATTCTCAGCCAAACTAGCATGGGAAATCCAAGTTTGAGCTGGCAGCTGCAAGGGGTTTAGAATCCTCTCTAGTACAGTACTGGAAGATCCTTTACAGAGATTATTTACAAATGTAATAACAGCAATTTATAATCCATTTTCAGAATATGCAAAATCAGATGCTCAAAAATTTAAGGAGTCATGGAAAAAGAAATGGATACGTCTACTATATGAATATCAATAGAAGACTATCTTGGCACTTATCATTCATGATTTAAAACTACAACTAATTCAACAAAAAATATCACTGTGTTTCATATGACTCTCCCATGTGTCTTTTTCTGGAAGAAACCAATGGGTCCATCTGATTAGAGATGTGGTGCTCTAAATGCTGATTCATATGTTACTTCCCATTCCTGTTCTATTAAAACATCATATGGCAATGTTCTGTCATTTTGTGGAGTAAAAACTAGATTCACCATGTTGTGTCTGCCCTATTCAAATTTTTAATTAATGACTTGGATGAAACAGTAGAGGTAAGACTGTTGTAGGAAAAAATGCAACATTCTTGATCTCATCAATACAGAAGACATTGAGGCAGGGATAGGCAATTATTGCAGCTTTATTTGGACTCCCAAAATTCCAGAGCCATGTTGAGACAGGAATTCTGAGAGTTGAAGTCCTCAGGTTGTAAAGTTGCCATACAGTAGTTGCCCACCCCTGCATTAAGGATTAAATCCTTAAATTTACCTGTTAATCAGGACCTGAGGCATAGCCCTGCTCAGGTGACAGAAAGCAGAATAATGTGTCAGACATCACATTTTTAGTGTTTCCTTTCAAATTTCCTGAATTTGGTTTCTGAAACCTGATTTATCATTTTGCTTCTCTGGTTTATGTCACAGCATCAAGCCATTTGGGAATATGGTACACTTAGTTTATCGCAACACAGCAGATTTTGCTACTATTCCTTGGTCTGCATTGACAATTTTAAAAAACCAGATTACTTTAGATTTTTAAAATGCTTTTTACCTTTTGTTTTGCCAGGCTACTTTATGTTCACCTAACAGAAAAGACATATATCTTAAAATATTCCCACGTAATTTAAATTAATTATTAAAATAGTGTCGCAAAACCTGTCTCAAATTATATTTGTTCAGTGCTAGGAAAAAAAAAACCTTAATATCCAAAGCAGTTTATCTGAATATCAGTTGAATAACACTGCCAAATTGACAGATAATTCGCCCTAGAAAAACGAACTTGGATCCGAATATAGTATTTCCCCCCCCTGCATCTCGGAATTACGTGAGAGTAAATCTCTGTATTTAATGTAGACAACAAGGGGCGTGCATAAATGCACCATCGTGCCTCCCGTCCCTGTCCTATTGTCCCCATTTATTCGCGCCTATTTCCTGTATTCTTACTCATGTTTATATTTATACCTATTATCTTGTAAAAGATTGACAAATAAAATAAAAAAAATAAAAAAAATAAAATTAAAAGAAGAACGATTACCAGTAAAGCTGCATTAACCTTGGGAAGGGTTTTCTTTCTTCATGGAGGAGCACTGCTCTGGAAGAAGGAATGCCATTGCTGAGTCCAACCTCTGCCCAACCCCAAGATTTTTTAAGGAAGGACCGCAAGAAAAACGAACTCAAGGTCCCTGCTCACTTTGAGCTCCACCTTGAAGGCCTTCCCTTGCAAGAAACCTTGCAAGGGAATCCATCTAACACAAAACCATGGGCATTTTCCCCCTAGAATTTTTTTTTAAATTTCTGATAGCCAGTTTCAACCGTCCTAGAGAGATTTCTACATTCTGTTTAGCCGTTCCGCCGATACTTTTTCCATGCCTCAATTACGTAATGCGATCGAGCTTTAAAGGGCCAGAAATCTCAAAACGATTGAAAAACACTTTCTGTTTCTTTCAGGCCGCAATTAAATATATGCGTGGAAAAACTTCGGTCTAATCGATGTTAATTTCTATTCTGGACTCAAGTTCAACAAGAAAAAATGTAGAGAGGCAATTATTAGCATCTACTTACCGGCATTCGCTAAGGCATTCCAGCTAATGAATCAGCGCCGCATCCTGGAAATCTACTTTTAATAAGTATGTGGCTAAATCCAAGCGGCAGAAGAGCCAGATATTAGCAATCCCCACCCCTTCTAAATCCAAATGATTATTCATGAGCCTTATTTCAAATTAAGAGTCCCTGCCCAACAAACAAAAACTAGAGAGAACGTGTTTATACTGTACTGTACGGTAAGCTCCTTTGCTTTCGGTATACTGCCCTGCAAAAGATGAGAGTTCAAACTGCATGCCTCAAAATCGCAACGACCACTATTTTATTTATTTATTTTTATTTTTATTTATTAATGTATTAACTTTTATGTCGCCCAACTCCCCTACAAGGTGACTTTTTTTCTAATTAAATAGATTTAACAATTATGAAATAGTGTATTTTATTCCCTCATCTTATATTGCTTTATTAATCCATTATTGGCCCTCTATAACTGAGGGGTTCCCAGTGTTTCTCAATCTTGATAAGTTTAAGATCAGTGGACTTCAACTCCCAGAATTCCCCAGCTAACATGATATTTGCAGGGAGTGGATTCACTAATAAAATTACCACTTCTAATTGTGATTCTGGCATGCCCCTGAATGTTCCAGGGACTAATGCCAATTATTTTATATTTCCTGGACCCTTTTCTTAAAATAAAATAGTTTTGCGGTATAGGATCTGTTCCTGCCATGATGCAGGAAGTTAGCATCCACACATCTCCTAGAAAATTGAAATATCTTAGGAAATGTTAAAAAGGCAGAATATTTCTCCTAAAAAGAGTAGAAACTCAAGAGCAGAAACTCACCTCAGAAGCAGAAGCTCACTCTCATCTTTGTTAATGGGTGGGCCATTAAGGCCTGGGCCAGAATACTTTACAGAACAAAGATCTCCAGGTAAAGGTATAGCAATTGCCCAAGAACCCTTTCAGTGCCTCATCATCCAGCAAGGTTCAACCAAGCCTGGAACTCAGGAAAGCCTACAAAGTTAGCTAAGACCCCTGCCCCTGGGAGTCTGACAGCCAATGGGATACATTTCTTGCACAGGAAACACTAAGGTAGGGCCCAATAGAGGGTATATAAGGGTCTCTCAGCATCTTGGCTGTCCCTTTTTTCTCTTTTCCTTCACCTTGGAGCATGTGGTCATCCTTCTTTGGAGTTTTGAGCCATGTGGTCCTTTGTACCATTAAACCATCTTTCCAAACAGCCACCATGTTTCCAGTGTCTTTTTCCCCACTTGGAACTGAAACCAGAAGGATATTTCTACCAACAATGTCCCAAGGCACCTAGTAAAATCATAATACAAACTCTTCCTTTTATGCTTGCATCACGACAGAACAGCACAAATTTTGACATTCTCTTTCCCTCCCATGTGGAGGTCTATATAACTCCAATGAGCTGACATTTTCCCCTATTCTCCAGGCTTTCTCAGAGATAATGGAGTGACATTTGCAAGTAGGAATAGGCAGAGGTCTGGATTCAAAGAGCACAATATGGTTTCAAGAATGTATGGACCAGGGGTGCTTTCAGAAGAGGGACAAATGTCCAAAAAGCAAAGATGGAGAATGGGATTGGATGATCAAGGCCCTACCCTTTTCTATTGCTTTCTAATAACAAAGGACAGGGCTATTGGGAGCTTCTTATCAGAGCAGCTGCATCCTTTCCTGGCCTTGGATAATTGCTCTCCCGTTTCTTGTTGGTAGCTTCTCTAAAATCTACTGTAAGGTTGATGAACTTCACTGAGTCTCTGGGACATACTTCTTTCCACATTTAAGCTGATCTAATATATTTCATGTCAGTTACTACTATTTTAATATCCACGTTATAAAAGTTTAATAATTTAATGAAAAATAAGCTTTCATTAAAATATTTCTATATGATTCCAAACACATTCCATCATACAACAAGCTAAGTGATTTGTGTGGTTTTTACATCAAGGCAATCCCCCTATAATGGTCTATAAACTGAAGTTTGTTTAATATGGCGTGAATCCAACTATTTGTGGTCTATTAATAAACCATGCTTAAACCATGGTCTAGCACAATGTGGCTATCTACTAAGGAAGGAAATCTGAAAGTGCTGATTGATTGTCTTTTTATCTAAAATATTTCTTTTTTTTAAAACAACTTTATTTACAAAACTTAAAAGCACACAAGTACAAAAACACTGATACAGAATACAAAAACACTAATATGTAAATACCCTTTACACTGATATCGAATTTGATACATTCTACTAGTCAGTACAAACTAATACTTGTCACATCTTCGTTTACTATCACCTCCTAAACACTAAATGACACACAATTCTCTACTAATCTTCCGGTTGGTTTATAACTGTTTTTCAACTAATAATACATTCGTACTGTTTAAATAATAAATAAAGTAACTTAATAAGTAGATATTAATGATAATGAAGAGAAAAGACGATTTAAGACCTTTGTTACCTTTATGCATTTCATATAGATTGCAGAATATAATAGGATTCTTGGGTTCATTTATTTTAAGCATTTTTTCCTTTATGATCTACCCATTTATACCATTTATCCCATATCTGGTAATAATCTGTATCCTCCTCCCCATTGATTTTGAGCGTGAGCCTCCAATTGGGCACATTCATAAGTTTTTTGAATAGTAGCATGTATTGATGGTATATTTGGTTTCTTCCACTATTGAGCTAATGAAATCTGTGCCACTGTTAATAAGTGTATAATTAAATATCTTACTTTAGGGGAATAAACTTTATCTAAAATATTTCTAAGATGATAAAAGCAAAACCTAAGAACAAAAACAAGGGAATTAAACAACAAAAAATAGCAACAACATTAAAGTATAGAACATACAATAATAAGTGACCTTGGAGGTCTTCTAATCCAACTCACTGTTCAACCAGTACCGTTTCAGACAAATGGTTGCCCAGTTTCTTTTGGAAACCTCCAATGATGGTGCACCCACAACTTCTGAAGACAAGCTGTCCCACTGGTTGATTGTTTTCACTGTTAGGAAATTTCTCCTTAGTTCTAGTTCTACTTAGTTCTGCTTCTCTCTTTGGTTTGTTTTCATCCATTGTTTCTTGTGTAATCTTTTGCTGCTTTGGAAAAAATTTAAACCCCTTTGTCTCTGTGGGAGTCCCTTAGATATTGGAACATTGCTATCATGTCACCCCTAGTTCTTCTTTTCCTTAGACTACTAGACATACCAATTCCTGTAACAGTTCTTCCTATGTTTTAGCCTTCAGCCCCCTGATCATTCTTGTTGCTCTTCTCTGCACTGTTTCCAGAGTCTCAATGTCTTTTGTATATTATGGTGACTAGAACTGGACGCAGTGTTCCAAGTGTGGTCTTCCTAAGGCTTTGTAAAGCGGAACTAGAACTTCATGTGATCTTGATTCTACCCCTTTATTAATGCAGCCTAACTGTTACCATAAACACATTAAAAAGCATGAGAGAAAACTGTGTAGTGTTCTCATTTCCCAGTTTCATTCCAATTTGTACGTTCAGGACTGCATGTATTGAGAACTCATCAGAGCCTAGGGTCTGGGCCCCATAGAATAATCTCAGTAGCTATATCTGACGGGTCCTCAGTAGGAGAAAACCAGTCATATAGTGCCTGCCTCCTGGTGACTCATAAAGCTGAAAACACTTCATGGAATATACACTGTGTAAAAAGAAACATACCTCTCCTCTTTGGAGGTAAGGTCTAAGAGCTTGATGAATGATGGACTATATATGCCTACCATCCCTGTCCTATTGTTTCTTTTTATTTCTCTTATATGTATCCATTTCATGTATTCATAACTATGTTTATACTTATACCTGTTATCTTATAATCGCTTGACAAATAAATAAATAAACAAACAAACAAACAAATCTATTTAATACAGAGACCTCAATCTTTGAAGGTGAACCGCAAGTGAAAGAAAATAAGAGACTAGAAACTCTTTGAAACTGGAAAAGCATGCACAAATCATTGTACCACACCTGCTGTGTTGTAAATGTTGACATACTGTATCCCTGTGAACATAACTTAATATTTTTCTCTCCCCCCCCCCCGACATTTTTGGGGTTAGTGGGTACATTTGAAATTTATTTTATTTTTTATTTTATTTATTGAATTTATATGCTGCCCATCTCACTGTCAAGTGACCCTTTTGTCTTAAATGTTGGACACATCGTTCCATTTCATCAGATTGTTTCTTTCATGGCTCAGAATAGAAGAATAGTCTGGTTTCCTATTTTTATTCTGCTACAGTTATGTACATAAAAAGATTAAAGCTGGAAGAAGCAAAGGCTGTTCCTTTTGAGATTCTTCATGCTAACATCCACAGCATTATTTTCAGGTGCTGGAAAATCCTGTTCTTTTTGATAAATATACATACCGTACATAGATAATGTAAATTGTTGCCTGTTGTTTGTTGTTGTTGCTGTCTATTTTTCCTGCTTTTTAATCCTGGTTTTGCCAGTTAACTCTGTTTGACATTTGCTGGGTGTTTCATAAATAAAGATCAGGCTAGATATTTTGCTAGCCATACTGAGTGGCTTCTGTGCTTGCTCTGATCTGGATAGAGAGAATGACTGAGAATGTGCAGGATACAAACTAAACTGGAAATTCCCCTCAGTAATTTCCAGCAATAAGCATAAGCACCAATGGCTGGTCACAAACTAGTGAAATTACTTCCTGCTACCCATTCTTCCTCCCAAAGGTGTTCTTTACTAGCTTAATCTATTTTTATTTTCCAAAGAAAGCCTGAGCTGTAGTCACCTACAAGATTTATCTTCTGTTTCTGGGAACCGGGTTGCATGTAGAATCTACTGGCCTTTGTGGAAATAAAGATGTGATTGAGGCTGATGCTCTTCTTTGCTTGAGCCAGGTTCCTTTTGGTTTCTTTGTTTGTTTACAATTTTCAAATATGAAATGAAAACTGCTATTTTGAGCTTGAAACAAAACATTTCACCCAAATATCTCATCAAAAAAGTCTGAGGTATTTATTGACAGAACAAACTCAAAAGCAATTCTGTAAATCCAAAATATTTTGACCATAGAAAACAGTAGAACACACACACACACACACACACACACACACACACCACTCCCAGCAACGTGACAATGGCCCTGCCCGAACTGCTTGACGTTCTCTCGGGAGTGGCGGTGGAATTTCCCAGACTTTTAGTTCTGGGAGATTTCAACCTGCCCTCTCTGGGTGGGATGTCGAGTTTGGGTCGGGAGTTCTTGGCTTCCATGGTGGCTATGGACCTGACCCAAATAATTTGGGGGAACACACTTGACCTGATTTTCATCTCTGGACAGTGGTGTAATGATTTCGGTGGGGGCTCACCAACTATTCAACTCCTGTCATGGACCGATCATTATCTCCTGCGGCTGGTCTTCCAGCAGGCCATCCCACATCGCTGGGAGGCAGAGCCGACCAGATGGTTCTGCCCCAGGCGCCTGATGGACCCTGAGGGGTTTCAGGTGGTGCTTGGGTTGATTCCCACTTCCCTTACCTACAGCTCAGCCGAGACCTTAGTGGAGGCCTGGCAGTGGGTGGCCTCGGAGGCTCTCGACCACGTTGTCCCCTTGCGGCTCCTAACCCGTCGCAGATCTTGGTTAGCTCCCTGGTTTTCGGTGGAGCTCCGGGAGATGAAGCATCGAAGGAGGGGCCTGGAGAGCAGTTGGAGGTCCAGCCGGTCCGAATCTGACTGAGCCCAGTTAAGAGCCTATACTAGGACTTAATTGGTGGTGATGGGAGTGAAGTGTGCTTACTTCTTTGCTCTCATTGCATCCGCAGATGATCGCCCAGCCGCCTTGTTTAGGGTCACCCATTCCCTCCTCCATCAGGGGGTGAGGGAGGACCCTTTGCAGGGAAGGGCCGAGGAGTTTAGTCAGCATCTGCTGGATAAGATCACTCAGATTCAGGCCGGCTTGGACTCCGACTGGCAGGAATCGGATGAAGGAATAACGATGAGTCTGGTCGATACCATCTGGGATGAGTTTGAGCCTGTGTCCTTAGATGAAGTGGACAGGATCATGCAGAGGCTGAGAACCACCACTTGTTTACTGGACCTGTGTCTCTCCTGGCTGGTTTATGCCACCCGGGAAGTTTCACGTGGCTGGTTCCAGGCAGTGGTCAACGCTTTGTTGAGGGAGGGATCCTTTCCTGCTGCCTTGAAGGAGGCGGTGGTGAAGCCCCTCCTCAAGAAGCCTGCCTTGGACCCAGCCATTTTGAATAACTTTCGTCCTGTGTCCAACCTTCGCTTTGTTGCAAAGGTTGTTGAGAGCATGGTGGCCCAGCAGCTTCTGGGGTTCCTGGAGGAAGCCGATTACCTAGATCCATACCAATCGGGCTTCTGGCCCAGGTACAGCACAGAGACGGCATTGGTCACCCTGGTGGATGATCTCTGGAGGGCTCGGGACAGGGGATTTTCCTCTGTCCTAGTCCTATTAGATCTCTCGGCGGCTTTTGATACCATCAACCATGGTATTTTATTGCAACGCATCGGGGGGCTGGGGGTGGGAGGCACCATTTTATGGTGGTTCTCCTCCTACCTCTCAGGTCGTTCGCAATCGGTGTTGGCAGGGGGGCAGAGGTCAAGCCTGAGGCCCCTAGCTTGCAGGGTGCCCCAGGGGTTGGTCCTCTCACCCCTCCTGTTCAACATCTATATGAAGCCCCTGGGTGAGATCATCCGTGGTTTTGGAGTGAGGTATCATCAATATGCTGATGATACCCAGCTTTTCATCTCCACTCCAAACCAAATCAGTGATGCCCTCACCGTGATGTCCCATTGTCTGGATGCAGTGCGGATCTGGATGGGGAGGAACAGACTCCAGCTCAACCCGGCCAAGACTGAGTGGCTGTGCGTACCAGCATCTCGGATTATCCAGGATATTCCATCATTGGCCATAGGGGGAGAGGTGTTGCCCCCTGTGGATAGGATTCGCAACTTGGGTATCCTCCTGGTTACACAGCTCAGTTTGGAGGAGCAGGTGGGAGCTGTGACCAGGGGGGCATTTGCCCAGCTTCGCCTGGTGCACCTGTCGCGCCCCTATCTGGACTGAGATGCCTTACAGATGGTTACTGACGCACTCGTTACTTCCTGAATCGACTACTGCAATGCTCTTCACATGGGACTGCCCTTGTGGACCACTCGGAAGCTTCAGCTGGTGCAGAATGCGGCCGTGCGGGTTGTGATGGGAGTATCCTTCCTGCACGAGCTGCATTGGCTGCCGGTTACCCTCCGGGTGAGATTCAAGGTGTTGGTGTTAATATACAAAGTCCTGCATGGCTTGGGGCCGGGGTACTTGCAGGAACGTCTCCTGCCAGCATCAACTTCCCATTGCCCTATACGGTCCCACAGGCAGGGCCTCCTTGGGGTGCCGTCGGCCAACCAGTGTTGGCTGTCAACACCCAGGGGTAGGGCCTTCTCAGTGAGAGCACCCACCCTGTGGAATCAGCTCCCCTTGAGGCTCCGCTTAACCCCAGACCTCCGTTCCTTCCGCCGCGACCTGAAGACGTGGCTTTTTCAGCAGGCCAGCCTGGAATGAAGTGAAGTGGGGTGGGGGTTTTTTAATTGTATTTTAGATTAAGTTTTATCTGTTTTAGATTTTATTGGGCTGGAGTTTAACTGAGTTTTAAAGAATTCTAATTTTGTATTCTGTAATTTTATATTGTGAACCGCCCTGAGTCCCTAGGGGGAGAGGGCGGCATATAAGTCCAATAAACTTAACACACAGAGAGAGGCAGGCAGGCAGACAGACAGAGAGACAGTTAGTTTTATGCTGCCCAAAACTGTGGCATTACTACTAATTACTACTATGCTGCCACATTCTAGACCAAATTTAGGCTTTCAAAGACACACCTATATACAGCATAAGACAATATGGTAGTTTATTCAGGAGATGGTAAGGGCGTGCATAATAATCTGGAGAGTCTTCCAAATCAGGAACAGGCACAACAAGCACATTAGATGGGTCTATGTGAAGAGACTCTTGGCAACAACTGTTATCCCCTCCTCAAGCAGGAATTTGAATCCAAAGCAACTCCCAGATTGCCCATTCATCTCAAAGGATAATGCTGCCTTATCCAAGACTATAGAGATGGAAGCTCCCCAGGATCAACTCTTCACAGTCTCTCTAGACATTGGGACAAAACATTGACAGCAAGTCAAGGATGGTCCAGGATCAAAACGCACAATTGAATAGTATACCGATGATACCAAACCCCAATTCAGTGCATAAACTCAAGCACTGGTTTCATCTAGCTGTTGAACAGGAGCGGGAAAGAATCAAAGCCCCTACATCATGCCACAGAGATTGCATCTGGGTTTGAACATTTCCCCAACATTGGCACCAATTGAAATAGGCCACAGAAAGAGAAGGACAACCCATTAATATGGTATCCTCCAGTCCAAAAGGATTTTGTGATTGATGGCATCAAAAGCCATTATGAAATGAAGGAGCATAAGATAGATGCAACATCCCATACCAGCTCTGCCAAAGGCCATCACAAGTGTAAACACATTCATCTTAGTACCATTAACTTTTATAAAAGTTGCCAGACCTGGGCTACAAAAATCTGGACACTCGCTAGAGGGCGGAAAAAAATATTAAATATATCAGACAATGTTAATCCTTTGCTACATCTAGAGATCATCCAGGTTTTACTTTTCTAGATCTGGTAATCTTACAATTCAATAATAGTGTCTTCTCAATGTATTGTAAACTGGTGGTAGATAGGCAGTCACTTGATTTCCTACATTCACTGATGCCCAGAAAACTAAACAGTATTGACTGATCTAGGTTGATCAGGTTGATAATGAGATTTTGGCAAAGTTCCTGGAACCTCACCCTTTCATTCAAGTAGTACATTGTTTGGTTATTTATTACATGAATCTGTAATAAATCTGTAAGGTGGTTTACAGCAAGAAAAAGCAAATTTGGTTGTTCAAAACTGATCACATTTAATTATCAGGATAATCTTTATTACCGGTAGTAGCATTGATCAAAAGTAACTCAAGGATTCTATGGTTGTGTATCAGCACAATTCCCTTAATGTATCCAAAGAATTGCCTGCTAACTACCTGAGGTGCCAGGTGGTCCCTGAAAGTTGCCAGCCATTTCACATTTTAAGTGAGCCAGAAGAACACTTTGGAAACTTGAGGATTAATTATAGTGACTTTAACTAGATTTAGTTTTGTCCTGGCTTCACCACTTTTGTCCTAGCCTTACCTACTTTTTAAAAAGTGGAAAGGACTTGACACACCCCTCAGCCAGAAAAAATTGTGCAAACCTGCCCTAGACTGAAGAGGACTCTGACTTGGTTGGCTATGATGGAATTTTGTTTGCCTAACTTCCAGGGAGAAGTAAAACACCACTCCCCACTCTATATATAACACTTCTCAGGAATAAAGCGATACACAATTTGCATACAAGTTATTTAAATTGATTTATTTTTCATGTATGATTCTGAACGCCAAGTGCACCTGCACCCGCGGTTTGTTGAGAGGCACCAGTTGATATTCCAGATATTCCTTGGAATTAAATACAACAAATCTTAGCACGCTGGCTTGGTTTGACTCCGTGCCATAAACCAGCGTTTGGAGGCGGAGGGGGGGGGGAATCAGCTTTCCGGCAAGAGGAGGCCCTTTCCTCCCGCAAGGTTTCGCTTGGGGTTTCCTGCCTCGGGGCAACGGCCTTAGTTCTGGGGTGCGAAATCCCTACCCGAGCGGGCACACGAGGTCAACCCAACCCCGTCTGGAGAGTTTACGGGAGAGGGAAGGCGTCGTGGGAGTGCAGCGCGGGTCTTTGGAAGCGCCGCCAGGGGTCCGCGGGAGGTTCGCCAAGGGGCGGAATAAGCCAGCGCTGAGGCGAGAGAGGGAGAGAGAGACTCAGAGGTCGCTCCGGGCGCGGACGTCGGTTGTGTCACAAGCCAAGCTCCAACATCTTTCGGAGCGGCGCCTTTCGTTTTCGTTTTCCGGAAGGACAGCGAGCACCGCCTGGGCTGAAGGGGAATTGGATAGGATTCTGCGCGCATCCGGACGACCCTGGCCCCGCAGTTTCCCCCTCCCCTCGCCTCCCCTTGTAATGCAGGTAAGGGCTTGGGGGAGAGCAGCAGGGTGCTCTGTCTGACACCCCCCCCACCTCGAACTTCCCTGGCTCTCCCTGCCCTCCCCCAGCGCCCTAGATTCCCGTAGGCTCCGCGCCTTCTTTCACGTCCTCTCGCCCAATGCCCATCCATGCCAAGGTCTGACCCAGGCGGCTTCCCTGGTCCCCACATCTCTCTCCATACGGGCAGCGTCTCGCCGCGGGTGCTTCCCTCGCTTCAGAAAGCGCTGGGGTTCTCTGGACTAGGCTGTATCCATGGAAAACATTTCTCTGGTGGTTCAAAAGAAAATAGTTTCGAAATGGACAAAGTCCGGAATTCCCCAGCTTTTCACAAGAAAAGGGAGACGTTAAGCAACTAGCTGTTTTCTTTGAGAAACACCGTTTGGTTGGGCAAAATTAATCCGGGTGTGAGTTAATGAAGTTGTTTCAAATGGGAAAATAGTGGATCACTTATTCTAAGGCTAGATTCATGCAAGCAAAACTTACACACTTTTTAAAAAAAAATCTGGGCTGTATCCTTCCCTCTATCTTAAACTCTGGGGTAGAAAGTGGAAAGGAGCAATTTTAAGTGTACATTTCCAATCAGCCATCCTCACCCTGGGGGCTTGGGTTGTGCTGCAGTGATTCCCATTCAGCCTTGCTTCAGGGCATGTTTATTTATTCATTTATTCAACCAGTCAATCAATTTCTATAACTGCCCATCTCAAATAAGTCTTCAAGGCTTTTCGAAAGGCCAATAGGGTCAGGGTCATCCTCAGTTCTGAAAGAAGAATGATCCAGAGGGCAGGAGCTTTGATAGAAGGCAAGTTTCTTAGTCCCTGGAAGCCAGCATTCCTTAACGAATGGGACTCATAGCATGCCACTGTTGGGAATTATGGGTACTGTACTTTAACACAAAGGATAGTGCCTAATTGGGAAAATTTACTTCAGTTAAGGGCGACCTTATTCCCCCCCTTTATTCCCTTTCTGTCCCAATTAGCCCTCTGCTTTAGACCAGTGTTTTTCAGATTTGGCAACTTTAAGATGTGTGGACTTCCAACTCCTAGAATTCCCCAGCCAGCAAGTTGAGTTGAACCTCTGCACATCTTAAAGTTACCATGTCTGAAAAATGCTGGTCTAGAAGACCATGTAGGTTATGCATTCCTGTGTATGAGAAGCTGTGGAAGCCTTATCTTTTGTAAGTCAAGACATTCCTCCACAATCAGAGAAGGAGGACAACTGAACACCACCTGTGGGAACACTTCTTTAAACCAGGCATTATTGTTGTGTACACTGACATGGTATGCTACTCTTTCTTTGAAAAGAAAGATCTTTGGAAATCATTTACTTATTTACATGCTAGTTGCATGAATTAATATGCTGCTTGGCAGGACGGAGCAATTTACAGTCAAATTAAAAGTGGGTACATGTGTAAATATAGATATATAAAATATCAAACCAGTAAAAATGACACCCTGTATGCTATACCATTATAATTAAAGTACAGTACTAAAAATATGTTTTAAAACAAGCTACCAGAACAAAACTAAGTGTGTGGCATCTTTCACTTTTATTTTCTTTATTGCCTGGTATTTAAGAATGAATCTGAAACTTTTTAAAGGTCAAACTGCATAAGACATGCATGCAATGGTAAAAGAATTGCAGTTGCAAAATCAACAATGGTTCTTGTGATACAATGAAGAATAAACATAATTTGTTTATTATGGAATATACATTCATGAATTAGAGTTTACTTCATCAAATATTTGGTGAACTCTACTCTTAGGGACAATACCTAAACTTAGGCATTTATTGATTTATTGAGTTTTAAAATCTACAGCTGCTTTTTTTCGAGATTTCAGGAGTGTCCATAGAGTGTGGCCAAATAAATTAAGATGACGGTTTTAATGATGAAATGTGACAAACATAAAAATCATCTCACCATCATAGCCATCTTGCCTTTTCTCCCTATGCCTCTGCTAGGTACTGTAGATGTGTGTTTGTGTTTGTTTAACTTCCCAGACTCAACAGTCCTGGGATTTAGCGGTGATCACTCTTGCAAACACTAATCAACTCCAGTTTAGGTTACCTGACTGCTCACTTCATATGCTTAATCTCAGCTCCTAATTTCTACTTTTGTGACCAACCTGCTTTCCCTTTGTAGGGGATGGAAAAGAGGGAAAGGAACTTTACACACACACACACACAAAAGGAGAGGGAGAGAAGGAGAGAGAGAGAGAGAGAGAGAGAGAGAGAGAGAGAGAGATCTCAATTACAGTTATATTTAATATATATCATGGGCTTAGTTTAAGAAGATATACATAGACACTTTAATGTAGATGATTTCAAACAAAGCTTTTTATAGTGTTTTATCTCTTTCTCAGTCTTCTGCAGCTGGTTTCTATACTTTTTCTTCTGGTCTTCCTTCTGTCTGAGGGAGGAGAGAAAAACGACTGCTTTCTGGACTTCTTGGATGCAAAACGTATTTGCCAATCTGCTCTATTCTTCCAAAGGTGTACAATATTTTTTCCACCAGCCAGTTAACCGATCTCTCTCTCTCTCTCCCTCCCTCCCTCCCTCTCTTTCTCTTGTCTTGCTTGCCATTGTAATCACCCCATTTGCATATCTCTCTCCTTGATAAACACAGTTTCACCAGCCCACAGTTTTCAAAAATTGCTCTAGGAATGCCCAATAACTTTTTCTTAATTACTTAATGCTTTTCCCCTTTTATATGTCTACAGCTTTTATCTCATCCTTTCTCTGTGTATTGGATTCATTTTATTTGCATAGCGATTCTGGGGTATAGTTTAGCTTTGGGGACAATTATCGATCCAAGTTTTCCCACAAAGATTAGGGATAATTTTTGACCTGGGTTTCTCTCCAACCTATCCAGCAGACTTTCTGCTGAAGCGTATTGGTTCTAGTTACATTACGAACATTTTCCTTCATAGATTCTTACTTATCCAGCTTTTAGGCTGTGCAGAGTAACAGAAGAGGCATTGGGGAAATACAGCTGATTTCCTGTAGGGAATCTATACGGCTTCAGTGTCTTTCTCCTCCCTTAAGGTTGAAGTGGCAGATGGCTCTTTGACTCCTGTGGCCACAACAGCTTTGTCCTTACCATTGCACCCTACTTCGAAGGCATCAGTAAAGTCGCTCTATGATGGACAAATCTGCACATTGCCAGGCCGACTCAGTGAGTAGAAGAGGTATTATTTAAGGCAGCTTTTCAACGATGGTTCCTTAAAGCCTTGGATAAGTGCGCTACAGGCTTCTCCAAGCAGGGCCACCAAGTTGTAATTTTAATATGACACTAAACAGAAGGATTGCATATATATCTTCTTATTACCTGTATTAAATGAGTTTATTTTTACTTTGATTACATTTAAATTAAATCTAATTTAAATTTTAGCATGGTTTCCCTACTTTTTGGAGTGCAGTTCCACTACTGTATACCATTTGTGGTTAAGCAGTCTTGGCTTAGAAAGTGTTACCTGCCCCTAATGTAAGGACAACACTATACAAACTAGTTGTGTTTGGACTACAACTCCAATATTCCCCAGCTATAGTTATAGTCCAACACACTTTGAGTTGGAGTCTATCAGACCAGGCAAAAAATTGCCTACAGTTGGTGGGATTCTAGGCTGATACATCTTGAAGACATCTGGTTGAGGAAACAAGAAGTAGATGATCAGTTAGTAGGACCTGGTGTAAGGTTGCTTCCTATCACAAAGAATACCCTTTTTAAAAAAAAACCTCCTTTTGAAAATTTATTGACTTGTCTTTAAAACTTATGGAGAGTGATATTAGTTGGAGCAAATGAATTCTAATAATAATTTGCTGAGATGTCCTTTACTTGCTTTTTTGAGACATTTTATGCTTCTTCCAAAAGGGCAAAAACCTGACTGGGTAAGTATGCTAATTTACATGTAACTTGGTTTGATTTCAGGAATCCAACCCTTTCTATGGAGCAAAGATGATGTGATTCACTGGCTAAGATGGGCTGAAAAAGAATATTCACTCCGGAAATCTGATGATAGTAACTTTGAAATGAATGGAAAAGCCCTTTGTATTCTCACCAAGGAAGATTTCAAATTTCGGGCTCCTAATTCAGGTTAGAAGTGTTGCCCTCCTTGGTCAAGGCTTTGTGTGTTTGCACTTTTATCTTGGAATTATCCTATGTAGCGAGCATAAATGAGGAATAACTCAAAGACTAACGAGATGCATGAAGTCTCTAATGTCCTTTGAAATAGATTTGCCTTCCAAATTGTGTTTTATTGACAAGAACTTATTGGTTGAACCAAAGCCTATGGGTCAAGCAGCTTTACGATGTGGTAGATGTCTGATGGAAAGAACCAGGTTGCTAAAGTGGCTTTTTGATCATGTTTAAATTAATACATTTTTTTTCAAATTGTGCTTTCTTGTGGCAGGAGGTAAATTGATTTGTGCTAAATGTGCTGAATGCATTGCAAGTTTTAACAGAAAATTTCAGATTCCCACAAACGTGTGCAACAAAACTATATTTCTGGTTTGCAAATGTTAGAAATTGCCTAAGCTGAAATAGTTGAAATAGTCCTTTTGAAATAAACAGTAAATGGAGGGAATGGAGGTACTCAAAAATTGCATCCTTTTTGTCACCAGTTGATATTGAAAGAAATGGAGTGGGATTGATATTTATGTTTCTTTTCTCACAGGAGATGTACTATATGAATTACTCCAATATATAAAGACCCAGAGAAGAGCCCTTGTGTGTAGCCCTCTCCTTAACATTTCCTTTTGGGATACAGACCATAACCTGACCCAGAGCACTGCAGAAGGTGAGTGCTGTGGAACAGTGGTTATATGCATCATGCAAGTTAATGTTTGGCTCACATTTTGGGCCATTATCTATATAGGAGGATACACAAGCAAAATCCATACTGATCCTCTAGATGGTTCCATATATAATCTTCAGCATCTCATTTCCTAAATTAGGAATTACCTCTTCCTGAGATCTTGCAGTGTTAATGCTCATCAGCTTACTGGTTACCATACTGACGGAACAGGTTCAATTGATTGTGTGCCATCAAGTCTGTGTAAACCCTTAGTGACCACATAGATTGTCTCCAGGATGTTATGTCCCCAAACTGGCCCTTCCCCAAACTGGCCCTTAGTGTACCCATCACTGCTGAAATTGTGTCAATCCAACTTGCTTCTGGTCATCTCTTCATTTATTTTGTCTACCTTTTCCAACATTAGAAATTTCACAAGGGAAGTGGTACTTTGCACAATGTATTCAAAATAGTACCTGAGCCTGGTTGTGCCAGGTGGGAACTCTGAATTGATGCATTCATTGAGAATTCTTTATTTAAGGTATTCTCATCTCCAACACCACTAGAGCAGCTTATGGGAGGTCAACTATAGCTCTGTAGGCAAAGCATTCCTTCACATAATTTTCTAATTTAAAGATATGACTCAAAATATACAAAAAAAAGAACAGTTGGGGAGTTACGATGAAAGTAAACTAAGGGCCTTGGTGGTGCAGGCTATTAAATGCCTAGCACTTAGTTCCAGCTGCCTGCAATTACTGCAGGCTCGAATCCCACCAGGCTCAAGGTTGACTCAGCCTTCCATCCTCTCGGGGTAGGTAAATTGAGGACCCAAGATTGTTGCAGGCAATAAGCTGACTTTGTAAAAATGCCGCTTAGTAATAAGCAGGCATATACAGTGGAAGGAAGGCTATTGCTGAGTGCATTGGGTTGTATCCCAAAAATTTTAAGCCGCCCTGAGTCTTTGGAGAAGGGCGGCTTATAAATATTAAAAAAAAAAAACCTAAGTGATCTTTATAGCAAAACCACAGGAAGTGGCTCCTGCTCTATGTCTTTTCCATCGATATGTCAGTTAGGATGGCATTAGCTTAAGCAAACGAGTATTCTGACTCAGTCAGTTGAATGTATCTGTCTCTCTGCTGCCTGTCTGTCTAGTAAAGTTTAGGTAAATAATGAATTTGTATGGATCACTATCATAAACATTTACAAAATATTCAAGAATTGGTCTAGGCACGGATAGCCTGAGACAAACCTGGTAAGAGTTTTCTTCATATAAAAGAAACATGTGACCAAACAGACTTCAAAGTTGAGTATGTTCATAGCAAAACAACCACAGCTAATGTATCTAATTGCATGCAGTACCTTCTGTTACATCAATTTCCAGTTGATTAGGTGTAGATCTGCCTTTCTCAACCGGGTATTTTTCAGATTGCTACACTGTACTTAGTGAGCTTCAGATTGAAGAAGGCTGCCTTAGGAAATGGTCAAAAACTCTGCTTTGAATCTGATGTCTTCTCACAGGTACCAAGTGCAACTTAGAAGATTTCCCAGCTAAGGTCCCTGTGTTGCCTTCAGAATATCCAACGATCTTTACTAATCATGCAGGTTACTCGGACTCATCTCAGTCTTCCACCAAGACATTCTCTACTCCTGAGATGACACCTCTTGCTTATAGCAACCCAGAGATCAGCCATGGTGGAAGCATTTGCTCTTTTCCTGTAAAATCTGCTGTTTCGGTCAGTGGGAAAATATCAGGTAAGGGTAAGGTTACCAAGATCTGTTTTTCTTTTGCTATGTGGTTGACAGGAATGCTTACCTGTTCTTGTGTGTCAAGAGCATTTTCTCCACTCCCACCACTGGTTAATAGCACAGATTTGGAAGCATGGAAATCCAACTTTATTCACTAGTCAGCTATGGTCACTTGCAAATGCCTCCTACAGCTGTCTTTAACAGTGATGCAGTGTAGCAGGAACTAATCCATGTTATTCTGTCTTGAACAACATTTCTCTCAATGTAACTAATTCTCAGACTGTAGGTTACTTTTGGATTACATCTACCGGCTCCTCTCTGATAGCCAGTATGAATCAGTTATCAAGTGGGAAGACAAAGAAACCAAGATCTTTCGGGTTGTAAATCCCCATGGCCTTGCTGGACTCTGGGGTAATCACAAGGTACTAAATAAGGCGCTCCTTCTAAACTCCTTAAGTAGAGATAAATTTCTGTTCAGATGGGCTGATTAGGACTAGCACTCTCAGCCTACCTGGAGGGCACCAATTTGTACATCTCCCATAGTCCCCCGAAGTTCTTTGGAGATAATTTAACGAAGTTATATTCCCAAGGTGTGGGTAAATGTGCCTCTTCATTTGCCAAAGATTTAGCAGTCTTGCTAAAAGTAGAGCTGGGAATATCCTGATCCTGGGCTAATAATGAACTATGACCAGTTGGAATATTCCAACAGGAGTCAGTCCAGCTGTTCCCAGCCTGGCTCTCATAACGTTAAAGTATAATCTCCATCATCTAGAGCATCAGACGTTATGCTTCTAGGACTTTTACAAGGACAGATTAAAGGAGGGTACAGAAGATGATTTGATACAGTCTGGGACAAAGGGAGTACTTGCATGTATTTATTATACAGTAGTATGTCTGCCTTGACTTTCCTATAAGAATTCAAGGTAGCATGCACTGGCATTCTTCATTTAATTGTCAGATTTGGCATAATAAGTTGGGCTGAAATATTACGACTGTCCAGAGTCAACTAGAGATTGAATGGGGACTTAAATCTGGGTTTCCTAGGTCTTAAGTTTGCTGTCTTATCATTGCACCAGAGTGCTTCCCTTTTACCTTCTTTTAATCCTAAATTAATTCACAAAGCTGGTACTTTAACTGTATGTAAAACAAGATATTTATTAACATAATTCCCATCCTATCTCCACTGAAAGAGGTTATGGATGCAGGTTTCTTGACAATTCTTTTCTAATTCAAATTAGTAATTAGGCAAGAGAAAGCCAATTGAAGTTATAATCACAATTTTTAAACAATTTTCAGAACCGAAGGAATATGACATACGAGAAGATGTCAAGAGCGTTGAGGCATTATTATAAACTCAACCTCATCAAAAAGGAAGCTGGACAGAAATTATTATTCAGGTGAGGTCAAGATGCATCCCTGAGCCTTCCCTGCACATTTCCCCTCTCACAGTCCTTGTTCAGTAGGTGCTCTCTGCAACTTTACTTAGGAGGAAGAGAGTAAAAATCCTTCTCGCAAATGGTTTATTCATCAAATGGCTGAGATGTGTGAAAGGCCAAGTTTCCTCTTTGAATGACCCCATTGATACCAGAAATGAGAAGATGATACAGATCTTTTATTACGTACATTAAGCTTATGAAACTTATTCAGAATTGAAAACAGTGGCAAAAGAATAAAAAGAAAAGATAACTCCTGGAAGGTTTAACTCAACAAGAATCTTTCAGGAACAGCCACACATCCAGAATATAGCGCAATAAAAACACAATGCAAATCAGCCCATAAATAAAATGTTAGAAAGGATTCTGATCTGTATCTAGTTCCACGTTTCAAAGGATGGCTATTTTCTTTTGATTCTCCAACCCTTCTCTGGGTTGAGTCGCTTTTTCTTTCCTGATAAGAAGCCAGTCTGAAGAGATGCCTCTCCCCTGGGAATGTAAAGCAAATGAATAAAGGAAAAAATGGAATTTACCCCATCTTATTTCTAAAGCCGTTCTGATGGAAAGAACCTTCCTGCCTCTGCTTGGTTGTTCAGAGTTCACATTTTTTCAGACCTTGTTAATTTTTGCCCAAAGGGGTTGAGTCAGAGGATTAACAAGATCTGTTATCTTGATAGGAAAAGTGTGATATGTTTTTATGTTGGTATTTTTCCTGGTTGCCATGGGCTGCCTAGGAATACCAGGTGAGATGGGTGGCTATATAAATTTCATAATTAAATAATCTTGATTGACAGGTTTAAGTGCAATAACTTTTATGTATTTTTTGGGATGTTTTTTCCTCCTTCATTACAACTTTATCCTTTGAATCTTGGAAATTCTGGACCATAATCCCTTGTCAACAAAATGACTTACAATTGCATTTTAATACTTGACTAATGTGTTTTGAAATTCTATGCAAATAGGACTAGAAACACATTTTTCATTTTAAGGCATCTTTTCATATAACAAAGCAGGGACATTAATGCATATCCATTGTAACACTCTTTGACTTCCTTCATTAACATAAATATTTTAATAGATTCAGATCAAAAGCTTTTCATCCCTGGATTATGTGTTTTTGTGTGTATCTGTGTGTATTACTGAAAGGAATTGGGAGGGATAGAATGAGTATTGGATCATCAGGGGGGGAAAGTTGATTTTTTTTAATGCTTAATTCCAGATTCCTAAAAGTTCCTGGAGAAATAAAACAGTACACAACCAATAAATTGGAGTAGCTGAACAATGAAGAGCAGAAAGGAGAAGACTCAAAAATTTTACCAGAAATCTCATTGTAGACATTTGCCAATTTTGCCACGCCATAGTGACATCAAGAGCTTGTGTTAATCAGTAGGAAAATATTTGATGTCTGTATGAAGACAGACAACAAAAAAGGCCTTTGGGGAATTGTGCATCCTGCAAAGTAAATGCAAAGGACTAATCCATTGGATTTCTGCTGTCAAACGTAATAGAAGCATTTGTGTAAAACAAAAGTTTTAAAACTGAATCTGCAAATGAGTTCTAGTTCCTGTCAGTCATGTTGCTGTAGAATTTCTTAGTATTCTCAAAGATACTCTCCTACCCATGTAAAAATATCTAGTGGGAAATTAAGAAGTTTTTCATTTGGAAAAAAACCAACAGAAAGCCTCATATATTTGCAGTGATCATTCTACAGAATACTTTCAGAATAAAAGTTGGAAGAGACCTTGGAAATCTTGTAGTTCAACTCCGCGCTCAAGCAAGCATTCTGGACAATGGCTGTCTAATCTCTTTTTAAAAACCTCCACTCATGGGTGCACAACTTCTGGAGCAAGCCATTCCAGTGATTAACTGTTCTAACTGACAGGGAAATTCTCCTTAATGCTAGGTCGGATTTTTCTTTGTTAAGCTTTTATCCATTACTTCTTGTCTTACTCTTAGGTGCTTTGCAAAATAGGTTGACCCCCCCTCTTCTCTGTGACAGCTCCTCAAATATTGGAAGGTTGCTAGCAGGCCACCCCTACACTTCATTAGACAAAAGATATTCCAAATTCTCGCAAGCATTCATTGTATGCTTTAACTTTCAGTCCCCTAATAATCTTTGTTGCTCTGTGCACTTTTTCTAGAGTTTAACATCTTTTTTTGTACAGTGGCTATAAAAACTAGAGGCAATATTCCATGTATGGTCTTGCAGTACAAAGTAAGTGCTAACATCTCATATAATTGGTGGCTCAGGCTGTTAATTGCCTGCACTTAAGTTCCAGCTGCCTACAACTGCTGTAGGCTCGAATCCCACCAGGCTCAAGGTTGACTCAGCCTTCCATCCTCTCGGGGTAGGTAAATTGAGGACCCAAGATTGTTGGGGACAATTAGCTGACCTTGTAAAAATGCCGCTTAGTAATAAGCAGGCATATACAATGGAATGAAGGCTATTGCTGAGCACACTGGGTTGCATCCCAAAAATTGTAAGCTGCCCTGAGTCTTCGGAGAAGGGCGGCATATAAATGTAATTAAAAAAAAATTGGTACTATCCCTCTGTTGATGCAACCTAGGACTGCATTGGGTTTATTGGCAACTGTAGCACACTTCTGGCTCGTACTTAGTGGCTGATTCCTAGATCCCTCTCACTTGGAGCACAACAGGAGAGGATGCTAGAGTACAAGATTTCTTACTCTGTAGTGGATTTCCTCAGAAGAAAAGGCTGTGGGAGTGGTATGGGAGCACATTGTGACCTTCACTGCCAGCTTCCCCATGAGTTTCCATGTAAGAAGCTGGTAAGAAATGCTGCATATACTGCCAAGTTTTAATTGTGAACTGGGCACCTGAATGTCCAGGATGCCATCCTTATGACAGCGGGGATGTTGCCACAGTTGAAACTTTGTGGACCAGTCGTAAGTCCTCATTTGTTGTCATAATTTTGAACTGTTGCTGAATTAGTGAAGACTACTTGTTATTGTGAGTGATGCCACTGTGTGTGCTTCAACAATTAGACTGGGCTGAAATCTCTCTGATATAGGGCATGACAAGTGGAAGTGAAGACTTTCTGATTATGCACCAAAAGCATGAGTGAATGAAGCCACTGTGTGTGCTTCAACAATTATTAAAATAAACCATGGCTGATGTGAATCCAATGTTTTCTTGGCAATATCTAATTGCTGTCAAAGTCAGCTATCGGATTACTTTGACTTTTACTCTGCTTACCTTTAAAAATGAAAGTATTTTTTTTCCTTAGAATTAAAACAACCTGAAATTTACAAACCTAAGTGTTAATGGCTTCCTGTAAGTTTTGCTTGATTCTTCCAGCAACCATTTCCTGATTGCTAGCATTTCATTGCTGTTAATATCCTTGCTAATAAAGGGAAGGAAAGCCTGCAACAAAATACTTGAATTGTGAAGGAGGAAACTTGATTTTGGAAAGTGTCCTCTTTTCCCAGGCAGTTCACGCAGAGAAAGAAGGTAAATGAATTAATCACCTATAAGATTATCATTTGGTGCTGCTTGCACAGGTAAAAGCTTGCCAGTTTTCTTACAGGTAATGTAAGCTGTTTTATAATCTCACCAAATTGCTAAGTACTTTTATAGATCAAAATGAAATAATTAACTATATTTAATAAATGATCTTTATCTTGTACTATGAAGTTTCTATTTTATGTTTTATAAATGGAATCTGCGGTTGTTGCTGCAGTCACTAGATCTTCATTTTCTTCATTCCATGACAATTTCCCAGCCTGTCTTGCAATCCCTCACTCCTTTTCCCACCCAACAGCAGCCATTTATCTGCCTGCTGGGAAGGGGGAAGGGAAGAAGGAACTCCCATGCATCCTTCCTGGCCCATGCCACCTCCCCACGACCTGTGCCCCTCTCCACTTGCCTTCCCTAACCCATGCAGCACCCGTCACTCTTGTGACTCATTTTGGGTACCCTGTGTGCCTTCTCAATCCACACTGTCCCCCAAATGTCATCCCTCGCTCTGCAATGCTTTTTGCATACCCCTGCACACCTTCTCCAACCCACCTCCCCTCAAGCACCTTCCCTGACCCATGCAGCACTTCTTGGGCACCTCCATGACCCTTCCTGATCCATGCTACCCCTCACTCCATAACACCCCAGGCACCCACTCCCAACTCATCCCAACCCCTTTGATGACTCTTGGGCACCCACGTGCATTTCACGCTATGCTGTCCTCATGCAGTCTGATTGCAAAGCACCTCTTGCTCACTCCCAAGCATGCTTCTCAACCACTTCCCCCACAAGCCATCCCCAACAGATACAGTACCCCCCCACACACACTGACCTTCATGCACCCATTTTGACCTATTTCTCCATGTAGCCAACATGATCCACAGAGCACCTTTCATGAGCCCCCTAGCAATAGCACTTAGACTTAAATACCATTTCACAGTGCTTTTACAGCCCTCTAAGTGGTTTACCAAGTCAGCATATTGCCCCCAACAATCTGGGCTCTCTAACACCTTTCACGACCTATGCTGTTCACCTCTCTGCTCTTCCCAAATTGCATGCCATCTCTGGCAAACTTCCTTCACATCCTTCCCAACCCATGCAATAATACCTCTTGCATACTCCCACCCTTCTAAACACACCCCTCACTTCCTCCATCAGGCTTAGAATGGGCTGAAATCTGTTAATCAGCATATGGTTAAATAATATATTGCAAGTGAAAGTGAAGGCATTCTGATTATGCACAAAAGCATGAGAGAAAATAAAATTGTCCTGCAATTTATGGCCTCAAAGCACAGGTATTGGATGTTGGCATGAACTGCCAGTTGAATATTATCACAGTATTGATAAAAAGAACATTTCCATTATATTTGAACTGATGTCAGTTGCATTAATTTTATTTACAGTGGTTGAGGGTTTATTTTCTGCTGGTTCATAATTTTAGTAAAAGTTAGAGAGGAGCCATATTTTTTAAATGGCATAATTCAGAAAAAAATGCTACACTTGAGTGGCATTACCAGCATCTGGGGAGACAAGGGGACAAATGTATATGACATCAGCCTGCACATTATGCAATTTATGTATAAGTGTCGGATTTCATGATATAAGTACATATGCACCATTTTCATCATAATATGTGCATCATCCTCATAGCCATAGTGGTATAATTAGAATGCAGTACTGCAGGCTACTTCTGCTGACTGCCAGCTGCACAGCAGTTTGATCCTGACTGGTGCAAGGTTAAGTCAGCCTTCCATCCTTCCAAGGTCGGTAAAATGAGAACCCAGATTGTTGGGAGCAATATGCTGACAATGTAAACTGCTTAGAGTTGTAAAGCACTGTGAAGCAGTATTTTTGTCTTATTGATATTGTGACATTGCTATGACTTGTTAGAGATTCTGAGTGCCAAGCTGAACCACGAACAAACCCTTCACTTCAAAACCAATCCTTTTAAAATTCTAAAATCCAGTTAACATTCTTCTTTAAAAAGTATGCAGTATTAAAAAGCATTATCTTGATTTTTTGAGATACATTAGACTAGGTTGCAAAGTTTATAAAATCCTTATACCCTCATAATTTAAGCATTTTAAGGCTGTTAGAGGTGCAAGTGAAGACAAGTTCCATTATAATGGGTTGCTGAAACTAACAGATGAACTACAGTATTGACAATTCACCCAAAATAAAATATTTTGATAGACTTGTGATTTAAAAAGAGAAGTCATTATTTGCTCAGAGTAGATATTACAGATCAACAAAAATGGCAGATGCCCAGACAACCTGGACAATTTGTTACTTAATATCTACTTAATTATGTAATAACTACGGCATGTAATACAGTATAAAATGTCCTAATTTGCCATTTTTCTATGTAAAAAGGTTCGATAAATAAATAAGCACTCAGATGTTATCTTGATTGTAACTGTGATTAAGATTAGGAAATGTCCAAAGAATAATGTTTCCAGATTAATTTATGCAAATTTCCATGAATTCAATTCAAAATGGGGGGGAAATTGTAAGCTATCTTTAAAGCCAAAGCAAATTGTAGTTTAAATTTCAATATAGAAAGTTTATGGAACAAAGGATTGAATCACTAGAGTTCTAGTAAATGCAAGATAGTTCTTTAATCAGGTAAGAAGAAAGTAACTCCTGGACACATCAATTTGCATCAAACTTAATGTAACTATGCAGTGAAAATGCATACTTTGTATAACTTGTTGCTAAGAAGATGTTTCTACAATTTCAAACTTTTAAAGGATATTTCTAGGTGTTCAGAACTGCTGAGTATCCCTGTAATTCCAGATAAAGTGTGACTGCAATGAAAGTAATCAACAACATATTTTATAAACATTTTATTGGTTTAATAGTGTACACAGTACTTACAGTTGTATCTATTAAAGACAAAATACACTTCAAAATGCAGAATAAAAAATTATAAACTTTTGAACTATATACAAACTTTGCATTACAATTTCACAAATATCAATGCCCCAGCTCCATTCACAACCAAAAAGAAAAGAAAAATAAGTTTTTTTACATGCAAAATTTTGGAAAAAGCATCACTTGGGGGTTACTTATTCCCTCCCTAACTATCAAGCCACTTTATATAGGCTCAACATTCCAGTGCTTTCTAATTCAAAAGAATTCACACATTCCTTAAACCCATTACATCTTTATCCTTAAATCTACTTCCAATTAAGCATTTCACAGTCTCTCTTTTCACTTCTAATTAAAAATTTGCATTTGGTATTATTTCTACTTTTAATTTTTGCTTGAGAACAAAACATTTTGTATCATCTTGTAGTTTGAGATTCCCAAGATTAAAAAATAGTTTGAAATAAATTTGTCTTACACATGAAATCTAAGCCATTGGAATAATAGATTCTATCAGGTAATTTACACCATCACAGAAAAAAACTAACTATAGAAATGTTCTAAAGACTAAAAATTAAATAGGTTTCTGTTTCATCTACATACAGGTATCACAAAGACCAATTTTGTTTCTATTTTTAATAAATGTAAAGGTTGCAATGGCTAGATAGTTTTAAGTTGCAAAGGTATTGTTATATTTTAAATATACATAAGAATTAGGAGAACCTTGATCCTCTTAATACCCCAATATGCAATATTAAAATGACAGCTGAAAAGAGGAATTTATGGGAAGAAAAATCCCTAATCCAAACAATACAGTATCTTCCCCTCACTCAGCATTATTCAAAATGCATCAGTGCTTTTAATATTTACAGCAATCTCCCAAACCTGATGTACTACAGATATTTTGGGACCAATCCCAAGAATTCCAGAAAGCATATGTTTTGGGAATTGCCAGTGGGAATTGTAGGAGTGATGGACCTAATACATCTGGAAGATACAAGATGTAGGAAGGCCAATATACAGCAATACTAGAAAAGAAAATCCATTCCCCACCCACAAAGCATTCATTGTTCCTTCACAAATACCATCACTTAAATACCAATCAGATATTTGTTATTTAAAACAGTGAAGAGAAATGCTACATGCTGAAGCAGCCAGCTGAAAAACAAGACGATAATCAAATACCCAGTATACTGAAAATAAAAAGGAAAAATCAGAAAGACTGAAGGAAGTACATTTATAAATACACAAGATACAATGCAGACTTAAACAGGACTTTATAGATACCAAATGCAAGAGCTTAAGTTAGAGCACTGAACTTCATGTGACCAGCAACTGCTTAAAATTCGGTCCACATCCAACTTCAAGTTGAAATTTGTTAAAACTAATTCTAAAGGTTTACCAACCTGTTAAATATCAGTTGTTTGATTCTTTTCATAACAATAATTTGCATTTACATACTCTCTCTTCATCCCTTTTGAACTCGCTTCTATTTCAAGTAAAAAAGGAATTTTATGAAGGCAGATTTCTCCAAGCTACAACAAAATTTAAGTGAGGACCAATGTCTACTTTTTCCAGGAAGGAACCACTTCTTCCAAAATCACAAGACCCCTTTTAAAAATGTATTGGTTAATTTTGTATGCAGCACGTATGTCAAACTCACCACTGTTTTTCATAACAGACCAACTTCAGTATTCCTCCATTCTCAGATTTGCTGAGCAACTGAAGGGCTGTACAGAAGCCTATGAACATAGAAAATCAGACCTCTTGGTATTTACCAGAATAAGTAATGAAAGATATACAAATGAAACAAAGCGGTACGTGCCATTATAAATCTCAGATCTGATGTCAAAATCTGAATGATCAAGTGAGATTGCAAAAAACAACCATGGTTTTGCAGTTTTGTATAAGAATAAAACATAAAACTGTTACAGACAGGACCAAGGGGAAGAAAAAGCTATTCACAAGAAGAAATAATAAATTTTGAATTGTTAGATTTACAAAGTGCATTATATGTAAAATTTGAAAGAGTGTTTATATTTTCATATCCAAAGCAGTCTGAACTTCGACAGGATATACAGAGTTTTGATTTTGTTACATGTATGATATGGTCCTTACATACTGTCTGATGTTCACAGTTCAGTACTGCATCTTATCCTTTGATCACAGAAAATCAATGGGTCCAGGCAAAGGACTAGTTTGCATAACTGGAAACATTCACAACCTGCATGACCAGTTTCTAGGGGAGCAAGTTAATGAACCTTAACTGTCAAAAGCACAATTCAGCTACAAAACACTTTACTAGCCATAAAATCAGACACCCCCTCCCCCAATGGCCATTCCCTGAGATGAGATTAATTTTGTCCCAGATAGATATATGATGGACAGTATTTCAAGGACAACTTTCGGCATCTTGTCAAGATTTTATGAGAAATTATGCTTCAACAATAGAAAGTTATGCTGCTAGAAAGTAATAACAATCCTAATAAAAGCGGTGTCTGAGACCCAAAAAAAAATCACACTGAGAAAACAAAACGTATCAGCTCTGGCTGTTTCAAACATTAGTATTTCTCTGTGGTTCAATCCCCATAATTTCGAACGGTATAGCTGTCCTATAATAAGTCAGTTATTGCTATTGCTATCAAGCTGGGCCATTGTCCTGCCAAGAATATTAACGGCCTCTTGAGCCAGACTTTCAATCCCCGGTCTGAGAAGGGTGAATGGACATCCATTAGTACCTCAGTTGATTGAATCCACTGCATTTAAAAGCTAAAACGAATGACTCACTGCAAGTGTATTATTTGTTCTGATAAAGAACAAGGTTGTAGCAAATTTTCCCATTCAGAAGTTGATTTGATAGAAAGGAGAGGGAACAATTGCAGAGACACAAGATGTTTGTCCAGATGTTTTGTTATTTAGTTGGTTGTTAGGATACTCTAATCATCTGTGTCATAGCTTCTTCGTTTGCCTGTCCAGAATCCTGCATATATATAAAAAAAAGGTTTTGTAACTCGTATTATCTATTTCATAGTATCTAAACACAAACAGGTTATTTAAAGCTATACATTATGTTGCTATAGTACAAATCAGGAGTGACAGAAACTTGCTTCAAGGAGACTATCTGGAGAAGAATTTATTGTACAGTTTCTACTTGGAATGTGGTACTTATTCAGCTAGATCTTAGCTTACTATATAGGTAATACATATTTCAACATCTAGCAAGGTAGGATACAGTATTGTATGTTTAAGGGATGGCCAATTGGCAGAATGTAGACAGCATTTGTCTCCAACTCCCAGGATAGATTCTGCTCCCCTTAGATTTTTTTCCCTTAGGGTACTGTCATGTTTATATAAACAATATTATATACAGAGGGGACATCATGCTGCAATACATTTATTTACCCAGCTGCAATGTCTGCAGCCTTGTCAATTAAGTATTGTAGAAGGGCAGGCTTGTACTTTAGATTCCTGCACACAAGGCAGCATCCTCCAGTGGACAATTCTAATTTGCTTCTGAATTATGGAATATGGAAAAGAAGGCAATACCAGTGTTTTGCAGAAAACTCGCTAAGAAGCTACGGTATCAGACTGAAGAATGGCTTATTATGAAGGTACATGTTTAAACTAAGGATCTTATTTCTCAAAAAAGAAGGTATTGTTATTCTGAAAATATAATGAAAACAGCTTTTCAAGCAAAATAGGAAATGCAATATTTAATTTGCTTGAGTATGAAATCCAAAGTAACTAAAGCTGAATCTTCTGTACCTACAATCTCTCAGAGTATGAACAAAAATATCATAATTTTTCTAGATCATAAGATATAGTTTGAACAGTTATTTCAGAGAGTGACTGCTGATATCTTCTGACACTCCTAAGTCTACTTAACACAATTAAACCCAATGAGCAAGGGGCAAAATGTCCTATGGATGGAACAGTCACTTCCACATTTGCCACTCTTGAAGTTGAGGGTTAAGGAGAGGGGAGGAATTGAAGGCCCCAAAAGATCAATGGGAAAACAGGCTGGCATGTAAGCCATACAAAGGAGAAAGTCGGGGTGAGATGCACTGCCCAACTCACCTTATTAAGATGTCTCTAGATTTGTTATGGGATTTCTGAGACTGTAAACTACCAAAATAGATTCAGCCAAACTCCTGAACCATAAAGTATTGGCTTCAGATGCGGGGGAAAAAGCCTATTTGTTTATGCCTGTCCTTATGTTTTAAGACCATCCAACCTCTCAAAGTTCAGAAACAAATAGTATTTATGATTCCTACTGCAAATTTTAAACTATGTAAATAAAAATAACAAATAAGCAGAACTACACTGTGAATAACAGAATTTTTAAGCTGTTTTATAAAGCAAAGCAAAGCAGATCATCCCCACAAATAATGTTCGTCAAAATCAGTTGTTAAATAAATATCAAAGGTACTGTTTTTGAAACTGCCTATACTATATTGTACTAACAATATAAACTTTTATTTTTAATTAACAATTTAAACATATATAAGAAAATTAAAGTATCCCGCCCACACACTCACCTGGAGACAACTGTTTTCTGAGATCTATTACTTAAGTGTTCCATAGTTTTTTTAATAACTGAACTAGATGAAAATGTCAAAGTGAACTAATTTTGCATGTTTTATAAAGTGAGAAAAAAGTAACAAGAATTCAGAATTTATTTCTGGTTAATGCTAAAGTTGTAAATTGGAAGCGCCTACCCATGAAGATCAACTTAACTAAGTAAATAAATTTCATTTACCTGCATATGGGGACTATCTTTTCTTTGGGGAAAAGAAGCGTCCCCCTTCTCCTCGTTTCCTTGCCATAGCATGCCGATGTCGGGATTCATGAAGATATTTCTGTATATACAATTACAAAATTGTGGAGATGAAAGCACATCTTACGTAATGCTAGAACACATATCCATCCATTTTCATTAAGTAAAGACCAGGAACAGAAAAGGCTGAAATAATGCTAAGGCTAACAAGGGGAAAATCCTCAGTATCATCTAGATGAAGACTTACGTAGGGTACCTGTATAAGGAGATACAGAGATCTAGGGCCTGGATTCTAGCTGGAGTAACTGCTAAATATTATTTCAACTAAGAATAAGACAGTATTTGGAGTGACATGCAAGTTAACCTGGAAACCTATAACCTATAAAAGTTAACTTTTATAAGTGAAAAAGTAAATGTGGGCATGTCTGTACAGCTTTTCTTCCCTTCTTTCAGTATTTGACTATTAAGGCATTTTACCTAATTCTAATTCCTGGGCATCCCTTGGAGAACGAATAAAGAAGAGAACTGCTCAAAGATCTGAGAAAAAGAATGAATGATGATCTTTGGGGTTATTTGTTTGACTAGAAAGATTAGAGGAGAAACAAAAAAGAATAGAAGGAATACAAAACAAATGGAAACTGTTACATGACTAATAATTTTGAGCTTTATCCTTTTAATGTTCAGTATCCATCTCTCTTTGCTCATGGAGTCACTCTGTATTATGTAACTATCCTTTGTATAATAACCAAGCCTCCATATTAGCTCATATAATTAAAGGTGCAAAGACTGCTTCTTTATCCAGGATCACTGATTCATTTCTACATCTTGCTCATTTACTGAACTGTCAAGTCTGTATTTCTTAAGAGATAATCAAAATTTGTACCACTGTCCTGAACAAGGCATTAGTATTAAATGTGTTGAACTCCTGATGAAAGTACATTGTATTCCACATGTACAATTACATGCATCCTCTCATCCTTCTGTGATCGGCTAACAACTTTTTCTGTAATTTTCATCTAAAATTTATTTTAACTTATTAAAGTGTATGCAATTTCTACGACAAAAAAACATAAGGCTATCTACTTCTAGTGACTTGCCAAGAAAGACTTTGAAAACCAATAATCTATTTCTATTCATTAAACAAAAAGGCATCAGTTTATACTGTAAATATGGTATCCTTTTGAGTCCAACATGGTATAAAGAACATGGTTGATTATGACCGGGAAAAGACTTTTACAGAGGGATGTTACTGAGCAATTGTAATGATCCCCCCAGATATTTCCCTCTTTATTCAATTTCCCAAATCTCTGATATTTATTCCCAACTCTTTTTTCTTTCCAGAGTTCTTTGTTCTCGATGGTAGTTAAAGATGGCTCCTTGCTCCTCCTCCTCTTCTGTCCTCTGTCTTTGTTGTTCATACTCTGCAATCGCCTCTTCAAAAAATTTAAAAACAAAGCCTAAAGTTTCACCTTGTTCTTGCAATGTTTCTTTCGTGTTTCTAAGTTCCATCTTTAATTCCTGAAGAGATATCGCCATTTTACAGCTTTCTAATTAGTCCAAATAATGTCTTTAAAATTAGTTTTCAACAGTCCACTTTTAGTCCTCAGCTAATTCAATGCCAAATCCATATCAGAATCAACAATTAATGCAAGGGCAGAATATTCATGTTTCTTTCTTTATTTCAATGTTTCAAAGTTCTTGTTTTATTATATAAATTTTCCTTGTATTTTTAAGAAACAGAATCTTTTATAAGAAAACAAATTAAAGTTAACTCAGATGGCACGCTTTGTTCTGACAAATCCACACCTCTTTCCTTTTCCCTTCCCGATTATTCAGAGCTTTTTTTTAAACCACAATCTTCCAAACAGTTCAGATCCAATTGATATTAAAATTTCTCTTTAAGAGTTTTATAGTTCAGCTTTGTTAATGCCTATATAAAATCAAAATATACTTATCCAAGTCAATTAGGTGCTTTCTCCTCCAGCTTCTACCTCTCCCGGTTCAAAGCTCTGCACTATCAAAGGCAATTTACACCTTTTTTATTCCCCTTTCTGTTTGCCGCTGTAAATCCTTTCTTAAAGATTCTTTGAAATGTTAATCCTGAGGGTATCTTCCATTTAATTATATCGTCCGTTCCTCCTGCTGTTCACTTCTTTCTCTCTCTCCTGCGCAATCTTATTCCAGTCTCATCTTCCCCTTCAGGGTGGTCATTTTAGACCACCGCTTCAGGCGTCTTCGGGAAGAAGTAATTGCCAAGCTGGGGAGGGGATTTGCGACTCCCCTCTACCCAGCTGATGGTGTCCCCTTCCTCCGCCACCCCTACAAAGCGGCTTCTGCCCTGAATCCAAAGGATTGGGGCTCTCCAACGCCGAAGCACGAACCAAAGCCACGCACAATCGCGGTCAGCGGTCCATCTTCAGGTAAGCTCCAGCAATTGTAATGATATATAGCTATTCTGTGTCTCATGAATTGTAATAGCAACTGATAATCTCACCCGCCTCTCTTTAGGTATTTTTCCTTCTGCTTCTAACTTGGCTCTTGCTTGCCTTCTCTTCAAAATCCGGTGATACTGTTTTGCATTCACATACAGAGGTTCCTCCTCCAACATTTCAGCCCCAGGCAAAGGTATCCTTTGGATAGCTGGCACTGATCCAGCGCCTGGCACCATCTACATCAAAACAGGGAAATGCACTGATTAAACTCTTTCTCACCAAGAGGCATAGAAAGACAAAGTAGCAGTGGGAAATGAACACAACCAATTTCTAGAATTCAACCCACTTCCTGAAAAAAATATTCTCAAAATTCTGCATCAAATCTCATAGAAATTAACATAAAAGTCTGTAGTTTGAATATTTATTACATCAACTATATTCCAAATATGCAAAATCAAAGCAAATTTCTTTAAAAATAAAAAAGCGAATGGATATCAAGTTAAAAAGGAATGATCCGAACCTATGCCATATGTGCTGGAAGTAGCACGCAGAGTCATCTCTCCGGACATGCCAGCTATTGCCCATTGCTCTTCCGGGTTCTGGTTTTTGCGTGTGCAGGAGCACCGGAAACCGGAAGATCAGCTCCCACATGCACATGAGCATGCTGGCCAGCTGGTCTTCACACGCGCATGTGTGTTAGAAACCAGAAGACCAGGTGGCCAGCATGTGTGCGTGTGCCAGGAAGCTGAGCTTCTGGTTTTAGTCACGCCCATGTGGTGCGCCAGGAAGCTGCTTGTCCTGTGGCTCATTGTTTCTGAGAAGGGGCTTTGCAATTATTCAAAAGTACTCATTCACATATATCACACATACTAATAAAACATCCTTGAGGTGGAGGGAAATTTCATTATTTGGTATACTCATGGTGTCAGGAACAGCTTGGCTAACTGGTGGGCCATAATTTGATAATTCTGGGAGCCAAAATGGACCTAAACATTGATGGATTTAGCCACAAATACATGCCATGCTACTTTTCTAAAGTACTACATTTCTCATATATACTCACATATTAGTTCACCCACTGATAAGCCAAGCTTCAAATTTCTAACTAAAATACAATGAAAAATCTAGATTGGCGTTATCTGTGGATTGCACATTTTTAATGATATTTTGGTTAAAAAATTGAAGTCCAGCTTATCAGTGGATGAGGTAATATGGTACTTTCCTGTCTAATGATGGCACTATACATTTTGGTTGTTTGTCCTGCTGGCAAAGTTCAGGAAAATTAGTGATTGTAAGTAACTTTGCTGGGACAAAAGCCATTAGAAAAAAATAGGCAATGTTCTTGGTGGGTCCAAAGTTTACCCATTTGTGATATACAATAATATACAGTAATAGTAGGGGGAGTATAGAATGCAATACATACCATGACCATTCCACCAGAGTTAACCACATTTCCAGCAACAGGCAGAGTCACTGTTACTGTCCCTTGTCCACTGCTAGTTGTATTGGTGTTGGCTCCAGTCTGAACAATCTGTGCTCCAGCCAAACTGGCTGCTGGGATGGTGATCATGCCTGTAACAGGGACTGTAACTTTAAACAGAACAGAACACATAAAAAATAACGAACAAATTTGTCCCATTTTAAATGTTATTCCCTCATTATGAGTCGTGCTTATAGATGTTTTTTAAATATGATTTTTTTACTGAGATCTAAAATAACTTATCCACATGTGAGTTAAGCATGTATTTCTAAACAAAGCTAAATCAATGTGAAATTCAAGATTTCTGCTAAGTACCTTATTATTAAGGCAATAAATGTTAAAATATAAGAGATAACTTACTTTTTACTTGTTGCTAATTAAACTGTACCATTCCCACAAAGGTATAATACTAAGCTTTATATAGACTTAAACTCATGGAGCAAAATGCTACAGATAGGAAATGCTAAAGGGCTTTCCAGTTCTATGGGAATACATTTCTGAATATTAGCTATTGGGAACAATAGCTTATGCATAAATTAGCAGAAAATTCACACTATATAATTATGATTGCATAGTATTTTAGATTAGGCTCTTTAAGGTGAAATGCAAATGCAGCATCTGTTGAAGTCTGTTAAAACAGAAACATCTTTATCTTGCACAGATGCTACTGACAAATGCTACATTTCATTCCTGCATATTTAAAGCCATTTTCCAGAATTGAATCTGAAGAACAATTTCAACCCAAAAATCATAAAAGAAGTCTGAATTATAATTCAATGTAACAAAGCAGATATAGTGGACTTCTCATAGTTTATACAAGTGATACAGTTTGCAAAATATTACAGTGGAACATTTTGTACACTCCTTTATCAGAAAAAATTGGCAGCTACTTTCCCACTTCATCAACAAGCTGTTAGTGAAAGGATCAAGGAATTCTATATTAAAATCAGAGCTAAACAGGTGCTGAAGTAAATGTACCCACTTTTCCAGATTAACATCAAGTCCCAAAGTAGCCAGTTACAACCAAATCATCTAGGTTCATAGTTTATTAACCAGATTTATAGAAAGGGGGGTTACAGAAATCTTGGCAAATGGATACATTACTTTAGCACTGCAGAAAGTTCTCCTCAGAAGTTAAAGTTGCTCCACTGCTTATCACTTTCTAGAAGCTATTAAAACACTTTTCATGTGCATTACAAGATACTATTTATTCAGCTGTGGCATAAAGGCTCCAGTTATATTTTAGGAATGTTAATAAACTGCTGTGGCGGTTTTAATTTTACTTGCTTTATTGCGGATGGCTCACTGTGTACATCTATTGAGTTGCCAGGAATCTCAATGAAATATGTTGATACATAGGATCACTCAGTAAAAATAAAATAAACCATGCCACACGACATTTGGAAATTATGGGAAAGATACATGCTGAGCAGCACCTCCTAATGGTCAATGAAGAGTCTTCAAAAGCTTCTGTATAACATCTTATAAAATATGGATGGATCTTGTATTTTACTTACTTGCTGCAAATGTATTTTAAAACATTTGATGCATTTTAAATATTTTACTTTAGAGATAAACTGCATATATAATAGTGCCCAATATTCCTACTGTATATTTATTTTTGCTGAGTATAACTTAAGTCTCCAATCTCTATAACAAATAATTTTTAATAATATAGTAGGTACTCCTAAATTGCATTTAAAAAATAGAAACAAAAACTAACTACTTTTATCCCTATAGTCCATGAAAATGCATCTATAAATCACCCAGTATCACTTGGAAAGTGAAATGAGTGGTGTTCAAATTTGATAAACAAAAAATATTTTGATATGTATTGTATGTTTAGAAAGTGAAATGTAATTTCCAAGTTGCATATACATGGATTCCTTGAACCTTGTGTTCTTGCTGGAATTCTAGAATATCAGTTGACATTTCAAACAAGAAATGTACTTTTCAAGATACCAACAGTTTCATGCCTGAAATCCAAGCACTGTCACTATAGCAAATAGCACATTGCTATTAGTAATAGCCATGTCAGTCCATCACTCTAGAACCGTGATGCCACACATGCTGGAAGTGGCACGCAGAGCCATCTCTCGGGCACGCCAGCTGTCACCCATTGTTCTGCCGGGTTCCGGCACGCGCATGTGCGCCGGTTAGTTAGTCTTTGGATATGCGGGAGCGCCGGAAACCAGAAGAGTAGCTCCCAGTGTGCGTATGCACCGGCCACCTCATCTACCGGTTTCTAATGCGCATGCAAAGAGCAGCTGGCCAGCGCATGCATGCACATTACAAACCAGCCGGCCAGCTGGTCTTCGCGTACGCATGCATGTTAGAAGCCAGAAGACCAGGTGGCCGTCGTGCACTCTTCTGGTTTCTGGCACACATTTTGGTACTCTCTGCCTTTTCGGTGTGTGCACACTCCCATTTCGGCACTCAGTGCCGAAAAGGTTAACCGCCACTGCTCTAGAAAGTTCATAACTGCTGATACTATAATACTAATATTCTACAATTCTGATAAAGTGGGATTAAAAATAATCACATGCCTGCATACCTATGTTAGATTGGCAGGCTTCTGGGAATACATACTTCTAAGAAAGTATGTCGGGTAAAACATGGAAGTGAAGGGAAGAGAACAGCATAGCTCTGAGGTGATCAGGAAATAATATGTAAATCAGATGTCAGTATGAAAACACTGGTGCTCTGGAGACGGGAGCACTCTCTAATACTCTAGCAGAAGACTGGAAAACTACCAGAAGAGCAGACACAGCTCTTATTAAAGGGCACACTGTAGAGAGGCTGATAAGAATTATATGGAACTGATTAGCTACCCACTCATGTTCCAGAAATTTTAAAAAATGCACGTAATTCTGAAACAGTTAATATTTCTTAGAAAACAGTTGTAGCACATAGAATTTCTACCTTGTTGAAGAATTGTTCCATCAGCATTAACTGGTTGATAGACAATTGTCTGACCTTCTGCTGTCTGTGCTACCTGTTGTCCTTGGACTGCAATCTGTGGCTGGGTCTACAGAAACAAGCATCAGACAAAATTAAAACAGTGAGTAATATAAAACTATTATACCTTGGAATTTCCCATGGTTTCACATAAAACACTAAGCCAAAAATCATTTTTTCTGCATATTCCATTGACCTTCCTCCCTTTAGTTGAAACCCTCTCCAACTTCTCCCCCCTTTTAATATGCTACCTGTGTTTGGCCAGCTGTTACTGCTGTCTGTGGCTGCTGGATGATGATTTGTTGTGTCTGGCCCTGCTGGCCCTGAACTTGTACCGCTTGTCCACCTTGAATCTGAATCTGACTAGGCTGGACCAACTGAATCTGTGGACATATAAAATAGAGTAAGATGCTGTTAACTACTATTCCTAATCATGGCTTTAATTCTGAGATGATTTGTTAACAAAACAAAAGCTGGGTGGAAATTACTCATGTTAAACAACAAAAGCAAGGATAAAACAATGCTGAAGGGTGAGTCTGCTGCACCACTATACATATTTTCTACATCAAGAGTATTAAAAAAATAAGGATAGGGAAAAAAATCCTTTGCAACTCCTAGGAAACATTCTTCACAATTCAAAAGAATATGATCTTAAGCAAGAAGTGTTTAAACATATAGTATTTGTTCTTCATCAAGTAGAGGCATATTCTTGCACAATGTTCAATATGATCCCAATGAATAACATTACACTGATTTCCCACTAACGAGTATTACATAATGAGGTTGGAATTTCATCATTCTCAAGCAGTGCATTATATTTATTCTTTATAAGCCTCTCCTTCAAAGAGGAAGTGATACAACCAAGTATTCCAGCAACATCTGGAGAATAACAGATCTGCCATCAGTACCAATTATTTTGGGAAGCCACCAATTGGATTAAGTTGAGAGGCCCTATAGGTAGTCCTTTACTTACAACTGTAATAGAGCCTGGAATGTCCATCATAAGTCATTACAGCACCAACATGGCCAACCAAATTTTATGACCTTTTTTTGGTGGCCATTAAGCAAATATGGCAGTTCTAAGCATGACCAAGGAACACTGCAACTGGCTTTAAAAGTGTGGTGGGTTCCCAAGGGACTGAAATGCAATCATGAGCATGCTGTCATCAGAATTCTGGAACTGGATCATCGGTACCTTTGAGGGGATGGTCAAAACTTTTAAGGATAGGTAAAAAAACTGGTTGTTAAACAAGGCCTACTTAGATTACAATAAAAATGGTAAATATATCAGCAAAAAGAACATAGACAAGTTCCTGCGCATTCAGACATAATGCATCTTTAAATTCCAGTTGATGGGGCAAGCAAGAAGTCATGGTTACTTCAGTTTGAGCTTTCTTGTATTTTCCTAGGCAGAGGAATAATTGTTAGTGTTTTCCTAGACAGAGCTGGTTTATCTAGAAATGTATGGATTCATTTAAACCCATTCAAACTGATTAATTCTTTTGGGAAAATCGAGTTGACTGAAAACCGATTTAATAGAATCACTGCATTGCTTAACACTAATTTGTACACCATTTGGGCATGCTGACCTGCTGAAGTCCTTGTGATCCTGAAACCGGAACTTGCATAATAGTTTGACCCTGGCTTCCAGGTACAGCCTGTACCATAATTGGTTGACCAGTTGATGTGATTAGCTGGCCTCCACTCACTTGTACCATCAGTGGCTGACCCTGGACCTAAAGAATGAGAAAAGAAAAGAACCACAATGAAACACAAGCTCAGATAAGCAATTATTTATTTATTTATTTATTTATTTATTTGATTTGATGCCCCTCTCCAAAAAGGACTCGGGGCGGCTCACAACTAAAAACAGAACAATAAATTAATTAACTAAAACAGTATTAAATAAAACAAGCCAAATTCATCTAAAACCTAATTTAAAAATGAAACCACCTCCCCCTAAGAGGTCAGCACAGCCCGATCTGGCCAAATAACCAGGTTTGCAAATCATGGCGGAAGGTGCGAAGGTCAGGGGCCAAACGGAGCCCCAGGGGTAATTGATTCCACAAGGTGGGAGCCGCCACAGAATAGGCCCTCCCCTGGGGCACCGCCGAACGACACTGGGTTGCAGATGGCATCCTGAGGAGCCCCCGTCTGTGTGCTCGTACAGGGCGGTTAGCTTCAGGCACCAAAATTTTTCTATGTAGAAGTTCTGCAGAAAATCATCATCTTAATAATATAGCATCACAAACATTATCTGCCTATTCCAGGTCCCTGAAAAGGCCTGGATAGGTGGATAAAAATGTCAAATCAAGTCTACATATCTGATGACTGTGTGACCAAACATAATAATATAAAAATATGAAGGAATAATAGGAAATACAAATATATAAAATATGAAGGAATGACATTAAGAAATGGAAGTACAAAATGTAAAATCTGACTGGAATTAAAGATAAAAAATTTGCACAGATTTGAGCAATTTGAAGATTTTGAGGCAAGGAAACTTGAAAAATAAGAAAATCAAAGCAAATCTGTTTGTAAAGCACAATCAAGAGAACTGCAGAGGCTACAGAGCAACTGAAACAAAGAACTGTGCCACTAGAGACGATCAAGCAACATGACAATGGAATAATTCAATCGAATAACTTGCAGTTTAGAGCAAATCAGCATTAATTCTACAAAACTCTTGAAAGGACTGACCACAAATAATGAAAAATCTGAAAAAGCAACCCTAATATTTGGGACAAGTTGGTGGGACAACAACAGAGTCACAACAGGAACATACATGGGTCAAGCAAGTTGAGCTCCATGGATTCTGACTAAAATCATTGACAAACCCACACTTGAGGTTAGTAAAGCAGGGCTTTGGAAGCATCAGAAAATGAAAAATGGCTAACAACTGGAAGGAGGAGAAATTGAGGAGAGGAGAGGAAAAAGGAAATGACCCTGAAATTTGCAGGATGCAGACCCATAACCTGTTTCCCAACAACATATAGCTAATCCTGAACATATAACAATTTCGATCATTTGAAATGGCACTGAAAAAAAGTGACATATGACCATCACAGTGCAGGGTCATGTGATTGCCATTCATGATCTACCCAGCAGGCTTGCGATAAGCAAAGTCAATGGAGGAAGTCAGATTTGTTTAATAACACTGTGATTCAGTTAACAACTGCAATAATTCACTTAACAACCAAGGCTAAAAGGGTCACAAATTTGAGCACAACTCACTTCACAACTGTTTTGAGTGCACATGATGCAAACAGACCACCTGTTTGCAACATCTCAAAGCAGCCACATCTTTTTCTAAGACTGAATCCAAAGAACTGTGTCAATATTCAGGAACTGGCAGAGACATAGTAACAACTGAAACTGAAGGAGCCTGGGTGTGGCCCTGTAGTTCTGTGTGTTGTGCTGAGAACTGAAACTAATCTGCTCTGAGCTCTGAAGCTGCTGCTTGTGTTTTGCCTGTTGAAATGTTGGAAGAATCTATTATTGGTATTATACAATTATGTATATAAAGAAGTTAATGAATCCTGCTGAATCAGTCATCTGTGTGTGCTTTCTGGATTTGATTTCTGCAATAAACTCTAACAAACTGCATACTGTATCATCTCCTATTAATAGGAGACACCAAGAAGTAGCAGTATCTTCCGAAGATAGGCTCCTAAATTTAATGAAACTCAAATATTTTTATGAATACAGGTAGTGCTTGACTTCCAACGATTTGTTTAGTGACTGTTCGAAGTTACAGTAGCACTGAAAAGACTGACTTATGACTGTTTTTCACACAACTATAGTAGCATCCCCATGGTCATGTGTTCAAAATTTGGATGCTTGGGAACTGGCATGTATTTATGACAGTTGCAGTGTCCCAGGGTCCCGTGATCATCTTTTAAGACCTTCTGACAAGCAAAGCCAATGGGGAAGCCAGATTCAGTTAACAACCATATTTAACAACTGAGGCAGAAAAGGTTGTAAAATCAGGTAAAACTCAACATCTGTCTTGGTTAACGAAAGAAAAGTTGGGCTCAATTATGGTCATTAGTCAAGGTCTACCTATATGTACACTTGTAACTAACTCAGACATATTTGGGACCTAGAATGGAAGTCCAAGAACAATGTAAAATATGAATGTCTTCTGAAGGCTTTCTATGCGACTTAGGCCAAGCTAAATAAAAACTCTTTCAAAACACTGGATTTTAATTTTCATTATAACAAATTATGGATTTGAAATTGAACACATATGAATAATTCTAGGCTGGAAAAGGCCAACAAAACAAGAAACAGAAGAAATAAAAAGGAATAGAGTGTAAAATTCAGGATAGGTCAATACAATGCAAATAAACTTTATCAACTTTATTTTATTATTTCTTAGGTATAATAAAATACTGAATATTTTGAAAAGTGTCGTAAAACAAAACAAAAAAAATCAAAGCAAGAAAAATACCTTTAATGACATCAAAAGATGGATGTTAATGCGCTTTATAACACTAATCCTTAAAAGGGCAGAGGAAACGGAAAGTAATAGTAGTCTTGTCTTATTTAACAAATGATAATAGTCTTCACATGACATTTACCATTTCACCAGAACACAAATTGGGATTTGAAATCTTTCTTGTCCAGTATTTTAATATTTATTTTAATATTTTAAGATAATATATATTATTGCTTTTTGTCCTAAACATAATCCATTAACTAAATCTCAAATATTTTTTTTGCAAATCTCACTGGTAAAAGGGAAAACAACCCCTCAAATATATAATTGTAAGTGTTCTTTATTAAAAAGACTTTTGAAGAGTGGCAAGCCCCCAGTCCCGTCCCGTCCCCCTCATCATATCCTTATTTTTTAAATCTGTAGTAATAGAAGTTTCAAATAAGTCAGTTTGCAGCATGCATTTTTAACTGGATAATCCATTTCAACATTTTTGTTAATTTGACTGTTGTCTGCTACGGTTAGAATGAGCATCCAAATACATATAGTTCATACATTGAATTATAACTCCTTTGATTCACAGCCAGCATGAGAATTGGTTGAGAAGCTTATTCCATCCCATTTGGGGACATGAGATGTTACTTATAATAAAACTGCCACTATTTTTCTGTTTCCATTTCAAGCCCCAGTGCAAACACAGCATTGAACATGCAGTGATAATGTGTTTCATGCAGTGCTCACACAAAAACAACAGATAGATCACCACTACCTGGAGGGTCTGAACTTGCTGGCCTGAGGCAGATGCCACCTGAGCCTCAGTCTGCAACTGGACAGCAGTCACACCGCCCTGCTGCTGGGAACAGGAACAGGAAGAGCTTGAAACTTGGCAGGAGGAAATGCTCAAGACAAGATTGAAAAAAAAAACTGCCAGAGAAGACAACAGACCCTACAAGGAGGAATGAGCGAGTCCATTTCTAATGTGGTAGCCTACCTATGTTTAATCTGCATATATTATTCTCTGGTCAGAAAGAAAATATATATACAGCCTTTTGCAGTGCAAAGTTTGGAAGCTCTAAATAAGGACAGAAAAGAAATAGATGAATGACTTGTGGCTTCTGAAGGGAAGAAATCTGAATATATTGTATTGTGCCTAAATCAGTGTAGGCCTTGCACTGTGATCTCTCTCAGAAAAAAGCATTGAAATTTAAGAAACAGACAAGATAATAAAAACCCCAGTAGGATAAGCATAACTTAATTTACATTAAACCAAGAGATATCTAACTTTATACGTAGCACTGTAGTTAAGTATTATGCAGACATTATTCAAACAAAACATACATTAGTGTTAGAGCTGGCCAAAAATAGACATACCATTTAGTTTTCATAATTATGCTTTAATGTATAGAGATTAAATGTGCCTTTTTAGGGCTATGCAAGCCATATGGAAGTACAATTCATTTTGGCAGAAATTCTGGCAGAACTACCCTGTGTGCACATATACAGGCAAAAACCCTGGGGAGGGGCCATGATTGCTTTTACACTCAAAGAAGTGATGCTTCTTTTGATCAAAAAGAGTAACACAATATTTTGCACAGCTCTAACAGTGAGTATGGAAGTACCTATTCTTCTGGGCACTTAAAACCGTTAAGAACCAACATACTGAAATCTGAATTACAAATAACTATCATACCTGTTGCTGTATTTGTCCAGCCTGCACAACTATCTGTTCTGTTGAGCTACTGCTGTTTGTGGTGTACTGCTCCATAGTTTTCTGTATCAATTCTTTATCCAATCTTCAATCAGAAATCTAAAAGAAAACATAGAACATTCTTGTCAGTATTGAGTGCAAATTATTTGGGAACCCTAAAATAATGAAGAGGGCTGAACTGCAACATAGTAAAATGCTAGAAATTGGGAAACAAATAATTTCCAGGTAAAGCAGAATTTCAAAAGGGAGAATTAGGGGCAGATGACTGGGTTAAAATTCTGGCTCTCTAGAAGTTATGAAAAGGATTATCTTCTCCCACTTACCAAGCAATTTTTTACTATAGATATTATTGCATTTATTACTCAATTTATACCTTGCTTATCATCTTGGGAATTCAAGAATGCACAGGGTTTTAACTCATTTTACCCCCTATCAACAACAGGCAATGTAATAGACCCACTGTTCAGTGGGAAATTTGGTTTACATCCTCTTGGTTAGGAATTTATAACTGTCAACAACAAACACCTGGTAATTCAATTACCTACGCATCAGTTCTAAGTATAATGGCCTGCCTTTCCCAACCATCATAGGTGACAATATGGTGGCTATAAATTAGGTGATTATCTGCAGGGAATTAGGTTTGGAGAAGACTGAAGTAGTGGAAGTAGCTCCAACAGATCCAAGCATGATGTAGATTGAAATCAGCAGGAGTGAGATTACAATGGTTCAGGTAAACAACATTCAAATATTCACATCTTCTGATTAATTTTGCAGGACACTGCCAGTGTTAATTTAGTCAAACTGAAATTGTTTTTCATCAAATGTATTTGTACAAGACGCAGTATTTCAGCAAATCCTACTGATAAGCTGAAAACAGAATGGGTCTGACTTCCTTCTAAATTCAGTTGTGAGGCCAAGGAGGAGACAAGCAGGCTATATGATTTTGAGATTTTGTATTAATGAGTGGAACAATTTGCTTCCAGAAGTTGTGGGTGCTCCAACACTGGAGGTTTTAAAGTAAAGACTGGACAGCCATTTGTCTGAAATAGTATAGGGTTTCTGCTTGACCAGAGGGTTGGACTAGAAGACATCCACGGTCCTGTCCAGCTGTTATTCTATTACTAGTAAATTCTACTCTTTGTTTTCAGCAGAAAAATGATGCACGTTTGTAAAATTACAGAGATAGCCAATGAAAAACTATTGTACTTTAGCCTTACATTTGAAATATCACCTTCCTTTCTCTATTTCACTACATGTTAAGCTTACTTATAAACAGTTATTTTGATTAGCTTTTTTTTAAAGCCAGTAATACAAATTCTAGACTGAGCCACAAAGCATGGTCTCTGTAAGCTTTTATAAACACAGAATATATTGAAAGCACAAAACCAAACAAATCTATTATTCCCTAACATTGAATTTAAGAAGTCATAAGGAATTATGTTGAAAGACACTAAATCATTTTGTACAGGAAGTACATAAAACGATTTCACACACACAAAAATAGAATAAATTGCCATAAGGTTATTCTAACATGAGAGGAGAAAACATGCCTTTACTCCACCGTTTATTGAAAGGCTCTTCTTTCGGGTGATCGGTCAGCCTATCCAATATACATTTGTAGTAAGTATGTGAGCAGTTTACAACTGGCATAAGCAGCAGTGGCTTTCATCCGAGGCAGATTATTTTAGCTTAATTGTAACACGATATGTAAGGAAAGCTCCTTTGTTTTTTTGTCATGGGAAAAAACAGCTATGAAGGGGCCTTCTCGGCTACAATACAGTGTATCGGTCTCGATCGAAGGCGAATTTTGTAGAGACAAAAATTTGGCAGAGCGGCTGACGGAGAACCGCAGCGCTCTGAGCCCCGCGGTGTTCGGTTACAGTTCGTGCCTTGAAAGGCGTGCGAGCGAAAGTGACCTCCAGGGCCAGAGGCCGCCAAACACAGGATGGCGAGCCCCTTACACAGGCCACTGGAAGCCGCCCCGTGCTGCCACCGGAGGAAACGCCCCACGGGCTTTCTCTCGTTCCCTTCCTGCGGTCTAGGCCACACAAAGGCATCTCCGGCGGTCCTCCGGCGGTCCCGCGGGGACCGGGCCGAGCAAGACGGGACTAGCTAACCCTGTCCGGCCCGAACAGTGATATCCCCGTTCCCACGTCAGCCACCCATCCCACTTCGATTCAGGTTCCGGGCGCCAACGGGCCACAGCCACTCGCTGCCCCAGCGCTCGCCCAGCCCTAGCCCGCGCGCGGCCTTCTGACTGGCCACTCGGCCCCGCCAATCCCGGCTCTTGGGCCGGCGCTCGGGGGCTCCATATTGGCTGCTCGAACTCACCGTGCCTTGCTCCCCCGGTTCGGGTCCCGCTCTGATTGGCTCCGCCACCGGTCCCCGAAACCCAATCAGCGCCTCCACTCAGCCGCCGCGCAAAATGGCGCCCAACCCCCGAAGCCCAACAAAGAGAAGGCGAGGGTGCCCTCGCGCAGGCGCACTAGAAAAGTTCCTCCCGCGGATGCTTGCGCTGGTTTAAAACTGCACGCATGCGTTGGCTTCTTTCGAACTGACGGGTGCGTTTGGACCGTTTCTGTTCTCTTGCAACCCTTCCATTCTCGAGATGGCTTTTCTACGCATGTGCAGGACAATTTTTCCCCCAGCTTTTTTTTAAGGCACTTCACGGATCCCCCTTCTTTCTATAACGCATGCTCTCGGCCGGTGCCATAGAGTCCTCTTCCTAGGGAGGCCCACGCGAAGGCTGACATTTTGTGTGTTTTGTTTAAGGGGCTCCCAAAGGCGGTTGCCATAACAGAATTTAGAACTTAGTGGGAGGCGAAACTGATTGCTGCTGTTGCATATGTAGGCTGGTGGCCGGTTGTGGTTCTTTTTTTTCTCGCTTTCGCCATTGCTGGCTTACAGAGTTCGTGGGCGGGGGCGGGCTAAGGAAAAAGACGTCATGCTTTGGAGGCGCCTCGAGGGACAGCCGCCCGCCCTTTGGTGCAGCTTCGCCGGTTGTGTCAAAAACAGTGGTGGTGTGGCCCTGTGTAGGCCTTTCACACGAGAGGGCGAAGGATGTGTTAAAAAAATCTCAGAATTATTATTTTGGGGGGAGGGGGAGGGGAAGGTTATCGCTAGGTAACTGGTGCCCTAATTCGTATTTGATAGTTTGGGTTTTTATATATATAGTTATTTCCTTTTGTTTACTCTTCCTGCCATGAATATGAAAATTATTATTTTCTAGTCTTTGTAGCTGAAAAAAACCCCTGTGATCCACCCAGTTATGGCTAGTACCCGGATTTCTGGAAATGAAGAAAGGGTTTGTAGTGGAGTTTGTTTTTAATTTATTGCAATTCAGTTTTGAATTCTAAAGATAGTTTTATTTCTCAACAGAAATGGACTGGTATCTTAAAAAAAAATCTGGCTACTTTAGGCTTTTGTTTGTGCAGGAAAAAAATAATCCTAAATCATATTTGTAAAACTGTTGGAATTAATTTTTCCATAGGTTTCACTTCATCTTAATACGCTAGCAATATAGTTCTGCCAAATAGGTTATAATACAATTCATTTTCAGTACTACTTTTTATATTTTAGCCATCCTCTAATAATACATTCTGCAATGTCTAAGTCAATGTTGGTAGTTCTGCTTTTTTCTCACCCAGCCATGTCTTAAGACAGGCTAATTGCTCTGGTGTAAAAACATTGTAGTAAAAAACAAATAAACTTGCAACTGAAGGAGAAGTACCTAGATATAATGGCTGACTCTTTGTTTTCTCCCCCTTTAATGGATTCATAAGAAAATTGATCCCTTACCATTGGCAATTTCTCAAAGCAGTATGTCTATGGAGATTCCAGTCATCCAGGTCATAGTTGTCCCAAAGATGCTTTTTTTTGCCTCTTGAAAAAAGCACCTTTGGGATGCCAAAGCAGTAGTTAGAAAGCTATGAAGTGTAATATAAATCAGTAGCTCTTCCTGTTCTGTTTAAAAATTTCAAAGTTACTCTATACCAAGGTTTATATATGAGAAATAGTGTTGTTATAGTAAGAATGTATTTGGAATTTCAAGAGTAATTTTGTGATTGATGCACTCACAGAACGGCTAATATACTAAATTTTCCTTTTAACAAAGTGGCTACAATCTAGTAGAAACTTTGTGGGGCCAAGAAGAACAGTTCCAAATAAATATGATGCTAAAAGAAAGGTGAGGCTTAGAGCCTAATGGTGTCAATGCATATGTCTGGATGTATATTTGCATCCATGCATACTGCATTGTTTTTCAGGAAATGAACCTTAGGCATGTTGTGCAGAAGCTGTGTTTGCTATATTTAAGTCATTAATCATGCTTGAAAATCACAGTGACATGAAATTCCAAATGATGTGAAATTTAATGATTGAACTTCACTTAAGAATGTTCTGTGAACATCACTTTTGTATGATATATTATCATACATCATATAATATATAAAAGTGGTCTTTTATATGATACATTATATAAATTACATTAGAATATTAATTAAAATAGATAATCTAAGGACAACAACTCTCCCAAATAATTCCTCCTTTGCAGATTGCAAAGAGGAAATAATTATACAAGGTGAAGTCAAGGTGAACCTTAGTTGAGTTTTTACCTTCTGTAGTCTTATTTATTATATTATAAAACAAACTATAATATAAACTAACCCAATTTAAATTGTGTGTATTTACCTGAAAGTAATTGGAACTTGCATATAGTTCATTGGACCTATTGAAATTTTGATGTGACTTTTTTTTAGTATAGATACAGAAAATGAAGCTCATTAAGATAGAAATTGTCCTAAAGTTCTGCAGTAAGAGACATGTACCTTTAGAAAGAATAGAAGAGTTTTCTACCATCCTAATGTTTACAGCATAAATGATTTGTTGATTGTTGGCATGGAATACTTAAATTGATTTTACATTACAGCATAAGAATTGCCAGAGTAGATTGCAGCATGAGTCTATATAAGAAGTTTCCCAATATCTCAAAATCTATTTTTGTATAGCATGAAGCCTCAGATTTCAGTAGCATGAGATTAGATAATTACTCCCCTAAAGGTTTATAATTATGATTTTCCTGATGTTTGCAGTGACGTATGTTTTCTTAATGGAAACACACCAGATTCTGCTATTTAGAAAAGTATAGTAAAAAATTCAGTGGCACTCTATAAAGTACTAGTGACATAATTCTGTTTTATAAATTATCCAAGTGCCATTCACAGAGTGCACAAATATCCTAACTCAGCAACTGTAGAACTTTGTTTCTAAAATAACTATAGTTGCCAGTAGTCAGTGTAATGATTCCACTGAAGGCTTTAATAAAATGATTGCTTAATTCAATGGAAGTTCCTTTTGAAGAGAATTATGATCATGATTCAAAACAAAAATTTAAAATTTCAGCTTCCCTGATATAAATTTAAAAATAAGAAAGGCAGTTGAAGAAATTAAAATAAAATAAATTAGTAATCCAAAACGTATATAGCTGTCTACAGATGAACAGCCAGGTAAGAAGCTGACATTAAAATAAAGCCAACTTAGTATCAAATCTCCACAAAAAGGAGGATCCTGAATCTAGATGTTAGACTTTAGAAGAGTTTCTCCTGTCTCTTTGCACAATATACAGCTGTGAAAGGAGAGAAAGAGACTTTAATATTTATGTGGATATATACCAAGAGAAAAGATCCTTTGGATATTAGAGAAAACAACATTGAATTTATTGTAGGAAATCAAGAAAATGTCTGAGAAGGTGGCAATGGCAAGCCAGTGTAGTACTGTTGCCAGAAAACTAAATGAAATCACCAAGATCAATTTATGGATGCTGGCAGCATATGTTACTGAAGGCATAATACATATTTTTCTTGGAAATAAATTCTATTTCATTATTTTATTTTGTGCATATCTCAAAAGAAGACCTATTTTATATAGTGAGAAATTTAGTAAATATTAAAATCTCTTTTGTGTATAGCAGTCAGCAGCTTAAACTGTGATATTATCTTTATATATTGCCTTGCATTTTCTAGTTCTGGAATTTTATCTCATATATTGAGTCTTCTTTTTCATTTTTACCCAGATTAAATATGTGCAGGGAGATCTTTTTACTTGTCCAGAAACAGATTCCTTGGCTCACTGTATTAGTGAGGATTGTCACATGAGTGCTGGCATAGCTGCTATTTTTAAGAAGAAGTTTGGTGGTGTTCAGGAACTTTTGAATCAACGTAAGTAAAGGACCAAGGTAGAGCAGTTTATAGAACCACAGAATCTAGGTACTATACAGTAAAAATGAGTGTTATGCAAATAGATTCTTTCAGATGACAGATACACTTTCATGTCCTGCTCCACTAATACCTTTATAATGTGCTCCAGATGGGGGTTTTTGAGTGGGGGAGTTTCTAGACTAGCTTTTGAGGGCATTTAGTGGTCAGGGACAATTGCCCCTTCTTATTTCATTATTTCATTATTTCCATTAGAAACAACAATTAACAGTAACAAAAATAATAGTTATTAAATAATGTTCAGGATACAATCAGTAGTTAAGTTTACCTCAGAAGAGATTTAACTTGCTGTAGCTATACAACTCTTTCAAATGGAGCTACTAATTTTCATCATATTGTATGCCTTGTAAGACAAGCAGCCAGAAGTTCTTTACTTTTGTTTAAAAGTATCTAAACAAGGCCTGTGTTAGCAAGAGCAGCAACAATAACGATAGATGAATAGAACCACTAGGTCAGGAGTATCAAACTCAAGGCCCAAGGGGCGGATACAGCCTGTTGGGTGCTTAGATCTGGCCCGTGGGCCTGTCCTGGAAACAGTGGACCGGCCACGGTGCTTCTGCCAGCAAAAACAGCTTGGGAGCCCCAACACGAGTGACATTGAGCTCCCCATGCGAACTCGTCCCCCCACCCAAGGTCAAACACAATCCTCAATGAAATCGAGTTTGACACCCCTGCACTAGGTGATTGAAGAGCTTACTTCGTATGTTAGCTCTTGGACTGTGGAAACTATTGACGGGGCATCTTGTTGCTGTCACGTAACATATCACGTTTTTCCCTTCGCAGAGCTGGAGTGGGCGTGGCTGCATGTGTCGCCAGTTTGACATCCCTGATGTAGACTATTAATATACTTGTTACCAGTTTATTCAAGTTGTACTACCTAGTATAATGTAAAGTTGTAACTTGGAAATGTTAGAAATATGACAGTGATCATATTACCTCACCATTTTAGAACAAATATAAACACTTATTGAATTTTTATCTACACTTGATTAAGTGTAGTTCAAAATTTTTTCATATGATCAATTTATATATTATTTAGTTTCTTTCAAAAAATATATGAGAATAGGGGATGACCATGGTGGTTTCTTATATGTTTGTTACGATAGTTTTCAAAAATAATAAATGTTTTCAGTGCTTTGGTGATCAGGAATTAACTGATTTTTCTAAAAAAAAATCTAACATAGACAAGAAGACTGGAGATGTGGCTATTCTGAAGAGAGAAACTAGATACATATATTACTTGGTATGTCATTGGGCACATTACTGATATTTATTCTAGAGATAAATATATGATTTATGCATCAAGAATTATGATTGGCAAAAGTTAAACATCCTCTCCATTGACAAATATTGCTGAAATTTTTAATAGTTTCTCTGAAGGAATCGCTATACAAATGCAATGTTTGCTGCATGAGAGATGAGCCGTGGTGACTGAGTAGTTAGAAGGCAGCATTGCAGGCTAATTCTGTTGTTTGCCAGCAGTTCGATTAAATGTTAAGTGGTATTGTTTCAATTGTAATCAAAGAAATTCAGTGATTCATGAAGTTTTACTTCAATTTTTGCAAATTAAACCAAATCATTTAGAAGTAACATTCTGAATCAGATTTCTTCTAAATAAATTGTGTTTATAATTTGAGTATATTCCTATTATGTCTATCTGAAAGAAAGTAGTGAATGGGTCTGAAGGATTTTAATTAAATTTTGTTCATTTATCATTATCCTCTAAATTATCATCCAAAAAGATTCTTTAGAATTTATTCTATTTCTGCTTATTTTCACTAGACAGCACACATAACACCTAAGAATTCCTTTGACTGATGAGTTAGGGTGCCATTTTATATCTATTAGTTGGTTGGGTCATATTCTTTAAAACAATCTTGAGATGAAAATCTTGTTATGTTGTTTATGGATGGAATTGTAATTTGAAATACATTTCCATTATTTTAAGAAATGTCCCCAACTGGTATTTTTTAAATTCTGTCGACATGGAATTCAGTATCAGTATGATTTCTCTATTTTTTAAAATGACCTTGAGGATTTAACCACAAAATGTCAATATTTGTCAAGATTCTTGACAAATTATTCCCATCCTAGGAATCAAGTTTAAAGTGTACGTAATTCATATTTTTATCATTTTAAATCTCAAAGAACAAATATTTTCATAAGTCTGCATATGACAATTTATTTTTAACATATTTAAAGTTATAATGATGTAATTAGATAACTGATCTCCAGTATGCAGTCACGCATTGTTTCAGGATTAGAACCTAAGTCTCCAACTAAAAATAAATTAAAGCATGGCTTTTTTGTTTTGTTTTCCAAGTTAATTATGTAGGATAGTATATTCTTGTGATCTGTCTTTCATTGGCTTAAATAAAGGCTTCCAACTTTTCCCCTTAATATTAATCACTGCATTAGGGATCCCCAAACCATGGTCCATGGACTGGCACCAGGCCACAGCATGCCAGAAACGGGCTGCACAAACAAGTAAAGCCCCATCTGCCAGATGCAGGAAGCATGTGAAATCATGCCCCTTCCGGTCCATGGAAAAAACACCTCTCTATGGAACCAGTCCCTTGTGCCCAAAAACTTGGGGCCAATGCATTACATCATCAATGAAAATTTTTGAGGATCACTACATGAGTCTTTCCCAATGCAGTCTACAAATCCCATTACAGTAATTAATTTCATAAACATTAATTTTAAAGATTTAAAATCTAATACATTACAATAATATATTAACTGCAATTCTTTGTATATCTATCCAGAAGCAAAGTGCATTGGATTTGTTCCTGGGTTAAGGCTGCAATTTGGAACATATTTATCAAGGATTTCCCACTGAATTGACTGAGATTTCTAAGTAGACATATGCAAAATAAAAGGAATCAAATCTAAAATGTGTCCAATTTACATTTTACCATTTTTTAGATCTCAAAGAACAAATATTTTCATAAACCTACATATGACAATTTACGGAAGAGTTTAGAAGCTATGAAAATCCATTGTCTGAATAATGCAGTAACTCACATTTCTATGCCAAAGTAAGCTCATTTTTATATTATAAAGTTACTATATTTACACATTGACAAAATAGTTTTTCATTAATTGAAAGTCTTTTACTTCTTTATTTATATTTTGTCTTTGTAAAGACTCCACAATAAGTCCAAAAAAACCCTGGAAGAGCTGCTGACTTTTTAGATTAAGCACATTCAGAATATATTTTTGTATATTTAAAGCAAAAGACCTGTTTTCATTGAATTTGAAGGTGTTATTAAATGGAAGATAACACTTTTTAAGTTGTGATACATGGTTGTATAACTGAGAAAACGCACAGTGTTTGAGAGCGTCACACTTCTTTAGCTTGAAAAGTGACCGAAAATGAAGCTGCTTGTTAAATGGTCATAATTATGGATGAGTTTAGATTTTAGTTTAGTGATATACCTAATAAGCTAGTGAATGAAATTTAGTTCCTTAGAACGTTACATTCACACTCATATTTTTGTGAGATACAAGATTTTTTTCCACATAAGTGTGACTATTGAGATATTTGGCATGCGATTATTATTGTATCTATATTTGCACTTAATATTTTGGCTTGAACTAATCCTTGTTTTGGCACTGCTTATATGTTTCCTGTAAATCATGGTGAATAAATGTTTCGAAGAAAATACCCAAAAGAGACAACTTGTATGCTCTATATTTCAGGATTGGTTGTGGACTTGACCGTCTGGACTGGAAGAAAGTTTCAACAATGCTTGAAGAAGTATTTGAAGATACCAATATTCATATTACAGTTTATACTCTTTAATTCCTAGTATAATTGTCTGTTCTGTTTGTTATATCCTTGTATTGGTATCTTACCTGGCATATGCTGATAGAAATACCTTAATTCCAGTGTTCACAATTCTTTAAGTCCTCCTCTGCTCTACTCAAATTAAAAAAAAGTCAAAATGTATATTCTAGTGTTCAGATACTTTGTGTATCTATCTCCTATTTAGCAATTGGAAGATGTTATTTTAAGAAAAACACTAAACAAAACTGATTTTTTTTAATCTAGATTGGCAATCATGTGGAAGAGATTGGAATAGGGTGGAAAGTTATGTTTCAGTTAAAGATTTAAATGTTTACCAAAAATAAGATGTTCACATATATAAATAAAAGACCTTTTCCAAATACGAGTTTTATGTATTTATGCTTTTGAGATACTGCAGTATATAAGTTGCACATGAAACATTATTCCTGTCCACCCAGGTCCATTGTTGAAATGTACGGAGGTGCTATGTAAATATTCCATGAACAAGTTTATACACATCATAGAATGCTGGATCAGATTTGCTTAGGTGGTGTCTTTAACAGTACATATTGCTAAAATAGCAAATGAGCAATAGATAAAATAATTTAGTGTGAATATGAAGGCAATTTTTGACTATCTCCAGGCCAAATTTATAATAAAAATGGATAATGAAATAAAAATCATATTTTAAATCTCTATGTGAAAGTGGCCTTTTCAAATTAGAAGTGTAATTGGGGACAACTTACTGAAAACTGGGTGTGTTTAGTAACATTGTATTCCTGTCATTTGTTTAATTCTAAAAATAATAAAATAAAAATGCTTTAAATAAATTTTGTAAGCAGCTGAGCCAGTATTCATTAGGAAATTATTTCTCACTGATTAACAGAGACCAAACTTTTTTTATAATATATATGCTAATCAGTTCACAAGTGCAAAAATCTAACTCCTCAACCAATGCTTTGTGAATGGTCATTATCAAAATAATTAGTAATCTCTCTCCCTATTACATTTCCCTTTGATTTCTGCTACTATTCACTGCATATTAATTAAAAAAAATTAATGTTAAAAATACACAATTGTTAAATTTATTTTTTGAAGTTTCTTTGGATGAGACTTCTTAACTTGTAAGTGATAGAACTTTGCTTTGATTCTGTTTGTCATTTGTAATGTTTTTTCTTCTGTGTGAATAACAGCACTGCAGGTTTATGTATTTAAAAAAATCAGATCTCTACATGCATTTTTAGTCTATCAGCATAGCAGTGCGTCAGCTGGAGACTTCTGGTGGTTCCTATTTCAAAGCAGCTCTGGAAAACTGAGTTGAGAGTCCCAAATGTTAAGAGTATACCATGCTTGTTGCTCCATGGGTTGGCACATTTTTTTCCTGGAGAGACAGAAAAAAGAGGCACAAAGTGGTTTTGTCAGCAATGTGGTGTTTTATTTCTTGCAAAATAGAACTAATACAAATGTTCCTTATTTTGACGAGGGTTTGGTTTCTTTACTTAATTCATAAAATCCATTTGGCATCCTTTATGTAATCAGAGACACTTTCATAATAGCTTCTTCAAATCTCTGTTGATAATTATATAGAGATTGAGATTTTTGAGATTGAGATTTTTGCCACGTACGATATGAGATAGACAGCAAATAAGTTTCCTAAACAAATTTAATGTTATACTTTTAAGATTCCAGGTTAATTTTATTATAATTTATGTGTTTTAGTGGATTAAAACAACTCTTAAAATATGATTTATGTTCTTTTTTATACTCTGATTCAAATTGATGTGATTTGCAGCATGGAATTTGTACTGCAGAAAATGCAGCACCACTTCAAAAATGCATCACTATAATAGATTGTTATATTCCTGTTTAAACAGCATAGCAGATGGATTAGGGAGAGAGATGTAGTTTAGTGTTAGAGCATTCCTTTGCATTCAGAAATACTGTTTTAATTCCAGTGAAGTCTCTCTCCCTGAAACCTGAGCAGCTGCCACTGTTGAATTAGATCAGTGGTTTTCAAAATTGGCAGATTTACGATGGGTGTGTTCTAGGAGTTGAAGTCCATACCTTAAGGGTGCCAAGTTTGAAAAATACTGAATTACAATAGATACATCATATGTTTCGCTTCTTGTAAGACTGATTCCTATATTCATTTGCTATTTCCACCAATCGGTTTTTCTAACTGACCTAATGTAGATACATGGAGTCACTGCCATATGGAAGTGGTGAGTGAAGAAAAAGTGGATTCCATGGGATTCAGACTCTGGAAGCACTATGGAAAAAAGCTGATCTGTGAGTCCAGGTTGGAGCAGAAACAATCTCCTAAAGAGGCAATAAAAAGATGGGGTTTTCTTTTTAAAAGGGGGCAATTCTATATTTGCACGTCTTTCACCAGACAGAGAGGATCACCTCTTTTCCATGGTTGACTGAAAACCAGGAAAGAAAGACTGCAGCCATGTAGACATCTGTGTTAAAGATTAGGGAATTATAATACATAGCTAGAGATTAGTAAAACATGCAGATTAGAATTCTAATCTAGAGGCCAATTTGAGCTATGGAATGTTGCTATATTTGTGCATAATCCACTCTGAGGGAATACAGCTGTAGCTGAAAGCAACTTTGGAAATCACTGTCGATTTCTTTTTTACTTCTGTGCTTTTTCAGCCTCTAGTGTTTTATGTTTGATATGCATATAAAAGACTTGAATTCTTGATACTTATTCTGGGATCAGCCTTTAGTTAAATGTTTCTCCTCAATCAACCTATTGCCAGGACATTTATTTCCTCTTGTTGTCTCCTGAATAAATCTAAGGGGTTCTGCAATGTGTCAGCAGTTGATAAAATAGGATTCAGTATGCCTTTGCAATGAAATGCAGAGATGTGTGCTCTAATCTGCCCAAAGCTGCCTTGTTAAAAACCAAAATAAAGTTTGCTTCTTATGATCTTGACAACTTGAAGACTTGTGGACTTCAACTCCCAAAATTTCTCCTTCAGTCATATTAGCTCAGGAATTCTGGGAGTTGAAGTTCACAAGTCTTGCAAAGTTTAAGACCCTTGCTTATGATGGTCTGAAAAAGTACCCTAAACAGGGAGATTTCAAAATCACGCTTAACACTAACCTCAGTGCAAAAGTTCAGCAAGCTTTTCATCATAAAATTGGAAGTTCTCTTGAATGTCTTCCCAGGGTGTAAATGCCTTTGCTGCTTCTTCCTCCTGCTCTACAAAGTTTTGCCAGACATACTCAAAATCTTGAGGTTTCATGATCCTCAATTTACAACCAGCTGTTTTCATTTTTTTCAAGGCAGCTTGCATGTCAGGTTCCTCCCACATGAACAGACGACCTACTGCAATGGAGAGATGTAGGTTCTTATTCTTCTGAAGTGCTTTAGCTATCCGATCAGCACAGCCTATACAGGGGCTACAACTGGAGTACCAGGTGACATTGTAGCACAGGCCAGACTCACACTTGGGCAAGATAGTATTGAAGAAGGCATCTTCTGCATGGGCTGCTGCATGTTCATCTTCCAGGTAGCCCCGTAACATTTTGGACTCCTTGCCCTGAATCTCTATGATGTAGCATAGGAAGGTCTTATTTCTTCCTGAACTGTATTCGACATTCTTGAACTGGAAATTGAAAAAGCCAGCTGGAAGCCGTTCCCTGGAAAGAGGAGTGAAAGTATCAATGTGGAAACAGAGTTTATATGTAACCCCCTGTATGGTTTCAATTTTGTTAAGATAATTTTATGACAACACTATTGCTCCCCAAAGTATACAAGTGGGAAGCAGCTTGACAATAGCTATTTCCCACTTACACTTTATGTAGAAGCAACCTCACCAGTTAGTACTCTGGAGGTATGGAATAGGAATTGGTAGGAGTTTGCTTTGAATTAGAAAAAGTAAAAAGAGATGAATCACACAATATTACAACTATCACCAGATTTTTGTTGTTTTTTAGAGCTATTCCCCAATGTAATGCTGTCTAAATATATTGGGCAATATTTCTTAACTGGATAAAAATTATAGAATTTCAGTTCAGTACTTTATTGGGATTTAAACTGGAAAGTTGTGCACAGGATAGACTGTGCTATGTACTGTTTTTGGAATCTATTGGAGATATAGCCAATTAAAAGCATAATTTACATTTTGTTCATTTTCTTATTTTATAATGGTGCTGCAGTCTACTAGAGAAGTGTGCAATTATTCTACATTTTCGTTATCTAAAGCCAGTAGCCAGTAAGCACTTTACTGACATTTTCATTTCTTTTCTACCAGTTTTCCCCTCAGAATGGATTTGTTTCAACTCATACACATTACCCAGTCAATATTATTTAATATAAAAGAATAAAAGCAACAAAGCATAAATAGTTATTTTACTGAAAATGGATGATGTAATTATCAAGTCCTTTAATGTAAAGCTTTAAAAACATTTAGCACTTTTTTCTTTAATTGCAATGTAATTTAAATGACTTTTATACCAGAAGCCTTGTGGAAAATAAATGTAAATCATCTAATGTCTTTATTATTTTTTAAAGATTCCCAAGTGTGTGTTTCAGTGAAACGTGAACATGTAAGAATACTACAGAATATTTTCAATGGCAAATTTGTAGGAAAGGAAAATTTCTTAATTTTCCTGTCCCAGTGACCCCAGCGACAACATTAACAATAGCCTAGCGGTTGCAGCGTAAGATGATGGTGTAGAAACAGTATGATCATACCTCCAAAATATTTACAATTTTCTGCAGGTCTGTGGTAATGGCAATGGATATAAGATTTTTTTTGGCTTTTTCATTGCACAGAATCCCCCTTACCTCCTTCCCTTCTACTCCAGTCTCCAGTTAAGAGATTAAGAAGGAAAGGAAAGCAATCTTTATAACACATGTATTCATAGACTTTGGATGCATGCATGTCTATAATGACCATTGCCAGGAAATTCAGCTGTCAGCACCTCTTCAATTATCTTGATTTATTATGCAGTTGATCTATACTGCTGTGAAGCATGAGATAAACAGATTTTAAATTAACCTTTCTGTATAATACTGATGTACAATTTATATACGCTGTTGGAAATTTAAAATTAGAAAACTTTAAGCTCTTTGTTTTGAAAAATTGTTCATCTCTGTTATTATTTTCCCTTTGGGTTCCAACTAGCGAACTTTTATACTACACATTTTTGACAGAATGCTCACTTTTATTGAGTACTGAAGTAGTTTTCTCATTATTTTTATTGACCCTAGGAATTTACAGGTAGCCCTCGAGTTCATTTAGTGACCGTTCTTACAACAGCACTGAAAAAATGACTTAAGTTATGACCCTTTTTCACACTTATGACCATTGCAGTGTCCAGGGATCATGTGATCACCTTTTGCGACTTTCTGACAAGCGAAGTCAATGGGGAAGTCAGATACCCTTAACAATTGTGTTACTAAATTAACAACTACGGTGTTTCACTCAACAACTGTGGCAAGAAAAGTCATAAAATGGGGCAAAATTCACTTAACAAATTTGTCTTAGCAACATTTGCGAACACAATTTGGGCTCAACTGTGGTTATAAGTAGAAGACTACCTGTATTGTATATCCATATATTATTAGACAAATGTTTTCAATCATTTCAATATGATTATATGAATGGTGCATCCTGAAAATAATTGAGTCTTCCACCCCATAAAACTGTTTTTCTTTTAAAGAAAGGATGGATTTTGTTTTGGCTAAATACAATTTCAATAAAATAAATGACCAGGTTACTCTATTATTGACAGACAAAACAGAAAATCTTGTGATATCTTTAAGATTAAAAAAAATGATTATCTCACAAGATTTTCTGAACCACAGTACAATGTAGTTTCATTTCCACATTGAAATAAAATATAGAAGCCCAAAAAGTGATGGTGGCTGTGCACAAGAGATTTATTAGGTGTCACATTTCTTGTACTAGTGAACAGATTGGTCTTTATTTAATCTGCATTAAAGAATTTTGAACCTCTTACTTCTAGATTAGTTCTTTTATGAAAAGTTATATTTTAACATTCTTCTGCCTGAGGAGAGCCATCTATCTACCCTGAGATCAGTGATAGAATGCTATTCCTGCTAAGTTGCTTCTGTCTTAAAACTGGTTATAAAGGAAACTGGCTTTAAAAAAATCATTATGGGTTTCAGGTTTTGACATTAGGTAGCAATTTCCATCATCCTTGATTGGTGGATTTCCCTGCTTTTTTACCCCTCCTTTTCATGCTGAAAATCAAGCACCAATTACTTTCTTTATAGTGGGTATCTTTGGGACTGTGTTGTGGACTGATAAAGGAAAAAAAACCCTCATATCATTTGAGCTAGATGGGCAAAGTGCTAGAACTCTTGTCAGTTTCACCTGGTTAAATTGTGAAGGGGACAGGTTGAGGGTGACATCATATTTACCTGGCAGGGGAGATAACATAATCATGAACTGGTTCTAACTGGTTGATTTTGGTTGCAGAACAATGTAGTGTAAATGAATGCTCCATATATCTCAAGAAATGTACATGGCTACCTGTAGAATAAATTGTTGTGTTGAAAAATGGAGCAAGGAATAATCTTAATTCTAAAAACTGACCAGGCCATAGGACACACAGTTTTAGAGATACATCAGTTTGGGGCAGAGTTAAAAGAAACTTTGGCAAGAAAGCAAACTTGTAATCTAGTGATTGTAGCTGAAATGTTTCAACTGCCAGGGATAATTAGGCAGCACTGTTGTTATTCTTAAGGTTTTTAATTCCTCATTAGCTAAATGTCTTTTTTCATCAGGATAATATGTAAATAATTGAAACTATAACTTAATTTTATGGCCACAGGGGTGATGTAAATCTTAGAATAATACTGTTTTATGGATAAAACATTTAAATTAAACCTGATGAAGAAAACTGGCATACTTATTGAAGATGTAAAGAAATTTAACAATATTAAAAAAGCAGGCTACTAATGTTCCTTTTATTTTAAATAAGACTCAATCTATTAAATGAAAGTAATTTGACACAGACTCCTTAACTGAAAATTTTAGGTCTGGGATAAAATTCCAATCTAATCCCTGATGCAATGATGACATAAGGCTGATGGTGAGAAAGACCTCATCATGTGTATGAACTTCAGCTTCTTGGAGATAACATGAAATATAACTATCATCAATAAATTAAACATGCTTTCCTAATTCCTCAGGGTACATAATTTCTAATTTGCTTTTCTAGTAATTGAAACAGAACTAAAGACTAGAAACAGAATTAAAGACTCTGCCTTCCATGAACCTATTTAATTTGGGGCTTGTCACTCTCAGTCCAACTCACCTCACAGGCTGGTTGTTGTGAGAAAATAGGAGATGGAAGGGTAAATAAATAAATAAATGATCCTGCATAACCCCTAAATTTAAGTCACATCTGCTTTCAGGTAAAGGGCGAAACTGGACTTGAATAATGGGCAGTCACACACCAAAAAGACTTATTGAGGTCAAACCAGAGATTAAATATGATTTATTCCACTCACAGGCAAGCTTAAAATTACATATTTAAGTAATGTTATATATTTTAATAAATATTAATGAGTATCCTCCAATCACACATTTGATAATTTTTGTTATGATTAAAATTACAGTTTAGCAACTTGACAATCTGTGGGTGCTATTGTCTATTGGTGAGTGGGGGGAACACACATGGCCTTAATCTTTCATTCAGTACTACTTTCCTTTGCATTATAAACTATTACTTTAGGCAGGAGTTCCTGTAGGACAGAATACCTACAAAGGGTTAGAAGAGGGAACTGTGAGGCCTGTATACCTGTCCTAGCCTGGTTGATCTTATATGCTGCTAAAACACCATTACCTCAAAAATGAGCAAGGTTCTCTGAAGGGAATGGAGAAATTCCATTGTGTGCTTTGTTTCAGCTACCGGAATATCTTGGGGCAGCTTTGATTTAACTGACCAGAAGCAATGCCCAAAGGCATTTTTGAACCATTAGCTGGGATTATTTTATAAGGACTCTAGTGCAGGGGTGTCCAACCTTGGCAACTTTGAGACTTGTGGATTTCAACCATGGCTGGCTGGAGAATTCCAAGGGATGAAATCCATAAGTCTTAAAGTTGCCAAGGTTGTACACCTCTGCTCCAGGGAGTTCAGTAGGATTTATTGCTTAAAGGATGGAACATTTGCTTACATTCTTACTGTAGTTTCAAATAATACAATACTCTGCACAAATTGGCCCAAATTGCCTTGTTGCTATTTTTGGCATTAGACAAAGGAATGACTAAAATGTAGCCATTGCTCCACCCTGGCATGGCTTAATGGGCTGGCTAGAAAAATTAATGCCTATCATAAGAACTGAACTTTAGAGAGTTTTCATCTAGAATTTGTCTATAGATTTGGATAATAGCAAAGTATAGTGTCAGGATTTCACTGCAAGCTTCACTTATTAACACTTACTTTTCATAGGTCATGTGTGTTACTAAAAAAAACAAATGGCATAGACAGACAATGATTCCAGCTGACAATGACTTATCTAGATCTTTCACTGACACTTACAGCAATTCTGTTTTTTTTAAATGTACAAAATAAAAATGGAACTGCCACAGCTGAGGTTCCAACATGCCATCTAGGAGATTGTAGGATTTGAAATCCAACAAATATGTGTGGTGCTTAGTTGATGAAAGTTGTGATAAACCAGTTAGTTGATTTTTGATTAAATGTGTGCCATAAAGTCAGACTTGAGCCTTAGCAACTATACAGATTAGGTTTCTTCAGGAAATATAATTACAGTAGTTAGTTGTAAAAAGTACCAAGATAATGCTACATGCTTGATTCTGAAATCATATCAATAATATTTAATTCAATTATAATTTAAATTCAATTCTATTTAATAACTTATACTAAACCTTACAAATGCTTAACAATTTTTATTTTTTTCTTTGATTCCCCCCCATAAATGATTGCAGAAAAGAATTCCTGATACAGAATGATCACTCAGGCTAGGTTTGTTTATCTCTTATCTCAATCCTTTCAGAGTTATCCAATGAACTCACTCACTGCTGTAATTAGGCCTTTCTGTTTGTCTGATTTTATGTACCTCCAAATAAACTAGCAGTTCTTATTTTGCCAGGGAATGAATTTAGCCTTATGTTTCTCCAGTTCTATCCTTTCCCTTTCCCTATCAGTGCTTTTTAACAATTTTTTTTGATATGCATGCTTTTAAGCAGTCTTATGGGCTTTGCAAAGCAAAACTATATAGCTAAGTCACAGATAAACTTTATTTTTTCATTTGCAAGGGGAGAATAATCATTTTAGTGTCACACATGATCATGCTAAAATAAGTGGCTTTGCTCCAGATATACCATATCTCAGCTCAGCCTGGCTGGATATAACTTAAGTCTCTCCCCATTTTATTGCAGGATTCAGATTCAATCTGCTTTCATTATTAACAGCAAAATCCTCACATGTGAGACTGGCATTTCTTTTTAAAGAAACCTGTGCAAACATGTTAGTTTATGTAGATTCCTAAGCAAGGAATCACTCCTGTCAACTTGGCAATGAAATTAGGCTCTTACCCTGTGACAATTTCAAAGGGTGGCAATTCCTCTAGTTCCTTCGGCTTTTCTGCCTCCGCGGATTCCTCTGCATTTTCAGCCTTTTCACCATTCTGGGCTACTGGAGGTTGTTCCTGCTTCTCAGCCATCCTGTTGTACCGTAGTGAGTGCCCAAAGACCACAGCAGCGGCCAAGAACTGGGCACAGGCTTCAGAAGCAGAAATGGAGCAGGGAGGAGGCAGAGAGCTGGAAATGGCAGTTCTCATGAGCTATATATGGAATGGGAGCATGGAGAGATGGGAATAGGCTAGGATGACCCCTAGCATTCTCAGATATCATCTCCTTCACTTTTAACTCTGGCCTGAGACATTCTTTTGCTCCCTCTTTATTTTAAATATGAAGTGATGAGTAGAGTGTGAGTGGATTAGGTAATGGAGGGATGCAAAAGCAACCTATTTATCCATAGCCATGACAGAAATCTGACATGGTGCAGAAGAGCTGGCTGCTCTCCCATGCTCTTGGAGTTACTGAGATGCCTTCTTCCTACCCTTGAAGGGACCACCTTCCAGAGGTGCCAAAAAGAGGCAGGTAGCGTTGTTAAAAGGACTGTTCCTGATATTATTAGGTGGAACTGAAATAAAATATCAGAAGGTTGGATTGTTGGTTTTTTTTTTTTTGCTTAAACCTGAATTTTGTTCCTGACATGAAAGTGAGAGCTTTAAAATGCCTTACTTCCTAGGCAGATGTATTGAAAAGCACAGACTGAAAGTATTTCAGGTGAAAGTATTGCGCTATTATCTGAACCTAATTGATTTCAGTTCTCCTCACCTCCTTAGGCAACTGACAGAAAACCTGTTGGACACAGTTTGACTTTCATTGAAGATTTAAGAATGCTATTATAAAAGCCTTCTAATGCTCAGCTGGCTTTTTCCTTTGTGACTTACAGTCAATCTGGCAGTGTGAATATTGTGCTCAGCTGGAATTCCAAGTTAAGGGACCAGCACCAACTGCTATTATCTTGAGGCAAGATATTAAAATAAGAAAAAGAATGTGCAAATGAATGTGGAAATGTGAAAAATCTAACTAGATGAGGTATGAAATTGATTCTGCTTGAGATATGGGATGTGCCATGGACTTTGCAGTTGACTTATAAGAAGTAAAACTAGTTCCTTCTCTGAACTGCAGTTGGTGCTGGTGCAAGGAAATGGAAGTGTACTGATTTTTCTTATTAGAGCATTTAAGAAATATACTGCAATGAATATACATTATTCATATACACTCAGCCATATTATTTTGCAGATAATTGTATTACTGAGGCAAGGTAGAAGCTAAAGTATGGCAGATAATCTTGTACTTTGTACTCACTTTTACAACCTTTAAAAATGCATTAGTATGATATCAAAACTGCTTAGATGGTTGACATACTGTTATACATTGATACATCCCATGATTCTCAATTATTTCTGATAAATACCTATTCTATAGAAAGGCAATTTGAAAAAATAAGCACATAACAAAGCACCCAACAAGCATATTTATAAAACGTATACACTTGCAAATATATATTAGCCACATTGACAATTAGAATCTTTGTGTAATTCACAAATATAATATGTGACGTGAATTGTTTTTTCCACTTCAGTTTATGAAAGATGAGGCACTTTTTTTGGTGATTCTTTTACCCTCTGCAGCTCTTTCAGAATTCAATATTTGAAAACAGTATCCAGAATGGTTGCAAATATAGCACAAATGGCTATGTTAGAGAGAACGGGGAACAGTGAAATATCCTGTCTTGTAAAATTAAAAGTAGATTTTTAAAAACAAAAAAATAACCCAATAAGCCTTTGTAAGCGCATTTCAGTCTATCTAGCTCAAGTTTTTTTTATCTAAATGAAATGTTTTATTTTTTCTTCTTCAGTTTTTCTGTTTAATTTTCTGTTTAATACTTACAAAATGACTGCCAATGTTCAAACTTCAGAATTATTTAGCAGAATTTCCATTGTACCAGCACTGATTTACAAGTAGGACCAGGATTTGATTGTTGGGATGTGTAGAACAGTCCTGGTGCATTTGGTAAATTGCATTGCTAGTGTGGGTTTTGTTATAAAAACTGGCTAATTAAGAACAAATGCTAGATATATACTGGTAGATAGCAACCATCTATCTATACTACAGTGTAACCCATTCAAGGTCCACGTTGGACCATAACTCCCATAATTCCAAGCCAGGTAGCTGGGGATCATGATAGTGGTTGTACCATATATCTAAAGGGCACTCTTTGATTTCCTCTTATTAGGAGAAATGTCTTTTGTTTATTTTTTTTAAATAATATGAAATAATATGGAAAACTTTTGGCACAAAGTTTTATTTTTTCCCTTCAGTGTTAACTTATATTTAAATTCCAGTATCCCAAACCTATGACTGTCACATTTGACATTTTACAGAGGAATCATAGGGATGGGAATCCTGAGCTGCTGAGTGATACTATTCCCTGCCCCTTCTTGTGTCCTTCTGGCCAGCTTTATTTTTGGAAACTCTTGACTGCTGGATTAATCAGGGTCCCATCATTCTTACTGCTTTAACGTTCACTGGAGCCAGCCAAGCCTTGCAGATCAATGTTCAGCTTTAATCTTATCTCTGGAATGTAGATCTGGGCTAGAAGTTTTTTCTCCTCAGCTGCTGCTGAGCTCCTTCCAGGGCAGAACTCGGCATTTGTACAGACCGACCACCAAGGGCTCTGCCATAGAGCAGCCACAGATGTTACGTAGCGATGCTAAGCTTTACAGATCAAATGGTTTATTTGATTCTATACATACACAAAGCTAAGCTTATTTGCAGACATAAAAGGGTGCATGTGCACACATACCACACCCCTCTACCCCTTCCCCCCAAATCTATTAGAAATAGAAAGAATTGCAAAACAAAATTAGATTCATCTTATGCCTGAAATATAAAAAAGAGATTTGCCCATTGTGTAAGGAAGTATGTTCTCTTCCCCCAAACCAGAATGGGGAAAGTATAACAAGAAGCAGAATCATGGATTTTCCTAGTCCAGTTATAATTAAGAAAGTCTTCTGATTGAAGATGTAGAAAACTGTAACATGTCATTGTTAGCCACAGTTTGATCCAATGTGAGGCAACTGCCTATGAAAACCTTAGGCAGTGGTGGCTAACCTTTTTCGGCTCCCGTGCCGAAAATTGTGCATGCTCGCGCACATGCACTCATGTGCCAGCACCCAGAAGGCAATGCATGCAGGACTCCCCATGCCCCCGCGCATGCATGTGCACCTCTGTGCATGTGCGTGCAACTCTCTCGCATGTGCACTGCACATCTCTGCCCCCTCCTGCGCAAGTTGCATTGGTTGCCTGCTGCCCTCCATGTGAGATTCAAGGTGCTGGTGCTTACCTATAAAGCCATCCATGGCTTAGGGCCGGGGTACTTGCAGGAACGTCTCCTGCCAGCATCGAATACCAATTGCCTGGTGCGCACCCACAGACAGGGCCTCCTTGGGGTACCGTCAGCCAGACAGTGTCGGCTGGCGGTCCCTAGGGAGAGGGCCTTCTCTGTGGGGGCGCCCACTTTGTGGAACCAGCTTCCCCTGGAGCTACGATTGGCCCCTGACCTCCACTCCTTTCACCGCAACCTGAAGACTTGGCTATTTGAACAAGCTGGCCTGAACTGATGTGGGTGTGTGTTTTAAATGTTTTGTGGTAGGGTTTTAAATATTTATTTGGTCCAATTGATTTAATATTTTTTAATTCCTTTTAACTTTTGTATTCATTGTTTTTTAAGTGAGCCGCCCTGAGTCCTTCGGGAGATAGGGCGGCATATAAGACCAAATAATAAATAAATAAATAAATAAATAAATAAATAAATGTGCGTGCGGCCCCCCTGTGCATGCACCACGCATCTCTGCGCATGTGTGCATGATCCCCCTGCACATGCTGCACATCTATGTGCATGCACATGCATCTCCCACGCACCTTGGCACATGCGCGCCAGATACCCAACAAACAGATGTTGGGTGCGTGGCACACACACATGCACAGTAATGCTCTTCTGGGCAACCTCTTGTGTGCCGGCAGAAGTGGCTGTGCATGCCACTTCCGGCACATGTGCCATAGGTTCGCCATCACGGCGGTAGGGAAATTGATGTTCTCAGTATAGCTCTACAAGCCATTTGTTAAAATAGTGTGATCCTTATGGAAAACTGTCTTCTATAAACTGGCATTCTCTAGATGTGACGGACTTCAATTCCCATAATCCCTTACAAATCATTGGCTATGCTAGATAGGGATTATGAGAGCTGAAGTCTAGATATCTACAGCTAGAGGATATAGAAACAGTTGATAAATTTTTTCCCCCTTGCACATACATATGAGGCAATATACTTAGATGTTCCATATTCTGAATATGCAGTAACATTCACATTGGATAACTTATCAGCTTTAATAATTGGGAAATTTAATTTATGTTAAGGCTGCTTTGATATATAGATAAGTAGAGTTTAAAAAGAATGGTTGCAATAATTTTCTATGACATACCTTTAATATCCCCATTTTTAAAAAATTTCATCATTTTTATAAATTCAATTTGACATGAGTCATTTTTTCTGTGACAGTTCAAATGTCATTCTGACACACATCTGATATAGTTATGTCCAGTATTATTCAGTTCTTCTATATTGCCCTGCCAAAATTGTCCTGCAATCTGTCAAGTTTATTTAAAAAAATGCAGGGATTCTTATTCTTTTTAACGTTCAAACATATTAAAACACTAACAATCTTAATTTCTACTACTTATAAGGCTGGTCAATCACAATTTATGATCTAGTCCTAACTCCACCCACTGTGATTAAAGCTAGCTTTTATCTCATTGTCTTATAAATATTGTGCAGCAGTCAGAATTGCCTTGGCTCTATCCATTGACAGCTCTCCTTAAAATTATGTTTTTGTTTAGGATCTTTTGTCGATCAATTGCTTAAGGGATGCTTTGTTGGGTTGCGTGCCTATGTTAGCATTGCTAGATGTCCAGCAACCTATCTAGGTTATTTTCTAATTATAAAGAACTCTAAAGAGCAACAGTCTCACTGGTACAGGATCAGAAAATACTTAGCTGGCCAAAGGCAAAAGTGAAATAAGACACTGTATCATGCAGAGATGAGGTGTGCTCTTTAGAATAAAAGGGACAGCTGGTTATCAAAATAAAACGTATCCCTGGATATGTTGTATGGCAGTAATTCCAAAGCTTCACTGTCCCTTTCTGTGTAACCATTGCAAAGCAATAAACAATGAATTAGTACATAGTAAAGTGGAGGGGATGTCCTTTGTTTTTCCAGCTTCATAGGCCATAGCATCTCTCTGCCCCACTCCTAATTCTTGGGAATTTTTCCAGGACTGTCAGGGATAGATTGATAAGATTTCATAGCTGTCTCTGCATTTGCTCCCTATTGTAGAACCATGCTCAGCATGGAGTAGCAGCAACATGGCGGGGGGGGGAATCAAGGGGAGAGATGCTCATGTCATATGATAGCTTGCATTGTCTTTCTAGAATTAGTTGGATTTTTTTCGCCATACTTATCAGCATCCTTAATAAGATTTTCAGAATGCAAGTACACCTGTAGGATAATGACAACATGAGTTAATTCAATAGAGTCTATTGCAATAGATATGCTTGAATAATCTAATAGCTAGGTATATTTTGTAAATGGGTGTAAACTTAGATAACCCATTTATTTTATGGAAATCAAAGAGTTCTAGGACGTAAGTTCTGACTAGGCAATTCTGTGGGACGTGAGAAATTTGTGGGAAGTAGCAATTTACCATTCATCATACCTCCCATTCCTGCTTGTTTGAGATTTCCATAACTAAAGTTTCAGAAGGTAAATGCTATTGCATAGAACGTGGGTGTCAAACTTGCTGCGTCACCTTGCCATCACATGATATTTTGCGACTGTTTTCCCATTCGTGGAGCTGAGGTGGGCGTGGCCTGCACATGATGCATCCGGCCCACAGGCTGCCAGTTTGACACCCCTGGCATAGAACAAAAAATTACAGATAAATATTACAAGAATGTAAGTTTTTAAAAGTTGTTTAAAATATTTCACTTGTATCTCTGTACATGTAATGGTGTATTAAAAAGCTTTCCATTCTGTATACGAAGTAGGTATGAAATAGGCTGTGCTTCCAAGTACACTTTTGTTCTGGCAATGCTCACTTTCTTCTAGTTCTATGCAAACTTTCTTAACTTTCTATTTTGCCTACAAAAGATTTCAAATTTTATTCCTGGAATATATCCAAGCCATGTTGGGAAAAGTTCCTGCTTGAAATTCTAATGAGCAAGTGCCTCTCCGTTTAGACCAGTGTTTTTCAACCTTGGCCACTTTAGGATATGTGGACTTCAACTCCCAGAATTCCCATGGAGTTGAAATTCATTCATTTTAAAATGGTCAAGGTTGAAAAACACTGCCCTATGTGTTTGCAAAAGATACCAAAAAGAATGTTTTGTCATGAGGAATAATTGTGTTTTCTTCACGTCACTAGATGGTGCTATATGTTTTTAAACCATAGGCTCACGAAGCACTACAGATACAAAGATGGTACACCAAAGGATTATCATACAACCTATCTGCAACTCCTTAAAGCAGCCATTTCTTTTCCTAGGACAATGTGGTGGCTTCTATCTGCAGCTGCAGGCTATTATGGGAGAAGATATGCCTGGATTCAGGAAGAGCAAACTGGTATTAGATGCACTTCCCACAACCTCCAAAGCAGATTTTTCCTTCTGATTCAAAGCCCTGCTAAACCGCAGTGCATATGTGTGTATGTGTATATGTATATATACATACACACACACACATATATACACACACACACATATGTGTATTTGTGTATGTGTGTATGTATGTATGCATGTATATATACACATATACACATCACACACACATACACACATATATATCCCATAGTTCTACACGCACACATGCACTGCAATCTAAAGACATTCACAATACTGAATAACAATCATAAAAACAGTATAAAAAGAGAAAATGAAAGTGGGAAGGATAAAATCAAGAGAACAACTATTTTTAAAAATATCAACAAAATCAGTACTGCCATGGGAGAACAGTGCCTGTTTGTTTAAGACTCCTGAAATGTTAAAAAATGTGAGATTAGTAAGGTTCTCTGAGCTAATTAACTGGCTGGTCCTGATTGGAATAGTTGGTCCTGCAGTTAGCCAGGTGCCAGCCATAAAAGGGCTTTACAAGTTAACATCGGCTCCTTAAATTGTACCCAGAAACCAATGTAAGGTTTGTTATATGCTCCCAATGACAGATGCCAAAAAAACCAAAATATGTTAATGCACAGTTTTAGTCAGCTGTCCCATGATCCATGCAAAGGTGAAAAGTAGCTGAGTTACAAAACAAAATAAAAAAAACTTCTGGCAAGGTAATGCCTCTATTAGAACAAGGCACAACCTTTAATTAGCTTTTGAGTTATTCAACTCTTTGTCAGGCTGGCATGAAATAGGAAGGAGGGGAGCAGAGCATGGTATTGAAGCCCCACATTTGCAGTTTATAATGGAAATACAGGAACAACTGTGTACATGTAGGCTTATGCTGCAATCTTATGTTACCTTGGAATAAAGCTCATGGAATTCAAAGGGATTGTTTTAAATAAGCTTAAAGATTCCCTTGGATGCTGAAAAGATTTCAGGGTATATCAAGGGCTTCTGGAACAAAGAAGGGATAATAAACCTTCTCTTACCTTTTCAAAATACAAAATCTACAGAATCTGACTCCAGCACTGAACTGAATGCCTTTAGTTTAAACAGCAGTCAGTATCTCTGTATTGGAAAATTTCTCTCTCGCCCACTCCTCCCCTCCCCTTGTAGTAGCAAAAAGGCTACTTTACTGGAAATTACTCCTGATCCATTCCAAATATTTGAATCTTTGTATGCATTTTATGAGATGGAAACCCAGTTACAGCTTTGTGGCTTACAGCACCACCCACTTAAACTGCTTTGGGAAAATCATGGCTGTCAGAGCAACTGACTTGAGAACTCAGGGCCAAGTTATCTATGCTTTGTACGTATCCCAATGTTTTCCCTTCTGAAATTGTCCCCCTTCTGCTTTGCCAAGATGACTGAGGTGAGAACATGTGGAAATCAGGGTGCTGGTATTTGGAAGAACAGACTTGCTTAGGATATTGTATCTATGCACTTTTCACTTTTGTGATAACCTTTGTGATAACCTGGGAATAAAGGAGTAGAGTGAGGAATGTATAACAGCTTGCTAGCTTTTCTTATGTGTGTTATCATTCCCATGATTTACAACAATTGCTAAATTACAGCCTAGACCAGCTGTGGGCAAACTACGGCCCATGGGCCGGATCTGGCCCATTCGGCTGTTCTATCTGGCCCGCGGAGCCGAAAGAGCGGAGGGTTCTCTTGCTCTCCCAGAAGGCTACGTGAAGTAATCTAACTTTGAATTTATATTAGTTCACACAAACACTCCATCCATGCTTTTGTTCCGGCCCTCCGGTCCAGTTTAAGAACCCATTGTGGCCCTCGAGTCAAAATGTTTGCCCACCCCTGGCCTAGACACACAATAATCCAGCCCTAAGGTTTGCCCTTCTAGGGAGGATATGTCTTCTTTTTCAGAATTTTCTCCCCCCCCCTTAAATACCAGATCACATGCAGTGATTGCAATTAGATGTTTGTTTAGGTGAACTCACTGAATCTGACAATACTTTAAAGAGGGTGATTCTTTTCCTGGAATTTCAGACTTGTAAAAAATACTTTTAACCCTTAAGGGATACAGGGTGGGCATTCGTGCATTGCATATCCCAAATTACCTTTCCTCTTTTGAGTCATGATCAATGCATAATATCACAGGAAGTGTATACAGCAGTCTGGCACATGGATAAACCCACACACACCAGGTGAGGTGACAAAGTTAAAAAAAAACCTTTCTAGTTCCCAATTCAGTGTATTTATTAATTAATCCAACAGAGAAGAATCTGAACTGATCAGTTAAAACAACAGATATTTTATAAAAGGGAATTGATTAAATATACCATGGTTTTCAATCAGTATGAATCAATTTTGGATTACCTTTACTCAGTGATATCCCAAGACTTCTGGCTTTTATACTTCTTGAAGGCAACGCACTGAAAGGGTTTTTAAAAAAATACTTTCCAAGAAGAGAAAGCAAATATAATGCTTAATGTCTTGGATTTTCTGATTTAGTGCCTTCCGGATGTTTTATACCATGGCTAAGCATAAGGCTGAGTCACAGAACATTCAGTCTGGAATGAGAATTTAGATAGATTTTGATCTGGACATGCCTGAGAACAGAATAGTTCAACAAGTGATCTGTCATAACCTTTGCCCCAGTTCAATCTGTAGAAATCCATCTTTATTCCCAATGTAATTTAGTCCAAAGATGTTTTTTTTATTTTATTTTTAGGGGATTGTTGTTCTTTAGTATGTCATCTTTGAGTTGAGCTCACCTCTTGATGAGTTAGTTTCCTTGGCATAATATAAATGAGGGTTGCTATATCTTCTGGATTTTTTTTTAAACTTCCAAGTCAGGCTTACAGCACTGGACTTCCCAGCTAGTCCTTCATCTAAGTACTAGCCAAGATAGATAACTTTGCAGAACCAGCTAAAAGATACTTTATGAGGGTAAACAACTTGAACATTTAGCTGGATAAATGAAGTCCAATTGCTTGCAGTTAGATGTTGAAAATGGATAAAAGTATTTCAGTATTTGGATGTATTTTTCTCTATACCTCACTACTTTATAAAACCATTCTTGTTTGGAGAGAAGATGTTACTATAGGATGTCGTAGAGTGGGTGGGCAGCAGAAGGGAGCAAGGGGACATATCGTAGTTTGGGGAAAAATTGTTTTTAGCTATAGCTAATTATGTGATACATTTCCCCAAGGCATACACTGAATTTGGTTCAAGGTTTTGTGCAAAGGTAATATTCCAATCAAATCAAGAAGTCAAAAACACTTGCAGGAAACAATTCCTTAGTTCAGTTGGAAATTATACTTTTGTGTCATACTCTGGCAAGCATGTCTAGGTTTGAAAAAAATGGGGTGTCTTTGAGAATTCTTCCAATGGCACCCTGTGTGTACAGCAAATCTAATTGCTAGAGGAATAAAAAATGATATTTAAAATGAAGCAAGTGTGACTTTTCCATACTAAGATTGTGAATACATCAACTCTTCCCATTTACACTGCTGTTTACTGGGTCTTGCTATAACAATGGCATAGGGCATTGTTGTCTAAGGAAAACAATGTTATCAGAGCCATCATTTCTTCCTGGCTATTCCCTTGGTTAAACTGAGTTATGAAACTTCTCAATGACTCCTCTGCTCTTTCCTGATACATTTAAACAACAACAAAAGTTAGATTTGTATTTCCTCTGAAAAAGTTTCCACATTCCAGAGCAGACTGAAAGCCTAGCCGATCTACCTAAAGATTTATAATACAGGTATCAATATTAGCTATAAATTAAAAAAGATTCTTACTGGCTTCAGTTTATGAACTCCAAATATAGGAGTTTGCTTAGTTTAGGAAAAATGGAGCTCCTTGGCTGTATGGTGAAACAGCTGCTCAGTTGCTGAAGCTATTCAAATTCTTCCACAGCAAATATGAAGAATAGTTGCAGAAAAGCAAGTAAGAACTGTGTGGCTAATATCCTCTTTAAGCCCAACTTCCAAAATAAGCTTTATTCCAGTTAAATGTAACTTAGAACAATGATGTTACAGTATGGCACTGCTGAAATTTTATCTGTAGATATTTCAGAGAGAATACAAAACAGTAGAAGAAATTTAAGGATTTAGTTGCTTTCGTACCTTGCTGCTCATTCCTTCATATTACTAGGATTTGCTTTATATCCCAAAGCTTATTACTCTTTGCCTTGAACAATCATTGAATGATTTAGTAAACATTCTAAACAACCCAAGGCACCTGCAATAAACAGTATCCATCATTCTGAGATTTATAGCAACTAACTATATCTTCCAAATCCAAGATATAGATAACTGGAGAGGGCATCCTCATTAAGGGAAGGTATTAGTTTCACTGCAGGATCTATCTCTGGGGCAGTAAAACAATGGCAACTTCTCTCAGTCTGATCTTATATATGTTTTGTTAAACATGCATATTCTGTTTTGGAAAAATTGTCTTAGAATAAGCCAAGAAATGAACAGACCATTTCACCCCATGCTTGCTTACAGTATAGTCCAAGCAATGGCAATACTTTATTGGATGAATATCATATTTTCTTTAGTCTTTCACACCAGATACCCAAGTAGAAATGTTGCATTGACAAGATCCATGAAGCAAGCTGGTTACCAACCATGGACTGCTACCAAGATATATACACATACACATTTAAGTGAGCCTTCAAGCTTGCTTCCTTTTTCCTTGCAAAGGCAGAATAGAGCTATCCTTTTTATTTTTCAAGCAGATTATTGAACTGAGGCATTATAATACTGTATGATGTTCCTAAATGGTTTACAGTTTGTGCTTTTATAAAGAAACCTGCCCCCAGTTGACTATTCCTGGTGTTTGTTGCTTGGACAGCTGAATCTAGGAAGGTAGCATTGGATTGGAAACATCAGCTAAGCTGGTCCCTGTAGTTATTAAGATCCTGCCCATTTGACAAATAATTTAGAAAAAGTGCTCTGGACTTTTAGGGCCATCTGTTAGTTGACTTCTAGGATCACCTGTTGCTTATTTCTACTGGCAATGACTCAGCAGTGACTAAGTAACCGTATATGGTTTGATTTTTTTAAAAAATGCTCTGCTTGTATTCCTATGTTTATAGCAGTATCAGCCCTGAATATGCATTTCAAATAGGCCTGTGCTGTAACAAACTTAACTGCATAAACATTTGAACAATTGGATTTGCAGTTTAATTACTGATGTTCTTTCCTCACAGCCTTCATTAACTATATGCACTTGGGAACACCTCTTCACCAAAGTTAGCACAAGCTACTTGAATACACAATAACATTACAGTTGTAGGTTAAATGCAAATAAAAGCTAGATATCCATTTCCATTAGGGATTTGCCAGCAATGTACAGAGCATTAAAACTTCTTCACTTTGTCTATAGATAGTTATTTCATTTTTTATGGCCTTAAAGCAGAGCTGATGTGTCCAGATGGAATTTAGCACTATTGCAATTGCAAAGAATTAGTGTGATGTTTTATGATGCTCAAACAGCACTGAATAAAATTATTTGGTGGAAGTCATTTGTTTTAAGGAGCAGATGCTCAACTCACGGGATTACCCAGAATTTTCTGGAAGTGCTATTAACTAACTGCTTTCAGCTGCCTCTTTAAATATAGTTAAACATATGAATTAAATCAAGAACTGCAATTGTGATACTATGTGCCTGTTGCAAGAGAGGCTTTCAGCAAATATTTTCTTCAAAAATTTATTTACTTATTAGGTCTGTGTATGCTGCCTATATAACTCACAAATCCCACTGGCTGGCAGCAACAACAAAAGAAAATACAGACATCAACGCAAAGAAATAAAATGTCCAGAGTGAAAAATATAAATATAAAACCAAGCAATGAATTAGACACAGATGGCAACATCACATTAATCCCCCATGCTCTCCAGAAGAGCTTAGTTTTAGTTAACTACCATAAAAGGCTAATCTAGTTATGGAGGAGGTTGTTCCAAATTACAGGGGGGTTACCAAAAAGCAGCTCCTTTCACTTCAAAAATGGGGCACCACCAACAGTTTTTTGAGGAGGAACCTCAGAAGAATCGACTCTGCTTGGCAGAGATCCTACTTGTTGCAAAACAACAAGCCATAAATGGCTTTATGGCTAATAACCAGCACTTTGGATTGTACAGATAAACTACTAGCTGCCAATGCAGTGCTCACAATGCAGATATGCTTCCAGCAATAAACATCTATCAAGATAGCTGCTGCATTCTGAACAATTTGCACCTTCTGGATGATCTTCAAAGGCAGCCCCGGAGAGAGCATCTAAACTTCAGGGATAAAAGGCAGCATATGGATGGACGTATGGAGAGATGGATGTGGAATGGTTTGCAAGGACAGAAATGTATGGAGGCAATAGCGAATGGGATTGGTGCTGACTCAATTCAATTTGCTCTTTATTTCCTGCCTTTATTTTCTTTTGTTCATGATTTCTTACCACTTTTCTGCATTTTGCATAATGTTGGTTTCCCCAAAGGGGCATAGATAGGGTGATGGAAATATATGTACATACATATATATGCTAGTGGGGAGTCAACAAGATGTTTCCATGGTGCAGACAGAGGCATCCTTTGCCTTCCCATCCACCATCTGACTGCTAAAAGGAAGATTTAAAAAAGCCCAATTTCTCTTTGGCCTTTCTGCTAATGGATTCTACTAGAAAGTGGCTTCACCAATCAGCACTGCCACATTTTCAGTCTTTTCCTTGGAGTTTTGATAGCGATTTTTAAAAATATTTGATTTTGTGCAGTACCACTAGCACTTTTAAGGTCCTTGAATCCAGATTCATCTTTTTATTATTCTGCCCTCTATAATTCCTGACTGAATGTATAAAGGCAGATAGATAACTCCACAAAGCATCCATACAAAGTCTTTTTATTGGTTCATCAGGCATCCTCAAGATAACTCACAGTTACGTCGAGATTCATCTCAATGTCCAATTCTCTGCATAGCTGCAATTTATGGTGCAAAAAGATGGTAATCTTTCATCCCCAAAATGAAGGAGCAAGGGGTTGAGGCAGCACCATGCTGCCGGGTTCCAGGCAAGAGTGGAGAAACCTCTCCCAACCCACCAATGGTCAATTCAGTGACCAATCAGGATTATAGATGTGGCCACATGACATGGACTACATTTCCCAGGATACCTTAACTACATTTATCATGATGCATTCCCTTAAGGGGACAGCTCCCAATTCCTAACTAACTATCCCACTTCCCATTAACTATATATTGGCTGGACAGCACAGTCCTAAATAGCTTGGAATGTGGCTTTTTATTTTTAATCTCCAGGTGTCCAATTGAGATTGGAGCCACAAAGGGAATAACTGTATTGGCCTCCTGTTGTAGGGGATGCTCTAGTGCAGTGTTTCTTCAGGTCAGCAACATTAAGCTATGGATTTCAACTCCCAGAATTCCAGAACCAGCATGGGGGATTCTGGGAGTTGAAGTCCACCCATCTTAACATTGCTGAACTTGAGAAACCCTGCTCTAGACTTTCAACTTGGTGCCAAAAGCTAGAAGGGAAGCCCTACCATGAAGAGGCTGGTGCAGGTTAAAATATATAGGAAATAAAAGGAAATAATAAACATTTTTAATTAATCATGGCGGTCCAGAGCCCGTATGGATGCTGGAGTGGAAGATTTATTGCACTTGTGTCAGCTACAGACAAAGAAAATGAAACAGATTGCAGACAATAAGACACAGGTCAGCTCCTTCTAGCCACCTCTTCTTGTATTTGAGTTTAAGAATTCCCCTAGGAAAAAAGTGATGCCACTATAAGCTGTGCAGGATGGAGTCTGAGGGCATTTCTGACTGTTGATTCTCTTCTCTATGGCCATTCTCCCCCTCATTTTGTTTTTTAAAAAATAAACACTAGTTTGAATACAAAGAAATAGATCTACAGAGGACGCTATAGCCATCACTCTTCACACTGCTCTGACTCATCTAGAATGGGGCTATGTGAGGATGCTTTTTGTAGATTTTAGTTCTGCATTTAACACAATTCTTCCACACAGACTAGTGCCTAAACCTCTGGACTTTGGACTTATTCAATCTGCCTTTGGATTATGGATTTCCTGTCTGGCCGCTCACAGAGGGTCAGATTAGGTAATTATACCTCTTCAGCCCTTATTCTTAACACTGGTACACCACAGGGTTGCATGTCGTGTCCCTTACTCTGTACTCTTTATGTACATGACTACATTCCCACTCATGCTAGTAATACTATTACTAAATTTGCAGATGATACAACAGTGGTGGGACTCATCTCTGGGGACGATGAGCCTGCCTACCGAGATGAGGTGGACCAGTTGCTTTCGTGGTGTGGAGACAATAACTTGGTCCTCAACACCAATAAGACCAAGGAGCTTATAGTAGACTATAGAAGGAACAGATCAGACATCCAGCCCTTGCTTATCAATGGAGACCGAGTGGAGCAAGTAGCCACTTTTGCTCCACTGGGTGTTACCATAAAAGAGGACCTGACCTGGGGTGCTCACATTGCAGCTCACATTATACTACCTGTGACTTCTCAGAAAACAACTGAATGAAAAACTGCTGACCTTCTACTGCTGCACTATAGAGTATCTTAACTTACTGCACCTGTATATGGTTTGCCAATTGCGCAGTGGCAGATAGGACAGCACTCCAGAGGGTTAACATCATTGCTCAAAAGATCACTGCTTGCCCTCTCCCCTCTTCGGAAGAGCTTTATAGCTCCCAGTGCCTTAAGAAAGTTCAAAACATTCTCAAAGTTCCATCTCATCCCGGGGACCCTTTTTTTGAACTATTACCATCTGGCAGACAGTAGAGGATAATAAAAACAAGGACAAATAGGCTGAAAAACAGCTTCTACTCCAGGGCAGTAACTCTATTGAATTCTACAGAATAGTGCAATATTAATGCAATATCAGGGGTTTTCAATTCAATGTATAGAATGTGAAGGATGTGTGTTTGTTTATTTTCATAATCATAATGTACACTGAAGATGGTATTTAATTTCGTTGTACAAGGTGCAGTGACAATAAAGTAAACTAAATTAAACTAGCTCTCATCCATTTTCTTTCTCTCACCCAGGACAGATAACTGTGTTGCTTATGAAGCAGAAAATCAGGAGCAAAGTTGGTTCTGGACTGAAATATCCCTACTCCAATGTTGGCTTCATTGACAAGACCGTATGTGCAAACTTTTCTTTTATCATATCATCCCCTTGACAATGTGGAGAGGCAATGTTCACATTAGGAGGCTCAGCAGGGTAGACAGCTGCACTTTTTATGAGGGCTGTTTGTCTTTCATTACAATTTAACCTTTCTCTGAACAAAGGGGAAAGAACCTATGGTAGCAGGTGCAGCTGGAAGCATTCTTTCTAAGTCTTTATAGGCTGCTGGCCAATCTGCCAACAGGCAGGGCATTAAGAATAGATGATGATCTCATAATTCAAGGACTAGGTATAAACTAAGAGTGCTAGAAGAACTACATTGCTCCATTCATCCTGGAGGTTGGTAGATTGCAAGGTAGAACTAAAGGACTTCTTGCTAAAAGTTGTATGATGGAAACAGTACTCAGCAAAGGGAGCATTTTAGAGCAAGGACACCCCTTTGGTAACAATACTCTTGTTCAGTATTGTTGTATCAGCAGAAAGTGTATATATTGACTGTCCTCTTTCATTTAGTTATTTGAACTATTTTCACTCAGCTTTAGTGGTTCTCCCATATCAAGTCTATACATTCTTACGGGAGGTTTAAACTTGGGGGCAACTCTTTTGCCCCATTAGCAGGGGATTGCTGCCCTCTTTCCTTATAACTGAAATATCCAACAAGGTGCTTGGCAACAGACAGCCTCTGTCCCATCTGATTTACCCCAACCTATAATTTCAAAATGGAGGTCAATCAAACATCAGTTTCCAACTTCAGCTTTATTTTTTAAGAAAAGAAGCCTCTGAATTCCACATGTCTAGAAGCATTTTACAATACAATAAATTCTGGAAGGGGTTAGGCAGCGAGGCTTAAAACAAGCACTTTGATATAGCTAATTTGTTCCACATTTTGTTGAATTACAGTAAAATGCTTGTTTCAAGCCCATTAGAACTATGCACACTGCCTGCCATCTTTGAAGCACTGGCACAAATGCCCTTTTCCACCAGCATTAAGGTTTCAGTGTGGAGAAATGAGTTTTTGACTGAAGGAGCTACTTCAAATAGGATTGTTGCAGTAATTGACACTGAAGTGTCTCCTTGACGTGGAGCTCAGCAGCTTTCCATGGCCACAGCAGTTAGGCAGGAGGCAAAGCATTACAAGTATACAATTATCTGAAATAAACATTCTGTAGCCAGCCTCTTCCAATTGTATGAGCTCTGAAGAAAACATGTTTTAAAATCTGTTTGTTTTCAAATTATTCTAGAGATAACTTTGTTTTAAAAAACCATTCCCTTGGTCAATGCAGTATCTTCTCAAAATTTCAAATTTTGTTCCTAATTTGAAGTAGTTTGAGGTTTTAAAAGAGTGTGTAAAGTTTCCTTTCCTGCCTGAAAATAGGAAAGGTATACTTTACATATTTGGAAAAAATTTTCCAAATAAATAAATAAAAAACATTGTGTAGAGCAGAAGCCCAAAACTCAGGGGCAACAAAATGAAGGCCCTCAGATCCAAAAGAGAGCTATCTGTAGTAAATAGCTGCAATGTCACTGAGACTGAATGTGTCTATGCATATTCAGACTGCAAAATCCCCTAGAGTTCTTTGAACAGCTGCAGACATGGAGCTAAAAAGCTTCCATAGGAATTACTATAATAAACCAACAATCAAAACCAGTGACTTCTAAATTTTCAGATATTTATACTCTTCTTTTGTTGTTTTATATGTTCAAATAGATTGCAAACCAAGATAATTAAATATTATAACAAATTCATTGATAGTTTTTCAGCAACAGAGTTCAGCAATGGGTAGAGCTGTGGGAAGTCCAGTTTCCATAACTCCCAGTAAGTTTGGCAAATAATGATGGAAACTGGAGTCAAACATTCATTTGGAGGGACAAGTATTGTCTTCCTCATACTATGCAAAATTGGGTACAACGTAATTCGGTTTTTGGGGAATGGATCCCGTGCATAATAGATAAATGATACAATATTATCTTATAATAATATATATACTTGCTTGAAACCAAGCTAATTTTTGTTGGCATGCAATGAATGCTCACCATAAGATGATGACAATCTTCATTTTTTGAAAAGTGTACAATTGTGCAGTTCCTTACATATCTGATAAATAAGCCTGTTGGAATTCATCAGGCCAATTAATCATCGGCAAGAGTGGACAGCAGAGGTGCTCAATTTGCCACCCCCTTTTCCTACTTTGGATAATGCTTCCAGAGCCTTTCCAAAAGTCCCTGTGAATTGTAATTTTCAATGTGGAAACAAATAATAAAAATATTTGCTATATTTAATTAGGTTTAATAACAACTATGCAAAACATTTTTGCTTTGATCCATCCTAAGCTTGTATGCATATGAAGCATCCTGCCCTGAGACAGAACATCCAGCCAGCTGCTGTTGTTGGTGCTGATGAGAGATCTTTTTGTGAATGGGCTACAGTTTGTACCCAAAATTGAAACAATAAAGAAAACTGCTTAAGGGATTTTTGATTTTAAATTGAATGAAATTGAAATGAATTGAAATACAGCTTGGTGTCCTTGCCTTGCTTTTTGAAATATGGGTCACTGGCGTGCCATTTAAAGGCCAGGAATGGCCCTCAGCTCCAAAAGGGATGCACCCCTCCTCACTGTATCAGATTGCAATATCTAAGTCCTCCTTTCTATTTTCCATTTCAAACATTATGGCTATATAAGTTAACTGACTTTTTCCTTCATTAACTTCTGGTCATTTCCAATTCCTTTTAATTGTCTGTGCTCACAAGACTGTCAACATGGAAAATAAAATCTTACACTTTAGAAACAGAAAAACCGGAAGAAAGAAACATTGCATTCAAGCTGCTACACCCAATCCTGGATATAGCATTATTGAGAACTTTTATGGCATAGAGTCATTTCAGAGCACCTACACTTTTCAATGATTTTCTTAAAAACAAGAGAATATTCAAATATAATTTGGAGCTCTGTGCTCAAAGAATAGAGAAGCATATGAATAAGCAATTTTTATTTTAATGTGTGTGTGTAATATATATTTTACAGACCCTGCTGTATAGCACTTATTTTCAACCAACAATGTGCTAGGCACTTCACAATTTGAGGATTTTTTTTAAAAAAAGAAGTACATAAAAGATTCAACTCTCTGGTAAAAACCCAATACATTTCCTCATGGATATGGCATACAATGAAATACTGGTACAATTATGGTATATGATAAGGCACATTTTCTGTATCTCCAGAAATAATAGCAGCCCCTTCCATTGAGATTCACTTCCTTTTTTTTCTATGATGGAGGTAGAATGGAACCCACCTGTGGTTCTTTTTTCCTTAAGACATGATTGATTTGATTATCTTCTTTATCCAACAACAGAAATGTTTCTTCTCCTCGATATATGGAGGCCACATGAAGCATCCCTACCAGCTACCATCCTGTATTTAACTGTATTTCCAAACTTCAACCCAATGCAAGTAGAAAGGATAGTTAAGATCTCAACAACATCCTTCAAAAACTGAATTTATTCTAAAGCCTGTCTTTCTGTAGTTGGGTTTGACTGTACCTATCTTCAGCTGTTCCAGAGGTATTTTGTGAGTAAAAAGGTCTTGCTTTCTCTGGCAATTCAAATTTCTAAATAAAATAATGGGAAAAAGGTGATTCTGGCTGCTTAGCAGAAAGGCTAGTACCTATTAATCAGTTTCCCAGCCAGCATGGGAATTTTGGGAGTTGAAGTCCACAAATTTTAAAACTTGGCAAGTTGCACTATTGCAGGGGTGTCAAACTGTGGGCCATATGCATCATGTGCTGGCAATGTCCACCCCCCATTTTAGCGAAGGGGGGGGAGGCACAATATGTAATGTGACGACAATGTGACATCGCAAGTTTGACATCCCTGCACTATTGTGTTTGTTTAATTTCCTTCAAACTCCTGAGGAAAGTGGGAAATACACAGCCTTTTAAATTACAGACAAAGGAAAGTCATTCATTATTATATTCCCTTCAAGATTTAACTTAAAAAACAAAACTATAGCTAAAGGGAAAAAAACACAATGTACTTCCTCATTGACTGGGCAGTTCTTATTTAGTAAACCATTGTTTTTAACCTTCATGAATGTAAATTCAAATATCAGGAATGTATACAATGCTTTAGTGAGGCACATGTTCCATGGTTCACATGGAGAATTTAAATCAACTGGTGCTATCTAGTCCTCAAAAACACTTAATGCCAAGTCCTTTATATACTGTCTCAAATATGTCTTAAATCAACAGGGTGACAAAGATCAGGCTCTGTGTTACATGTTTATGTGTTAAAATGCTATGCTCAGGTTACTCACATTTTAAACCCAAAATGAAAAATTTATCATGAGACATTGTTCTCTCCCCCCCAAAACAATACTGTAGTAACTATCAAGATGACTTCGATTTTTAAACTAGGCTGGGAGTCCTGTCACACCTTCATATCTTAATGGGGAAACTCAATATGATTAGCAATGGCAGACAATTGTCTCCACCTCCATGGTTTTTCCTAGCAGGTTAGGCAGAGCGGGATGTGGTGTAAGTCAGCCCTTCAGGTCAGATTGGGTAGCAGAGCCAACAAGCCTGGCTCGAACTTCTTGTGTGCCTTACAACCTGCAGCAGGATTTTCGGCAGGGTCCTGAGACTCCATGACAGTTATACCTATAAAGGCCACATGCTTTAAAAGGCCACATGCTGTCTTTTCTTGGAGGACACCTGACAAAACATCCACAGCTAGTAAAGGCAGAGGAAAGCACCATGCTATACAGTAAGAGGCAATTGGACAAGGTATTTATTAAACTTCTTCTGGCATATTTACCCATGAGCACTGTAGAAATGAGGCCCACATTTTATCCAACTTGCAGGGGAGGACAAAAGGTGGAGACACAAACATTTTATGCAGCAAGGCAAATGGTGTTCTTTTAAACGTATCTGTAGCTAGGCATTTATTCTATGCAATTATTTGCCTGGAGTCAATTGAGTTCCTTAAGCTTCTGGAAAATGTCCTTGGAAGTCATGCCCAGCTTTGTTTGTAAATCTCATTGGGTGTCCTCTTTTTGTTATTTATGCATTTGTGGGGGTCATTAGCCCAGAATGTTTTGTCACCTGAGGCAGAAGAGCAAAATTTCCTGTTGCTTTTCTTGCTTGCAAAGTTAAGGATTATCATTCCAAAACTAGCCAAATTATTTTGACATCCAAGGCAAAAAACCCCACAACTTCCAGTCCCCCCTGTTGTAAAAACAACAAATCAGTTCCAGGGACTGTAGGAGGCACCTAAGGTAGCCTCAATCCTGCCTATAGATAAAGTTAGCCTAAAGCAAGAGAACTGTGTGGGAACGATGATGGCCTTCACATAAACCTGTCGAAGATAGTAGAATAATGGCAGCAGAGAGAGGGGAAAACTTTGCTGCTTGGTATAAATGAATCAACAGGAAGACCAGAAACCTAGATCTCGACAAACTCTAGAGCCAGTAACAGAGGAAAAAGCACAGTCTACTACAGAGCTTGTAAGCATATATAAGGTGTTAAGGTTAACTGCACCTAGCTAAAAGATGCTGCTCTCCTGACTATGGTCAGTTTCAATGATAGAGGCCTTGGTTTCCTTTGGATCTGAACCTGAGAGTTCTGAGGTAGATTCACCTACTAAGTGAAGAGGAACCCGTTAGGCAAACTTGAGATAGGACCTCAGGAAGAAGTTACTGAGGAAAAATACCCAATTCATTTGCAGCACTGAAGAAGCAAAATTAACTGCAATAGATGCTTCAAGTATTTTGCAGATCCCCGTGTTAATCCTAATATTAAAAAAGATGATTTTTTTTCCAATGCCCTTCCAAGTTTCTGCTCTGGACTGCTATATATTAATAGCTGCTTTAGTACTGGTTTTTGGATTACAGATAAAGCTACTCACTGTACTGGTGAAAAATGGAGTAATGACACTAATTGTATTCTATTTACTCTGGTTGTAATAATGACCATCATACAACTCTTACAAGAAACATCTGCCTGAACCCCTAACTATAAGCCATTTATCTTAAGTTACTTTAACTGTTCAAACATGAAGGTCTTTAGAAAGGGTTCTTTTAGAAAGGATTTCTGGAAATAAGATGTCTAAAGATTATGTTCCAGAATTGAAAGCACTGCCAACAAGCTCCAGCACAAAAAAGGGGACATCCTTTGAAGTAAGCAGGTATAAGATAAACATGGCAGAGTGCCAGTGAGAAATTAATTCAGTTAGTATAGGAACTTATCAGGCTCACCATTATGAATCTATATATTGCAATCTGCACAATTTGCAATTCAAAAATAATATACAATGTATATATTAAGGAGATGTGCACACAAAAATGTCTATTATTAGAATAAGGTATGAATACGGTTTTTAAGGAAAGCTCAAGAAGAAAAGTGCATTAAAATGAGTATATTAGATTACTCTTCTGCCACAAGAGGTTCAAACATTGGCCAAATTCCCAAACACTGATTCATGTAAAAGGAAATAGATATATTTATCTATACTTTATCACAACAATTCTTTTAAGACTATGATCAGGTTCAGATTGATGCTATCTTTAAACTGAAAAATTCTAATGTTTTTCAATATTAAAAATAAATTGACATATGCATTCAGGAAATCTCTGGAGTATCTGTTTTAAAAAAAAAATCAGAAATATAAAAATAGCCATACTATATTCAAGTCATCTGCTTAAGAATTTTTGGTAACTTAATGGCAGAAAAAATTACTCAAGTTTCACTATTGAGTTATGGCTTAATAAAGTGTGCAAAGAGAACAGAATTGTATCCAAAATGTCAGTTTTTCCTGATGTAGTAGTTTTATCTTAGGCATCAAAATAAGACTCAGCATTAGGAAAAAACTATACAAAGTAAACATTTGGGAGAGTATTGGAAGAAAAATAACAAAATTAATTTTGGATTTCTTTTTTTAAAAAAATAACCAAAATTAAAAAAAACCCAAGATTAAAAAATAATTATTCTGAACAGAAAATTTCAGCTTTGCACATTTGCCAGCTCCTTCCCCTCTGTGTTCCCATTGAGAAGTTTCATGAAACAGGCAAGGAAGAATTTAGCTAAGCATGATCCAAACAATGTTAAGCACTTGTATATTCCACCAATTTCAGATGGAAGATTAAGTACATATTTAACTTTCCACTGAAATCAATACGAGATCGCAGCCTGATTATATGCATATTTACTCAGAAGTGAGCCTAACTTCCTAGGAAAGGGCCTTAAAATTTGCTCAACTTGGCTGGATTTTGCCCATTTTTCATTAGGGAAAGCAGATTCCAACTCCCATGACTGCAGGAAATCACATTTTGTCCATCCTTTGGGTAAAAACAGATTTAACGATTGTCAAAAAATGGAACCTGAAGAAATGTTCTCCATTTCTTTGCTACCCACTCCCAAACACATATCCACCTTTGAGGTGAACCACAATCATACCTAATCCAAAGGGAAATAGAGCACCATCCTTTGAAAAGAAGCAAGCTCATTTCTTAATCTTTACAAGCAGCTGACTCTCTTCACCTCAGAACAGTCACTATAATATTGTTTCAAAGCAAGAGGAGATACTCTGCCCATGTTACAACCAACTTAGGACAGCAATTATTAAGTGCATGAAAAAGTGCCTATAAAAATAATGCAGCTATCACATTTTCCCTTCTCTGGAATATCTAGATATATATTCATATCTAGCATGCATAACCTTGCATGTGATTCACAGATAAATTCAGAGACCTCTGCCATTAGTCCAATTATTTCAGTCCTTGTCCAGCTCGTAGGAGCAGAACTGCTCAAAATTGGTCTGCACAGATCAAGCAACATTCCCTTGTAGTTTTATTCTTTCTATAGTGATGAGGTTCAGCTGATTGAGAATTCAATTAGTCCTGAGAATGATCTCAAAGAGGTGGTGTTCTTCTTAAAAAGACCTTGCAGAGGAAAGTGCATCTATTTTTCTCGTCTGCAATACCATGAGTACCTGCCTGGAGTTTCCCATGAAGAACTGCTGGTCAATGGCCACTTGATGGAATAAATTCTGCTTCAGGTTGCTGCCACTCTTCTTTTAACTAAACTTTTTGCTTTGGAATCATCACACAGAGGATAAATAAATGGATGTCCTGGTGGAATAGAAGCTGGTAACATGCATTATTTCCCATTTTGTTGTTTCTTGGGTCTTTCTTTCTTATGCAATAAACCAGCAGCATTTGCTTTTCCTGTCAGTCATTGAAGAAACGCCGTAGAACGAATTGGCCCAGCACAATCACGGCGGCTATCATCAACATGTATTTCCAATAAATATTGCTCAAGTCCAGTGCTGCCACCTAGAGACAGAACAGTACAGTTATAGATCCAATTCTGTATTAGCCTTCTCTAAACCTGGTGTTACCCGGAAGTGTTGGTTTTAAACACCTAGCACTGTCATCAGCCAGCTCACTGGGAATGGAGGGAATTACAGTTTCCAAAATAGAAAGCATTAAGTTGGGGAAAGGCTGTTTTAAGATCTTCTCTCAGCATATTCTTTCAAAAGAGTAACTCCGGAAAGGGTCACTAGTATCTGAAGAACTAAAAAGTATACACTTGGGTTTTAGAAGGAAGAGAACCCACCCCGTGCCTTTCTTCACAATTATTCATCAAGGTCCATGTATTATTTACTGTTTGCTTAGCTGCTTTGCATCATAGTTCAGAGGCAGAATGTATGCTTTAGAAACAGAAAATATTAGCCTCAGTATCCCCAGATAGTTTTAGGAATGCCCTTCCTGGAAGCCACTTGGAGCATTTATGAACTGAGTGGCATATAAATTACAGCAAAGCAATCAACCCATCTCCATCAAACAATGAAAAGCTAGAAAGGCCAATTATTTGACCTAGTTAAAAAGATAGCTTCCTAGGTTCCAAAGGTCTCTGGCTCAAATTCCTGTCAAGAGCAGCTATGGATTTTCTTTGGCCTCTTCAGTTGAAGGAACCAAGTAGGATGTTAGGCTTCCACACTGCCCCTAGAAGCACTAGATTGAGCCCATCAGAATAGATTCCAGTTGCCTAAATGGAGAAGTAGACTTTATACAAACTAGAGGCTTACGTAATTAATATATTTCAAAGGATACTCAGGTAAGATGGTTCACTTACCCATCCTCCTTGCTGAGCAATCCATTGTGCAATGCGATTGTGTAGCACAAATTCAGCCATGTAACGTGCAATTCTTCTCAGGAAGCCAGTTATGCCATGCTGGTATACATGGATTGCCATCCTGTAGCCGAAACCCAGCAGCGCTATCACACGCCCCCAATTGATGCCGCTTTCAAACAAACTGGGGAAGAGAAGCGTCAGTTGCAATGAGAGATTTTCGGTTCTTTGCTGCTTCAGGAAATGCATTACACTGAGGTCTTGATCACAGCAACTTAATATCTTATTCATGCTAATGGTTCTAACGGGAAGAGAAATGCAGCTTTACCCTGGGAAAACACTTCTGCAGTTTAAGGAACTGCTGACAGGTGTTATATGTGTAGCTGTGCACTTTCTAAAGCAAAATTTCTTAAACTTAGCACCTTTACGATGTGTGGACTTGGCTGTGTAAAGTACCTTTTTCCTCTGAATCTGATGGCTTCCGAGACCAATGATAATCATTATCATGATGATTAGATTTTGATTCCAGCTTTTTTACATATAAAACTCAAGGCAATGCACATTAATACTCCTGCCCCGTTTCCTATTACTTGCATAGTAAATCTAGGAAAAAGTCTAAGATGCCACATTTCAATGTCTAGGCTTTTTCAAATGCTTTTGAAAACTGGAAGTTAAATACAAAGATTGATTCTATTTCAGACCCACAATCCCCTCGTTTGCCAATCCTGAAACAATAGAAAATTCCAACACCAAAATTTGGCAACAAATCACTGAATATAAGCAGCACAAGTTCATACCAATTTCTAAGGGGGAAAAGAAATGACAAGTTGGGCCTTGGTGGCTCAGGCTGTTAAATGCCTGCATTTAAGTTCCAGCTGCCTATAATTACTGTAGGCTCGAATCCCACCAGGCTCCAGGTTGACTCAGCCTTCTATCCTCTCGGGATAGGTAAATTGAGGACCCAAGATTGTTGGGGGCAATTAGCTGACTTTGTAAAAATGCCGCTTAGTAATAAGCAGGCATATACAATGGAATGAAGGCTATTGCTGAGCACACTGGGTTGTATCCCAAAATTGTAAGCGCCCTGAGTCTTTGGAGAAGGGCAGCATATAAATGTAATTTAAAAAAAAAGTTAATTTTTGGGAAAAGCTCAACTCCCTAAACAAGGAAGCCGGGGGGGACGACCCCTAAAATTTGACAGCAAGGTTGACTCAGCCTTCCATCCTCTCGGGGTAGGTAAATTGAGGACCCAAGATTGTTGGGGGCAATAAGCTGACTTTGTAAAAATGCCACTTAGTAATAAGCAGGCATATACAATGGAATGAAGGCTATTGCTGAGCATACTGGGTTGTATCCCAAAAATTGTAAGCCGCCCTGAGTCTCCGGAGAAGGGCGGCATATAAATGTAATTTAAAAAAAAAATGATGGGAAAAATGTGAAATATGTGTCATTACATCTTTGCTTTGTTTTTCTGGTCACTGGCTGCTGAAAACAATAGCAAAGTCAGGCTCGCCCCCCCCCTTTTTATGTTTTGCCTGCCCACAGGAAAAACAAAGTCCAGTTGCCTTTTGAAAAAGCACCTTCAGGACAACCATGACCTGGATGACTCAGAAACTCTATAAATACTTAAATCTGTAGGATCAGCTCTGGTTTGGCTATCTTACCCTGGAGGGAAAGAAGCTGGCCTTTCTTTCACTGCAATGTCCATAAAGGCTTATTCTGCCACCATGATATTGGACAGCATCCTTTTTAAAAAAAAATCTGTGCTAGCATGCGGCTATAGATATTTCATTTTTAACTTTGGTGTGTGGTTGGTCAGAAATCCTTAGCTATCTGATGGGATGATTCTGATATCCAATTTTAAAAATCAGCTTTATTACATTAGATGTGGCTGAAAACTTAGCAGGCATAGCATGGAGAGTGTTCCCATACATAGCAACTGAAAAAGAGGAAAGAGAAAGCAAAGTAAGTGCTGTTTTACCTCAAGGCAGCAAAATGGTGAAACTTGGCTTCCCAAGGAGGGGACAGCAAGAAAAGAGGACAGGAGAGAGAGTTAGGTAATCTTTAGATGGAACAGGAAAAAATGTTTGTGAATGTAAAGATGCATGTATATACATTGTCACTGTTTTCTCTCAGTTGGTGATTTTTACACTTTGTCATTTCCTTTTTTTAAAAATAAAAATCAGAGGGAAAGGAAAAGAAAGAAACAGAGGGGAAAACTGTGACTAAATCTTTCCTAAGCAGAACACCATAAACCTCCTTGGAGTTCCATACAGCCTCTTGTCTGGGTGTCACTGCCATTATAATCTCCAGGTTCATAAACGGTTTTCGTTGGCTTCATGCTATGTTGGATGGCCTAAGAACCTGAAGAGGAATTCTTCTGAATCAGATCAAAGTCCATTTTTTAGTCCAGCATACTCTTTCCCATGTTATCTTATTCCTAAGATAACACATCTGGCAAGCTTATAGGGAGGTCAGTAGTCTACTCTTGCTGCTGTATCCCAGCAACCAGCCCTAAATTAAGATGGTGGCCACTACTCTGTGTGATCGAAGAGCCCACCCTCTTTTTCCAATCTGGCTTGGACCCCATCCTGCATGGAGCTTCAGATGAGAGATATATCCTGGGTCTGATTCTGGGGATGAACTGGCTTCATGTAGCTTCAGTGAGGCTGGGAGACAGCTTGTCCAAAGTTGATCCTTTCTCTCCATCTTCACAGGGGAAGGTCTGACATATCCTTTCTCTCTGGGAACCTTTTCCAGAGGCCACAGAATTACAGAATGCAAATACGTACGTTTTTATAAGATGCTACAAGGCTGGCCTTAACATTCAGAAGATTTAAAAAAAAATATTTTAACTGAAGAACCAATTGCCTTTATGCTTCAGACAGAAGTAAATCCAAGATCCTGTTATCAAGAGATGCTGTGTGTGACAGAGAAGGTCCTCCAATTCTCCTGAAGGCTCAAAAACCACTTACACAGAACATGTGTTACTCAAAGTGACAGCAGCATATGATTAAATTAGGGGCTGGATTTTGGAACCAAGGTAGTAGTTGGCATATTTTTTAAAAACTGTTTGGTATATCTGATTATGAGAACAACTTAAGATAGGTGGAAAGCAATTCCCCCAAAATATCAGTTTAGATTTTGGTCTGCTCCATCTTTGTTATTTGTTTGGTTTACATGCCACCAGGAATCCTTGTCATGTACAAGCAGTATAGAGGTTAACATCAACCACAACCTTAAAAAAGACATAAGCATCAAACTCAGTTACCTGGAGGCTATTCTGGTGAAGTACTCATATGCATTGTCCTTGGAAGGCTGCAAGGACTTCAGCATCTCAGAGAACTCCTTGTCATACCGTGCATTGATGTCATCAGCAATGATAGCTAAGCGTCGACCCACCTGACTGTTGATGCTGCACAATGAACAAATAAACTGGTTAAATTGGAACATGGAGGCAGATTAAGCAAACATTTAAGATCCTGTGGTACTTACCTATTTGGCTCCTGCTGAATTGCGGCAATTTCTGGATCAACTGGCACATCCCCCTCAGTTTGCTCCTGCTCCTGCTGGTATCGATGGAAAGCATAGCTCTGGAACACTTCCTCAGTCTGTTCAGCTACCAAGTCCTCTGCAGAAGAGGTAATAGGATCCTTCAGCTATCAGCAGCTTCATTTTGAGCAGAGGTAGGTCACAATTATATAAACCCAAGGCCTTCTCCTCTCAGATCAGGCTACTGAATGCCAAGAGCAAAAACACCAACTTTCAGCAGGACATGTTTTGCCCCCTTCCCCAAAACACTGAGAATGTGTCTTTTAAGCCTTTAAAAGAATTATCGTATCTATTTTTCTTCCAACCTTTCCATACCAACTTTTTCCCAAGTAGTCCAGGCCACCGAGATATGTTTTTCCCTTCTTTATTTGCTTATATTATTATCAAAAAACTCTGTGAAGCAGGATAGACATTTCTTCTGCTTGTAAGTCCAGAAAACTTTACTCATTAGATTTAATAATATATTTTCCCAGCTAAAAGTTGCTCAAACCTGCTTATGGACAGAACATCACCTATGAGTAATGTGCCAAGATCATCACTGATCTTGATAGTCAAGTCAGAACTTGAATCTCATTTTCCTGGTCCAAGTATTTTCCAATTAATTCTTTCCAAATATGTTCAGCAACATTGTCTATTATATCTTAGATGTTGATGGAAAAAGGCAGCTTCTGCTTAAGGATATTAACAGAGTTTGATCCACAATTAGTCTTTAAGAAATTCAAATTCTAGGTGTTAGCTAATCTGCAGCTTGTTTCTTTATCCCAAAGGTGCTTTTCAAAAGGCAACTGAATTTTCTTATTTTTTTTCCTTGAGGACGTTTCACTTTTCATCCAAGAAGCTTCTTCAGTTCAAGAAAGTCCAGCTGCTTTTTGAAAAGCACTTTTGGGATAACCATGACCGGGATGATTGAAAATCTCCATAGACTCAATGGGGGGGAGGGAGAGCTTTTCCATTGTTTATCTATGCTGGCCTTTCTTATCCAGTTTTTGTTTTTTAATCACAACAAATATTTACAACAGGTAAGCTATGGCATTCTGAACTACTGTCTTTACATACAAAGGAGAAGGAGAACTACTGTTACTAAACACCAAAATAACTATATTCTTCTTCTGCATTATTAAGAGCAAAGAAACTTATTAAAGAGAACTCAATCAACTTGAATTTACAGAACTTAATATTGGACACCTAGGAAGAGCAGGAAAGAGCACTGGTGAAGCATAAAAACTGAATGGCTTACAATTTTGCTCATGGTAGTTAGGTCACCGATATACTAAATAACAGGAAAAAACAGCAAATCATATTAAGCACAATAGTATCTTAATCTACCACAATATACTAAGCACCATTTTATCAACAGCAATTCAATCTACCACATTGTCCCAAAGGCCCTCTAAAAAGCCAGGTCTTCATAGCTTTCCTGAATGAAACAGTAGTAGGAATATGGTCATTCTCATCTCTGGGAGCACCTTTTCCCAGAGAAAGGGGAAGCGCTGCAGAGAACTCTCACCTAAGAGCCCATGATGATGAAATGCTCAAAGGCTCAATTCTGCAGCAAGCCTTCTTCTTTTTAGTTCATCAGATGGTCAGATTTCACTCAAGGAAGGCAGCCTTGAAGGAGCTGGAAGTTGGGCTCAAATTTTCAATCCCCCTTCTTCTCCATTATAGACTTATGGGCTGAGTCCTATACACAGATGATCTGTAATCTATAATACTCATCACACATTGTCATAGTCCATGCAGGCTGGAATATAACTATGCACTCACTAAACAGAGCAGCAACATGGAAGAAGACAATGCAATCTGCAGAAAAAACAGCTGGTAATAGGATTATTTCCCCGTTTGCTTTTCCCTCTACACTTCTCTCTCCCATAACTCTTTTTTTTATCCATTAAAAACACCCAAAAAGATTTTGCTGAGAAATTTTACTCTGGCCTTGAGAAGGAAGTGGGAGAGGTGAAATGACTCAACCCTGACAAACTGTATGAGAAAACATGAGAAAGAGAATCTCTTGGCTGTGTTGTCCTTAAAAAACACAGATTCTGTTAACATATTCTGCAATAATAAAATAGCCTTCCTAGAATCCCTGTGGTGCCTATTTCTTGATCTGATTTACCTTGGAGGGCTGACAGATTTTAATATTTCATATGCTGGAAGAGAACACATGCAGAAGAGAAGGCAGCACAGAAAGAGATTAACCCTTCATCATTGGTTACTATTTTTTCTAAACCGTGCCCCCTTAAGCTATTTTTAGCTGTTTTGATAAAAGACCTAGGCCTATTGCCAGATTGTGGCCCCTCTACTCCTGAAGTGCAAAAGATAATGCCACAGTAGAGAGGGCTGCATGTACTTTCCCCTCTGTTCCCCTATATTTCAACAGAGCATATGATTATGTGTGCTTAATGGACATTATTATAGATATTTTGCTCCATTATCTTTCTTTTCAGCTAGCAAGGAAAGCCAAGAAATGCAAACTTTTGTTCATTTCATTTCCCCACCAAAAAGCAAGATATTTTCTATTGCACTAAACTATTGTAAGGTAATATCCAAAGCAACAAAGATCCTTTCTAGCTGCAGGATCATTATCATAGGCTAAAGTGGGAGCCAGCACAATGCTAGTAAAATGCTGGATTGTGGAAATTCAAGGTAAAACTAAATCTAGTCCTAAAGCTCATTGATGATTTTAGGACAATTCAGCCTAAACTATCTTCCAGGATTATTATGAAAGTATTGGGGAATGGCTATGTGTCCTGAAAATTCTGAGGACAGAGCAAAAAAACCAGAATGCAGTAATGCAAATGTATTGAAACTAATGATTATCATATATATACATACTTCCTTGGAGTAAGCTTCAGTCAAGTTCAGTTCCTTGTGATTTTAGGTACATGTCCATGCTATTTTTCTTAATCACAGTAAGAGGACAGGGATGGTTTGCTACTGCCTTCTTCCATGATTTCCCCCCCAATTTAACTTACAGCCTTTGGACAGGAACATCTGCAGAATTTGATGAATTTGTCAAAATGACAAAACAAATGTAGTGATGGTATCACATAAAAGTTGCTTCTTCCATGTTCAATACCACAATGATTAAGGGATGGATCTTATATCACAATTGCAGTGTCTTTTGTGATCTGTCCTCCTGTCCCATTTGCTCTGGGATTTCCTTCGTCCAAGAGCTAAGTAAGTAGGTGACTCTGCTTATTTCTTGAGCCCAAACATGGTCAGCTAATCACAAGTCTTGTGGCAACAGAGTGAGAGTGTTTAGAATGATCTTGAAAATGCCCTCTTCTATAGGACATTACAAATCATTATAAGATGCCATGTACTTTTATATGTTTATATCTAACAAAATTTAAAATCACCAAAGTTTCATGTAGGTCCTGTATGCTCCTGCCATGCTATATTCTTCACCATGTACTTACTGTCATTCCAAAAGTCATTTAAAGTCAGAAGCAAGTTGATGCCATAATTCTGTACATATTGGTAATTCTGTACATATTAGTACTGCTGAACTATGGCCAGGGTGGGTTATTGTCTACAATGTTTGGGCTGCACATTTGATATTCAGCTTCTAGGTGGGTTTAGGATTAGTATCTTGTTACTAAATGCAGTTAAGACATCTCGTCAAATGTTTGTGTCATGTATGGCCACTGCAGGTTAAAATAAAACATTAATTTTCAGAGGGCTGCAAAGGATGATAGCTATAACCTACAACCTTGAATGAGGTTTTGTGGTTAGTGCAGAGCCTTGTTCTTTAGTTTCCGGTTAGTCATGAGTTTTTTTAACCAACCAATCCGCAATCTTATGAAATAAGATTGTGCCCCTCACCAAACCTTCTTCAATTAGATTCTTTTCTTTTCCCCTGCAACAAGACAGCACTATTACCAACAGCCATTAGGGGAAAAAAATCCCCAATTCTCTTTTTGTCTTTACAAAAACATTATTTTCTTTTGCTATCTAAGATTTTTGATATTTTTTAAATAAATTACCTTAGTAGGATTTGTATTATGAAAGGCAAAATAAAAGTAGTATTGTGAATAAAAATTATACTCAAGAAAGCTGTCATGCGGTTAACATTTTTTGTACTATGTCATTGAACCCCTTGCTGGCTTTCCACGCTTTTGACCTTTCCAAGCTATTTACAGCCCTCCTCCAACTAATCATATATTTATACAGTATCTATATTATAGCATGAAGATTGGAATTATTTGGGAATGTTTTTCATCTTTCATTTAAAGAAGCCACTTAAATTATTTTCAAGAGCTGAACTTTCATTGGAAGGCTAATTAAGATGAGGTACAATGGAGGGCCCTGATATGGTTGAAAAATCAGAAGAAATCAGTGTCTTGCACCCGATCAGCACAGGTTTGGGAAAGGAGAACAGCCGCACAAAGTAAAAGCAAGTAATTGACTCATATTCTCACTGAAGCATTGTAAAATCACCCACAAGTTACAAGCAAACAAATAAAAGAAATCTTTCCCCCCTGCAATCTAGCTTACTAAGAACATAGTCTCTATTTCTACCATTTCTTAACAAAGTACTGTAAATGAATCCTGAAAAATAAGCAAATAGGAAAATAAGCAAAAGAGCATTTTTGAAAATTATACCAGCTTTCTGATTAAAAAAACTTTCAGGACATTTAAAATGTAAAGTGAGCTGTCTCTAAAAAAAAAGCTGCAAAATTGCATTTGGGTCAGGTATTATTAGACATGTTAACAGAACTTCTGTTACCAAAAAATCAGGCAGCCTATTATTGTCCACACAATTTTCCGTTGCCTTAAGACCCTTCACACCCACCCCCCACAACCCAAAGAGAAACCTGAAGGCATAGATTTTGTTATTTTATTTAACTTGCCTGAAAAGCTAAACATTTCATCCTCCTCCTCATTTGGTGACATCATTCTACCAGCATCATGCCACCAGCAGCCCTAAAGGCAGTGCATAACAAACACAAAAAAAATGCATCTCCCTACTCATCTTTCAAGGATACTAATCCAGAACAGAGAAAGATGTAACTTTCAGAAAAAGAGAAAAAACACAGCTCCATGCAATTTTGAACCACACTATGTTTATGGCATTATATAATGGTCTTTTTCAACATGCTTTTAAATAGGCTTTCAAGTTTGGATGTTAATAGCCTATTCTTCTTCTCTCATACAGCCATTTTAAATTGTTCTACTGTAATTCACTAACAAATTTCAAATAAAACTGGTCATTTTCTCCTTGATAGTCCTTCTTGCATTAATCTCCTTAAACTATAAATTGTTGCCTCATAAGCAAACAGTGATGAATAATAAGAGGAGCGATAAATAAGTATCTCATGTGCAGGAAGTCAATGTTAGCTCATACAGCAGGATTTAAAGGAAGATATGGTTACTGTAGCACAAACAGGAAAGAAATGTGATTGCTGGAATATAATGAAATGATTCCTAATTTGTACCAGAATTAATTCTCTAGTTTTGTAAAATATTGCACATTGCTAACAAAACTTTTATATATTTACATTTTATAATTAGTCATTTGTTTCCCCACTGTAAAACTTAAAAGGATAAAAACAATAACTGAATTAGAGTGCTAGAGCAAATTATGTAACATTATCTAAAAATCCTGATCATGCAGTATATTTTGCTCCATATCATCTAATTAAGTCTGCTTTGGAACAAGGCTATGTAAGTTAAATATGCTAGATATTCATTCATTCATTCATTCATTCATTCATTCATTCATTCATTCATTCATTTTCTAAAGCTGCCCAACTCAACCAAGTGACTCTAGCTGGAGTCCAGGATATTTAAGGACACAAAATCACAATTGTTTATACAAAGATTAAAGTATAAAGTATATTGGTATTAGGTACATTGGAATGTATAACTAATAGGGGGCAATCTTGGAAGGAAAATTATTTTTCCAACAGATCAAAGAGAGTCATCCAAGTTGTTTAAACAAAGTTAAAAAAAAGAGCATATTCATATATATATATATATATTCTTAATTTTGATCTCAACGCTCAAATATCTCAACAATGATTTTAATTTTGCACTAATTCTGTGTATTTACTTTTTTAAAGTTCAGTAAATAAGCCAATGTGATCCCAAGTCACTGAAAACACCACTATCATTCATTGATTAGGAATTATTCATAATCATACATTGAGCAGGTGTGTTCTTTTGTACAGTGAGTTCTACAGGGATATTTGTGGCCAGATGATTTCCTCTTTTTCATCTGTATTTCAGGCACACTCTGATAATTTTTATTTGCAGTATCTGTTGGATATCCAGGATAAATCTCTCTAAAAGTAGTAAAATTTTGCTCCATTATGTGTAAGCTTCGCTCCCAAATGTCTATGGAGATTCACAGTCATCCAAGTCATGGTTGTCCCAAAAGTGCTTTGTCAAAAGGCAACTGGACTTGGTTTTTCCTTGAAGATGTTTTGCTTTTGAAAGGACTTTTGAAAAAGCACCTTTGGGACAACCATGACCTGGATGACTGAGAATCTCCATAGATATTTGGAGCAAAGCTTACCCCATAATGGAGCAAAATTATGGAAATGTAAGGAAAAACAACAAAAAAGCACCTTTTGAAAAAGCACCTTTGGGCCTTCGCTCACAAATCGTTGTCATTGATGTTAGGGGTTAATTTTGCATTGTTTTGCCAAACGTATTTTTATTGGTCAATGACTAAAATAAAATTGATGTCTGTCTGTCATATACAGTGCAGATTCAGATGATGCAAATGAAGCGGTGGCAATGAAAACATATTCTATGCATTAATGCACTCATATCCCAAGGCTATGCAGTGACATAAGAGCCAAGTACCCTAGTGACTAACATTTTTACCTCAGCTAATCTATTCAGAAGGTATCCACTTAAGATTATTATCCCCATATGGTTGAGGCTAATAGCAAGCATTTTATCTACAGTTTCTTAAAAATTCCACAATTATAAGAGATTTGCATTGAGTACATAGCATTTTTTTTCTGTTAAATCTTCACACAAGATATATGGATGGGAAAGTTGATCCAAATAGCCTACAAACTGCCACAAAATTTAAGAAGTGGCCTATAAGTGGGATGAATACAAATGCCAGTCCTAAGTGGTTTAATGTATTAATGAATATATAATAGCAGCATACTAAGTTTTCTTCTAAGACAGAAATCTGTAAAATTATAATCCAAAGTAACCCTGGACTTGATTCTGAACAATATAATGTCCCGTGTGTTATTTGTATGTTAGTGACAAAGCTATGCTTAAATTTAATATTTGCACAGTCTTAGGCAACTGCATTCCTGGGATAGGAAATATGAACCCACAAGTTTACCATTAATGAGATGTTAAAACACTCCTAGCACAATATTTGACAATTATTTTGGGAAACAACTTTAATCATCTGCAGAGTCTAATGCAGCAGAACCTCTGGCCCCAATCTAAAAGGTTTCATATCCTGGTAATTCACAAATAAGCACAAAAGTCCCCTATGCTCAGAAAATAAATTTACCTGCTGAGACATATTTTAAGACGGAGCTTACACATTGATCAATTTTTTCTAATGACTATTGCATCTATGGGTGGATGATGTTGAAGTATGACTGCCAAGATGAAGAAACTATTCAAAATTGTAGCTGAGCTTCCAACAATCTACTACACAATGCACACACTCCAATAATAATTTTGAAACTCTCTCCTTGGAAGCAGGCTTGTCAAATGAGTAAATTATATCACATATTTATTCATTTCTCCTTCATATCAGAATACAGTAAAAGGATTTTTTTTCTGGGAAAGAAAGAGGTGCCAATAAATTTCTGGGCACAGTCATAAAATACTGCACATAGATTATACCTACCATGACACCAACAACTCCACATTATCAAGAGCTGATGCAGATGTCATTTTATGGTTCTCATATATCAAATGCTGGTAACTGAATGAAACCTCAGTGGAATTTCCACCCCCGCCCCCATAGCTGCTTATCATGTCCAGTAAAAATTGTTCTAAAGTGACAGCCACTAATAAAACACAAAGAATTATTTCAACCTGATGATTACTCATATAGTCTCTTTATCTCCTTGATACAAAAGCAATACTGATTATATATACAGTTAATCACTTTGCAATGGCTTGATTATATACTTTGGCGCCCTCCAAATAATAGGGATGTTTATTATCAGTCACCTGGCGGGCAGAAGACATGGATAAGACTTTTCTGTGACCAAGGCTTTCAAAGAGACATGTAACAGGGATAATGGGGGATGTGGGGTTGTCAATCCAACTCTACCAGGAGCCAGAGATGTAACAATTTCTTGGCCTCCATTGCTGCCAACTTTTCTTGTCGGAGTAAGAAACAAGAAGCAAAAAGAGAGAGGAAAGTGCATTCTCCACTTAAGCAAAAGGTTTGGATGTAGCTTTTTTTAAATTTGAGAATTAAATAATAGGAAAAGCAGTCACCACACACTTATTAATTCAAAAAAGAAAGAAAGACAGAAAGTCCTAAACATGCCTGATCAAAATCTGAATTCAAAAATCCTAAACAAGCTTGCTCCAAATTTGAACCTCCCCATATATCAATATTAGGTGTTAATTAGATTTTAGGTTTGGGATGTGGCACATTGGAAGCAGGAGGTGAGGATTGTAACCCTTAGTATATTCAGCGATAATTTACTGCAAGAAGTGAAGGGTTGCTCCCCTTCCTATATGTTAATCCACCTTCTGCTTCAATCTTTGTACTTCTGAGCTGGCATTGGCAGGCGTGTTTGATGTACTCTATGCCATGATCTATTTGTTCTTCTGATCTGAGCTGATCTTGCTACATAAATTCCTACAAAAAGCATTAAAATATGATAGAGCTATTTTCTTAGCAAAAGCCGTTGCTACTATCATGCTACTTAAGAAGCTTGCCAACTGGTTATTCATCATCAGAGTCAATGGAAGAGCTGCAATCATGTTTACCTGATGTTTCCTGAGATGATCTGCGCCTTTCTCCTGTTCTTCTCCTGTCTGCTGGGTTGCTGCCGTTCCATGAAGCCATGCTGGTGCGTGCTTTGGTAGAACTGAGTTAACCTGAAAAAAGTTATGAGACAGACAAAACAGTCCTTATAACTGTTCCAGGATCACAAGCCCAACTCTCACTTTCATCACTCAAAAGTCTGCCTCACTTTCTTAGAAAAGCAATCCCGCCCAATCACTCCTTCCCCCACAAACATCAATCCTTAACTTCCTTAACTTAATTTTTGACACTATCATTCCCATTATTTTTATAGATATACAGCAAAAACAGCTCCTGAAAAGCAGATTGGAAATGAGAGCTTCTTAAAAAATACTTGCAATGGTTTGAATTGATTTATTTATTTAGAAAATTTATATTTCCGCCTACTCGCACATGGATACTCAAGGCTTACAAGGATATAAAAACACCATATAAAAGAAATAAAAATAATAAAATGATAATTGCTGAGACAGTGTTGGATGTCAACAGATAGATAATATACCTATATATGCAATACCCATACCTTCAATTCTGAGATTGGCAAATTGATATCATAAATAAAGAGGCAATTCCATGCAGAGTGTTGTTTTTGTAAAATTAGGGTGTTCAGGTCTGATAAACTCAATAATTAAAGATATTGAGGAAGTCTTTTATGTATCTCTTTGCAGGTTCCCATTATGCTTGGTAGAAAACAATATATTTCTTTTTCTATAAGTGTTTATTATTAAATTAAACATAGTGCAATTCTTCGCTTTCTTGGCCTCTAAAGAGTAGATGAGCCATGGTCCCATTTCTGATACCTGCTTTCTCCCAATTACAGCTTAAATTAGAGACATTTATATCTGAAGCCCACTCATTTTTAGCCTTTTTTTCAGCAATTCTGGGCTGTTTTTTAATGGCCATTTTGTTCTTTTAGCAGAAATAGATGTTTGGGAGTGATTTGCTTATGTGCCCAAACCTATGTAGATCTACTCAAGGTAATATGCAGCTGAAGTAAATGCTTATATGACTAAGCAGAGAATCTGGTGCTGCTCTGAAGGACTGGCTGACAGACTGGTAAACAGCTACTGTTGAAAGAGGAAATCTTTAATTAAAATCTGGGCGGATATTAGAAGAAATCATGATACCAAAATTCCGAGGTGGTTTTCAACGATGGAGGTGATGTTCCACTTAAATATGATGGATATCAATAAAAAACTTAAGTACCAGCAAATATTAGACAATGAGGGAAGAATCAAAATGATACAGGAAATAGAAATGCAAGGGATAATCATTGATAATTGGTCATACTTTCAAGTAAAACTGAGATATAATAAAGACATAAAGGAATTTGGAATTGAGAGAAAAGATACACAATTAGATAAAATACTTTCAAGTGCTGAGAAAAGTTTGATTTCTAAACTATATAATTATTTATTAGAACAAGAAATGATTGAGAGAATTAGGAAAGGACCTATGTTGGCTTGGGAAATTTTTTTGGTTACATAGTATTGACCTGGATGATTGGGAAGAAATCTGGCAAAAAAAATCTTACATTAACCAAATCAGTAGCACATAAGGAGAATTTGTATAAAATGATGTATAGATGGCATCTGGCACCCTCTAGATTGGCCAAAATATTTCCGACAGCAAACTCAGGCTGTTGGAAATGCAAGGAGAAATTTGGTACATATTTTCATTTATGGTGGGCGTGTCCTGAGACGAAGAAATATTGGTTAAAAATAAATGTGTGGATAGAAGAAATCATAGAGTGTGGACTGGAGTGGAAACCGGAACTGTTCCTGTTGGGAATGATTAAAGGAGATTATTCCCCTAAAGTAAGATATTTAATTATACACTTATTAACAGCAGTACGGATTTCATTAGCTCAATACTGCAAGAAACCAAATATACCATCAATACAGGTTGCTATTCAAAAAACTTATGAATGTGCCCAATTGGAGAGGCTCACGCTCAAAATCAATGGGGAGGAGGATACAGATTATTACCAGATATGGTATAAATGGTATAAATGGGTAGATCATAAAGGAAAAAACGCTTAAAATAAATGAACCCAAGAATCATATTATACTCTGCAATCTATATGAAATGCATAAAGGTAACAAAGTTCTTAAATCGTCTTTTCTCTTCATTATCATTATTATCTACTTATTAAGTTACTTTATTTATTATTTAAACAGTACAAATTTATTATTAGTTGAAAAACAGTTATAAACCAACGGGAAGATTTGTAGAGAATTGTGAGTCATTTAGTGTTTAGGAGGTGATAGTAAATAAAGATGTGACAAGTATTAGTTTGTACTGACTAGTACAATGTATCAAATTCGATATCAATGTAAAGAGTATTTAAATATTAGTGTTTTTGTATTTTGTATCAGTGTTTTTGTATTTGTGTGTTTTTAAGTTTTGTAAATAAAGTTGTTTTTAAATTAAAAAAAAGAAAGAAAGAAAGAGTCGGGAAAGAAAATGATGATATTCTGGAAGAGTATGATAAACTCACAATTCAGTGGGTATACAACACAATGGTTGGCTGGATGCCCTGCTTATTTATTTCTGATTAATGGAGCCCAACAATTCTATTCCCCTTAACAATACCATAAATCTGCTCTGGAACAAAAAAAACCCCTTTATAATCTAATAAGACTCAAGGCCCAATTTCTGACTCTTATCAGTTGAATATAGATGTTGTTAATTGTTTGGAGAGCCCTTTTCTTATGTAAGGAATTATGTGGTTTAGATTTATCAACCTCTGTGTCTTCCTGGGTCTACTTCTGTTTTCACTATTATTGGTCATATGCTATGGTTTCCAAGAATCACCTTAGGCATAATTTTGATAAAGAAAGGATTTCATGATAGAAGGAAGTTGTTGCTCTTTGTATGTAACTACTATAGGAGTTGGAAAAACAGAAGAGGCAAAGGTCTGTTTTATAGGTAGCACTAAGGATCTGTATGACTTGGACAAACTGATAAGCAGTTGCTTATTCCTGGCTTTGCCTTCTGATGCATCTATTTACTTGGGACTGGTTCTGGTTCCTCTTTCATTTCTTCTGCAAAAGAAAACCACTAGAATTGTGCTGAATTAACTTTTTTCTAGTTGGAAGGAAAGAGAAGAGGTTGACTAGGAGTAAGGTGGATGAACAAAGGCAACATGTGCATCCTTGGGAAACTTATAGAACAAATTAGGGATAAATTGTCATGGAGAACATCTATCTATGTGGTGCCTAGGACTCAAAATGACTTGATGATACATCAATCAATCAGCTGATGGATGCCCTGAATTTGCCTGTATTTTCATAGGTTTATTTTTACATTTCTAACATGCATGATAAAAATATTTTTTAAACTTTTGCTATTTTAAATAGAGACTGAACCAGAAGAAAGTTAGAAAAAATACAACTTCAGATAAATTAGGAGAAAAAAAGAAAAACATTCCTTATAAATATTTGTAATAGTCATTGGACTTCTAATAAATATATATTACAAAATAGATCTATCTTAACAACAAACATTGCAGCATCTTCTGATTAGTAAGGAATACTGCATTTTTCAAACCATATAGATCATGTATTTCTGACAAACATTGCTTAACATTTTAAATAATATCACTTTTCCAATTTCTCAATAAGATTCTTCTAGCTCTCCCATGTGATATACCCATAATTCCTGATAAACAAATTCCAACGTTTTGGTAAATAGTTCAATCTCATATTAACATCCTTAACATTTAGAGAGTTTCCTATAAATTTGCTTATACATGTTAACACACTATTCCAAAAAGATATCAATTTATCTCATGACCAAATCATATGGATCAGTGAATCCTCAAACATTTTATATTGCACCTCCAAAATAGAAAATCTGATGTCCATATTTTAAAATATACTCTTTGGAGAGTCCAATACACCCTAGATACATTTTAATGATCTGTACGTACCAGTAGGGAAAATCTAATGATTCATTTGCTTCTAATATGCATTATTGTTAAAAGAGGTGGTAGTCTCTTTAAATTCTGGGATAATGTGACCCTCTAACATGACAAATCATATATGGTTGCATAGGAACTGCCCTTCCCATGAATAAAAGGTATTATTTCATTGGGCTAGGGTTTGGCAAGAAATATATTACATACAGTTTTCTAAGGAGATTCTCAGTCATCCAGGTCATGGTTGTCACAAAAGTGCTTTTTCAAACTTTCCTAGTTTTTCCTCAAGGGAAAACAGTAATAGAATGATACAATTTTAGAAAGGAAAACAAAGGAAAACACTTACTCTCATTAATACATGTGTGTCTGCAGACAACAGATATATTACAACACTAACACATTCACAGAGGTGCTGGGGCCATGTACTTAGTTTTAAGACATCTAGTGAATTGCCAATTTGTGGCAATAGTTTGCCACATGATCAACAAATATCAAAAGTATTACAGTATGTAGAAATGAGACTCTGATCCATCTCAATGGGGTCAACCCATTTCTATTCACAAATGTGTTAGGTTTCAATAAAATCAAATTTCAAAAACCTTACCAACCTTTTTTTTAATAGACCAGATTTCAATGCCTAAATGTAAACATTTTCTAAACTAAATAAACATGACAGCATACAAATATTTCTTTCAGATTTACATGCTGTAATTTAAGGACCTCAACACAGAGCAGCCTTGCACCACTATTAAGAAATGTAAGCAGGTGGACAACTGGTTTGTAAATTTAGTGCAACTTACAATCCAAGCCTGAATCCCATGCCTGAAGCAAATTTTTAAAAGATAGTGCACCCCCCTCTTTAATTTGCTTGGGACTCTGGTCAACAACTACAGTTTGAGAACCTCAAACTACAGTTTGAGAACTAATCTGTGCAATGGGATCTTAAATTCTAAATAAATAAGGGTTTAGTCTTAAGCTAGAACATTTTTCTTCCCCTTACTTGAATAAATTTCTGAGTCCTTGAAATGTCATAACAATCCATATTTTTGTTCAGAATAATTCACAGATGGTTAAAAGGGAAAAGACATATCATCTTCTATGAGGGCACTCAGTAATAAATTACTGGCAGTAATGAAATAATCTGCTGAGTCTATTTTATATTTATATGACCGAATTCTTTGCCACACATACAAAGAATAGGAAATGCCATGAGAATTAGCCCATTTAGCAGATTGTGTCTATCACTGAATGTGTATGTGTGTATGTGTGTGTATAAAACATTTTTTCAAATGTTATTCCTATTTCATTATTTATTTAGTGGAAAAATGTCACTGCATGTTGGCAGCTAATTTTGTACAATGATACAATTGTACAAAATCACCATGGAGACTACAATGAGCCCTTCATACATCAGTGAAATGAAAAACTAAAGCCATTAATAATGGCAACTGATAAATTATCATTGCATCAAGTTATGACAGTGAGACCAATGTTGCCAAGGAATTTCACAGAATTCTAGATCTTTAAGTTTCCTGAAAGATTTCATTCAAAATAATATTGGGTTGCACTAGGAAGGTAATTTGTGTAGCATGATTTACCACATTATGCCAGGGCTGAGTATGCCAATTTTTCCTCTACTGACTGTTTACTTGATAATTCATTTACAGATACATAATTCACTTGGCTGTTCCTTTTTCTCTTTGTTTGCAGACAGTTCCTATTGGGGGGAAAACTGGATAATATTGCTTGTTGACTGAAGGCAATGAAAAGTGAATGTAATATAAAATGTATTATTTTGTTCACAGCCCCTGCCCATTCAACAATTCTAGTTGATGGAAGCATTGATGTTCTGCCTCTTGGTCTTATGTAGAGATTATTTCACACACTCTGGTTGTTATTCCCACCCCCCAAACCACTATTGTTTTTTCCCCCAGGACTGAATTAATGGTAGAAATTGAATACAAAGTTATGCTGGAGAGCCACAAACCAAAAATAGAATTTGTGCCTAGTCTACTACCCAAATGGCAAACTAAGTGAACACAATATTTGAAATTATTGCTAATGAACTGCTTTTAAAAAATCTTAAAAGATTTTAAAGAAAATAATAACATAGTCAGCATATGTTTTTATACTGCTTGGACACAGATATAATTCTGATGTGTTTATTCAGAAGATGAATATTCCAATATTCCAATACTTTAGATGACGTAAGAACACCAACTAAGTCCAGCATTCTAATTAACATAGTGGTCAATTTGTTTTCAATGGGAAACTTGCTTGTTGGACTAGCGTGTGGTATCTTCCTTTATTGGTTCCCAGCAAATAGCATTTATTGTTTTATTATAATATTGGCTGTTTGCCACTTTTAATTAGAATTTTGTGATTTTGATTTAATAGTTTTTTAAAATTTTGAATTTTGTATTGTTTTTATGATTGTGAGCCGCCCTGAGTCCTTTGGGAGAGAGGGCGGCATATAAATCCCAAAAATAAAATAAATAAAATAAATTTAAGGCATGGAGCTGATGACTGGGGGGACAAGAGGGTTTTCAAAGGAGTACTTGAATATCAAAGACCTACTTCATAGATGAGGTATTGTAACAGAGAAGGCATGTTTACAACAGAATGGGACAACTCGCCACAGCCAACTCACCACGACCAACTCGCTGTAGGACAACTCACCGTGGGGCAATTAGACAATTCAAATTATTTAAAATAAATTAAAAATATTTTAATTTTTGTCATTCACATTTCATTCTGTCCCTCCTTTTGCATCCTTTATTTAATTATTCTATTCCACCACTTCTTTGATATATTAGCATAAGTCTTGCTCTGCAGTGACTTGCACCATAGCAAGTTGGCCACAGCGAGTTGTCCCACGCGGAGTTGGTTGCAGCAAGTTAGTGTGGTGAGTTGGCTGTAGTGAATTGTCATAGAGTAGACCCTGCTCATCAGAGAACATTGCCTAATGGATGGGACATAAAAGTATATCTGCTCTATCAGACTCTGAGAGATAGAAAGTAATGAGGGGAGAGAAGTGATCCCTCAGACCATCTCTTTCCTCATTTAATAAGCAGTCATCAAAATTCCTACCTACTAATAGCCTAATCTGCCAGTCCTGCCCAGTCCTGTTGGCTATTGTTACCACTAGCCTCTTAGCCGACTTTTCTTGCCAGGCAGGCTCAGACATACCCAGTCTATAGTTGCTTGTTTTTGGACACGGAATTTATCCTTCCTAGAGAGGCAAATAAGATCCTTCTCCAATTTTTAATTAAAGTTATAATTTGCAGGAGGAAGGGAACAAAATGGCATAGAGATAACACTGGTTCCAAGTGTTCTCTATCTCTAGAACAGAAAAATTAGCTAAAAGCTGCTCTAAATTTAATATAGTTTTGTGCTTTTCAATCTGATCTCTGGCAATAAAGGGAACAGCTGGATCAAGAAGCACAAAAACGACAGGAAAAAAGTGTTTTAGGGATCATGTGAACACCACATCTCTCTCCTATGTAAAACCCAGCATATATTTCTTCAAGATTCTCCCCATTCAGATAAGTGCAATTCTGAAAGGAGCATCATCTTCAGGATTGTGTGGAAGCTTGAAAAATATTGGTCAGCTTTAATGAAGGGCCTATAATACTCAGAACGGTTTCCCATAAAAAGAAACCCCAAGCATATTGCCTCATTCTTTTCTTCCTTCAATTCCCTGCTATAGCTCCAACATTCCATTGTAATGCAACAAAAGACATGCTGCTTTTAATCACCACTTTTTGTTTCACTGGTTTCTCCTGCAGTCATTTTCCTCCCTTTGCCCTTTAATTTTCTTGGTGGCGTTTTAGTCAGGACAACAATCTGTCCTGCTGCTAGAGAACTAGGTTCAACAATAACCACAACTGCCAAGCACAGATGAAATGATGCTTCACTAAGTCCATGACCACAATTAGCAAATTAATACAGGTAGTCCTCAACTTATGACCACAATTGAGCCCAAAATTTCTGTTGTTAAGTGAGACATTTGTTAAGTGAATTTTTTTCCTATTTTACATCTTTTGTTGCCACAGTTGTTAAGTGAATCATTGTGCTTGATAAGTTAGTAACCTGGCTATTAAGTGAACGTGGCTACCCCATTGTCTTGGCTTGTCAGAAGGTTGGAAAAGGAGATCACACGACCCTGGGACACAGCAAAGGTCATAAATATGAATCAGTTGCCAAGCATCCAAATTTTGATCACATGATCATGGGAATGCCACAAAGGTTTTATCTACGAAAAATGATCATAAGTCACATTTTTCAGTGATGTTGCAACTTTGAAACATCACTAAACGAACTATTGTTAAGTCAAAGACTACCAGTATAACAACAACAACAAAATCACTGAAGTACCACTGCAGTTCCTCCAGGCAACCAACTGACAGCTCCAGGCAATAAATGTTTCTTATATGCAACTGCCAGCCTTGTGAACAGTGATAATCCCAGTGCACATAATGCAAGAATCCTCTTGCTTAAACAATCCATTGGGCCTGCCCCATACAAAAGAATTTAGAGTCTTCCGTGTTAGCTTCTTGTACTGCATTCCTCTGACCTTTTATCACAATAAATCATTTACTGCACATCCTAGTCTTGGTTTGTCTATAGCAAGGCTACAGAGAAAATAAACTTGACCTAAGGTAGATTCTTAAGAAGCCCTATTTGAACTTTACTGTATCAAACATAAAGGTTATTTTGTTAAACAAATTATTCCAGTTGTTACTGGCCCAAATGCCACCATGTGCTTGGGAAATGTGTCTCTAAACAACTTAATTATACATTCATTTAACCAAGGCTAATTAAACAAACAACAGCTGAATGAGTTTATATATCCCATTCTTTTTACCACCTGGTTTAATTTTACCTTAGTGTGTTTTGTGAACTCAACCAGATTCTCTCAAATCGTGAAATATACAGGAGCTAAAGAGTGTATAAAACAGGCAAGTCATTTTGACAATTCATTAAATTGGCATCTAAATTTGGAGGGGGCAGCGATTCTATTTGTTTCTTTATTCTCTTTCACAGTAAATAGCAAAACTAGGATAGGATTGGTTCTGGCTTTAATATAAGGCCATCAAGGAATACCAAGACACAAAAGTGGACTTGGAAGCCCTCCCCCCCAAATTCTCAGAAGGTACTAAGGGCAAACCACTTCCCTACTGCTGCCAATAAACCACACTGATAACAAAACACCAAGAATAAATCTCAACTGAGGACTCTACCTCTGGAAACCAAACAATGTTAATTTACAACTGCATGAGGTATTTAACTGCTTCATTCTTGTCACTTTTTGCAACTATTGTTGCTTTTGTATATTGTTGCTTATTTAGAGGGAAACCAACTATGAAAGTAATTCTTTGCTTTACTCTCCTTTATTCTGCCTTCCTGCTCCTCAGCTATCCCCAAATTAAATCTCCAATGGAACATGAAGAGTTGTGACTGATAGATTGAACTGATGAAGTCATTTTTGATAATTATGAAAGTGAAAGTCAAATATCTCTGGACTATCCAAATTAGGGTAGAAGCCACCTAAAGCCACTCCTATGCTATATACTTTTTTTGTCCTGGATAACATAATGTATTCATATTTGTGTAGGAGAAACAATGATTAATCGTTAGGTAAAGGAGGTTCAGAAAAGCTTCATTTTCTGATATCCAAGCTAAATCAGTGCTTTATATTTATAGTATGAACAGTCAGATTTAGTAATAGTTTAATCTTTAAAGGAACAATTATAGAACCATATTCCTAAAAAATCCACCTTATACTGCCACTCTTAAACTAATGCAAATACTTTAGTAAGTTCCAGATACATGAACTTGAACTCCCTGAATTCCCCAACCAGTATGTCTACTGCTGACAATTCTGAGAGTTGAGGTACATAGATCTGGAAGCTGCCAATGTTCTAAAGCTATATCATAAGTTAGATTTTGACAAAACATAATTAAACTATCTACTAACAAACTCCATGCAAATACATGAATTGGCAAAACACCATGAATCTTAAGTTAAAGCTAAACTGGCTAGATTCATGCAACCCAATAAGGTTCCATCTCATATTCTTCCTGTTGTGCAAACCTTGATTGATATATATATATATATGTGTGTGTGTGTGTGTGTGTGTTTCATATATACATTTGTTTCACCTGAATTTTATTTATATATATACATACACACACACACACACACACACACAAATTCAGGTGAAACAAATGTTAACTCTGGCAACAGAACACTTAATACTTGTGATAACACGGCTTGCTGTGGACGGTTAAAACTGAAGTTTTTTTTAGTTATCGCAACGTTATCTGAGCAAGCTTACACTTTCCGGTGCTAGTTTTAAATTGGTTTTTGTTACTCCCAGCAGCAGTACTTCGTGCAGCCCAACATTATAAGGCACAAGAAATAAGGGCCAAGTTAAAACCACCGCCAATGGACATTTACAACGCACCTCGAACATTTGTCATTGTTAACAGTACCATTGCTAAGGGGTGGGGTGGGGAAATGACCGTAAATCCGTTAGGAAAACACGGACACCCCTTCTAAATTTCACGCCCCGGGTCACACGCATATTAATCCGGAATAACTGACACCCTGCAGTTCCCAACTTACAATATCTATCTTTAAACGACGAGGGCCAGGTTTTATCCCCAGCGATGCACCGCAAAGCTCGGAGTAAAGGAGAGGTGGATAGTTGCGTTGTGTTTTTCGGCAATCTCTCGCCTGGAGGCTCGTCCTTCTCCCCGGGTCCTCCCTGCTTGACCCTCCTGCTCCTCGGAAGCACCTCTAGGCCTGCGGCGCACTTTTGCTCAGCCGAGCAGGCAGCGCTTCAGAGCGCAAAGTGTCGCCAGCAGCCTTGCATCCCGCGCTTCGCATCCAGCCGAAGGCCCGAAGAGAACGCCCCCTCCGTGACGCACCCAGGAAAACCGACCCCCCCCCCCAAGAGAAACAGATGCAATGCTTCTTCCTGCTTCCTTGGACCGGGAAGAGGCAGAAGATCGCGGCTCCTGCACGGCTCGGGCATCCCACAACGTCAGGACCCGCCTTCGCGCGGATTCCCCGCCTTTCCCAGCCGCGGCACTCACCCCGCTTCTAGGAATCGGTGGCGAGGGCCGCGCCCTTTCCACCCAGCCGGCTTTTCCACGCGCTGTTCAGAAGAAAGTAGACAGGGCCTTGCCCGGCTCCTGCGCCGCTTTCGTTCTCTGCCGCACGCAATCTTGCGCTGCCGGGCATGCGAAAGCTGGAGACCTTTTGCTCCGAAAGGAAGGATGAAGTTTAAAAAATAAAAATCATAGATGCAAAGCAGGTGAAAGCCACGGGACTTCTGGCAGCGCCCTCTAGAGGGCGTGTTCTTCGTAGCTGCCGTATGCTGTGCAGGAAAATGTGGTGGGTGGGAAGGAAATCGCTTCCTTTTGCCCTGCACAAACGGGGCTCGAAAACGTACGCTCGTACACGTGGGTCATACCACTGTATCCCCTGGCAGGGGATGGTTATGCAAAGCGCAGAAAAGGGGCCTGAAAATCCAAAAGGGAAACTTGCTAAGTCTATACAACAAGGGTCTTCAAACTTGGCAAGTTTTAAGACTTGTGGACTTCAACTCCCAGAATTCCTGAGCTAACATGACTGGAGGAGGATTCTGGGAGTTGAAGTCCACAAGTCTTAAAGCTGTCAAGTTTGAAGACCCCTGCTGTACAACAATACCATTCATCTTGTGTGTCCATTTTTTTTGGGCGGGGAGTGGTCAGCGTTGATTCCTGGACTAGTCCCTTTACTTTGGAAGAGGTTTGTCATTGCCTACCTCCTAGGGCTGAGAAAGTGACTGGCCCAAGGTCACCAGTTGGCTGCATGCCTAAGGTGGGACTAGAACTCAGGGTTTCCTGGTTTCTAGCCTGATGCCTTACCCTTCAAACACCACATCTCCCTATCTCTCTGAAAACCATTTTTTGCTTCTTACCACTTCCTACATTGCCTAGTTTCTCACCTTATTAACTCCATTCAGCTGTGTATTTTTGGAAGCTTCCTCTTTTTTGCCACTCATCCGCTCTTCTTTCATGTATTTCTTTTGTGACTTGATTCTTAATTCATTATTTAAAATGCACTCAGTGTTGCCAGAGTTCAGCTGAAGCCTGTTATTCCCCATAATCTCTAGCATTGGGATAGAGCATCAGGAGCATCACTTAATTCATCAGGGATAAAGATGTATTGATACCTCACCTCACCAAGATACAGAGGCAGAAGAATAGTTCATGTAGATGTTAAATAAAGAGGGCACTAGAGTTTCCCAGTGAGAAATGGCCAGTTAAGATGTCTCTGTGATGTCTAAGAACAAAGAACTGGCAAGTAGATTGGTTGGACAGAAACTTTCTGGGCAAGGAGAGAATGGAAAATTGCCCTCTTGTGCTCTATATTAGGAGTCGCCAACCTTTTGGACCTCAGGGACCACCAAACTCATAATTTTAAATCCACGGGTAAGAGACCCAAAAAAATCCCAAAAAAAGTCTGCAGGAAAATTCCCCAGCCCGTTTTCCTACTGATCAATCATTCTTTATTTGGGATCACAGGATACTATCTCCAGCTCCATTCTCAGGGGGGTGGGGAGAGAGAGACAGACAGACAGGCAGACAGACTCTGACTGACTTGGCTTCATGCAAGGAAAGAAGCCGAAGCAGCTTTCTCTCCCCCAAACTCTGCCAGAAATGAGTCTTTGTGAGACTTGTCATGCCAGTGCAGCCTCTTGGATCAGGATGCTTTGCAGGATCCCAAAGACTCATTACTGGTGGAGTTTGGGGGAGAGAAAGAAAAACTTTTGCTGCTTTCCTTGCGTGCAGCCAAAAGCAGAAGTGGAAAGAAGCAGAAAGAGGCAGCCCGGTGGCCAATCGAGGCGCGTGGGGCAAGCTTCCCCCTCTACCCTTTCCCCCCTCCCCTCACTACCTCATGTTTTCACAATGCAAGGGACGCAAGCCTTGTGTTCCCACAGGCCATGTGGGCAACGCAGCCTTGTGTTCCTGTGCATCTGGATTAATTGCTTTGGGGGGGGCATTTCTCTGCGGACCACCAAAATTTTCTTGTGGACCACCAGTGGTCCCCGGCCCACTGGTTGGTGACTACTGCTCTATATGGCTGCTCCTTGCAAGGAGCTTGCAGGATAGGACAGCAGTTTCCCATGGGTTTGAATGTCAGGTGGCAAAGGAAACCCTCATACTTTCAACCATGATGGAGTCTAGTCCTGTCTTAGGCATGACAGCTGGCTGGTGATTTTGGGTCAATCACTCTCTCTCTCAGCCCAATCCACTACACAGGATTGTGGGAGGAGTAAAGCATATAATGTACGTTCACTACTCAAAGGTGGGATAGAAATGTAATAGACTAAATAAAATTGTATAAAATGGGATATGCAGGTAGTCCTCAACTTACGACTACAATTGAGCCCAAAATTTCTGTTGTTAATTTGTGTTGTGTTGCCTCATTTTACAAGTTACAACATGGTTGTTGAGTGAATCTGGCTTCCCCATTGAGTTTGATTGTCAGAAGGTCAGAAAAAGTGATCATGTAATCCCGGCACTTTGCAACCATCATAAATACGAGTCAGTTGCCAAGCATCTGAATTTTGATCATGTGACCATGGGGATGCTACAATGGTGGTAGGTGTGAAAAATGGTCATAAGTCACTTTTTTTCTGTGCTGTTGCAACTTTCCATGGTCACTATATGAACTGTTGTAAGTCAAGGATTACCTGTAATACAAATGGCAGAGAAACCCATATGTGAGCAGTTGAAATATTTTAAAATCATGCATAATTGCCTGCATTTGATAGCTGACATGCACACTTTTTTGACTGTATCTGATAATTTGCATTTGACAGTTCTGCAACATCTCTCCTCCAAAAAAAAAAAGACAGAGAGAGAGAGAACAGCAAAGCACTGTAAATGGTGTATCTTAATCCTGTGACAATTTCTATAAGAGCATAAAACATCTGCAACATACAATAATAAAAAATAATGGACAATCGTATATCAGAATGGGCCTCCTTGAAAGAGAATTGGACTACAGTTTGATGGAACCATTTTTTAATATTTCAGTTAATGTACCCAAATAATGATAGGGAAGTTGTTGAAAATAATTATCACTAATGATATTGGAATCTGGATAGAAGCTTCTTTAGTATTTCTATGGAGTTATTTTTGTTCTGAAAAATGAATGAGTGTGATGCAGTTAGCTGTTGACATATTCTTTATTTTCTATGTGCCAATTCAAAGGTAGAAAGAAGCTTCAAATCATGCAGGGGCCTGGACAAAACATCCATCAGGCATTCCCTAGATCAAACACATCTTTATTATGTGCCATCTGACAGCAGAAATGTTTCTGCTGACTGCCATATAATTCTTGTGACACTATGCAAACTGCATACATAAACCTTTTTGGAACAAAGAAGTCTATGACAAAAGATTCTGGTAGCACGCTGGAGCTAAAAAATATTTAACATGGCTTAAAGTTTAATTAAAATCATAACTTAAAATTTAATGGGCTTCTCTGCATCAGATGCACAATAATTTTGTAACCAAATAAAAATAACAAAGAATAGAATTAGAATAGAATAGAATAGAATAGAATTCTTTATTGGCCAAGTGTGATTGGACACACAAGGAATTTGTCTTGGTGCATGTGCCCTCAGTGTACATAAAAGAAAAGATACATTCGTCAGAGTCAAGAATCATAAGGTACAACACTTAATAATAGTCATAGGGTACAATAAGCAATCAAATCATACTAGGAAACAGTCAATATAAATCATAAGGATACAAGCAACAGAGTTACAGTCATTGTGATGACTCAGAATAGCTCAGAAATAGAATAAACTCCAAAATATAACTCCAAGTCCTTTAATGCCTTCACTGTTTAATTAGTCCCAGTGGGGGGAGTCAAAATAATATTTCAAAAAGCAAAAAACACAGTTCACATTTCAAAACGCTGATAACAAAGAAACCAAAACCAAACCACATCAATATAGTCCCTCAACAGTCCAGGGTAGATAAGTGCCCACTTCAGGAAAATAAACAGGAACAAACCATTGGAAGAACACCAAACAAGATAAACCTTCTTTAAGCAGCAAACATTAACCTTGACTCCAGCAGCCGGACTATGCATGTTTGGACTTAAATACAGAGCTCCCAGCTGCAAGCCCTGAGGAGGATCATGGCCTCCTCCTCCCAAGTAGACCACACTTTGCCCTGATCCTCTCCTCCCAGCATGCCCTAGGATGGATAGAAGATGGGCCTGGATCCTCCTCAGAGTGCTCAGCTGGCCTCTGTTCTTCCCCAGCCTCTCCACCCCCTCTGGAGCCACACTCCCACCCCCCCCGTTGGCTGTTCCTCCTCTTCCTCGGAGTCAGTCTCCAACCGGGGCATGACAGTCATACAGTCACAAGTTGGAGGGGATGAGTGATAAGGAGTGATGAGAAGATTAACAGTAATAGTAGTGCAGACTTTGTAAATAGTTGAACAGTGTTGAGGGAATTATTTGTTTAGCAGAGTGATGGCATTCAGGAAAAAACTGTCCTTGTGTCTAGTTGTTCTGGTGTGCAGTGCTCTATAGTGTCGTTTTGAAGGTAGGAGTTGGAAGAGTTTATGTCCGGGATGTGAGGGTCTGTAAATATTTTCACAGCCCTCTTTTTGACTCGTGTAGTATACAGATCCTCGACTGAAGGACCTGGGTTGAGTTCCTGACGATGTCATGGATTCATTCATGCAATTTTTGTGGTGAGAGAATGGAAGTCACAGCTTTCTTTGGTGGAGAGTATTGGCTTCCCAGTCTTGCCTGGAATTACCTTGTCATCTCCTATCTGTGTACTTATTAGGTTCATCCGTGCTTAGCTTCAGAGTCCAAACAAAGGTTCTTTCCATTGCCATTGTGTTAGTAGCAGTGATGACTGCAAAAGAACCAGAGAATTCCAGAGTTCTGTAATTGCTAATGTAACTAAGCAATGATATAGGTAATTCTTATGACCACAATTGAGCCCAAAATTTCTGTTAGTATGACAGTTGAGTTTTGCCCCATTTTACGACCTTTCTTGCCATGGTTGTTAAGTGAATCACTGAAGTTTTAAGTTAGCAAGATGGTTGTTAAGTGAATCTGCCTTCCCCTTGACTTTGCTTCTCTGAAGTCGTAAAAGGGACCCTGAGACACTGCCATAAATACGAGCCAGTTGCCAAGCGTCTGAATTTTGATCACATGGCTGTGGGGATCCTCCAGCGGTCATAAGTGTGGACAATGGTCATAAGTCACTTTTTTCAGTGCCATTGAACAGTCAAATGAATGGTTGTAAGCTGAGGACTACAAATGGCAGCCTCTTTGGGTTCAAAAGCTAAGGAGTGATGAACCTAATACATGTCTAGCCCTATCTCACATCTCCCAGTGGGAATTGCTGTATTATTTATCATAAATAGCCTGTGGTTGATGATACAGTGGCCTGTTAAAATCTAAGTGCAAAGTGTCTGAATACTTAATTTTCATTGCATTTGCAATGTAGGCACTAAAAGAAAAGAAAGTTTAGACTAGAAGTCTGATTTAGTTTTAAGTACACTGAGGTACTATGTTCTCCTGTTTATTAAGAGCTCTCAAATATTAGCCTGAAAATTTAAGGTCTTGCTAGTCAGAGGATCTGTTTTGTTCATAACAATATTAGCTTTGCTGCGATTACCAGAAAATAGCTAATGAAAATGTTACTGAGTGGACCTGGATAGGATTTGTTAAAAAAAATTGCCGTAAATTAAAACTGATTTAATTTGGAGAGAGAGTAGAGGGTCAAGAGTATTTGTAGAATTGCATTATACTTGAAATTTAAAAAAAACCTCAATCTAGATAAAACAGATGCATTCATGGAGGGAGAACTTGACAGGGCTGCATGCCCACAAAATGTGAGTCTGCACCTTCAGAATTCAGCACTCTTTTGGCATATCAAGAGAGTGGGTTTAATGTGCCTGCCTTCAGTCTCTAAAACAGCACAAACACTGCCAGTATAAATTTGCTCTGCCTGATAGATGGTCTTTTCTCTGCTTTGGGAATAAAGAAAGCAAGAACTGTTGTTCTAATAGTTTCCTGGAATGAGGGCACTCATAATGCAGCTATTGGTGTCCGCTTTGCCTCTCCCAACAATAGTGCACTCCCACCAGCCAGCCATGCAAGAAAAACCAGTCAGTTGCTATCCTTCATAAACAAAGCGGTGGGGTGGGGCCATGCTAACAGCTCCATACCACTTTGTGTTCTTGGATTTTTTTTTTGCCATTGCTTATATAGACTGCAGTTTGATATTACAGTCTGATAGTATTGTGAGCTGCCTTACAATACTTGAAAAGTGTTGCCTTACAATACTTGAAAAGTGCCACACATTCATACAAGTATGCATATGTTCATGTGTACACACACAAAGACACAGAAAGTTTCTTCCTGTAAAAGTACACTGCTTATCCCAGAAGATATTGACATTTTGCTAGTAGAGCACATGCCTTACATCTGAAGGTTCTTGGCTCAGTCTGTAGTAAAGGTAAAGGTTCCCCTCATACATACGTGCTAGTAGTTTCCGGCTCTAAGGGGCAGTGCTCATCTCTGTTACAAAGCTGAAGAGCCAGCACTGTCTGAAGATGTCTCCATGTTCATGTGGCCGGCATGACTAAATGCCAGAGGTGCACAGAACGCTGTTACCTTCCCACCAAAGTGATCCTTGTTTTTCTACTTGCATTTTTACATGCTTTTGAACTGCTAGGTTGGCAGAAGCTGGGACAAGTAATGGGAGCTCACTGGGTTACCCAGCACTAGGGATTTGAACTGCTGAATTGCCAACCTGCTCAGCGTCTTAGCCACTGAGCCACCACATCCAGTCTGTAGTACTTCTATTGAAAAGAGTCAAACAATGTGAGACATGACATTTCTCTTTAAGAATCTGGAGAGGCTGCTGGTGTTTTAGGCTTCATTATTAGCATTTTAAAAGATGATATTAGTACTTTTAACATGGCAGTCTAGCCTTTTTTTAAATCTTCAAGAGAGCAGTTTTTTATTTCTCAGCCAAGACCATGTCTTTTGCTGTGCAAGAACTTGCCTTTTCAGCACTAAACAATAGAGTCTATTCTGAAAGTCCTTGAATATACTTGTAAGTTTAAAGAAGATACAAACTCAACTGGGAAAAAGTAATGTAACCCATAATTTTGCCACTTGCCACATTTTCTATTGTTCAAATCTCACATGTAATCAATGTCTTTCTTTATCTGATTCACTTGTTTTCTCATGTATCACATAAACTGAATATATGAAACCTTTATTTCTGTGCCCTCTAAAAAGAATTGGCTCCCCCTTAATAAGTGCTCTTTGCTTTGCCTGAATTACTGTACTTGCTGATTCATATTTTTAGGTGGGCAAGAAGCATGAAGAAAAGTATCTTTCTCAAATTCAGGGATCAAGTGCTTATCGGCATAAGCTTATGGTGCCTGAGTTTCGCAGCAACACTGGTAGACAATAAAAGGCAATACTGGGATATTTGGATGAATGATGCACCCCACTGTTGGACTGCATTATAGGTATCCTGTTATCTCCTATATAAGATCATTATTCAAACGTTACTAATTACCAAGAGATCAATAATTTAGGTCCAAGACACAATTGTTTATGTGAAAACCTTCTTCATTATAGAATTTCTGAGTATTAGATTATGACTTCTATCTTTCAACGGTCTTGTTTTCAGGGAAGAAAACAGTCCAATACATCTGGAAGCCACTAATCTATGGAAGTGTAACAGGAGGGATAGACATCTGATCTAAGATGCTGAAATCCAGGAAGTCCCAATTCTTAGACCCCACCCCCTTAGAGAACTTTAGAATTCCCAGAGGATTCTGAGCAGTTGGGTTTTCAGTTTGAAGCCCCGCTTTCAATCGGTTGAGTGGAGCAGCCATCTTGCCCCATAAGTGGGTCACAATGGAAACTCTTACAGCCTCCTCTGTTTCCAACAGGGCCTGGGTACTTCAGTTCTTCCGAAACCTATTTGGAGGCAGCAGGCATGTGACCCAAGAAAGGGAAAAACCTATGGCAGGTGTGAAAGAGAAAGATGACATCAAAAGTGAGCTCTTGGACTGTGCCCTGTCTGACTCTGAAGTAGCCATCCCAAACCAAGAGCCTCCCATTCCCAAGATGACTTCGAGTGAAATCTGCCCAATGGTAATAAGTAGCCATACTGAGGAGCTCCCCCTGATGAAGGAAGCAACTCTTGGAGACACTGCCCTTAAGGATGAGAACAAAGTCTCTGCTTTATTTAACTCAACCAGGATGGACCTAGGAGACACAGAGCCCTTTGCTGAATCTATGCTGAGTAACAATGAAAGAGTTTCTGCTGCAGGAGAGGAGGACCACAATTCCAGTGATAGAGGAACACTAGGAAAGTAAGTATTGTACCACCAATGTTGTGGCTACAAAGCATAATGTGAATCAACATTTCTGATTGGCCTCACATTAAGTAGACTACTAGTTTCCATGGTGTACAATCTGACACTGGCTCTTTCCCATGTTATCAGGGACAAGTAAAAGTGATTCTTTTTTTGGACTGACTGGCATAGTTCACTTAAGCCTTGTGTCATTCATGGCAGAATGTGAACAGAAAATTAGATAATAATCCAACAGGGATTTCTATTAATTAACTTCTAGTTGTATTACCTTAGGAATTAGTTAGAGGTCAAGTTGTTCCTATTTTTATTTGGCTATGATTGGCTAAGACAATAGGTTTCCTTATTAACTTTCCTTTAGACAGACTATCATACACTGAATTGATGGCATGAAGGTCTTCAGCTAACTAAAGTCCATAGTATGAAGCTCTGTACTACCCAGAAAGACATGTAGGGAAGGAAGAGCAGAGCTGGCAGCCTGCCAATGTTTCACAGTACCCACTTGTTATCATTTTGACTTGCTGCCGGGAGTGAAGGATGCAAAGTCAGAGAAAAATCCAGCAGAACTAGACTTAACACAGGGGGACACATGTAGGCTCTAAAACAGGATATAAATCTAATGAATACATAATAATAGTAACTTTGTTCATGGGAGAGCTGCTCTTACTGAGAAATATGCAGAAGTGAATGTTGGCATTTCTCGGAGTTCATGTGGCAACATTGCGCAAATTTGCTTGTCTCTGAGCTGCTGCTCTTAGATGAGCTTTTTCACAGAAAGGCCCAGTTTGTTTCATCCTACGGTGCTCCAATTCTTGGAAGACTGATGCAAAAACAGAGAATATTCCTTTCACAGAAGAAAGGCCCTTGGAACACACTCCAAACAATTCTCTCTCTCTCTCATACACACACACACAAAGTGTGTGTGTGGGAATCCTAAGGATTTTTCTGAAATAAAATGTGACAATGTTAATTTGGGTTCCACAAACTAAATCTTTTGTGGAGCTTTTGTGTGAGAATTAGTAGTAATTAGGAATTAGTAGAATTAGTTATTCTGTGAAGGTAGCTTTGAGTATTATGGTTTACATAAACAATGACACCAGGACTAATGCTTTATGTAAGCTTTTGTGAGTGAAGAGTTTTCCACACTATAATTATAATCATGGGGACTGAGTCACTGGGCTGATTAGCAGAAAGATTAATAGCTTAATTTATACAGTCAAACAAGGAGTATAGCGTCTGGATATGTGTGATCCCAGCGAATCCAATTCATTCTCCTTCCCCACTCCAAGCAACTCTGCTATCAGTAGTGCTGGTTTTATTCACTCTGGCTATATCTGTGTCTATGTTTATGGGGTACCAGGGATATGCCAAACAAATAAAGAATTTGGCCATAGGTATTAAGGTGGGAAGAGAAATGGGGATTTCCCCTTCACCAGGATAGGTAAGAATCAAGTGCAGGGAACTTATTCTTATGAAAATCATGTTTTGGATTTAGGCATGAAATCACCCCAATTATATGTGCAGAAGATGGAGTCTCAATGGCTGCTGGATCCATGACAGATATTAAGGATTGTAATGCTGAAGATGAAACAGAACATCTGCTGAAAGGTGAAAAATGGAGGAGGTTTCTTCTGATCTATTTTTCAAATAGCTATTGTTAATCCTATTGTCCTCATCTTCTGTGATGCATGAATACTGAGAGTTTAAAGTTGAATTTAAAGAAACTGGGAGACATGTTACACTACATTGTACCATGCTAGAAGGGCCATTATAATGGGTAAAATATGAACTATTGGAAGCACTACACTCCATCTGACTATATTGGCTGGTTTTCTTGGAAAGAAGAGAATCCTATTCTTGTATAATTTGAAGAAGGATACACTATGCTTTCCTAGAATTAGAAGGAATCTTGTAACTTTTCTCGTCAACACATGTAATTAAAAAGCATACTGTATGCTTTTATATTTCACAAAAGTTTATTCATTTTAATAAAATGTGTTAGTCGGGAAAGGTGCTACCAACTTGTGATTTTTGGCTACTGTAGATGGCTGTTCTATAATATCTATTTTACTTCCTACCTAATCCTCCCCCTCAGGGCCCTTTCTTTCCACTTCTTAATTGAATGGAGATGGAGCAAAGGGCAAGAGTGAGAGAACTGCAGGTAGGTTTGGTCAATTGTTGGAGAATACAAAGGCACTCCCAGTTCATGTGCAAATGTCCTGCTGCTCTGGGCAAGTGAGCAGTTTGTTACTTTAAATTGCTTCTGATTTTTGCCTGTTTTTCTTTGCACCACACAAGTAAATAGAGCCAAATACATGATACTTTTATTGTCTGGAGTAAGCGAAGGAGGCAGAACCTGGGAAAACACTGGCTGTTGAAAGCTGTTGTGATGTGGCTTTTCTTTTCTGTAGAAGATGTACAAAAAGAACCTCCAAAATCGGAGCTCTCTCCCTGGAACAGACTCATCAATATGTACAAGCAGCGCCGGAGGCTTCCTGTTTCTAAAGTGGTAATTATGAGATAGTAAGAAGCTTTTAGAAAGGTGTTTTCTTTCTCTCCCCCCCTCCCCCGCTCACTTGTCTTTTTGCTGCTGCTGCTGCAAGCGACATTTTTTATATTAGCAATATAATTCCATTCAGGAAGGTAAGAAAGCCACAGCAAAAGCAAAACCCTGGAGGCTTACACACATCCCACAATTCCAAGAAAATTGTTTGAGAACATAAGCGATGTATTCCATCAAAGAGATAGAATTTTAGACTTGGAAAATACCTTAGAGATCACCTGGTTTTGATTGCTACAGTGTGGGTGTCTTCTATTGACTGAAACATGGAACCTGACATCCAACCTCTGTTTGAAGACCTCCTTAAAGAAATCAAATGTTTTCTTAGGTTCTCCAAGAAATATACAGATTTAAGGAGATGCTGATAGGTCATCTTACCCTTTCACCTCTTCCTTCCATTTCCCTGGAATCAGAAACACTATGTTGTTGTGTTATTATTACTAGTATTTCCACTAGAATTCCTACCATTAGTAGTTCTACTATTTCTACTCTGATGTGCAATAAAAGGAAAACTCTTCAGGAAGAGCACAGAGGGGAGCATGAATTTGTGTGTCTGTGCTCTTGCATATATAAATGTATGCATATATTTTGGCATATGAATATGTTGGAATTTGACAGGGAAGATCCAGATTCAAATCTTCAGTCAACCACAGAGCTCACAGCATAATTTGAACTCAAGTGCACCCTCTCTCTCGCTCTCAACATTATATTGGTTGGTGATTGGTGGGGAATGAGGAAGCCCTCCCGCCCGCCTTGAGCTCTAAGAAAAATGGTAGGATATAAATGCAGAAATAATCTAAACTTTTTGGAAGGGGTACATTAGTCTTCTCTGAAATGTCTTTTGTTTAAGAAAGTCCATTTGGGGTGATCTGAGATTATATAAAAATCCATCCCAATGAAGCAGTAGTTGTAATACTTTTATGCTTAGTAACATGGTAAAGCAGATTTCTATGAGGTATTTAGATTCTTAAAATATAAAAAGGCTAAGTAAATGATGACAGGATTTGTACTCTATATTCCCAGTTTCATAGTTACTGCCATGCTTCAGCTTTCATTCATTCTACAAATTGCTCAAAGGAAAAAAAATCACCTATGAGGTGCATGAGATATTTTTAAGGAAACAAATGACATAATGAAGTTGGCTAGAAATCTAATCTTTAGGGATTTCTTTTCTGATGGTAACCTTTGTAGTTGTGGTTTTTGACCACAAAGAGGATGGAGGTCAATACATTGGAGAGAGCAAATCTTTTTTTTAACTTGCTTTTGCAATACATTCACAGCTGAATCATGCCTTCAAACATTGCCCTAATTGTCCTACAAACTGTGAGATGAAATGGACTCTGCCATAGTTAGGAGTACCTGTTTCTGTCAGCAAAAATTATAGCTCTGCAGTAGAAAGACAGATTTAAACATCTCAAGCTGCATAGTACATCCAAGGCAGGAAAAGTATTCTCTTAAACAGCTTTTTCTAAATAACACTGCTGTTGAAGCCATTGTTTAAGTTTTAGTTTAGTCTTCAGGGTTGTTGTTGTTTCATTGATCGTTCACTTTCTTTACCTTTTAGAAGTTTCCCATTAAATGTTTGTGTGGCTGATTAGATATAACCTGATTTACAAGCCTACTATGTGTCTGCTTCTGATATCAGAACAGCACAATTTTCTTTTCCACAAAAGCTTAACAGCTTTGCCTTTGGGGGCTTCACTTTGGAAAAATAAACTGACATCAGGTTTCACCTTATTACAGCAATCTACTACATTAGATGTAAGGAATATTCTTAACTGGCAGACATGTTTACTTACTTGATTACAATAAAAAACAATTGAAAAAATAGGCAGTGACTTGGGAGAATCATAGTTTGGCTATCATACTGTTATGTATGCAGGTTTGAATGTCATTGGTTTAGTTTGAACTGTTCTTGTAAAATGTCAAATATGATTGGTTTAAAAAGTGTGGGAAAAACCCTGCACTCTGATTGGCTGGCAACTGCGGCTGCTGGCTATAAGTAGCAGCAGCCAGCCAAATGGGGTCTGTTATGAGCTGTAGTCACTAATAAACTCTTCACTGAAGCACTCCGCATCTGACTCTTCATGCAAATCTAACACTGGCGGCGAAGGTGGGATCCTTCGAAGAGAAGACAACGCGGAGAAAAGCTGAGAGAGATGGCTGTGCTGAACACCCCCAGCCCGTTGATCCGACGGCAGAAGACTGGGACTCGTATGCAGATCGTTTCCAAATGTATTTGGAGGAAATGATCTCGCCGACATTTCCGACAAGCGGAAGAGGCGGTCTTTCTCACCACTGCGGTCCGGCCATTTTCAAGATGGCGAAGGCATTGGCGGGAGCTGCAGGCGTGAAGGTAATGGCTGGCCCGATTTAGAAAAGTTATTAAGAGCCCATTACGCCACAAGTATCGTGCCTCATTAAGAGACACGAATTCTACCGTCGGGATCAAGGGGAAAGCAAAAGCGTTAATGACTTTGGCAAGTTTAAGGGACATTGGGGTGCATGTGAGTTTATCAACTTAGAAGAGGCCATGCGATCGATTTGTTCTAGGCCTAAAAGACAAGGTTTTGCAGAGCAAATTATTAATGAAACCTAAGATCAGCTTAGGAGGCCATAGAAGAAGCTTCTTCAGCGGAAGCTACCAAGTCCTCAGCAGCAGCCATGAAGAAAATTAACAAGGCCGCAAGCCATCCTGATGTGGAAAAATCCACAACAACCCATTGGAGCAAATAGATTCTGATTCAGACTGTAGTGAGGTGGAGGAAGGAATTTATAGACTCAGAATGGAGAAGAAAAGGAAAGACCTTGGAAGAAAGAGGCAAGACTTTTATTGCAGAGGTTGTGGGGGGGCACCTGCACTGAATGCAAGTTTTTGATACCATCTGCCTCCGTTGTGAAAAAGAGGTCACCTAGCAAGAGTCTGCAAATCATCCAGAACTCCACCAAACAGAAAAAGTTTCCTGACAAGAATTCAAGCATAACAACTTCAGTGAGAAAATGGGGCATAACACAGAAGCAAATGGGAAGAATGAAACTCATCAAACAGTCACTATTGGTCATTCTTCACCCTTAAGAAGCAGAAAAGTACATGTGAAGGTACTTATTGAAGGAAGGCCTTGCCAAATGGAAGTGGACTCAGGCTCCTATTTATCTATGGTGTCATGGGACACTATTCACAGCTACTTCCCAACATTCAGAAGAAGCATTTCCAGAAGCAAGCACTGACTCTTAAAGACTACCAAGGGAACAAGATTCCAGTAGTTGGAACAAGAGAATTCAACGTGAAGTTCAAAGGCCACACCAAACGTTTGCCCCTGACCATGTGGACAAGGACCGCCCAAGCTTGCTGGGACTTGAGTGGTTCAATCCACTAGGCATCGAGGTGACTGGCATCAATCACGTGAGCAACACTGAATGGGAGGAGGCCTTGAAGTCTGAGTTTCCAGAGGTCTTCAGCGAGATTGGGCAAGTATATGGGGACCCCTATCACTTTCAACCTAGATCCCAAGGTGCCCCAATTCGTTTAAAGCCCAGAAGGGTCCCATTTGCCTTAAAGGAAAAATTGATGCACAATTAGATAAACTAATAGCTCAAGGAGTTTTAGAGCCCACTGACCACTCCAGATGGGAGACACCCATAGTCACACCAGTCAAGACTGATGGGTCAGTAGAATCTGTGGGACTATAAGGGGACATTGAACCATGCGCAGCAGCGCATATCCAGTTCCAGTGGTGCATCATTTATTACATTCACTTGGCAGGGTACAGTCTTTGCCAAATTGGATCTGGCCCAGGCATATCAACAACTAACAGTTGATGATGCCACTGCAGAGGCCCAAACCATTGTGACTCATAGAGGTGCCTTCAAATGTAAAGGTTACAGTTTGGAGTAAGCGTGGCACCAGGCATCTTCAAAGCCTTATGGAAAGGATGCTCCAAGGACTGCCAGGGGTAGTGCCTTACTTTGATGATGTGTTAATCTCTGCTGAAAATGACACTCAATTACAAGAGAGACTCAGAGAAGTCCTTACCAGATTCAAGAAGCGGGTTAAAAGTCAAGGAAGAAAAATGCACTCTTAGAACTGACAAGGTTGAGTTCTTGGGCTATATGATTGACAAGCATGGCATCCACCCTACAGATGCCAAGGTTCAAGCAATCAAAGAAGCCCCTAGACCAAAATGCAAAACAGATTTGCAAGCCTTCCTTGGACTTATTAACTTTTATCACATGTTCCTACCTCAGAAGGCAACCATTGCAGAACCATTACACAGATTACTTGACAAAAGTCTGTTTGGGTCTGGGGCAGGAAGGAACAATCAGCATTTAACAGTATTAAAAGACTAATCACGTCTGATGCTGTACTCATACAGTTCTCTGAGAATTTACCTGTTGTACTGACTTGTGATGCATCCCCTTTGGAGGGGTTTTGAGCCACAGGCTTCCCAGTGGGAGGGAAGCCCCTATTGCATTTACTCTCGCACCTTGACCAAAGCAGAGAGGAATTACAGCCAATTGGACAAGGAAGCATTGGCAATTGTTGCAGCTATCAAGAAATTTCATGAGTATTTATATGGGAGAACATTTACCATTGTCACAGATCACAAACCTTTGTTAGGCATTGTGGCAGGAGACAAACCTACACCCACTATCCTGTCACCAAGAATGCTGAGGTGGACTGAATTTCTTGCTGCTTATTCATACAAACTTATCCACAAGCCTGGCAAGGACATTGGACATGCTGATGCCTTGAGTCATTGCCTTCCTTGTCACAAGGAGGACTTTGAACCTGAGAACACACCTTTTCCTAGAAACTGTTGCCAAGCTTCCAGTACTGCAGCTGCTGAAATTGCCAGAGACTGCCAAAGACACTTTATTGGCTCCTATTATAGGCTGGATTAAGAAAGGTTGGCCTCTTCAAGATCTACCTCACCTTGCCCAACCTTTTAAGTCCAGGCAAACTGAATTATCTGTATTAAGAGGATGTATTTTGTGGGGTAACAGGGTGGTTATTCCTGCAAAACTGCAAAAGAGGTTTTGGAAATGTTACATGAGGGTCATCCTGGTATTGTAAGGATGAAGGGATTGGCCAGGAGTTATGTATGGTGGCCAGGTATTGACAAAATGGTTGAAAACTGGGTTGCATCTTGTCCCAACTGTCAGGTAGTCAGGCCTGCCCACCTCTTGCCCCAAACAGGAATGGGAATGTCCTAGGGCCCATGGTCTAGGATTCACATTGATTTCGCTGGCCCTACCAGAGGGCACACCTTCCTTATTATAGTAGATGCATATTCCAAATGGCTAGAGGTAATCCCTGGCATCCACCACAACTGATGCTGTCATCAAGTAGCTCAAAAAGCTTTTTAACCCACGGGTTACCTGATGTTCTTGTCTCTGACAATGGCCCTCAATTTACATCCAACCTTTTTGAATCCTATTTAGCACAACAGGGTATCAGACATCCTGACTGCCCCTGGGCACCCTTCTAACGGCGGGCTGAACGCATGGTATGTTTTACCAAGGAAAAGCTTCAGCAATTGGATCCTGGGGACATCACTGAAAGTTGAAAAACTTCTTAGTGTTCAGCACATCACTCCTAACCCATCAACTAACTTATCCCCAGCAGAGTTGTTGATGGGGAGAAACTTAGGTCTCCCTTGACCGCCTTCATCCTCTTACGCACACCAGCACCACTTGATTCCACTAGCAAAGTTCGCATGTTCAGTGTGGGTGATTCTGTTTATGCTAAGAACCTTATGGGTGAACCTTCATGGATTCCTGCTGAAATAACTCAAATAACTGGCCCTCGTTCTTACAGGGTACAAACAGAGGATGGTGTCCTCTGGAGCAGGCATTGATCAGTTAAGATCCAGATTACCTCAGGAACATCAATTGTTCCTCTCTAGTTCCCATACCTAATGCCTTTTCTAGGGGGGAAGGGGAGGAGCATGAGGATAATCAGCAAGCAAGAATCAACCCCATGTGTAATGAGCCATTACGACAGGAACCATCCCAAAACCTGTCACAATGCCAAAATCCATCCTTACAAGTGGAAGATTGCACATCACTACCTGACTTGGGTGCTGACATTGGGCTGGAGATGGGTTGGGAGGAGAGACCAGATTCTAAAAAATCAAACAGGGTCTTCTTTCACAGGAAGTCCAACTAGGGAAATGTCAACAGACACATTTCCTCTCTCACTGGGTGAGAACGTTAAAACTTCTGAACCACGAAGGTCTCAACGTATACGTAAGAGCCCCACCTATTTAAAAGAATACATTAGATAGGTTGGGGTTTGAGTATGGAGTGAACCTATTGGGGAGGGGTGTTATGTATGCAGGTTTGAATGTCATTGGTTTAGTTTGAACTGTTCTTGTAAAATGTCAAATAGGATTGGTTTAAAAAGTGCGGGAAAAACCCTGCACTCTGATTGGCTGGCAACTGCGGCTGCTGGCTATAAGTAGCAGCCGCAGCCCAGCCAAATGGGGTCTGTTATGAGCTGTAGTCACTAATAAACTCTTCACTGAAGCACTCCGCGTCTGACTCTTCATGCAAATCTAACACATACGTGTTCTTATTTTTCCCATATTGTCCTGGACACTATCAGTGTGCAACACAGTGGGAAAAGCAAAATGGCCACAATGAAAAAACATAATGGCTGCCATGTTTTGTAGTGTAACCATTTTGTAATGTTTTGGGGTGGTACAATTTTGGAACACTATGAGAAAAATAGAATGCTGGACATTAAGAGGCTGCCTGTGCTATTTTTCTCACAGCTTTTGCACTGCTTTGCTTTACTACTGAGGTGCAATTGGCTGAGACAAAGTCTTTTCTATAGTGATGGTCATTCAGGAAGCTGGGTTGGTCTGATACAAAAGGCAACGGGAGATACTTTCTCCCCTACCTTTCTTCTGAATTTCTTCGCCATTTCCCTCTGTAGGGCTGTGTGTTACCCACAGTCCTCTTAAAATAATTTGCTGCCTATAAGGAAAATTCCCCCAGCCATGTTTAATCTCTGATAACAATAGAGACATATCTATGGCATTTTCTTACTACAATGCAAAATCAGTTTGCCATTGTCTTCTTCTGGGGTGCATTTTTAACTTCCTAGTCCAACTTACAGCTCTGGGGATTTTTGAGAATCTTCCAAACAAATACAAAATATGAGCTTTTGTGCTTTATACATATCACTTAGGTGCCACCCCTTGTTGTGACCTGCTGCCCATAGTTTTATTGAAGGAATCCACCAGCTACAGTTAATTTCTGTATGTAGAATGTAGGCTAGGGAGGAGTTATTTGTTTTAACCAACAAAATATCTTGGACACTCTAAAGTATAAATGTTGAGATTTTATTCATGTTTAACTCCATTTACTACATACTGTAGTGTGTTCCTGGATAGAATATTGAGCAGTAAAATATGAAAAGTGAACAGAAAGACCTGAAGTATCCTTTGAAGTTCCCAGAGTTCTATACTGTGGCTATGCCTGGTTGTACAGTACCTCCTTTCAGATGTAGAGCTGGTATTGTTTAAAAGTGCAGAATTGCAAAGCTGTAAATGGAAGGGACTTTTAAGAACATGACAATAAGCTTCTATTGTGGACCTTTTGTGTACCCAAATAAAGCACACTTTACAATTTACTTTGTAAGAGTATTAATAGTAGTTATTATTTTGACTAAATATTTAGTTTTCTAATGAAACTAAAAGAAAGTCTTGTTGTATTATGAATGATTATGAATGAAGTTTCTTCATCTTTCTAGGTAGAGCTGTCTATCCCTTTGTCTTCTGGGGTATAATAATTCTGCTGTAGATTTGAATGTTCTGCTGGATTTATAGCCTCTGTTGTTGATATTTGATATAAATTTACATGAAAGCTCTATTTTTGCTCTGTGAGAGAAAAGCACTAAATGTGGGTTGTTAAAGAATGTCTAAAACAGGGGTGTCAAACTCAACTTCATTGACGGCCGCATCAGGGTTGTGTTTGACCTTGAGGGGCTGGGGTGGGTGTGGCCAGGGTGGGCATGGCCAGCTTGACATCACTCGTGTCGGGGGCTCCTGCCAGCAAAAATGGGCTCCCAATCTCTGTTTTCGGCTGGGACAGCCTCCTGCAACCCTCTGCCAGCAAAAACAGAGCTCAGGAAGGCCACACATGACTGGTCCTTCACTGTTTCCAGGGCAGCCCCACAGGCCATATCTAAGTCCCCCCATGGGCCAGATCTGCCCGCAGGCCTTGAGTTTGACACCCCTGGTCTAAAAGATTTGCAGATTCCACTGTGGCTACCCATCCAGGTAAGTCTGGAAGGGGATGTAAGGGGCATGATTTACACATATTATGCATGTACATTCAATGTAATCTTAGGTCTTTTGGGTAATATCATTTCTGGTAACATCAAATAATAAAAAGTAATGCAGTCATATGATCCTTTATAAAACCAAACACTGAAAATTATTTGAAATGAAAAGTGAATTCTTGAGTGTCTGAATATTAGTTAACTATATTTAAACATTTTTTATTAATAGAAAATAACTTTCACCATGTAAAGGCAAAAACATTACTTTTTTGATTCAATTAATACAGTGGGTAATTTCAAATAATTCCTTATCTGTGTTCTGCCTGTATTGTTTTGTAGTCCAATATTCAGGTTATTCCAACGCAACCAGTAACTGAAGATGAAGCCACACTGGATCTTATGATATATGGCATTGCAAACCCCAGTGCTGCTGCATCAAGTTCCCCTAAGGCTTTTTGCATCTTAGAGTAAGTATATTTTGAGGGGTACCTCTCATTCTTTGGAGACTTGGCGAGGGACAGGCCCTGAAAGTCAAACCACCTGCAATGTTACCCCATAACCTAAATTACAGAATGTAACAATAGGGATGCGTGAACAAAAGTTATGGATCATGCTCACTATAGATAATGATAGTCTAATGATTCTGAGAAGAACCATGTTAAGAAAGTTGACCCTAGTCATACTTACAAATTCAGATAAAATTTAGGAAGGACTTAGAAGAACAAGGGGTAGAAAAGGACTTACAACAACTGGACCAAATTTTGATAGGCAAGGAAATAAAATTTATAACAAGAATATATAACTATTTGTTGGAAGTAGAATTAGAAGAGGAAATAGTAAAGGAATCAATGATTGCCTGGGCAAAAAATGTAGGGCATAATATAAACTTAGAGGATTGGGAAAAAATGTGGATTAATAACTGTAAATTGACATTGTAAACAGCATTTAAAGAAAATCAATATAAAATGTTTTGTAGGCGGCACCTAGCCCCAGCAAGATTGGCCAAAATGTATCCAAACACAAAAGCAGAATGTTGGAAGTGTAAACACAAAGAAGGAATGTTCTTCCATATGTAGTGGCAGTGTCCAGAGGTTAAAAAATATTGGATGAGGGTACAAAGATAGTTATTAGAAATTACAGAGCACACATTAGAACTCGAACTGGAAATATTCTTATTAGGAATAATTAAGGGAAAATTGAGCAAGGTCATCCGATACATCATTATACATATCATAACTGCAGCAAGAATAGCCGGGGATGGAAGAAGGAAAAGATACCATCTGAAGAAGACTTGACACAAAAAATAATGGATTGTGTGGAACTGGATAAGCTCACAATGGAGTTAAGAGGCAAAGATGATTCGGACTATTATGCGGTTTGGGATAGGTGGTACAAATGGGTGGAGGATAGAAATAAGCTGATGTTTATGTATAAAAGGAGAGGTATGTATTAATAATGACATGAACACTGTTAATGTGAATAGAGGTTTGTATTTTTGTTTTTTAAAAATAAAAATAATAATAATAAAAAAAGAAAGTTGACCCTGGCAAACAATGTACAGATTCCAGTTAGTGTGGTATAAAAATCTGACAGATCTGTGGGGATAACAAAAAGAAGGTCATCTTTTCTTTCTCACTGATTTCCTGTTGTACTATATACAATATGTAAAGAGTTTAAGAACTGACTAACAGATACAAATCTTTGTTTTTAATTACTATATTGTGCAGAGAAAAGAGATCTTTAACGCCATGAATCCACGCCCTTTTCACCACCCTTAATTCTTACCTCTATTATAACTTTTTGGGCTCAAAAAACACAATTCCCTTTCATCATCCGTGGTGCACAGTGATTAGAACACAGTATTGCAGGCTAACTCTGCCAACTGCCAGGAGTTTAATCCTGACTGGCTCAAGGCCTTACATTCTTTTGAGGATGATAAAATGAAGACCCAGATTGTTGGGGACGATATGCTGACATTGTATCCCACCCAAAGAGTGCTGAAAGGACTATGGAATGGTATATATGTTATGTATTGTAGATAATTGTTAGTTGGTTTTATCTTGGTTAGCTGTGGGAGTTGGAAATGCTCTCTTCTGATTGGCTGTTGGCTGATTAGTTCCCCATAAAAGGAACAATGTCAGCCAGGGAGTTTTAAGTTGCTTCACAGGCAGAATTTTACTCTGGCCTCGTCTCTATTCTTCGCCCATAATTTAACAATATAAGTCTAAGTGCTACTGCTATTGCTATCATTTCTCTGTCTCCTTCACTGGTCACCCAACATCTTGGAGGCCACTGATTATGCTTAGCAATTTATTTTCTTTCTAATTCACAGAGTAATATGTTTCAAAGTGTATTTTCATTCCAGAGGAAGTGGTGTCTCAGTTTACTGCTAGTTTAACAGGAAAGGAGCTATGGACAGAGTGGATGTTTCTAAACAAATTCAGTGCAGCTACTTCAGTATCTGCTGGATAAAAGTCATTGAATAAAGTCAATACCATCTATAAGGCAAAAGCAAAACCAATGTTAATTCTATGAATAATCTGCATTTTAATTACATAAATATTAGATGCAACAGAAATTGGAAGAGGCAAATTTGTATCTCAGCTTGCCATGATTCTGATAAGTATGTCCTTGTATTTCTAAGAAAATTTTCTAGAAATTCATAATGTATGTGTGCGAGAGAGAAAGAGAGAGGGAAAGAGAGAATAAAACAGTGACAACTTAATAGACTTATTCCCCAAAGAGAGCTTTTAACCTTTTCACTAAGTGGATTGAAGATAAAAAAGCATATTTGAATTTGGAGCACAGGTAGCATCTGGGGATAATACTATGTATGACCACTTGGTGTCACTGTCCAATTTAAAATAATTTTACTGAAGCTTATTTTCAATAATACCAATCACAAATTTTAGTAAATAGAGCACAATAACTACAACACTGTAGTAATTTTTAAAGGGCAGGGGAAAGATGGAAAGATGGAAAGAAAACAGTTTTTTAAAAAGTCCAAGGCAGAAACAAATGGTGTGGAATATTATGTTTCAAACAAAACAACTTCGAAAATCTTTGCTTGAAAATTTTCTTCATCCTTATGTTGGAAACCTCCCAGAAATATTGACAAACAACAATATATAAAAATGTATTCCTATGAAGTAAGTATGGATGTATCTTCTCTGTGTTATATAACAATTATTTAGCCAAATACAATGGATATGGTCAGGAACATATTTATCTTTAATATGAGTAATTTCCTCAAGGAAATCAACCCTGATTGTTCTTTGGAAGGACAGATACTGAAGCTGAAGCTCAAATACGTTAGCCACCTAATGAAAAGAGAGAAGACTCTGGAAAAGATTGAAGGCAAAAGGAGAAGGCAGAGGATGAGATAGTTAGATAGTGTCATCAAAGCAGGAAGTTTGAGTTTGGACAGACTCGGGAGCACAGGGGAGCCTGGGATGCCATGGGATCACATAGAGTTGGACACAACTTAGTGACTGAACAACAAACAGTACAGGGGTTGATCCAATGTCATGTTCACAATGGTATCTTATTGTTTTATATTTACATATCTATTTATACAATATTGATAACATGCCAGCTGCAAATGTGATAATAATAGAAAGCCACATGAATTAATATTCTGAGTTTCCTTTTCAGAAACAAGGGATCATAAAGCTACCTTTATTAAACATTCTCTGCACCATGGTACAAAATCTGTGTTGCATTATCCTAATGTTAAGATTACAGGAAATTTACTTCATGATGTTTAAATTGACCCTCAGCTGGTTAATTGGCCAAACCTAGTGTGCATACATCCCTTTACTCTCTATTTGCTTATATTCCACCTACAGCTGCATAGTTTCTTGGTGTGATAGATTAGAAATACAGCCACAGGAACACACAAACAAATAGTGTGAGATGTGATGATCTATCTTAAGCTCTCATTATTCTTCTGTTTCAGTTATTTTTATGTCGGCATTGAGGACCTGCTAATAAGATACAATATGGGAAAATCTGTATAGAATTCTGATTATTAACCTTTAGGAAGCAGTTCAATAGATTCTTCTGAAGGTTGTTTGATGTTTTACAGCTGGTTTAAAATTAAATACTTTTATCTTAAGCCTATAGGACAGAAGTCTTGAAAGCAGAAAATTGTTCAAAACATGTTGAACAGAGTCGCCTTGTGGTGAGATGGGTAGCAAATAAATGTAATACTAACAATAATATTGTAGAAGCTGTTTGCAGCATTTAGATTTAGAGGCAAGATTGAAACTGGATTGAAAGTACTGTGGAACTCATAGTAATCCTAAGAAAGACCCTTCTCTTTCCAATTTAAAAAAGCAAGCATTTGCTAGGTTGTGGCAATTCTAAATTTGCTTCTAATATATCTCATGTTGCTTCTTTTTATCTTCTCTTGCTTCATTTCCAATCAAGACTGCCTGAAAATGAAATTAGGGAAATGGCTGATGATCGTGAGATAGCATGTCAAGATACAGGATCAAATGGCAGTGGTAGCCCGAAGGATTTTCAGGTGCGGTATTTACTCAAGTACTGTAGATTTTTATTTGGGAAATTAACAAAATGGCTGCAATATTTCATACATTGGTATGGTCATCTTTTCTGAGAACATCTGAGCTTTGGAATCAAGATATAGTAACTATCAAGACCTCATTGGCTGCACACAACATCCTGCCTAATGTGAGATGTTGAAAACTAATTTAAGTAGAAACACATCATATGTCTGAGATGCAGACACATACTGATTCAGCAATTCTAAAAGTAGAATTGTGTGGTATTCTCCAACTGAATTTCCTTCCTCTTTTGAACTATCATTTGAAACTGATGAGAAAATGAAATAGACATTTAATCTTAATGAAAATCTACCTTTGAAGGCACTAGCCCTGTTCATATATCATGCTAAGCCAAAAGCAAACTACCCATGTTAAGTTTAGCACAATATCCAAAAAAAATCCACTGTGGTTTAGCATAATACAGAGAGAAATCCATTGACTTGGTCAACAAAGCATATTCTAAAATATCCTGGCTTGGTGTCATGTGAGAAGACAGCTTTATTTCCAATCCAGACTTGGTATTTTGGTTACAATGTGATTCCCCCCTCCACCTTTATAACTGATGAGCTGAGCTCAGAATGAGACTATGTCTTTTGGAATATTACTTATGCAATATATGACTGCTAAGTTCAATTCTCCAGTGTTTCTTGAGAGCACCAGGCTGTCATCTGGCTTCAATTAAGCAAAAATTCCAAATATCTACTGTGAACAAAGGGTGGCAGAAAACACAAAGACAGCAACTGCCTCTTCCATATGCAGAAAAAAATGTTTGGAATGTAATAGCATACAATAGTGCCTGCTACTCAGCATGTGTATGTATTTATAATTTACCACCCTACACAAACACATCCTTGTGATTATTCCTTTTCTTTTTTACTTTATTTTATCCCATTTTCTGTTTTTTCTTTTCAAAGTATAATTGTTCAAGAATGGTGATGCATTTTATGTTCTGCTCAAGAACAATCTAACCATGAAGCTCTGTGAGTTTTTTTGTCTGAAATTAAAGGATTAGAAGGACTTGAAGAAAGAGCATAATTATTACCATCTCTTTGAATTCTTACATTTGCTACCTTTGGAGTCCATTGGAGTTGTGGAGGAGGATAAATTTAAACAAACAAACAAACAAACAACCATTATCCAAATTGGAAACAAACTATTTCTTGATCATCATAAAAGGCAACTGCCTTTTGAAATCCTTCAAAATGCAATGGCTGCTGGCAGTTAGCTAGAGCCAATGAAGGCAATGAGGCCTGTTCATGAGACATTCTTTGCTTATGCTATTCAGGTGGCAGTATAGCCTGGGCCTCCTGCAGTTCTATAGGGTGCAGGGCAGGGGTGGGATCCGACCGGTGTAAGTACTGGTTCGGTGATTTTACATTTTGCACTGCGTGGGCATGTGTATATCGTTGTCATCTAGCTGCCTGGACAGCTGAGCAGTGCTGTGCGCGGATGCGCAGCAGTTGAGAAAGCACTTTTTTCCTGCTTTTTCAACCGCAGCTATGTCACGCAAAGCAGCTGTGGTTGAAAACGCAGGAAATAAAGGTCAGGTAAGAGCCCGGGCGGGCGGGTGGACCAAAACAGCAGCAGACATAGAACCGGTTCTATGTATGCTCTCTGTTTGCTGCTTTTCAGAGCAACCAGTTCTACAAAAGTGGACAGAACTGGTAGAATCCCACCCCTGGTGCAGGGTGTTCCCTTTAACTGCTATAATTTAGTAATTGCACTAGAAATTGGAGACTGAGCAAGCAACATTTTGTATAGTTGTCAGAAACATAGATTCTGCATCTCCTTAAAGTACAATGGTTTGATTATGAGATAAGCTAATTAATCTTTATCAGGATAGTATTCTCTCTTTATTTGGGTCTGTAGTTTTTAAAATTTCCAGCCACAATGTCGGAGGCTGGCACTCTATAAACTTGCTTTTAAACTGTAGAGTTCTTTTTTCTAGCAGTAGAGGATGAGGTCTGATAGCCTATTTAAATTATGATGCCTAAGCAATGCCTATTGGGCACACTGTGGAATATCAAAAGGTTGGCTTTTAGTCACCCACCACTGTCTTTTTGCATGGTACCAAGCCAGGATATTTTAGAACATGCTTTGTTGAACAAATCTGTTTAATTGCTCCTAGTGTTTTCTGCCAGAAGTGCTACTGCAAAGGTTCATTCACATAAGAGAAGGACCATTTGAGAAGCCCCATCTCAAAACAGTAATTGGCCTTATCCTTGGCAAGGCCCTACAGTGCCTCTTGGGCTCAACTGTTTCTCAAGAGTGGTTAGATACTAAGGAGAACATTGTAACAAATATAAGAATGAGACAACAGAAAGCTGACTACTTCTGTATGGTAATGTTCTGTTTTCCCTTATTAATTTTAGAGCATGTTGTGAAATGCTGCTGGATTCAACTTGAGTCTGACAGCTTTACCCTTCTCAACTTTACACAGGGAAGATCTACTGGAGAAAGTATTTTGTGTATTTTTCTTTTTTCTTAATGGAACAAATAGCTGCTCATTACCTATGTTCTCTTATTTTCTGTGGAATAAGTCTGTTAATATTAGCAGATATGTTTTAGCATATGGTTCGGACAGATAAATTGTTCTATCCCCCCTCTCTCAAACTCCGTTGCTTCTCTTTCTTTCTCCTCCTAGAATACAGTTTTACAATGAATTTATATTTTTGTGTTGAGCATTTATCCTGGCACTGTGACACTTAGCTCATTCACAAGACACATGATGCACTTCCCCAGTTGTCTATTTTTCTGTCAATATTCTGAGTTTGGATTGGGGTTTTTTTGCCTGTGTTTATAGCAGTTGTTTGGGATAATCACGATTTCTAAACGCTATTAAGTAAAATATTTTACGATTCATCCTACAAAGAGTGGTTTTAAGGTCCAGCTGCATGGAATTGATAGAGAAGCAAAATTACCTGGCTTGTGTATTTAGGAATGAAGCTGGGAAAATTATACCTTATTGGAACATCATAAGGAGTATGGTGCTGATAATGGAGGGAAAAAAATAAAGATAGACACTAAGTAATCCTTTTACCTGATGTATCATGACTTGAAATGTTTAGTTTTATATGAAACTGTACACCATGATCTCAGTTATTTGGGGGAGAAAGAACTAATGGGCAGGAAATTACTAATTTTTTAAAGCTACAGTATTTCACAAGCACAGAAATGAAATCTGACTCTGTGCATAGCAGCCAGTTTTTAAAATTTGTTAAACATCATTTTTGCATAGATTTCTCTGTTCACAAATAGGTTGAAACAAACCTGGCAGAACCTTGCAGGGTTCTACACTGACAGAACAAAAATCTCATATTTTATGCCCTTGCATTGCTAGAAATTGGCAAGTGCCTTAAAGTCACACATTAAACACAATGGATCCTCCACTGCATTCAGTAGAAATGTCTCCTCAACAGCCATTGTGCCTTGAAAAAAATATCCTCGCTGAAATAACACATACAGGAAATGGGTTTCAATGAACATTTTATCACAGCTGAGGTGACATTTGTCACAAAGATTCATCACAAGGGGCAAATAGTTATAACTCTTCCTCTGGAAAACATGGCTGAAGAAGATGTAGTATGGTTTCCTATTTTTTAAAGCATTCTCCCCTTGGATGAGAGGGAAAAAATACCTACCATGTCCTGAAAGATATTACTCCTTACTCCTTATTTCTTTTAAATTAAGGAAAGCATATACTGCTTGATGTAGAGATACAGATTCCTTTATACAGATATTAAAAACACAGTGCTGTCATTTACACGCCATTTCAATTTTGGAATTTCAACTTCAAAATTTTCATTATAATCTTGACTTTTTAAAGATAAATTTTGACCTCAAACACTGAATAAGCTTTGTGCAAGTCTAAGCATTGTTTCTTGTTGTTTCTTTTCAGTATGAAGTGCTCCAAGGTGTTTTTTAGTATCAGTAATAGTTAGAAACTAATATTGAAATAAATAATTGAAAACAAAATTTAAATAATATATTGGAATAATATTGGAAGATAGAAAATTTAAATATTCCACAAATGCGTATTAAAATGTACAGGAAAGAATGTATTCTTTCTTTTAGTATTAATAACTTTGATCAGGCATTTGGGACTATTGACAGCAGACAGTCTTTTTCAATATTATATATTACAAATATCTGCTGTCAAAGTTTATATGCAGAAAGTTTTTTTTTAATTTTTGAAATGTCAGATTCTTTGATATTCTATTTTCAATCACACAGCAGACTTAGGTCACAAAATTAATCTCTCAACTTTTCTCTATCTGGATCTCTGGCTTTTAAATCACTAGCTGTGAAACTTAGGCCAAAACTGTTCTACCAGCCTAAACCCCTTGTGGATATTGAAAGTTTACGAAAGGAAGCACGCTGTCATCCTGTGTTAAGATCAAGTTTTCAGCTCATTTGCTCCCTCCTAGGGATTTCTGGATACAAGTTAATTATTATTGTGCAAGTTCTACTGGTTATGTTTTAGGAGGATAAGTAGCTCTATTCATAATTTTAAATGTCTGAAAGCAACAGTGTGGCAAATCTTAAGATCTCAGTCATCTTTCCTGCACTAATTTTCCCATAAAGTAACTAGATATAGCCCATTTCCTAAAATATATATTTTCAGATGTTACTTTGTCTGTTAGATTTGTGCAAAAGTCTGTAGCTGCTGTCTTAGAAGAATATCCTAGAGAACAAGCCTTCTGAATCCAAATCAGAGCCACGCAACCATTTATGGAGTGATTCTGAGCTATTCAGGTGGACAAGTAATACTCTTGCACCTAACAATGGCATTTTGAACAGAATTAAAGTATCTAAAGGACTATCTTTTAGAACATGGAACACAATTCTTCACTGTTCACACATGACACATTACGAAGGGAATTGTAACCAGACAATTACAGATTCAGATTCAAGAATGAACTATCCAAGAAATCACCAGGAGTCAAGCTCACCTGAAGACCGCTTTTTTACTTGAGGAAATGGGAATTAAGTCCTATAACCTCAGTGATGCATACTTCTAAATAGATAACAATTGTTCTGTCAGAAGTGAATTTAACCTTAATACACAAAGAACTGAAGAAGCTTTTTGGATGAGAAACGAAACATTTCTGAAAGGGACCCCCCAAAAGTTCAAAAGTCCAATTGCCTTTTGGAAAAAACACCTTTGGGACAACCATGATGTGGAAGATTGAGAATCCATCTGAAGATTAAGAATTTCTGTTCCTCTTAATTTTTAATGTGAGAACTTTCCATTACTTTATCATAATTGGTAATCATTAGAACGTTCTTCCTCTCACATTTCATAAGCAACTCTATATTGGTCTGTTTATGTATGCACATGCACACACCCAAACACAGCCAGAGAATATTCTATCAACAAAAAATATAGCCATTTACATTGTCTCTTGACTTTATATAAACTGACTGAAGGTGAATCAAAGATACATTTACCAAGGCAAGCATTGGACTTAATTATTTCCACAGATGCTATAATTGTGTGTGTTTTAGTGTGGCCAACCTTACTCCCTGGATGTTAAAATGTGTGATTCCAGCTACCAAAAAGGATTTTTTTGGCATATTACACAATGCATTTGAGGCCCCTATACTTATCACAGAATCTGTGAAGTGGCTGTCCACTTGATAATTTCTCAAGTGTGAATCATTATTCATTGAGTCAGTATTACCATGTCATGTCTACACCAAGCAAAGGCATAATTTGTAGGAGCAAGCGGAGGCATGCTTTACCACAAAGTTAGTTTTCCAGGAGTATGGCATTCTGTTCTGAGTTCACATAATCCTAAAGTACATCATGCTAACCAGCCAAATCTGTTCGGGCAATCATAGCATCTCTCCCTCTTTCTTCCTGAATTAATGGGCAGTAAACTGGGTTCTCACATTGATTCTGGACATCATAGCATCATTACATATTTTAATGGCCATTTTTGCAAGGTGTGTATATTCCTTCTGCATGTGTCTCATAGCTGGAAGTTTTGCTAAGCTAATTCTTTTACAGACAGAGAACTCAATTCTTTATTTACTAGACACATCCTTTATTCTTGAAGAGTTTAATCATACTAACTTTTTTGATCTTGTTTTTTCTCAATATAATCCTTGTTGCTCTACACATTTATATTAGTAATATTTATTTTTAAACACACTACAGAATAAAATATTGTTTAAAATCTAAAGAACAAATATGAGATGAATCGGTTCTGGTTTAATTGAAATGGTAATACATATGTCCATTGGATAAAAACTAATCAATTTACATAACCATATGCACAATAAGCTGCGGTCCAAACACAGTTTAACTTTAATTGAATTATAGTGATAATAGAAAAGCTGCAATTTTTTTAGTTATTGTGAGGAAATAATATTTATGGCTGCTTGCTACTGTGAGATGAACTGAAGTGGTAGATTTTTCCCCCTGCTGCCCAAAGAGATCACAGATATGAAGCAAAACAACTTTAGAAGAACATGCTGATACACTTTAGAAGTCAGGTCAATGAAGCCACTGCAATGCATATGTGATTACAAACTCAAGCAATAAAATGCAAATAACAGAGCAATCAGTTCAAGGTTTGTATTTCCAAGCAGACATATTGGATGTCTATATTCAGATGGCAGCTGCTGTATCAGCATTCCTTTTCTTGTAAACCCCATGGTTTTGAAGCACCTACATTCTCAGTGTTACCTGCCACATAAACTCTCACTTCAGATTTTCCTTCCCAGCAGCAAGAAATGTTCATGCACACAAATCCACCTTTTGCAGAATAATGAATTTGCATGGATTTTTCATTGTTTTTAAAAAATGTATGGTCAAAATGTGTGAAATTTTAGCAACAGCTGTGATAATGAAAAGCATTCCAAAGAGATGCTGTATTAATCTGACATATTCAACATAGGTGAATTTCAAAGGCATTTCCATACCTCAAAATTTTAAATAGTGCACAATTGTCTAAAAATCTTACTAGGCTGTCCATTAGATGAGTAATCAAGTAGGTGTTTTCTCTCATTTGACAATAATGTGATACATTTGACAACAATGATATAATAATAATTTGACAATAAACAGATGTCTTATTCCTCAGGTAACTGTCTCCCTTAGATCACAACATCCTCATTGCAGCAACAGGACATTTGCAAATGTCTCTGAGTAGCCATTTTCCTACTGCTTGATTCCTCCACCTGGGCTGGTCTGTTTCTCCACCTTTTACCTCTCTAGACCTTGATTAGTCTCCAGCTGATTCACTGTGCTATTTCTTCGCAGAAGGAACTAGTCAGCGTCTCTTATTCTGCCATTTCAATTGAACTATCAATCAATTTTCTGAATCATTTGCACGGCCAGTTGCCCTCTCCTTTTGCTACCTGTAGGGCATGGAATCCCTGCTGGGGGAAGTGCTGAAGGGGAAAAGTCTCATGTTTTCACTTTTTTTTCTTGCTCACAAGTGAATACCTGTTTGGTCTTTCTTGACTTAAAGCTTTGATTTTCATTCTATTAGGATACTTCTTCCTAGACTGGGTGCTCTTTTGCCTCTGTCTTCCATTCCTAGCCATTGTTGTTTTGGTAGCAACAGTTACTGAACGATCAACAGATGCGGATTGCTTCCCTTCACACATGTATAAAGCAAGACAAGGTTCCCTTCCCTCCTTTGGGGATGACAAAAATGCACCAAACTCTTCTCACCCCGCCCCCCAATAATAGATTTATATTGAGGTTTTTCACTTGAAAGCAGACTATATGCTTTGTGTGTTGTATCGTTAACTTCATTAATCAGAGCTCTGAGAAATGTGTTTGGATTTAACTGTTTGCTTCCAAGTTGCTACAAAGAAATATAATTCCTAATCTGTATAATTTTCATATTCTTGATTATTTTTGGGGAGACTTCTTCCCTTCCAAAATCCTCAGTTCTAATTTCCTTAGTAACTCCAAGTTGTCTAATAAGAAGCACTTTATCTCTCCATTAATCCCAATCTCTGTTTACTTTGCCATTTCTGGTCATTTGTTTTCAATTTTTATTCTAGTGGCTTGCCCAGTCAGTGTTGGTGTGAGTGGTCTTGGTGACTTTTTTTTTGTTGGGCTGTTTATTGTTGGCTTCTTTGGCAATTCTGTGATTGGGGTGTTGTTTACTTCTTGATTGTTGGTCTAATATTAATCTATGCTGTACTGGGTGTTTATTACTGGTGGGAAGGTGTTTTGGTCTTTTTATTTCTTTTTTGGCTTGTTGATTGTCTGTTTTGCACAATATGTAAATGTTGTTTATGGCTACGTGTCTACTGATGACTGATTTGTCAGAGTTCCAAGATTCCAGGAATATTGTAGCACTTTTGGACTTGGACTAGGATGGTCACGGTTTCTCAGTTGATTAAGTCTGTCTGCATCAGTGGTGGGATTCCATTTTTTTTAAACTACTGGTTCTGTGGGTGTGGCTTGGTGGGGTGGCAGCAGAAGGATACTGTAAAATCTCCAGTCAGCGATGATATTTGCCAGTTCTCCGAACTACTCAAAATTTCCGCTACCGATTCTCCAGAACTTGTCAGAACCTGCTGAATACCACCTCTGGTCCTCATGTAGTGAAAAGAATATAAATTGAAAGCAAAACCTATTTCCTACTAGCACTGATGATGTTACCCTGGATAATGAAATATCTGCAAGAAAACAACCAAGCTCAGAAAGCATCAAGAACCCCTCATTTTACAAAGGTCTGTCCCTGAACATGGAAATTATAGTGTGCAAGACACAGTTGTCAACCAAATACAAACTAGGCAGATATGACCTTGTTGATGATCCTCACTCTGTCAAGGACCTTGGAGTTCTCATATCAAATGTCCTAAGCGCCAGAGCTCACTGTAACAGCATTGCCAAAAAGGCATTAAGAGTTGTAAATCTAATCTTATGAAGCTTCTTCTCCGGAAAAATTGAATTACTAACTACAGCATACAAAACTTTTGCCAGACCAATACTTGAATACAGCTCATCAGTCTGGAATCCTCACTGCGTATCGGACATTAATACAATCGAGCGAGTCCAGAAGTATTTCACAAGAAGAGTACTACACTCCTCTGCTCACAACAGAATACCCTACACCATCAGGCTTGAGATTTTGGGCTTGGACAACCTCTAACTGCCTATGGTTAGACTTAAGTGTAGCACACAAAATTATCTGCTACAATGTCCTACCAGTCAATGACTACTTCAGCTTCAACCACAACAACACAAGAGCACACAACAGATACAAACTCAATGTAAACCATTTCAAACTCAACTGCAGAAAGTACAACTTCAGCAATAGAGTGGTCAATGCCTGGAATGCATTACCTGACTCTGTTGTTTCATCCTCTAACCCACACTCCTTTAACCTCAAACTATCCACTATTGACTACACCCCATTCCTAAGAGGTCTGAAAGAGGCGTGCATAAGTGCACCATCGTGCCTACCATCCCTGTCCTATTGTCCCCATTTATTCATACCTATTTCCTGTATTCTTACTCATGTTTATACTTATACCTATTATCTTGTGATTGACAAATCAAATCAAATAAAGAAATAAATAAATAAACCTACCAGTAGATGAGTGCCATTATTGCAGCATAATATTGATACCGCATGAATCACATTGATTGCCATTTTGTTTTGGGATCCACTGACTGTATAGCCCTTTAGGATTTAGGTTAAACTCAAGAGCACCTTTTATTTGGAATTTATGCATGCTGAGTTGTTAACTTTGCTTACCTTGTTCTTCCCTTCTTTCCCTTTTGTCAAATACATTTTCTTTTATATTAAGAGAAATGGCTTTATAGGTTTAAAAATAAGTTACAGAAACTTTCTCAAAACTGAACCCTTGCAATGCTACTACCTCTTGGATTGTCGGGAGTCTTACAAGATTCATTAAGTTTTGTATTTCTGGACTTAAGGATGAAATATTTGAAAAAACTTCCTTTTCCATTTTTATTTTCTAGAGTTGAGTGGAAAGGACTGGTTCTTGGCAGAATTTCAATGGTGGACAGACTAGGGTGTGTCCACAGGCTCAGTTTGACTTATAGCAGCTTGCTGGAATGATGATTGCTTCTTCCAAAAGAGCTCTAGGAAGATATCTGTTAATAAAATAAAACATTTCTTTCCCTTTAATCTATAATTATTCTATATCCAGAGCTAACATTCCTTTTCTGTAGAACTTTTTAAATATTTCATATATGAAAATAAATCCTACAAGTAAAAAAGAAGTTAAGTACCTTAATGCAATGTCAGCTGTACAGATTTAAATTCCACAATAATATAGAGATTTGCTGTTATATATACTGGGAACTTTTTCTAGTATGATATTTGGTCTTCAATCAACTCAGAAATTATACACTTCCATTTGATATTTTAGTTTATATTGCTTTAGAATTAATTGTGAAAGTTGATTTTTTAAAAAATATTAGACTTTGACCAGAATGTCCAAGATCCAAAGTTCCAATACACCAGCCAGCCAGTCACAATCACATTCCAATGGCAATTGGTCAGTCACGTTCTTCCAGGCCATTTTGCTCACAGTTATTGTGATAAGGATAGAACTAGGGGCGACCCTCATTGAACTCTCAGAGAAAAGGTTGGGTACAGGTGCTATGATGATGATGATTAAAGTAATTCCAGTCAAACTACACCCTATAATTGAATAGTGTTGAATTTCTTAACAAATATTTTTTGTATCAACTGAAATGAAAGGTGTTGAATGGAATACTATATTACTTTCAATGGATTTTTTTGTGAAAAAGTATTTTGATTCTGTAAGTAATATTCATCATATTTCCAATTTTATACAGTAGATTATGACTGCAAACAAAGGGTCATTTTCTGTTGAGAGTATTCTTTCATGGTTTATAACTCCATCAGAACTTCTTGATCAACTCACAGAGAACAGCTCGGGAGGCTTCACTCATCTCTAACGGTGCAATGCCAATTATAATGCTCAGTAAAACAGATGTGAAGATGTAACATTGTCTAGCTCCTGTTTATGACAATAAATAACAGTTCCTTATAGTAAGGTCAGACATCAGACCATGCTTAGTTGATTTACTAGAGGATATAGCCTCAGAATTAAACAAAAGCTGTCTGGATTCACAATCATAGTTTCCCCTTCCTCGAAAAACCTCAAACTAAAGAACTAATTGGTTATTAATCAAGATCTAATGAATATATTTCCATTTGATTAATACATTAGGTATGTCATAAATAATTTATTTTTGATTCAAAACAAGAAGATACCCATTGTTGGAGAGCGAAACCTGTTCTATAGCATCTATTAAGGAGAGATAGAAAAGGGGTAGTTGTATCAAAATACAAAACAGGAAAGTAGTCTGATGCTGAAGGTGGAATATGTATGTATGTATGTATGTATGTATGTATGTATATGTATATGTATATGTATACACATATGTATACACATATATATACACATACATACCACATTCACACACACACAAGAGCCTTGGTGGTGCAGGCTGTTAAACGCCTAGCACTTAAGTTCCAGCTGCCTGCAATTAGTGCAGGCTAGAATCCCACCAGGCTCAAGGTTGACTCAGCCTTCCATCCTCCTGGGGTAGGTAAATTGAGGACCCAAGATTGTTGGGGACAATAAGCTGACTTTGTAAAAATGCCGCTTAGTAATAAGCAGGCATATACAATGGAATGAAGGCTATTGCTGAGCGCATTGGGTTGCGCTCCAAAAATTGTAAGCCGCCCTGAGTCTCCGGAGAAGGGCGGCATATAAATATGAATTAAAAAAAACACTACATTTGTTTTCCCGCTTTAGAAAAAAACTTATACATACTGTATAAGAAAAGAGATAAAAACTACTCCTTTTCTGTGTTTTGTGGTTATTCATACATGCTTTGCATTATATTATTCTATTCTTATATGAAAAGTTCTTTTCTGTTGGAAAATAAATGAAGCAGTGGTGGGATTCAATTTTTTTTACTACCGGTTCTGTGGGCTTGGCTTGGTGGGTGTGGCTTGGTGGGATGGCAGGGGAAGGTTACTGCAAAATCCCCATTCCCTCCCCACCCCACTTACCTGCTTTCCAGCTCTGTTCTGCTCTGCAGGACAACTGGGACTCAGGAGGCAGAGAGTAGGGGTGGGGCCAGTCAGAGGTGGCATTTATTGGTTCTCCAAACAACTCAAAATTTTCGCTACTGGTTCTCCAGAACTGGTCAGAACAAGCTGAATACCACTTCTGAAATGAGGTATTTATAATGTCCAATGACTATACAAGACTTTACTGCTGCTGTTATGGTATAGCACAATGCTATACACAAGTTAGAAAATAGTCTTCAATTATGATTTCTCAGCACACGAATGTCCAGTAAGAGAACTCTTGCTGAAACTCTTACTTACTACTTTCACCTTATAGGTTTTACTTCAGTTTGTATATTTTAGTATCTTTCATGATGAAATGCTATAAAATGTAAAGCAGATTTGAGGCAACAATAAAGAGAGAGTGGTAGCTTCATTACCTGTATAATCTCTCTCCTTTGGTTTAAAAATGTTCTAAAGAATAAAATGCAAAAATACTGTGATGATCCCAAGTGATAAAAAAATAGCATTTCCCCAGTTTAACACTTTTAACACAAATTCCAATGTTTTATGCCTGAAGGAAAGGAAATTGATTTCTTGTGGGACCCAGTAGAAACACTGTTTCCTCGCTTATTAATAGAGAGACCTATTACATTTTGGAGATGCTTGTCCAGCTAATAGTTACAACAGAGGAAAAAAAATCAACATGGTTACTCTTTATTGTTACGGCAAAAAGGCTAATGTGGTTTCTGGCTGCATTAAGAGAATCCATATTTACAAACTGCAGGAAATAATAGTTCCAGTTCACTCTACACTTTGAAATAATTGTGTTTTCTTCCGGGCATAGCAGAAATTGGAATAGGCTTAGGACTGTCAGAAATTGGCATATAGAAGATAATTCTTATGAGAAACATATATTAAGGAATTGGACTTGTTTAGCTTGGAGGGGGATAAAAGTGAAATATGGTAACCTCTGAAGACTCTAACATAGAAGACTGCAATACTGGGGGTTTAATTTACACAGGAATTATGGTATCCCCACTGGTGGATTAACACAAGCTCCAATTCATCCCTCCAATGTAATTTTGCCTGCAGAAAACTATTTCTCCTGAACTGATTTAATAATGATTGTTTTGGATAATCACAAGCCTTCGAAGTGCTGCCGAATACCACAGCATTATTCGTACAACATGCTTTGTTTGGCTACTGCATTAACCCAGAGTCCAGGCTCAAATAATATTTGGGACCATAAACCAACCCAAAGGTCAAAGTTCACACAATGCACTAAGCCAGGAAAAAAAGGGCTACCAAAGGTGAAAATAAACAAATGTGGCATTTTATGCAAATACTGACTTTAGATACAGATAGTCCTCGAATTATGACCATGTTTGAGCCCAAAATTTATGTTGCTAAGTGAAACACTTGTTAACTGAGTTTGCCCCATTCTATGACCTTTCTTGCCACAGTTGTTAAGTGAGTTCACTGTAGTTGTTAAATTTAGTCAAACTGTTGCTAAGTGAATCTGGCTTCCCTCTTGACTTTGTTGTCAGAAGTTCACAAAAGGGGAATGTGATAAATATGAGTCAATTACCAAGAGTCTGAATTTTGGTCACATGACCATGGGGATGCTACAATGGTCGCAAATGTGAAAAACTGGTCATGTCACTTTTTTCAGTGCCGTTGTAACTTTGAACGATCACTAAATGAACTGTTGTAAGTTGAGGATCATTTGTATATGCATCAGCAATTGGAGCCTGCAACTGCATTCTATGGCTCATCAAAAACCTGTTGGCTTCTCTAGACCTTGCCCCTAGTCTTTGCATAGTTATAGTCATATTATGTTGCATTGCTTTATTGAACAGAAATGATGATATAGATCAGGGGCATCAAACTCAATTTCATTGAGGGCCACATCAGGGTTGTGGTTGACTTTGGGGGGCTGGCGTGGGCATGGCCATGGTGGGCGAGGCCAGCTCGGCGTCACTCATATTGGAGCCACCTGTTGTGGCCTGAGCACTCTGCCAGTGAAAATGGGCTCCCAAGCTCCGTTTTTGGCTGCCATGGCCTCCTGCAACTCTCTGCCAGCAAAAACGGAGCTCCCGAGCTCCATTTTCACTGGCAGAGGCACTGCAGGCCAGTCCTTCGCTGTTTCCAGGGCAGCCCCAGGGGCCAGATCTAAGCACCCCATGGGCTGGATCCAGTCCCTGAGCCTTGAATTTGACAACCTTAATATATATAGGATTCTAGCACGGAACATGCCTTGTTCTACACAATAGCACACTTTATAAAGAATTCTATTTATACAGTTTTTTTGTGTGTGGGATTAGGTCCTAGAAGGACTTTCTGTCCTCATTTATTCAATTTCAGATGCATTTATATGTGACAAAGCAAACAGTTTGAAATATGATCTTCTATAATGAAAATATTTTCCTGTGCTTGCGCGCACACACACACACACACACATGTGCGTGTGCATGTGTATCTGCATGTATATGTATCTCAGTATTTCAATAGCTGCAAGAAATTAATGAAATATTTCATATTCTTTTGCTGAGGTGATCAGTGATCAGAACACCTGTATCCTTCCCCTATTTTTCAATATCTAGTTTACCATCTAGGTGAGAACAAGATATTCTGGCTTTTCAGCTGAAGAGAAAATATTTAATGGCTGTAATCTGAACATTTCCAGATTTGTTTTTTTAAGACACTGTTTAACCTACGAACATTACCCCCTCTTCCTTCAGTTGTTGGAGGCACACAGAAAGTAACTCTGCAATTTATTGCGTAGCTTGGTAATAATTGTCAGGAATTAGCTCTGGAAGGATTTGTAGAAAGCTTGTTTTCTTTTGACACTAAAATATATTTTCATTGACTCTTTTGTGTTCTGAACATTCAGATAAGAAACACCATGCACTCTCGGCAGGGGGCAGAGGGATTCTGAATGCTGAGGTAATTGCAGTTGCAATTATGTGCATATTATTTCAGAAAGTTGGCTTAACATGTTCATAATGAAACAGAGGATAGAAATCTTTGGAAGGAAGAAATAAAACTGGATGTCATTCTTACATAGTTGTGTGTTTCTAATTCCCAACAACTCTGGAAGTCCCAAATAGCTTATCCTATTAAAAATGGTTTGGTATATCTATCATACTGCAGTGGATGAAAATGATTTCCATGCAACGGTTACTTTATAGGCAGCTATCTCAGTTGGATGCAAGGATAAAACCAGAATTTTGATTGAACCACCATCAGTAAAATCATTCTAGTGTTTAACCACTCCTGTCTGCAGGAAGAGTTAAGAGTTAAAAACATGCATTGGTACTGTCATACTGTTATACTGGAGTAAAAACAGCAAAAAAAAATTGGACAAAAATCTGGGATTGAAAATGGATAATGAGAACTGCTAGCGGTACCCCGACAGGACTTGCAATAAAGCATGACCAATGAGGTTGACTCAACAAAAGAGATGCTTTATTTATTTATAAAACCCACATTTCCAAGGTTGTTAAAACTATACTTCAAATAGAAACAGAAAGCAGAGCTACTTGAAGGTGCTTCCATATTTCTACTTATTAATGGCACAATAAGCTCATTGACATTTTAAACAAGAGTTAAAAGATAAAGTAAAGCAATAAAACTGATTAGGGTGGGCTGGGACTGAAGTGACATCAAATGAGATCTTATTTTAATCTACAATAACAAATATGTCAACAAATATGTCATCTTTTCTAATCCATGGTAGACACAGAGTTAAACTGTTTCAGAAATATGTTCAATTAGCCCCTTAATATTGGTGGCATTTAGCCATTCTAAATAGCTGGGAACTTTCCAACAATCAGTTAATATATTTCTTACAAAGAAGCTACAGGTACAAAAAACCTTAGCCTAGCTTTACACATCATTCTAAACTATAATATCATTGTTTGGGGCTTACTGTAGTGGGTGAACTCAGCTACTGTAGCTTGCTGTTATGTATAAACCAGATCTCTATGGTGTATTCAGCATGCAATGCTTAAAAAAACCTGTCTTAGCTGGTAGTGCAAACTATGTGCACTTTTTGTAAAATGTAAGCAATTATCTCTGCATGTTTTCTATAGTTCTTGCTGCCAATAGAGTTCCTAGGGAATCTGAGTAGGTACCCTCAAGCCTGGTGCAGTCTAACCCAGAGAGGCTGAATTTTTCATTCCCATGCCAATGAAGCAGGCTATGGTTTCCAGTAGCTGCTGGATAATGCTTGCCAGCTTACCCAGGCCTTGATCCTTTTCTACCAAGCCAAGATCTCTGTCTCACTGCCAGTTTGTTCAGGATCTGGACTAGCACCTGTTAATTGTTCCACTATTCTCTGCTATAATTGAATCCCCACTCATTCTTACTCTCATATTAAAAGGGCCTTGGTGGCTCAGGCTGTTAAATGCCTGCACTTAAGTTCCAGCTACCTACAATTACTGTAGCCTCGAATCCCACCAGGCTCAAGGTTGACTCAGCCTTCCATCCTCTTGGGGTAGGTAAATTGAGGACCCAAGATTGTTGGGGGCAATAAGCTGACTTTGTAAAAATGCCGCTTAGTAATAAGCAGGCATATACAATGGAATGAAGGCTATTGCTGAGCACATTGGGTTGTATCCCAAAAAATTGTAAGCTGCCCTGACTCTTCGGAGAAGGGCGGCATATAAATGTAATTAAAAAAAAAAAGCCCAAATTGTCACCTCAACTAGGGAAAAGTACTTGCAAAACACCCAGAGTTATGCCAATAGAATAAGAAAATGTATTTTTAAAACAGAATACACTGACTTCATTAATTTATTTCTATTTTACAATAGAAAACATTGGGCTTCATTGTTATTTTATTAATATACTGTTGACTTAAAACAAAAATAAACAATAAGGGCCACAGGACAAAATCAACAGCCTACAGCAGGGCTGTCAAACTCGTGGCCCACGGGCCGGATGCATCACGTGCTGGCCATACCTCCACCTGGTTTAGCAAAGGGGGAAATGTCCCGATAAGTCACATGATGCTGCCATGACGATGCAAGACATCATGACACCCCTGGCCTACAGCATAGCCTCAATCACAGTTATCAAAATGCTTTTCAAATTAAAATTGAATTGATTGGAAAACTAAAAAGTATCTAGCACAGAAAAAGGCTGTTAACAATGGTTCATCAGGTGATCCATTCCAGACAGGGTGTCCCTCTGCCCATTTTAATAATCATCTTATTATGGCATTTATTTATTTATTTATTTATTTATTTATTGACTTTATTTATTTATTTGACCGCCCTACTCCCTAAGGACTCAGGCCAAATGTAAAAATACATTTTCTTACTCTATTGGCTCTTTTAAAAGGTTCAGTTTTAACTTTTTTTGATATACCAGGTTTGAAAGGCAAGAGATTAATATAATAACATATATCAACTTATATAAACAACGGTTTAATAAAGAAACAAAAAAATGGAGTACTAATCAAGAAAATCCACACTTCAAAACTCATTTAAAAAAAGTACCCCCAGATGTATTTCAGAAGATAATCTTATGATATGGGTAAGTATATAAAGCTTAATAAGAGCTCTTTAAATTGCAATTGCTTCGCAGATGGCAAAGCATTGTTATAATAGCCATGCTAACAATCTTGCTGTTTACATTGGAGTAATTATAAATTTGGGTTTATTTTCAAGGCAGTTCCATGTATAATGGTATTTCAGTGTTCCAAAAGAGAAATTTCCAGGGCACAGATAGTTATCAATTATACTTCATCAATAGAGTTGTAATATATATTTCAGTCTAATTTAGCATTTCGCAACCTCAAGCAACTTTAAGATATGTGGACTTCAACTCCAGAATTTCCCAGCCAGCACGCCATAAAATGACACAAAGATGAACGAGTCTTCTAAAACTGGATTGGCTCATCCTCCCCCTATTTCCAAGATTTCGCTATTTCTTCAATAAAATATTATAACGTAATTTATCCAGAAGTGTTACCTAATATCATACATACGTAGTTAGAATTTTTTTTGCCTTTTTACTTCACAGGGCCTTCAAAGATATTCTCAGATCCCATTAGTTTCATAGTTTCATATCATGGTGATGCAACACAAAACTGCATATAGTAGCAGGGGTCCTCAAACTTGGCAACTTTAAGATTTGTGGACTTCAGTTCCAAGAATTCTGGGAGTTGAAGTCCATAAGTCTTAAAGTTGCCAAGTTTGGAGACATCCGGCATACAGGATCAAAACACATCCACAAAATGGGCAGGGCATGAACATTGTTTCACCATTTCTCTCCCCCCCACACAAACTCCTATATATGCCTGTGCAGATGCCAGTGCTTAATTATGGAGCTGGGTCTGGGCCCCCAGTATTTTTTATATTTAGATTTACTGTATATATTGCAATGCTACCTTTTCTTGGGCTTTTTATATGTTTTTTGTTTCTAGGCTGATTTCAGTGTTTGCCGTTTTAACCCCTCTCCTCTTTTTTCCCATCTAAATATGCTCACAATAATTTATCTGACCTATTTGTGTCTATCAATAGCAGGCAGGTGCCCTTGCATGTATACTATGTTTGTAACAGCATGCACATTTTTATGTTATCTCTGACACAATAGATTGCCTTTATGACCATCAAATTGCAGAGGCCTAGGCTGCCAACTCCTGATAAAGATTCTTAAAGACTGTGAAATGGGCAGGAACTTGGACAAATATAAATGCATCCCAGCAAATGTGAAGGGCCAGGGCAGGAAAGCTGCTTGGAATGGGAGGTTCCTGCATCATATCCTTTCACCTAGTAACCTACTCAGAAACTGCCCTGTTTCCTAAAGATTAGCAAGTGAATGACAAATACAGCCTTCCCCAAATAGAGACTGGCTCTATTGCAACTGTTCAGTTGGTTTGGAAGGAAGAACATCAAGCTAAAGCACACTAGGTCTTCTCTATAGTTTGGTGCCATTCCAGATCACCTCTTCCTGACTATTGGTTCTCTGGATTTTGCTCCTGATTGTATCACCATAAGCTCTCTTTGCCTTCGGTCGAAACATTGAGCCAATTGGGTCAGTCAGTTGCTCTTCTATCCGACAGCAGGCATATGAATTCCTAACGCCCTTGTCACTTCCTTCCTCACTGCGTATTAACCACAACATTTCCCTGTCATATAAAGCTTGTGCATTCCAATGAATAATGGAAAGGGCATATTCTACGCCTGTGGTTACTTGGTTAATTGTTAGCTTCATAGGAAGGGAAGCAAGACTTGTTTTCTCCTTCGCAAAAGTTGACACTGACCTGAAGTCTGTTTTGGATTGTGATCATCTAGCTCCAAAGGTAGTGTGTCCATTGCATACAATACATAAGCTACACAGAGATGTGGCAAATTCAACTCTAACCTGTACTACCTACCTTGTGACTCCCTGCCTGGATCTGCCACTCTGTTCAGTCTAAGGCCTGCAGATCTTGCAATAAGTTTTTTGCCCCAACCAGCTGCCCCTTAAAATATATCGTCGGGTTGCTCTATAGCTAGCTGCTGTGGCCATTACAGGTAATCCTTATTTAGTGGCTGGCTTGTTTAGTGACTGCTCATAGCTACAATAGCGACAAAACAGTAACTCTGTGACCAATTGTCACAATTACAACCTTCACAGGCCTGTAAAGCAAAGGAAAGCTGAAGTGAGATTTTAAAAAAGCACAGTTGCAGTTTTACTTAGTGACCACTTCGTTTATAAACCGGTCCTAACTGTGATTGCTAAATAAGGACAACCTGTACATGGAACCAGACTTCCTCCCAAATAGGGGCACTGCCTTTATCATGTAACATGCAAAGTGCCGTGTAGAAAACTGTTTTGCTCCTGCTGCTAGCACCCAATCTGTCTCCCGAGCATTAAGGGGTTAGATCCTACAAAATAACACCATTGTGCTGAAACTGTCTTTGCCTCTCTGGAGGGAGTCTTCTCTAAACCCAAATAAACAGGTTTTTTTCCCCAATTAACAGAATTTTTTGGGGGGTGGACTTAAGACTCTCATTTCCAGTGCAGTAGACCAGGTCACTTGCTGTTTTGTATAGCAATAGGAGTTAAGACTTATATACCCCTTCATAGTGCTTTACAGCCCTTTCTAAGTGGTTTACAGAGTCACCATATTGCCACCAACAATCTGGGTTCTTCATTTTACCGACCTTGGAAGGATGGAAGGCTGAGTCAACCTTGAGCTGGTCAGGATCGAACTGCTGGCAGTGGGCAGAATTAGCCTGCATATTGCACCACCAGTGTGTCTACAGTGGACCAGGTCACTTGCTGTTTTATATGTGCCTACCCAGTTTCTTAACAATTTCACACTTTGGGAAACATTTTGCCAATTGGTTTTAGCAAAACTGTCATTCATAGCAAATGGAAAATTGTGTTGCAGTAAAATAAAACATGTCATAAACTCAGTGGCTGCTCTGTCGTTGTATATAGTCTATTGTTGTAGGTACTGTATGTTTTGCCAAGTGTCAGTGCAATGATCAGGTACCCAGGCAACTGGATCTTTTGAACCCAGAAACAATGAATACTCCAATAAATAAAGGGATTTTGCACTCTATTATTAGCTCAAGCAAACAGATTGAAAAGCATAACATAAAAAAGCATACATGCTTGATGTGACTAAAGATCAAGCTTTAGAATTTATTTTTGATTGTAATTGTATAAGGCTTTAAAGATTTGTTTATAAGTGAGGAGAAATTTCTTCTGCTTTATGTGTTAGAGAAAATGATACGTTTAGATTATAAAATTGAATTTTTAAATTAAGATTAAAATATACTTGTTCATATTTCTAGTAGACTTTGATTGATCAGGATTGAATGGTGTATTTTTGTAATGTGAATGGTAAGGGATGAGATATGGGAAGAAGAGGCGCTTAAAAAAAAGGAGGTACTACAGAAGGTATCCAGTTAGCCAAATTGTTTACATTTGTCTGGAGGGAGGAGGAAGTCATTTTTTAATATATCTTTTCTCTATCTTTTTTTAAAACTTTTATATTTGTCCATATTAGCTTTTTTATTTTTGTATTTATAAGCTTTACTAAAATTATTTTAAAAAATAATGATGGTGGCTACAATGATGCAATTGAAGCTTATATGTGGTGGAGCTGAGCCTTGGTGGTGCAGTGGTTAGAATGCAGTATTACAGGCTAACTCAGCATTCCCACTGCTAGGAGTTCAGTCCTGACCGGCTCAAGGTTGACTCAGCCTTCCATCCTTCTGAGGTCAGTAAAATGAGGGTCCAGACAGTTGGGAGTGATATGCTGTCTCTGTAAACCACTTAGAAAGGGCTGTAAAGCATTGTGAAGCAGTATGTAAGTCTAAGTGCTATTGCTATTGCTATTGCTATATGTGTGTTGCACATAAAAACCAGGCAGAGCTTCAATCACACAACCATGGCCACCATCTTGACTTTTTTGACCGCAAGTTGCAGATAATTGCTAAACATCTCATCATCATCATAAGGGCATTTTAATTTTTCTTTATTGATCCTATGCTTGGTAAGTGCCTGTGTGTCCCTTTCAAATCCACACCATGCATTTTAGTATGGCCCTATAAATCCCATTCTCCACAAAGTCTAAGGAACCAATTTTAATTTCATAATGCTTTGCTTGGATTTTCCAATGATTTGCTTGAGTGTGATAAGATTGTTGAAAACGAAGTCCTGTTCTAGATAAGCAAATTAGGGCCTTTTCACACAGTAGAAGAAAACTAAACCAACATAATGTTTGCTGTCCTCGTTGCTGAACCCAATCCTGCCTCAACTGTCTATGTTCTTTTTTTTAATTATTAATAAATTTTTCATTCCATCTTTACTTGAACAGTGTGTTGTCTGGGAATAAATATCTTTGTTAAACAATAATAAAAATTACAACATCCTTCATTACATATTAATTCTGCAATATTTAACAGAGTAATGTTCCACATATTAATTATACAATGTTAACATAGTGATATTCAACATAGTAGTCATAATATTTACTTATCTCTTTTGACATATCTTCTTTATTTTGTTTCCCTATTTCTAATTTCCATTTTTATTATTTAACCATTGGTAAAATAGATCCCATATCATATCAGTTTGCTCTTTCTCCTTAATTGCCAGAGTTAATCTACTCATTTCCGCACATTCTAATATTTTCCTAATCACATTCTCATTTTCCTTTACTTTTTTATTTGTCTGTCTGTATTAGCTCATCTGTAGGTATCTTTCACTCTTCCAACTTTGTGCAAATACAATTCTGGCAGCATCAGCTGCCAATAATTGCCTGCACTTAAGCTCCAGCTGCCTACAACTGCTGTAGGCTCGAATCCCACCAGGCTCAAGGTTGACTCAGCCTTCCATCCTCTCGGGGTAGGTAAATTGAGGACCCAAGATTGTTGGGGGCAATAAGCTGACTTTGTAAAAATGCCGCTTAGTAATAAGCAGGCATATACAATGGAATGAAGGCTATTGCTGAGCACACTGGGTTGTATCCCAAAAATTGTAAGCTGCCCTGAGTCTCCGGAGAAGGGCGGCATATAAATGTAATTAAAAAATGTTCTGATTCACTGCTAAAATCATGTGATCATGTGTGCCAGGGCATCACATGGAACATAATTGCTTGAGTCCTCAGTTTTTCTGATCTTCTTTAGCATGTCATCAGGACGTGAAGAAATAGCTACCAATCCTGGCATTGCAGGGGCAGTAAGTGTACAGGTTTAACTGTAGGGATTTTCTCATCACCTCATCTTCCCAGGCCCTGTCTTTTGCAACCTGAGCTGAAATTTGTTAAGGTTTTTTTTAAAGAGCATCAGGGTCATTAAGCTGAGTCATAAACAACGTTTTTACTTAGAATTTCCCCGCCCTTCTGTTCCTTTCTTGATTGAAGCAACACATGCAGACTTCTGTTTTCTGCTGTATTTGGAAAGCAATGGGGTGCTTCAAAGTTCAGCTGGATGGTCAAGGGGACTAGGAATAAAATCCAAAGCTTCTCGTTTGTGTCTTTTCCTGTGTAGCACAATTTTTGCTGAGACTTCTCTTTTGTAGAGACATGTCAAGCATTATTCAGGAAGTACAAATACAGTAAGAGAAAGAACTATTGATGAATCTCTTTGTTTTGTTTTGTTTCTTTCTCTCTCTTTTTTTTAAAGTTACATTTTATTACCCTAAACATCTTCTTCTAGGGGGAGGGTAAACATAACACGAAGAATTCTACCAAAGACCCATCTTTCTTAGACTACACTGTACTTTTGAGTAAATGCTGAATTCATTGGAGTGGGAGAAAATTTGTCTCAGAAGCCAAGAATTCCTTCTTTTATATATTTTTTCTCCCTAGAGAATTCTTTCTCTCTCTCTCTCTCAGATTTGGCTAGGAAGACAAAGATCTCAGTGTTTCGTATGTTCCTTTTAACAGAGAGTTGTTTTCACTTTCACATTGATGGTGGTTTAATCTCCAGATGTTTTTGGGCATTGATTAGCTTAATACCAGATGATATGTAATGCAAAAAGTCATTGTTACATGCAGATTAGTGCCCTGATATTTCATTCAGCGAAAGTTATTGTATTTTTCAGGTAACAGAAATATCTGAAATTTTTATTTACTTTGCAGTTAGAACAAAGCACAAAGTATATTTGAGTTGGTTTTGAAAAAGGTATTCCGGAGGTACTGGTCCAAGGGGCACTTCAAAATGGAAATAACAGTCCCATTAAGCTTCAGGTAAACAATTTGCCCATTTTACCTGATTTTTTGAAAAGTATGTAGTGACTCAGTGATGACTGTTTCTATAGAATGTCCATCGTTATTTATCACCCACTGCAGCCATAATGCTATTTGTCTCACTAAAGCTTAACAAAAAGCATAAGCAAAGAATATGATAGTTGGGAAGAAAAAGCTGGAATGGTAATCATCTAAATTAGGATTTCAACTACATTTTTACTATGGGCAACAAACAGGATTCAGACCTTCTAAAATCTTCTCCCATTTCAGGATGATATAAAGAAAAGGAAAGAATCTACAACATTGCAACTATCTTTGGTGCAATTTATAGGAGATGTTTGGTTTAAACCATGATGGGCAATCTTTGAATGACTTGGGAAAGTGATGGTCACAGTGGGAAGATAATAATGCAAATGAGGAGAGTTAGGCTGTACTTTTTCTATTTTGAGGGGATTTTCAGGAAAAAGAGGTGGAGTTGAGTTAACTTCTTTTTTTGTAGTCACAAAGAGTGCATACTACAAATTTTCAACTTCATATAGCAGGAAACTTATTGTTGACTATCAGCAGCTATATTATATCACCAAATCTTGGTGTCTATGGAGATTCTCAGTCATCCAGGTCATGATTATCCCAAAGGTGCTTTTTCAGGAGGCAACTGGAGTTTCTAGTTTTTCTTTGAAGATGTTTCACTTCTCATCCAATAAGTTTTTTTTAGCTCTGACTGGATGGTAGGGGGGTGAAAGGATTTATACTCCTTGCAGGCAACTGGTCATTTGCATTTTTTAGCAGGTCGTTAAGGTCACCTGGAAGTTTATCTGTGTCATCAAGGTCACCTGAGTGGTGCAAATTGGTGTGGAGCCTTCTTGGAACTGTTGAAAGGACTGTGTTGTAGATTGGAGATCGATGATGTCGTATCCCTCCCACTCTATTGAGTGGGGGATAAAACACCCAGACCTAAACTGAGCAATGTGGCATGTGCAGTACAATGCAGTGAGCCATGTGCAGATCTGTACATTGGGGAAACAAAAAAACCAATTCATAAATGCATGGCACAACATAGGAGAACAAATTCATCAGGACTAGATTCAGCAGTCCATCTGCATTTAAAAGACACAGGCCACTCTTTTGAAAACAGCAAAGTCCACATTTTGGACAGAGAGGACTGTTGGTTTGAAAGAGGGGTTAAAGAGGCCATCTATGTCAAAACTGAAGAGCCCGCTCTTAACAGAGGGGGTGGGATACAACATTATCTATCTCCAATCTACAACACAGTCCTTTCAACAGTTCCAAGAAGGCTCCACACCAGTTTGCACCACTTAGGTGACCATGTTGACGCAGATAAACCTCCAGGTGACTTTAATGACCTGCTAAAAGAATGCAAATGACCAGCTGTCTGCAAGGAGTATAATTCCTTTCACCCCACACCATCCAGACAGAGCTAAAAAAACTTATTGGATGAGAAGCAAAACGTCTGTCAAGAAAAACCAGTTGCCAGTTGCCTGAAAAAGCACCTTTGGGACACCAAATCTTGGATTTAGAGGAATGTAACATCAGGACTAGTGACAGTCAGTTTGGCATAATGGTTAAAATACCGGGCTAGAAATCAGGAGACTGTGAGTTCCAGTCCTGCTTTACAGATGAAGCCAGTTTCATGACCTTGGGCCAGTCACTGTCTCTCAGTCCTAGGAAAGAGACAAGGGCAAACCACTTCTGAAAAACTTATAAAAAAACCTGCAGGAACTAGTACATGCAGTCAACACTAATTCAAAGGTACCCTCTCTCCCCCTCAAACCAGGATTACATGTTTCTGGTCATGGTTCTTAAGAAGCCACTGGAGTTGGGGGAATTAGATATTAATAATAATGTTTTCTTCAAAAAGTTGGCTTCAAGATCACAGTCTCATTTTCGTTTTCCTGCCCTCTCTTCTTGCCTTTTTCAAACAGGTCCTCCAATGTTGTGAAAATAGTGACTTTCAAAAAGAGTAGATGAATTCCACGCAAGTAGCTGGTGTAGAATAATTTACCCCACGTTATTCCTCCTGCAATTATTGACACACTAAACTGAGATTTTTTTTATTTTTATTCTTTTCTCTTCCAACTTTTACTTTAGTTGTTTCAAATCTAGCCCAATTTTTACTAGTACCCAGCTCTTAATGTGGCCGTATATGCCAGCCAAGGTGGGCATCATTCTTTCCTATGTGACTTTAGATTACAGCTAAGCTATTTATGCCTAAGTCTAGAAGGGTGATCTGTGTAATCGTGAAAGGACAGCCAGTTAAATGCAACTGTGGGCACAGTGGCACAATTTAAGTGATTCAGGAAAGGCTGTTTGCACAGAGTGGGGGACTTCGCAGCCAGGGGAAAGGCAGGACCTCTGAGGATCCACATCTTGAAAAGCTTCCTTGTGAGGGATTGCACATGGAGGAAGAATGTGACAGAGCTAACAAAAGAGACAGTGTCTTGGAGATCAACAACTCTGCTGCCATAACCATCCTGAGTCACTCTGAGATGCTTTTGAAGCTACTCCCTTTCCTGAGACACCCCTGTTTTAATGTACTGTATTCTGTAGTTTACATGGGCTGAGGAAGGAAATACATTTATAGAATCTCTCTTTCTTTCTCTTTGAATTATAGGGCTGGAACTTCTGGATTTGACAGTTCAGCTTTTTGGTCAATCTGGTTCAGATGTTTTTCAAAATGATAAATAAATGTAATCAACATGTGATCATGAAGAAAATCTATCCATTTTTGCTAAGATTCAATTGGCAGATAATCAAAATGTGGATTTTCCTTGTCTGCCATCAGCATCTTTCTTCTCAGTGATTCCTACATGCTTCTTTGTAAAGTTTACCTCTGCAAACAAATTCTTTGGCTTTGATTCTTAATTAACTTCTCCAAACTCCCCTGAAAAGCAGATCCCCCGCTCTCATAAATACAGGTAGTCCTCAACTTACAACAGTTTGTTTAGTGACCTTTGAAGTTACCACGGCACTGTAAAAAGTGACTTATGACCGTTTTTCACACTTACCACCATTGCAGCATCCCCATGGCCATGTGCTCAAAATTTGGATGCTTGGCAACTGGCTCATATTTATGATGGTTGCAATGTCCCAAGGCCATATGATCATCTTTTGTGATCTTCTGACAAGCAAAGTGAATGGGGAAGCTAGATTCATTTAAAAATTATATTACTACCTAAACTGCAGTGATTCACTTAACATCTGTAGCAAGAAAAATCATAAAATGGGGCAAAACCAATTAAACAGACATCTCACTTAGCAACAGAACTTTTGGGCTCCGTTATGGTTGTAGGTCAAGAACTACCTGTCTGAGGTTATTGAATTAAGGTATCATGAAGCATGAAATCTTTGAGAGATGGTTCCTTAGTTTATTGAAATATTCAATGACTTAATCAGAGATGATGGGGATATTTAGCAAACAAAACATGTGCTTCATATTAGAGCTGCAAACACAAATTTCTAGTGTATTCTGTAGAGCCTTTGGTAAACAATGACTTGGGTCAGGTTACATGCATACAGATATGGGCAGATTTCCAAATTCATTGCAAAGTTAGAATAAATGATGAAAGGCGGTAAGAGGTGGACAAATATCTTTGGACTTTTTTTTATGGAAACAGCTGCTAATTTAATATTATAATCTGAATCAACAAACTCTGAAACTAGCTAAGGTAGCAGGTTCTAGTCAAATAGCTATCTCAGTCTGTTGCAATAATTTTTCCCAGTCTGCTATTCAAATATAATACTTGGACTGAAGCAGATATTGCTGCTTAGCCATACAATAGAACATCTTTGTGTTAATTTTTATCTCTCCAAAGCAAGAAACTTATTTAATATCAGCTATGACCTTTCAACTAGAATTTCATGGCTGCCACTACAAAATATTCTAGTTGATTGATTGATTGATTGATTATGTGTCATTAAGTCAGGCTCAAATATTAGCAACCACATATATTTTCTTCATAATAATATGTTCTTAACTTAGTCTTTTACATCTTCCAATGGTGCACCCATCACCCATGAACCTGTGTACATCTACTTTACTGCTGGTCAGCTCCTTCTCTTTCCTTCAGGGATCATCTTGCACTGCACTGCACCTTTTTCAGAGAGCTACAATTGACCAATGACATTTAGTGAGGTTCTATGGCTGCGGATGAACTTAAAAGTGGTTGTTCCTAGTGCAGTGCCCTAATCATAATAAATGAGTGTACATTAATTATAATAAATTATAAAACATGCCTCAAATAGCTTTCCTTTGTATTAATTTTTCAAAATTATTTTACAAACTATCACACCAAGACATACAGAATTACACATTCTTTTTGTTACAAATTACATACAGTATTACAACAGTATTACACATGAGAGGGCCACTAGCTATTATGTTATTTCCTTTTTGTTTGGTGGAGGGCAATGGGGTTTTTGTTATGGAAGGACCAATGGCAAGTCAGGGGCCAGGGAAATGGATTGTTTTTCCTATTTGTTAGCAAGCAAGCAAGCAAACATTAATTGGTTTATAGTGTTCTTGTAAGTTCTTTGTGGAGTAGGAGATGGAAATCCTGAGATTCCTTCCAGATGATGGGAAAAGCAAGACAATCCCAGAACAGGACAGGAGCCTTGCAGCTGTACTTTTTTATGTAATCTAACCAAGCTGGACAAGGTGAGAAACACAATGCTTGATTTGTGCATAAATTGCTTTAGTGGAATCTCAGTGGAGAACAGGAGAAGTTGATGAACATCATAGTACTCTTCAAGAATCTACAATAGGTATCATAGAAGAAAGCACCTGATCACCACAGGATGCAGGTTAGAGCAAAATGTCTTAAAATTACAAGGAGACAAATTGTAATTGATTTTTTAAAATAAGAACAGGTTGATCTTGGAACTAATTAACTAAACAGAGGGTGGGTTCCCTCTGCTTGGATATGTTCTACAGAGATGACCATCTGTTGGGCATGGTTTAATTTGGATTTTTGGCAGCACAGAAGAATGGATTCAATGGTCAAATGGTTCCATTACTTAAAATTCATTAAACAAGAAAGTAAACTTCCAAAGACATTTTCAGGGAATGACTGCTGTTTTTGAAATTTAGGATCCTACAAGGAAAACTTGCATCCTTTTTGGTCATGAGGTAGCCTCTGTGATCTTGACTGAGGGTTGTAACAACAACAAAAAAGATGGGGTCCATGTGGAAGGAAGTCATGCTTGATGGTCTCAGCTCCTTAAGAGTTGCATTAAATGTAATAGGGATTATCTCTACTGTATGATTGTTGAAATGTTCAGTATAGTTCATAAAAGAACCACTTTCAAGAACTTCAGTGCAACTAAAGCCTACCTTAATTCTGACTATTTTCTGGGATAAATGTTTCTAAATTTGCCTTGATCTTTTTTTTAAAAAAGAGAATATTTCTTAACAGACCTGAATTTTCAGTTTCCCTAGAGAAACAGCATCACATGATTTCCCAGGTCTGCTATATCTAGGAAGGGAGAAAAAATAGAACAGTGAATAATTGTGAAGTCCAACATCAGTTTCTTTGTTCTCGAAAAGAATGGAATCTATTTTTAAATATGTTTGTTATTATAGCAATGACAAGGTAAATGGAAAAAACAGCATATAAAAATGTAGATCAGAGGAGGATCCTATCTGCTATTGAAGTTGCCAGGCTTCTCCAGGGAAGTGCTTCATGGGTACTGTCACAAAGAGATTGCTACTTTAAAAAAGTACCCAGAAGGTAAACAAAACATTTGGCTGTAGCCGTTTCCTTCTTCACTCTGTGAAAATGCTTTTAGCTTCTACATAGGACTCAGAGGTTAAACTTGAGATTGATGGTTTGCTCTACAGCATGCTAGTTTATGAATTTTTTTGAAAGATAAGGGTACAGGATAAAAGCAGTATTTTTCCAATGAAATCAACATAGCTTCAAGATGTGTAAAACCTGTAATGCTTTGTTCTTCATTAGTTTGGACATGAGGATAGATGATCTGCTGTGGGGGTGATCAAAGGGATATTTCGGAAGTGCTGAGTGGTGTTTGTTCCCATTGGATCTCTAGCCAACCATTACCACAGTAGTTATTTCTTTTCCAATGTTGTCCTCTCTGTTAGTCATTTTTTTCATACCAACCAACTCTCCTTCTCCCTATTTTTAATCCCAATTTCTCTCTAGGCTTCAAGCAAGGCGGAGAAGAGCAGATTTCCATTATATTATTTGGGAAACTAGAGCTGTATTACTAGAATAGAATAGAATTCTTTATTGGCCAAGTGTGATTGGACACACAAGGAATTTGTCTTGATGCAAATGCTCTCAATGTACATAAAAGAAAACTACAGTACAGTATTTTGCTTTTACAGGAGTTGCACATTTCCTGATCTTTAAATAATCTATTTGGAAAAATGGGCATTTTGCACTTTTCTGATTTAAGCAATAGTGCAGCAGTCCCAAATTCCGCTCACGGCAATGTTCCAAAAATAATGTTGTGAAATGGAAACTTAACCATCCTTTCCTCAGTTTTCCCCCTGTAGTTGTTAACCACAATCACTCCTCAGTAACAAGCTATTTAATTTCAATTCTCCTATGCTTCATACTTCATGACCTACAATAATGGCATGGTCTGCTTTTCTCCTCCCTGGGGCTATTTCTGCCTGGTCTCTTCCCCCATTTCTTTATTTCATGTTATTTTCAGCTGAGAGAAGACCAAAAGGCCTGTAGGTGGAGGGGCAGTCAAACCAGTCTGAAGAACCTCCTCTAGTGGGGTCCGTTGCATTCATGCTGTGTTGCCCTGATCAAAGATGTTGCAACAGCAGCAAATATTAGACCAGCATTGTTTTGTATTTCTCACGGAAGTGGGGGAGAGGATTTAAGATTAGAAAGAACAAAAGTCTAAGATAAATGGGACTGTTTACTCTGAACATTCATAACATTTATAATCCATCAATACAGGGTAGTTTTTGATTTAGTTCATTTAATTACCATTCGAAGTTACAATGGCACTGAAAAGTGACGTATGATCATTTTTCACACTTATGACCATTGCAGCATCCCCGTGGTCACGTAATTTATATTCGGATGCTTGACATGGGGTCATGTGATCCCCTTTTGCAACTTTCTGACAAGCAAGGTCAGTGGCGAAACCTGATTCACTTAAAAACCATGTTACTAATTTAACAACTGCAGAGACTCAATTTAACAAATGTGACAAGAAAAATCGTAAAATGGAGCAAATTTCTCACTTAAGCAACATAACTTTTGGGCTCAATTGTGGTCATAAGTTGAGGATTACCTGTATGTGGTTACTATTCAGACAATGTTACAGTTGTTCTCTTTTCCTTTGAATATTTGTAAGTGTACATGTATAGGAAGAAGACAAAAGTAGTAATAGGACAACTTGGAAGGCTACACTTGGAAAATACAAGGCTCCAGTATTGGACTAATTTATTTATTTATTTATTTATAATTGGACTTATATGCCACCCCCTCTCCGCAATGATGAAGTACACACAATTAAGTGTTCAACATCTTAGTTTTTCCTCTTCCTTTTAAGGATTCTATCATGTACTCCTTGGAGCTTTTTAGTCATCCAGGTCAGAGTTGTCTCAAAGGTGAACTTTTTTTCTTCAAAAGGCAGCTGGACTGTTTTTTTTTCCTTGAGGAAGAAGAAGAAAATGTTTTGCTTGTCATTCAAGAAGCTTCATCAGTTGTGATGGCTGGGGGATGGATGGATAGGTGCTGACTGTTGAGGCTGAATGGTGGGGAGATGGAAGGGTAGGTTCTGATAGGTTGGTGTGGGGCGGGGAAGATGGAAGGATGCACGAGCTGCATTGGTTGCCGGCTGCCCTCCGCGTGAGATTCAAGGTGTTGGTGCTTACCTACAAAGCTCTCCATGGCTTGGGGCCGGGGTACTTGCGGGAACGTCTCCTGCCAGCATCGAATACCAATTGCCCAGTGCGCACCCACAGACAGGGCCTCCTTGGGGTACCGTCGGCTAGACAATGTCAGCTGGCGGTCCCTAGGGGGAGGGCCTTCTCTGTGGGGGCCCCCACTTTGTGGAACCAGCTTCCCCTGGAGCTGCGACTGGCCCCCGACCTTCACTCCTTTCACTGTGGCCTAAAGACTTGGTTATTCGAACAGGCCGGCCTGGACTGAGGGGGGGTTGTTTTAATATTTTAAATGTTTGTTAATAGGTTTTAATGATTATTTGGTCGAATTTGGTTTAATTCTTTTTTTAACTTTTGTAATTCATATGGTTGTTTTTATGTGAGCCGCCCTGAGTCCCTCGGGAGAGAGGGCAGCATATAAGACCAAATAATAAATAAAATAAATAAATAATGAATGGAAACTGAACAAGGAGAGATTTAACCTGGAAATAAGGAGAAACTTTCTGACAGTGAGAACAATCAACCAATGGAACAGCTTGCCCTCAGAAGTTGTGGGAGTGCCATCACTTGAGACCTTCAAGAAGAGATTGGACTGCCACATGTCAGAAATGGTGTAGGGTCTCCTGCTTGGGCGGGGGGTTGGACTAGATGACCTATAAGGTCCCTTCCAACTCTGATTATCTGTATCTATCTGGATTCTACTTCTTTGCAGACATCTCATTGATAGCACTCTCTGAGAGCTGTTAAAGCCACTTGGGGAAAAAACAATCCAGTTTCCTTTTGAGAAAAAAAAAGACTATCATATGCTGTGTTTAGCTAATATCTTTGTTTATTTAGAGAGGAAAAATTCTCCCTCTGGACAAAAGCAGGGTAGGGGGGAAAGAAAAAAAAAAGCAGGGGGACCCAGGAAAGTATTGGGAAGGCAAAGAGCATGCTCAATTTTGGCAATGTCAATGTCAGTAGATAAAGCAGAGCAGCTGCATTGTAAAGAATTCAGCAGGATGCATCATGAGTGGAGATTTAAGGACATCCCCATCTTACATCTAATAATTTGGGTGATGCATTTCCAGTTATCTCCCAAAAGACAGGAGCCAATCCTCAGCCATGATTACCAGATTGTAGATAGTGCTGGGTGCTTCTTTAAAAGAAAATTGGCTAACAGCTAACTGACAAGTTGGGGTGGCTACAGGGTGAAGCAGACAGGAGAACTTGACTCTACTGTTCTGCTTCTTAGTCATGTTTCTTTTGAAAAGTATTTGCACAAAACTTGCCAAGGAAGGAGTGAGTTTCAACGAAGGGCTAAATCTACTGGTCTAGACATCTGACAAAACCCACTTCCTCCCTAAATCCCATTTCCATATCTCTTATAATAATATCTATATTAGTGAATATTTTCACACTAAATAATGAGATTTGGTGGGAAGGCAGAGAAATGAAGTTAGAAGAATCCATTACTGGTTGCCTTAATATTTTTTTGTAGAAGCAGAATGAAGACATTTCCATTAAATAGCTAACAACTGGAAATGTCAGTATGAAGAGAAACACACATATTTTTTTAGTCCAGAAGTTGGGAAGACAATATTTTATCTGAGCCTTGGAGATATGCCTTTAGAGCTATATGAATGCTGCCCCGTGCTTCTTGGAGAAAGGGGAGGAATAAATGTACTAAATTCACCTGTCCAAGTCCCACACACATTTATCATTTTAATATTCTGCCAGGCTTAAAATTCCTTCATGCCTGCAGGAGATATAGACTTGTCTGCAGGAAATGATTAAAAAAGTCATGGTGATTACTAGGACAGTGTCACTGAATCTCCACCTACTTTTTATAGGCAATCCTCATTTTTAAAAAATGTGGAGCTTCAATGGCACCACCAAGGCCACCATCTTGCTTCTTTTTTTAAAACTATACCCTGATGACAACTCCAGAAGACAGAAATTACAAACATGCTCCATGGAAGATGGGCATTAAAACATAAAGTTTGAGAACTGATTTTAAGATAGCCTGCTTCACTTTGGAAACGAATTAGTGTTGCTGCTTTCCTGGCTGCAATATAGTCCAAAACTCTCTGAAGGTGACATTCCCCTCATCACTGCATATCTACTTCTCATCGCTGCTTTTTCCTATCTTCAAAAAAAGCTGAACAGGTCAAGTTACTGCTTGTCTTATCAGTAAAAGGCAATCTTAACCTCTCTGTTAGGTAACAATTCCTATTCTTGTTTGTTTTTAATCAGAACATAAGCAAAGTCTGGCTGGATCAGGCAACAGCCCTTCCTTATCCAGCTTTTGCTTGGTGCCTCACAAGCAGATGGACATCCTCTTCTTCTGTTCTTATTCCCAGCATTCTGCCTGCAATAAGGAGGTAGCTCTGAATCTTTAAAAAAATTGAGATATTCTTCCATGAAATTTATCCAACCTTTCTAATCAGTGAAATGCTGCATGAAAAACTGCAATCTTTAGCCCTACTTGAAATCTGCTTTCAGTCAGATTTCTCCATTGGAGGATCAGAGGTCTCAGTATAGAGGCAGACATAGGAAGAAAACTTTTTTCTGGTCACTTTATGGCATGCAGGATTTATGCACTTTGATCACATCTTCTCTCAATTACAGTTTTTCCATGCTAAAGATTTGCACAATTCTAGCCTTTTCTAGTAAGTGTTCTGATGAATTCTGTTGCTCTCTGATGCAACTTTCTCCCATTTCTACTGTGTACTTTTCAAATGAACCAGAAATCCATTCATTATTCCAGTTGCGGATGCATCATTGACTTATACAAGGGATTGCGATGGCAGCCGGTCCGTTTTCAAACTCTTTTTTCCTGGTTCCTTATATAGGTGTGTTTCCTTTTCTTCTGGTGCCAGCCCTCGAATGAAGCCCTTCTTTGAAATATCTGAGGTACTATAAGAAGTTTTCATTTGAGTTGTCCAGTAGAAGAATGCCCGGGATTTTTTTTTTTTAATTTACTGGATTTTGGATTTTCTTTCTTTTCCCCCTCGGACAATCAGAAAAACACCCTATGCCGTTCTGGCTTGAATTGTGTATACAAATGGAGCTCCAGTCCCTTTTAAAAACAAACAAAACTTTGTTGCTGCTAATTTCCTAGCGAAACAAAAGGGAGAGTCAGCTACAGCAACTCGTGCATGTCTTTCCGCCTTCACTGAATCGCCGGAGGGCGAGTTGCAGCGCCTGCCTCCACAGGAAGGCAGGCGCTGCAACACCCACTAGGGCAGGGGTCTCCAACCTTGGCAATTTTAAGCCTGGCGGACTTCAACTACCAGAATTCCCCTTTGCTGGCTGGGGAATTCTGGTAGCTGAAGTCCGCCAGGCTTAAAATTGCCAAGATTTTGTTTATTTATTTATTTTGTCAAGCGATTATTAAATAACAGGCATAAGTATAAACATAGTTATGAATACATGAAATGCATACATATAAGAAAAATAAAAAGGAATTTATAAAATAAAAAGGTTGGAGACCCTGCCCTAGGGAGACTAGAGTAAAAGCAAAAAATAAAAATAAAAGTTCAGCGCTCTTCCGATTTCTACGCCACGTGAAACGCGGCGATCAAAACAAAGCCTGCGTCTTTCCCCTCCTGTATTCCCCCCGCCCCCAGATTAAAAAGTTCGGCAGAAAGAACCCGGGTGTCGTGCGCGCCGCGCGAAGGAAAGCGCGTTTCGGTCGGATGCCGGAGCAAAAAAAATAAAATAAAAAAAATCAAGGCATCCAAGATCAAATATTGGCCCAAAGCAAGAGGAGAAGCCGAAAGAGCGCGTGTTTCTGCTCGGTGGTGCGGGAGAAAGCAGCGCCGTTGCCTTGCCTGCGTAATCGTGTAGCAGTTCCGGGAAGGGCTAATATAAATTTCATTTGGGGCTTTACCCAGCCCAATGGTTTTTAGGCGAAGGGAGGGAAGGAGAGAAGAAGACCGACCGTATATTCATTGATCCCCCCCTTTTCCTCCTTCCCGCCTCAAGAGTGAGAGACTCTAGCTCTCTTCAGCGCTCTTTTGGAGCCTGGAAAAAGTTTCTACCGTGGGCAAGAGGCGGGGCTAGCAGGGGTGTGGCTTCCATCTTGCACTCTTTGCCATCAAAATTTGCATTGAATATTTCATCCGGACTTCCTGATCGGTTTCTATTGGCTGCAGGTAGAAAGCTTGTAGGCACGAGACTGTCAGTGGGAGCTCATGCAAATCTCTGGTCAATCCGTCCGCTCCTCGCTCCCCTCCCTCCCCAAGCGCCAGCGCTAGCTCTATTCCAAATCCCGTCTCTCTTTTTACGCTCCGGTTGAGCGAGCGTTTCAACCACGACCTGGCTAAGCGCAACCACGTGTAAACTGGCGGGAGAGATCTTTTGCCGATGCCTGGAGTGGAGGAGCCTGTGGATTAGTAATTCCTGGTGCCCCACCACCGGGCACGTGGTGAGGCGCTTCTGTGGGAAGTGAAGGGAAAAGCGAGGAGAAAAAAACCAAACGTCGGGACAAAAGCGCTGGAATCATGAATGAAATGTCCAGCTTTCTGCACATTGGGGACATCGTCTCCTTGTACGCCGAAGGGTCGGTCAACGGCTTCATCAGCACTTTGGGGTGAGTCAGGAGCAAGCAGCCTCTCGGACGCAGAGGAGGAGGGGTGGGTGGGAGCGTTGGGGAGACGATTTGGGTGTCTCTTGGTCTGGTACAAAGGAAACGGACCCCACCTCATCCCAACAGGAGTGCTACCACTCTTAGGTGCAGAGCTGAGGACAATGAATGCCCAGCCACATTGCGAACCGGAGGAGTTTTGATCTGAAGTTTTGAAGAGGAACCCTCTGCCTTCCCCAATCCACAAGCCAGCCTCGTCTTTCTTTTCAGAGTTTTTACGCTTCGGGAGGTGGGTGGCGGCGGTTGGCATCTCGCCTCTCTGCCTTCAGATGAAGCGAGGAGTTTGTCGGTAGAGGGAGGCTGAGGGGGTGGGGGAGTTTCCTGGGCTTGTTCAAACGAGTCTGTTTGGCCGGTTGCAGTCGAGCTCTCAACCAGCAGGGGTCTAGGCTTCCGGACCACAGTGCTCCCAATCGTTTCGATTGGGTTACTTGCGCCTGCCCTGGGGAGGTTTGGAAGAGTGGTAGGCGGCTGGCCTGGGCTGTAGGAACTGCTACTGTTGCAGCAGGAATGTAAAGATACTTTAGAAAACAAAAACAAAAACCAAAGCTATGCCTGGTTGGAAGGAACCTAAATCAAACAATGTATTTTTAAAATCGGAGAATCTGCCCTGGCAGTTCTGTACCTAGTTGCTTATCAGAATAATCATGGAATTGTTTGCCCCCTCAGATAGAAGTTAGCCCTGAAAGCTTTTTTTGCCTACAGCAAAAACAGCCACCCACATAACTGCACAAAGAAGACCAAATGGCATATTAAATACAGGATATGCTTGTAAGGGGAACAGTCTCCTCCATCAGAAGAAGTATTTTACTCACTCATTTCAATGACAGCCCCAAACTGTTGGTGCCCTTAATGCTGCCTGCAGGGTGCAGATTTAAAGCAAATCTCTAGAAAAAAGAAGGCCCTGGCTTAGTTTTGGTTAAAATAGAAAAAGAAAACGGTTGTGAAATGGACTCGTGTATTTTATGCTGTCTGTTTCCACTTAATCTTCTCACTCTTGTTCTTCTTTTTTCTCCCCAAATCTCTTTCACCACCCTGGTCCCTCTCATCTTCAGTTTGCAAGGCTTTTGGTCAGGCGCTTTGTCACTTCTGGGTTCTCTACATGAAATCTGGTTTATAGCTGGCACTCAGTAAATGCTAATTAGCAGTGATGAATCAGTGCTTATAAACGGTGACATAACCTGCCGAGTGACTTGTCAGTACGTGGAAACTGCCAATGGTTGCCAACCAGCTCTGCTATTTTATTCTTTGTTTGGGGATCCATGTGTTCCATAAGTGTTCTGGAGAAAAGTAGCAAAGCAATCTAACTGTTTAGATATAGGTAACTTCTTTCTGTCCAGGATCTTACTTAAAACTAATCCCATAGGTAAGTGATTTGTATTAGGATTCCACAGCCATGGTTCCATTTATCTCTTTCTGCAGGGCAAACTATGCCTTTTCAACCTCATCCCTTAGCAGCCAGTTTCTGGCTAGATCACTAAATCTCATACTGATTATTCTAACACATGTTGATGGGGTACTTGCTATATTCCTGCAATGACTTTATGGGATCCAAGTAAGTTGTTAGCAAAACTAAGTGAGGTAGACTCACGTCAGAAAAAAAATCTAGCGTATATTAGATGAACTTGGACTGAACAAGCAGAGCTCAAGTAACAAAAAGCAAATCATGCTAGCTTTCTGTGATAAAGGGTCCTTTACTGTTATGTTTAAGGGAATAAGGGGTGGGTTACATAAATTTTTAATTAAATTCTTAAAAGGGTTAGGGAGGAACAGGGAGAGTGGGTTTGGGTGGGAATTTGGGGGATTTCACTGAATCATACTCAATTATCATCCAGGTAGGGAGGGGGTCATGGTGGGGGAGGGGTGGAGGAGGGGGGCTCAGGGCTCTAGGGGAAAGGGTGGGGATTAAGATCCCCACAGTGATTGGGAATGGCAGGAGATGGTGAAACAGAGGGGCGGATTGGTACTTGGGAGTGCGCCCCCGCTATTTGCAAGCTGTGGTGTGCTCTGACCCTCTTGTTTCTGCCTGCTCCCCTGGGGGTATGGGAGATCAGGGCTCAGGTTGGTTTATGTCAACGCCAGGTCCATGGTAAATAAAGCCCCCCTCATCAATGAATTGATTGAGGAGGAGGAGGCGGACCTGGCTTGCATCATGGAGACCTGGTTGGGGCCAGAGGGAGGAGTTCCTCTGTGTGATTTATGCCCCCAGGTTTCCGGGTGCTACACCAACCTCGGGCCCAGGGTAGGGGCGGGGGTGTGGCGGTGGTTATCAGAGAGTCCCTTTGTCCGAGGGAGGTCACTGTCCCGCAGATTGGCGGATGTGAGTCTTTCCTCCTGAGGTTGGGCCCCGGGGGTCAGTTGGGTCTGTTGCTTGCGTACCTTTCTCCCAGCTGCATGACAATGGCCCTGCCCGAACTGCTCGGCGTCCTCTTGGGAGTGACGGTTGAGTTCCCCAAGCTTATGGTTTTGGGGGATTTCAACCTCCCCTCCCTGGGTAGGGCGTCGGGTATGGAGCAGGAGTTCATGGCTTCCATGACAGCTATGGACCTGACCCAAATAATTCAGGGCCCAACCCATGGAGGGGGACACACTTGACCTGGTTTTTATCTCCGGACAGTGGTATAATGATCTGGGTGGGGGATCATGAACTAGTCAGCCCCTGTACTGGACCGATCATTTCCTCCTTCGGCTGGGCTTCCAGTATGCCACTCCATGCCGCTGGGACACAGAACCGACTAGGTGGTTCCGTCCCAGGCACCTGATGGACCCAGAGAGGTTTCAAACAGTGCTTGGGTTGTTTCCTGCCTCCCTTACCCACAATACGGCCAAGGCCCTGGTGGATGCCTGGCAACAGGCTGCCTCAGAGGCTGTTGACCGAGTTGCCCCTTTGTGGCCCCTGACCCAATGCAGATCCCGGTTAGCTCCTTGGTTCTCCGTGGAGCTCCGGGAGATGAAGCGTCGGAGGAGGGGCCTAGAGAGCAGTTGGAGATCCAGTCGTTCCGAATCTGACCGATTCCAGTTAAGATCCTTCACAAGGACTTACCTGGCAGTGATGGGAGCAGTGAAGTACACTTACTTTTCCGCTCTCATTGCATCCGGAGAGAATCGCCCAGCCGCTCTGTTTAGGGTCACCCACTCCCTCTTAATTAGGGGGTGAGGGAGGACCCTTTGCAGGGGCGGGCTGAGGAATTTAGTCAGTATCTGCTGGACAAGATCGCTCAGATCCAGGCCGGCTTGGACACCAACTGGCTAGAGTCTGATGAGGGAGTAGTGTCGGATCTTGCTGTTATGATCTGGGATGTGTTTGACTCTGTGACTGCAGATGAAGTGGACAGGGCCATGCAGAGGCTGAGTTCCACCATGTGTTTACTGGACCGGACCCGTGTTCCTCCTGGCTGGTATATGCCGCCCGGGAGGTTACATGAGGCTGGCTCCAGGCAGTGGTCAATGCTTCGTTGAGTGAGGGGTCCTTCCCAGCCACCTTGAAGGAGGCAGTGGTGAGGCCCCTCCTCAAGAAGCCTGCCTTAGACCCAGCCATTTTGAACAACTTACGTCCTGTCTCCAACCTTTGCTTTGTGGCGAAGATTGTTGAGAGCGTGGTGGCATGTCAGCTCCAAGGTTCCTGGAGGAAGCTGCCTACCTAGATCCATACCAATCGGGTTTCAGGCCTGGGTACAGCACAGAATGACATTGGTCATGCTGATGGATGATCTCTGGAGGGCTCATGACAGGGGACATTCCTCTGTCTTAGTCCTATTAGATCTCTCAGTGGCTTTTGATACCATTGACCATGGTATCTTGTTGTGATGCCTCGGGGGGTGGGGGTGGGAGGCACCGTTTTGCGGTGGTTCTCCTACCTCTCGGGTCGTAATCGGTGTTGGCAGGAGGGCAGAGGTCGACTCCATGGACCCTCTCTTGCGGGGTGCCCCAGGGGTCGGTCCTCTCTCCCTTCTGTTCAACATCTACATGAAGCTGCTGGGTGAGATCATCCGCGGTTTTGGGGTGAGGTATGCTGATGATACCCAGCTTTTTATCTCCACCCCAAACCAACTCAGTGATGCCCTCACCGTGATGTCTCGTTGCCTGGAAGTGGTGCGGACCTGGATGGGGAGGAACAGACTCCAGCTCAACCTGGCCAAGACTGAGTGGCTGTGCATACTGGCATCTCAGATGATCCAGGATGTTCCATCGTTAGGCATGGGGGGAGAGGTGTTGCCCCCCGTGGATAGGGTGCAAAACTTGGGTGTCCTCCTGGATACACGGCTCAGTTTGGAGGAGCAGGTGGGAGCCATGACTGGGGGGGCATTTGCCCAGGTTTGCCTGGTGCATCAGTTGCACCCCTACCTGGACCAAGATGCATTACGCACGGTCACTTATGCACTCGTTACGTCCCGAGTCAACTACTCTCTCTATAGGGCTGCCCTTGCGGACCACACGGAGGCTTCAACTGGTGCAGAATGCAGCCACGCGGGTTGTGATGAGGGTATCCCGATATTCCCATATTACACCCCTCCTGCGCGAGTTGCATTGGCTGCCAGTTGCCCTCCAGGTGAGATTCAAGGTGCTGGTACGTACCTATAAAGCCCTATATGGCTTGGGGCTGAGGTACTTGTGGGAACGTCTCTTTCCATGCCCATGTCCACAGATGGGGCCTCCTTGGGGTACCGTTGGCCAGACAATGTTGGCTGGCGGCCCCTAGGGGTAGGGCCTTCTTTGTGGGAGAGCCTACTCTATGGAACCAGCTGCCCCTGGAGCTATGATTCCAAGCAACCTAAAGACATGGTTACAACAAGCAGCTTTTAAATGTTAATGTCTTTGGGTTTTAGATAATTTGTTTGGCTTGAATTGGGTTTAATATTTTTTAAACAATCTTAACTTTTGTATTGTGTGTTTTTATAATGTGAGCCGCCCTGAGTCCTTCAGGAGATAGGGTGGCATACAAGACCAAACAAACAAACAAACAAACAAATAAATAAATAAACCAATCATCATCATCATGTCCCCACACAAAAGCACGTTGGGTAGTAAATATTTTCCAGTAGTTTTGATCATTTGCAGCATGTTTGACATTGTCTCATAGCCATAACAATATATGACTAATAACATTTTCCCCAAGAATCCATATTACTAAGGTTCTAAAAAAGAGTTATTTAGAAAACACCTGCAGATGGTCTGTACAAGTGGAGATTATGGTACTGTCCAGATCAATTGTTCTCCTTGTGGTATACCATACATTTTGATGTTTTTTTTGTCCTCAGACCTCAGCATTATTGCCAGGTCTTCCTATAACACTGGATAATAAAATTCAATATCTGCATCTTTAAATAATATACAGATAAGTGAATATATAGTTATAGAATTATAAATAGGCATACTGGCCTGCATGAAGGAATGAACACAATAAAATATCATGAAAAGTGGTAGATTTTCACAGGGTCTTGAAGATGAGTGGCCACAAGGTTTTTGCCCAAAGCAAACCTATCTTTGTATGTGAGACTCAATTTGGTGCAACGGTTGAAGGCATCAGGCTAGAAACTGGAGGACCATGAATTCTCCTCCTGCCTTAGACTGCTGGTTGACCATGGGCTACTCAGTCTTTCTCAGCCCTAGGAAGGAAGCAATGGCAAACCATTTCAGAAATCTTGCCAAGAAAATTACAAGGACTGGTTCATGTAGTTGCCAGGAATTAAAGACTGACTCAAAAGTAACAAAAAAGCAAACAAACAAAATAAAAATCTGTATGTATCAATTGCACCCATTCTTTGATTGGGAAACCCTGTTTGTGGTCACATATACCTTTTTTGTTTGCTACTTGTATTGTATTACCTTTAATGTCTCAAAGACCTTCCAGAAGCTACAATTGATCTAGATCACAGCGGCACCTGTATTGCAACATAACTTTGAAAGCTGCACTGGCTTTATAGACAATTCAAGGTGCTGGTTATCATCCCTTCATGGCGCAGGATCAGGTTATTTGGAGGATCACCTATCTCTGGTCATGTTTGCCCATCTTATGAGATTCAAAAGAGTGGTCCCCTTCAGATCCCCTTTATGAAACAGTGTCTTCCAGTGGGACCCAAGAGGCATGCCGTCTGTATTCTGGCGCCGCCTTTTTATAACAGCATGCATCACAAGATTTGGATGTTCCTAATTCTGCTGGCCTTCTTTAAAACTCTGAAATCTTAGCTATTCCTCAAGCACCAGGTTTGGATACTAGATGAGTCCATCTGGAAAACGGGTTTAGGATTTTGAATATAGTTTGCTTTTGGTCTTTCTTTGTGCTATTTTACACTGTGTTGTTTTGTTTTTATTGTTTATCGTATGTGGTTACTAATTCTGTGCTGGCTATCCAAGGTCACATTTTGTGAATTGGGCCGCCACATAAATCACTTAAGTAAATAAATAATTATGTCAAAAATTACTTTAGCCATGAAATATTCTCTTGGATAACAAGAACATCTTGCTGACTGCTAAGATGGAAAGTACAGCTGTCTGTAACCAATGTGGAAACAAAGCCAATCTCAAGGGCCTTGGTGGCTCAGGCTGTTAAATGCCTGCACTTAAGTTCCAGCTGCCTACAATTACTGTAGGCTCGAATCCCACCAGGCTCAAGGTTGACTCAGCCTTCCATCCTCTCGGGGTAGGTAAATTGAGGACCCAAGATTGTTGGGGGCAATAAGCTGACTTTGTAAAAATGCTGCTTAGTAATAAGCAGGCATATACAATGGAATGAAGGCTATTGCTGAGCACACTGGGTTGTATCCCAAAAATTGTAAGCCGCCCTGAGTCTTCGGAGAAGGGCGGCATATAAATGTAATTAAAAAAATAAAAAAGTGATAGAGCTGTAGGCAAAAGAAGTAGAAGCATGGCGTGATTGAGTAGGAACATCTATTTCATCCAAAGTCTACTAGTCAGCAGTCACAGGTCCGTGCGGCTGATTGCAGTCATTGCTTAAAAGTTTACATTAGTTTTTAAAATCCATGTTTTTAAATCCAAATTAAATGATGCAAACTCAAAGTAAGTCCAACTTGGTCCAATTATGCTAGCCTAGATAATAACAATGATTCTTTATTGATTAAGGCATCGGGCCTTATCAGAATATAAAATACAGGCAATAGTAAGATGTAATGCGTTAGAAAATAGTGTAAAAAGTGTAAGTAAAAGAAAATGCAAACTGTATCTCTGTGATTCATACACTTTACTTGCAGGTTCACATATGCAGTTTTGTTAAGATAACGAGCCTTATGATATATACTTTTTCAATTCCAATAGGCCACTCATCTAATGTGCGATTGAAGACGTTGATCAATCTTTCTTATAGGATTTATGTGCTGTGTCTTCTATCTTGGCATGACCTACTCTAGATAACAGATTGGAACCAGTTTGGTGTAGGCTTACTGCACCAGGCAAGAAAATGGAGACCATGAGATTTAGCCTTAGGCCTAAAGCTGGCTGTGTGAACTTGGCTCACTTACTTTTAGGCCTAGGATGAAAATAATGGCAAACCACTTCTAAAATCTTGTCAAGAAACCTTCAGTGTCTTGTTTAGGTAATCTCCTGGAATCAACACTAATACAAAAAAGGAAAGAAAGAGGAGAAAAGGAAAGAAAAGGAAGGAAAAGATTAAAGGCTCTTCTTTCTGACGTTGTTTGTGTTGTCGATTCAGATTTGTGCCAAATTTATCCAGGTCATTAAGTGTTGGCAACATGAAAACCTCTTTCATTGCTCTGCACTGCAGAAGTGAGAAATATGTCCATACCAGGAGAGTTAGTCACAATCATTACTGTGACTACCGTTAAGTAATGAGATTTCAGCCTGGAGTTCTTGATTTGCCTATATGTTTTTTTAAAAAATGTGAACCCTATCTTCACATTTGTTATGGGGATTATATAATTCTATTTTCATGATACATGATACTGATTGAAATGAATGAAAATAGAATTAAATAGTAAATGTACAGTATTTAGTATTAATATAAAGTCCTGCATGGCTTGGGTCCGGGGTACTTGCGGGAACGTCTCCTGCCAGCATCAACGTCCCTTCGCCCTGTACGCTCCCACAGACAGGGCCTCCTTGGGGTGCTGTCAGCCAGCCAGTGTTGGCTGGCGACCCCCAGGGGCAGGGCCTTCTCTGTGGTAGCACCCACCCTATGGAACCAGCTCCCATTGGGGCTCCGATTGGCCCCGGACCTCCGTTCCTTCCGCCGTGACCTGAAGACCTGGTTCTTTCAGCAATCCGGCCTGGACTGAAGTGGAGTGGGATGGGTTTTTAATTGTATTTTAACTGTGTTTTAATTGTATTTTGAGTAGTTTGTGGGTTTTAGAATTTATTGGGCTTAAAATTTAATACTGTTTTGATTAATTTATTCTGTATTTGTATTTTAACTTTGTGAGCTGCCCTGAGTCCTCAGGGAGAAGGGCAGCATATAAGTCCAATAAATAAATAAATAAATAAATAAATAAATAAATAAATAAATAAATAAATAATATATATAGTTTATGCTACTTTTTGACAGGATGCCTGTGCAAAATAGTTGCAAAATAAAAAAAAGGTAAATTAAAATGCAATTAATGTCTTTATCCACTTTACAATCATAATTTATTTTCTTTGCTTGATACTTTGTAGACTATCCATGTTTCTTTCTCCTTATCTCACTTGCTCTGTAATCAGTAAGTGACTGACTGTTGAACTTTGGGCCTTGCTGATGATCCTGGCTCATGGTAGACAGAGATGGTATTCAGCAGGTTCTGACCAGTTCTGGAGAACCAGTAGTGGAAATTTTGAGTAGTTTGGAGAACCGGTAAATACCACCTCTGTCTGGCCCCGCCCCATCTATTCTCTGCCTCCTGAGTCCCAGCTGATCGGCTGGGTCTTCTTTTGTTGCCCTGAACAGAAGACGGAGCTGGAAGCAGGTTAGTCGGGTGGGGAGGGAATGGGGTTTTTCAGTAACCTCCCCCCAGGAGTGAGGAGGGAATGGAGATTTTTACAGTATCCTTCCCCTGGAGTGAGGAGGGAATGGAGATTTTTACAGTATCCTTCCCCTGGAGTGGGGTGGGAATGGAGATTTTACAGTATCCTTCTCCTGCCATGCCCACCAAGCCACGCCATGCCCACCAAGGCACGCCCACAGAACCGGTAGTAACATTTTTTGAATCCCACCACTGATGGTGGAACATAGCTGTGAGACATTTTAGATGTGCAACAAAATCATATGTCTTCAAATTTGTTATTTATTTAACTTCTATGCCACTCATCTCACCTAAGAATATTAAAATCAATAAAAACAAGATAAGACATTAAAACATTAAAACAATAAATATTATCACCAGAACTGATTTAGATTTTGTATAAAATTACAAAGTTCTAGAACTTCTTTGTTATGAAGCATTTTGCAGGAATGGATGAAGTGATACAAGTCATTTGAAGAAATGACATTCAGATTTGTAGAACTTTTGAAATAGCTTGTTTCTTAGGCCATCTTTCAATCCTTGCTAGGGGCATAGCCATAAACATGCTAGTCAGCATATCTGGTCATTGCCATTTATGAGAAGATTTCTAACCTGATTTTACAACCAGTTTTACTGTGGTTATTAAAATAGGTCCCCTCCTTCTCCCTGTGTGTATCTTGCTCCCTTCCTTTCCCTTCTTTGTGAATTTTTAAATCAGTTTTGGTGTTAATATTTATTATTTTAAAGTTTTAATGTCTTACCTTGTTTTTATTGATTGTAATCACCCTAGGTGAGATAGAAATAAAATAAAGAAATATGCCCAGGATAAAATTATAAATAAGATTTTTATCAGGATACCCAATAATATTTGACTTAAAGTCTCCTATGAATTCAATTTGATTGTGAAAATATTCTTATATTTATCAGTTATAATCAACTTAGCCATGATGGAGTGACACAGCAAACCACAATTTGCCTGGATTTCACCTTAGTAGTGAATTAGCAGGCTAATTCTGATCCATCTTGCCTATCCAAACCACCGTCTATATCCATGGTTTGACTGGCATGTTGTCTGAAATCATGCCAGAGAAATTAGCCAGAAATAAAGTCAAGAATGGTCTGTAGCTTCTTAAGCTGGCAAGTGCTAGATGATTTGGTAGTCCAGTAGGAATAAAACTGAATACTTTTACTGGCTCTTCCAGTCTCTCTCGGGCTGCCAGCCAGTGAGATGAATAAGCAGAAATGGAAAATCCTATCACCTTAGGCTGTTCATTTTTGAAATATCAGATCTGTGATGACCCAGAGTGTAACACAAACATAACAAGATCCAAAACATAAATAAATGTCCTTTAATGCCTCCAACTTGGCCCACTGTTCAATAATTCTCAGTTGGAGATAAAACATACTCAAAGATAGTCTTCAAAAGAAAGCAATACAGTCCGAATTTAATGAGCAGATAGAAATGAATATAAAAACCAAACAAACTACAATGATGAAATTTCCACAACGGAACAGGAGAAATATTTACCAAATTCAAGGAGATAACAAGGCCCAGTCTGTTGGAAGGATGCCAACCAAGATAACCTCAAACCAAAATAAAACACGCTTTGTCTCCAGCGTTTGCCAGAACGCAGGTCCAAACTCTTATGCAGTTCTCATACCTGCAGCCCATGAACAGGATCAAGGCCCTCTCCTCCCAAGTAGACCACATCTCTCCCTTATCCTCTCCTCCCTGCGTGCCCTAGGATGGATAGGGGATGGGCCTGGGTCCTCCTCTGACTGCTCAGCCGACATCTGCCCTTCCCCAGCCTCCTCCACAACTGCCAGAGCCACACTTCCACTCCCTCTCAGCTGTTCCTCCTCTCCCTCAGAGTCAGTCTCTACCAGGGGCATGACAGATCTGTTTAATTGAACTCAGATTTTAATGGTTAGATCAGGTCCTTTGTGCTTAAATTTCAATTCTAGATCATATTCTTTGCGAAGAGTGGCATTGAAAGCTGGCCAAAATGCTAAAATTACATGAAATGACAAGGTTGGAATGAATGTAGAACACAATTAGAGGCTCTGTTGAAAAAATGAAAGGTTGTTCTCTTGCAACACAAGAACCCGTTGGTTACCAAATACTGTATGTCAAATCAGAATTACCTCAAGGCTAAATAAAGCTGCCAGTTGCAGCCTTTACTTAACCTCAGATTTAGTTTTGAAGGCTTTACATTACATTTGCTTACAAAAGAAAAGGTAAGATTGAAAGGCAAGAAAAATAATATTCAAATAAGAATGAATGCAAAAATAATTTTGATGATATGCACATAATTTTAAATGATTGTTCTTATTTTACTATAATTAACAGGGTTTTCACTTGTTCTTCTAGTGCATTTTTGTCCAGGGTACACACTTCTAGGTAATTATTATTGCAGAATACTGTGACTGTGTCTTGCTTTTGACAGATCTTTGGTGGTTTTTAGCTATCAAACAATACAGTAGCACTACAAGCCATATACAAAGAATGGAAAACTTTGATCTCTTCAGCTCTTATTGAACTTTTGATAAATATAGCCCATACAAACAATAACTCTTTTGGGGTATTCTGTAATTTCAAGAATGGGAAGGATCCTGAAAGAAAAAGAATTTAAGAAACACTGGTCTATATGAACCCTTTTCTAGATTTAATAAGTACATTGATGGAAGAATGGCCCGTTTCCTACTTCTCTAATATGTCTATTCAAGTGGATTCTCAGCAAAAGTTTTATGCATTATATACTGTATAAGTGATCATCTTGTACATTTAAGGAGAGACCTGAAACTGAAGTCATTGTCACATATTTAAATGTACTTAGAGAAGAACTCTTTCATATACTGGGAATAAAAATGCTAATTTCCTGTCTCTTCTTGGTGGTACATTGGGAACCTTTGCAGGACTCTGATTGATTTCATGTAATAAGATCGTATTTATAACTTTTAAGAAAGTTATTAACTCATTTCTCTATACTGAATTGGCCTGTTTATTTACCAAACTTTGTGTATTTTAACTAGAAGAGATTCTCCAAAGTCTGAAGCTGTCAACTTCCTCACCACCTGTTTCCTGAACCTTTAACCAAACTAGGGACTGTATCTGTTTTCTGTTTTCAAAGCCTGTACTGTACAATCTCATGTCTACACCCATGCTGTAACTTGGAGATCTGTACCTTAAATAGTGGATCTAATACATGATTTTGAGTGAAATGTCATGAATGTTTTAATGTCTTTAGCAAAATACTTTGCGTTTCTGGCCTAGTTTTTCTCCCTCGCACATCCATCTCATTCTTGCTGTATAAGTATCTCCAATTAGACAATCAGATTAAATAAATCTTTTTAATGTTAACTTTATCATTTGGATGCTACAGACTTTTAAAGCACCCATTGGCTTCCTGTCTAACGCAATATCTTTTTGATCCTAAAATAATATGATTAATGTTGAACGAACAATTGAGTGGGGTGCCCTATTCAATAGTGCAATGATGCAATGTCTTCTGACATATATGGAACACATGCTGCTGTTTTCTATCATAGGAGTTTCTACCTTAAAACTATGGCTGGATAAGACAAATCTACAATAATTTATATTCTGGGGTGATTTAACATAACATATATGCTAGTTAAGAACATAAAGAAAATATCCTCGGCCAGGTGACAGCTCTGGTTAGTTTAGCTTTACAGAGTCACCAATCTAAAGTAAGTGAGAAGCCTATAATGGATTAGGAGGAACATCACATTTAGTCTGTTCCACTAATATAAATTATTCCTTTTCCGTGACAAAATAACATGGAGGATCAAAAAGGGAATGTTGGCAGATTTAAACCTGAGAAAAAGCTTCATTTGGTGACATTCTTGTTCTCTCCTTACACTGATGTAAGTAACACTCCAAACTAGCAGCAAATACCCTAACATAACCACAACATACTTTTATCATTGCCCACATAAACATGGTAAGACTGTCACCCTTACCATGTTTATGTGGGCAACAATAAAAAGTGTATTGTGCTTATGTTAGAGTATTTGCTGCTAGTTTGGAGTGTTACTTAACATCAACGTAAGGGGAGCTACACCCCCTAATTTTAGGCACTTGTGGTTTGCTTGGTTTCTGATAGTTGCAGAAAGGGGTTTAGGAAGCCACAGAGTGACTGGTGGCTCAGGTTGCTAGCTCTGCAATCTTAGCCACCCTGTTTTGTGCATATATGTTTTCTTCTTCCTTTATGTTATGCTTTGAACCATAAGCAACATTCTCTGTTATTTGATCTGTCCTATTTTAGCCTTCTGCAAAATTAAGTCTGCTGCTTTGTGACTACTAAAATGCAGGATTTCTATTTTGGTGTACTCCCTTTTGGGATGGTGTAGTAATTAGCTAGGACTGGTGCTAATTAGCTCTAGTGACACTTTCTCAGATATGGTGCACTAAATGTTTGATTGCAAGCATCTGGATAAGGAATCCTGTATGGCCTATTTGTTATTAGCTTCCGAGGGCCTTACAGTGTGGCTAAATCTACTTCTGTAAACCATATGAAGTGTTTCATATTCATAGTAGTGTAGGCATGGTTTGGGTAAAATTGAAAATATATCTGTTACCTGAAGCAATGCTTTTCTAGCTCAGAGGAATGTTTTCTTTTATTTTCTCATCCTCTTGTATTTCTACTTCTGACCTACTGGTATATTCCATAGACTTTATTGGTTGTAGCATTGATCTAAAGAATTATATGCAGGCAATGTTCTTTGTCTCTAACAGAAAGCAAACAATTTCGTGTCTGAAAAGTCACTTGGCCATCTTCTTCCCTTGTTCTTTTGAAAATTGCAGAATTAAAAAAGATGTGTTTTTATTATGGTTAATTAGTCCAAAAAGTGAATATGTATACTTCTGAAACATAGATTTAACATCAGCAGTGTGTTCATTGATTTCTGATTTAGCAGAGATAAGCTCTCTCTATCTTTCTACCTATTCTTCTATTCTTCATCTTTCTTTTATGGCTGCCTAGTTCATATGATGATTCTAGACCAGGGGTCCCCAAACTTGGCACCTTTAAGACTTGTGGACTTCAACTCCCAGAATTCCTCAGCCAGCATATTCTGGGAGTTGAAGTCCACAAGTTTTAAAGTTGCCAAGTTTGGGGACCTCTGGTCTCGACAGGTCATAACAATAAATAAAAATAGAGGTTAAAAAAATACCCCCTACTCCAGGTTCTAGACAGTTTCCCAGCCTAGCCCAATGCTTGAGCCAACTGTACATTTGGAATTTTGAGACTGTTTTATTGGTGTTCTCAAAATGGCTAAGATTGTTGGAAGCCCAGAAATAGAAGTGACAGGAAAGATAACTTAATTTAGCACCTGCTACTGCACTAGTGAAACTCCTGCTACTGATAACTATCTTAGCTCTGCTGGCAGTTGTAAAGATGTAGATGCCACCAGATTCAGAGAAACAAAGTCTACTGCTGAGCAGCTTGTGATCACAGACAATCTGGTCTTCTGGAAAAGCAGAAAACAAAATTGCTCCATTTTCTGTGTGGCAGCCCATTAAATACCATCATGTCAGTTCTTATTCTTTTTCTGGATTTCTTTAATAATAGCTTGTTTGACTCATTCCTGCAAAAAGTTTGTTCAAGTAAAAACTTGTAATGTTGCTCATGGTATGGATGAATTTCTTTATCCTAATCAGCAAAGCAGCACACTACAGGTGAAACTCAAAAAATTAGAATATTGTGCAAAAATTCATTTCTTTCAGTAATGGAACTTAAAAGGTGAAGCTAATATATGAGATAGACTCATTACATACAAAGCAAGATAGTTCAAGCTGTGATTTGCCATAATTGTGATGATTATGGCTTACAGCTCATGAAAACCCCAAATCCACAATCTCAGAAAATTAGAATATTATGAAAAGGTGCAATATTCTAGGCTCAAAGTGTCCCACTCTAATCAGCTAATTAAGCCATAACACCTGCAAAGGGTTCCTGAGCCTTTAAATGGTCTCTCAGTCTGGTTCAGTAGGAATCACAATCATGGGAAAGACTGCTGACCTGACAGTTGTGCAGAAAACCATCACTGACACCCTCCATAAGGAGGGAAAGCCTCAAAAGGTAATTGCAAAAGAAGTTGGATGTTCCCAAAGTGCTGTATCAAAGCACATTAATAGAAAGTTATGTGGAAGGGAAAAGTGTGGAAGAAAAAGGTGCACAAGCAGAAGGGATGACCGCAGACTGGAGAGGATTGTCAGGAAAAGGCCATTCAAAAGTGTTGGGGGCTTTCACAAGGAGTGGACTGAGGCTGGAGTCAGTGCATCAAGAGCCACCACACACAGACGGATCCTGGACATGGACTTCAAATGTTGTATTCCTCTTGTCAAGCCGCTCCTGAACAACAAACAACGTCAGAAGCGTCTTAGCTGGGCTAAAGAAAAATAGATCTGGTCTGTTGCTCAGTGGTCCAAAATCCTCTTTTCTGATGAGAGCAACTTTTGCATCTCATTTGGAAACCAAGGACCCAGAGTCTGGAGCAAGAATGGAGAGGCATACACTGCAAGATGCTTGTAGTCCAGTGTGAAGTTTCCACAGTCTGTGTTGATTTGGGGAGCCATGTCATCTGCTGGTGTTGGTCCACTGTGCTTCATTAAGTCCAGGGTCAACGCAGCCGTCTACCAGGAGATTTTGGAGCACTTCATGCTTCCTTCTGCAGACGAGCTTTATGGGGATGCTGACTTCATTTTCCAGCAGGACTTGGCACCTGCCCACATTGCCAAAAGCACCAAAACCTGGTTCAATGACCGTGGGATTACTGTGCTTGATTGGCCAGCAAACTCACCTGACCTGAACCCCATAGTGAATCTATGGGGCATTGCCAAGAGAAAGATGAGAGACATGAGATCGAACAATGCAGAAGAGCTGAAGGCCACTTTTGAAGCATTCTGGTCTTCCATAACACCTTAGCAGTGCCACAGGCTGATAGTTTCCATGCCACGCCGCATTGAGGCAGTAATTGCTGCAAAAGGGGCCCAAACCAAGTACTGAGTACATATGCATGCTTATACTTTTCAGAGGTCTGATATTGTTCTATGTACAATCCTTGTTTTATTGATTGCATGTAATATTTTCTGAGATTTGGGGTTTTCATGAGCTGTAAGCCATAATCATCACAATTATGACAAATCACGGCTTGAACTATCTTGCTTTTCATGTAATGAGTCTATCTCATATATTAGTTTCACCTTTTAGGTTGCATTACTGAAATAAATGAACTTTTGCACGATATTCTAATTTTTCGAGTTTCACCTGTATTCAATTAAGAAAATTGCACTAGCAAATGAATACAGGTCTCTCACGGCTCAGATTTGGAATCAACCCATCTCTTTATATCTAAAATAAAGCTAGCGCCTGCCAAATTTGCCTTGGGGTTTCCACAATGTTTTCTTCCTCTCCTATGAAACAAGCTTCTGTTTTTGTACCTTGTGGCTGAGGCATTCTTTCAAATGTCTCTTCTGGGTATTTTTGAGTTTGTTTCTACCACCCTGAAGCCATCCCACACCTTTTAGCTTCCCACACCTCCTAGCTGGAAAAGATTCATGGGACGAGTTCTTTCATGATGACTTCCCTTGAGGCAGGATTTTCAAACTGTCGGCCTCCCTCTCTGCTTAGAAAGCAGGGACAAAAATGCATTTCTGTTGCAGCTTTAACTCTGGCTTTTCAATGGATGCTTCAAAGTTCTGTCTCAGTATGTGGATCTTGGGACCAATTGGATCTAGAGAGCCTTTTCATGTTTAGTTGTAAATACAGTCCCACTGCTCTAAACAAATTGGGAAAGAATTTGGGGCCATAGATTCAAGGTTCCTACTTGAAGAGCAAGTGGCAGCTGTGGCTTGGAGGATGCTCTAGCTTGTGCACTAACTGTGCTCATTTTGAGATTGGGAAGCCCTGCTTACAGCTACCTTTCTCTTGCTTACTTCTTAATTGGATTACTGCAATATGGTCTTGATGGGGCTGCTCTTGATGATCACGTGGAAGCTACAGATGCTTCAGAATGTAGTGGGAGCAGGTAGTTATGGCCATTCTTCAATATGCCCATGTAATGTCTCTACAAACTGAGTTAGTGACTAGCAAACTTCCAGATACTGTTCAAACTTCTGCTTCTCTCCTACAAAGTCCTTCATCCTATAAGGCTGCATTACTTGCAGAACTGTCTCATCTCCAGTTATTTTTGTCCAATAGTATCTGAATGAAAGGGCATACTCCAAGCTCAACTGGGCAGGCAATAGTCATCTGGTGGCACCCAAGAGATCTGCCTATTATCCCCCCAGAGTGCAGGACCTGTGATATGATGGCCCTGACCCTGCTGGCTCTTCAAAAAAACGTTATAAAATCTGATTCTTTCCCAAGGCACTGTGTTAGAGAATGGCATGATCCTATAGGTGAATTTTCCCTGGGACTTTATAACTTTATGTTTTCATGCTTCATTTCTATTATTTGTTTGCTCTGTTGCTTATATGGATTTATTGTTTATTAATTATGTTTGCCACCCTGAGTTGTGTTGTGTGCAAAGTTCAGGTAGCCCTTGACTTACAACAGTTCATTTAGTGACCATTCAAAGTTACAATGGCACTGTAAAAAGTGACTTATGACTGTTTTTCATGCTTATGACGTTGCAGCATCCCTATGGTCACGTGATCAAAATTTGGATGCTTGGCAACTGGCTCATATTTATGACAGTTGCAGTATCCTTGGGGCCATGTGGTCACCTTTTGCAACCTTGTCACAAGCAAAGTAAATAAATAATAAATAAAGTCAGTGGGAAAACCAGATTCACCTAACAACTGGTTTACTAACTTAACAACTGCAGTGATTCATTTAATGACTGTAGCAAGAAAGGTTGCAAAATGAGACAATGTTCAATGTCTCGATTAGCAACAGAAATTTGGGGCTCAATTATGATTGTAAGTCGAGAACTACCTGTAGCAGCTATAGAAAGAGAAATAAATAAAACAAAAAGGCAAACTGAAATATATATCTATGTTAACATCAGAATACATTTTGAACTTTTAATTGTGGGGGGACATTGGCAGATAAATAGTTTTCTCCATCTATTTTTAGAGGTGTCCAGTTCAGATTTTGTGTGGCAAGTGTTTATAATGCTGATAGATCCTGATAGGTTTTCATTGTTCATCTGTGTAGAAGACAGTATTACACCAAATGATCTTTGGGGAACTTTAAAATTGAGGAGGAAAAGACAAGTGATAAATGTGCTTCAAATATCCTTTAGTCACTGCTGAGATCATCTTTATAAGATGAATATTAATGACGCGTTAGTAAGATTGGATATGCGTATGTTTCATCTGTTTTTATCATTGAAGATTATTCTATTTTGTTAGCATAATGAAAAAAAGCAAGTAAAACCAATCATGTGTCTCTTGTGTGTGTGAAATATTGATTATGTTGCTGAGAGAAAAATATCTGGTGCTGCCAGGCAATCTTTAAATAATTCTGCCAAGTCCAAGGAGAGAAGATATATATTTTTTTATTCCTGACATTTGAAAGAGTTTACTGTACATGTGTCCTAAATTTGGTAACAATGTTTGGCATTTGCACAGCATACTGAAGGGAAAGTTGTGGGTTCTGCAGATGTTGGGCTGCAAGTACCAGCATCCCTTACTGTTAGCCATGTTCGGGAGGGGCAGATTGATGGGAGTTTGAATCAAAACATTTTGGAAGACCACATCTTCCTCAGTTTTCATTTTTCACCTTTATTCTTTAAGGAAGGCCTTCATTATTCCTTTAATTTGTTAGATACTCATCTTGCCTTTCTGCCAGAAGCTCAAGGCAGTACACAAACCATTTCCTCCCACAATTATTCCCATAATGGCAACTGGCCTCAATTCACCCAGTGTGTTGAATCTGGGTCTTCCTAGTTTAAAATGAGCACTTTAATCCCAACGCTGTAATAGTTTTATGTCAACCAAGTTGGGAAGATCTATAAATCTTTGCCATTTTGTACATTAAGTGGAGTAGGAGCAGCTTTTGCGGTCACTTGAGGCAAATATAGTGTGGCTGGATTCCAAATGAATGCCTGCAATTTATGATAGGACTTTTCTGATTTTACTAGCATAGCTAAATCAGATAGCTAAGAGAAATCTGAGAGTGGAAGATATGTGCAATGGAATAATTGCCAGTCATAATTGAAAATGTAATATGTCTCCCTAGCATTTTGCCTAATGCCTCTGTATTTCTGCTTCCTACAATTTGTCTGGGAAAGGAAAATTGTCTGGGAGAGGACATTGGTGGAGTGATTGCATTAAAATATATCATTTAATGTGGTTGTGATAAGCCTAATTCACACATAGTGCTCTCACACTCTAATTATGGTTTAGGCCAGGGATGTCAAACTCAATTTCATTGAGGGCTGCATCAGGGCTGTGGTTGACCTTGGGGAGGGACATGCGGGAGTGGCCAACTGAGTGGGTGTGGCCAACTGGGTGGGCCAAAGCCATGCTAGCCTGATATTTCCTCTTCACATTGGGTAGACCAGGCCGAAGCCACGCTGGCCCAATATTTCCTCTTCGCATTGGGTAGACTGGGCTAAAGCCACGTTGGTCCAATGTTTCCTCTTCGCATTGGGTAGACTGGGCCGAAGCAACGCAGGCCGGCCCCTAACATATTCCAGGAGGGTCCTGCGGGCTGGATCCAACCACATCTCTGTAGCAGACAAAAAAGCTCTACAGAGAATCATTAAAACTGCCCAGAATATCATCAGGCTCCAGCTACCAGCCCTGGATGACATCTTCGCATCTTGCTGTTTGAGGAAGTCACACAACATTTTCAGAGACTCTCCCATCCTGCTTATAATCTTTGTGAACTGTTGCCTTCTGGCAGAAGATACAGAACAATTAAAACTCGAACCACATATTTCCTGAACAGTTTTTATTCCAGAGCTATAATTGCACTTAACAATGAACTTAAGGATGACCATCAGTGAGCTGTTGGACAGTATTACTTGGGCTGTTGTGTGGATGCTTGTGTGTTTTTAGGGGGCGGGGAATTTTGGTGTGTGTGTGTGTGTGTTTGGGGATTGTTATGTGTGCGCACGTATTGTGTCTGGTCTTTGGGTATTATGCGAATTTCGTTGTATGTGTATACAGTGTATATACGTACAATGACAATAAAGTATTATTAATATGATTATGATTATTATTATTACATCGTGGGCCAAATGCAGCCTATGGGCCTTGTGTTTGACACCCCCAGATTAGGCCTAAGCATCTCTGCCTTATTTACACATAGTAAGACAGATTTATAAACCAACCAACCTGGATGCATATCAAGTTATATCAAAATTAAGTGAGTTACATTGTGGTTTAGCATGATTTATGAAAGCAGTCAGTATTCTAGGAGGATGTGCTAAGCAGAGTTGACAATTTCTTGGCAGGCAATATGGAAATGATTTTTCGTTAGAGTATAGGTAGCAGGCCCAGAAGGAGAGCCTTTTCTGTAGTGGTACCTATCCTTTGCAACATATTCCCCCTGAGATTAGATTGCCCCAATCCCTGCTGGCCTTTTGTAGTCTTGAAAATTTGGCTCTGTGCTTGAGGCTGAATGAAGGTGTCTTCATGCACTCATTCGATTTATATGGCTCCCCACTTGCAGAATAATGCTGGGCAGCTAACAGGTGAAGGAAATTGTAGCACAAAAGTAATGTAGAAAAACAAAATACACACTACATTGGGCACAAAACACTACTCATATATTTACATCTATAATGGGCTGATATGTTGTCCTAATCCATTGGTTTAGGGATAGTTTTATCTCTTTTGAGTGCCTTCCAGATGTGTGAATTTAAAGTTGGAGAATTCCTAACCAGAATGTCCAGTTTTGGGTGCTTAGGCAAGGATCATCTTTTTGTGGCTCTCTAGCAATAAGTGTTTCTTAGGTAACATTGATTTGATTTGATTTATTTTGATTTTGATTTGATTTATTTGGATTTATATGCCACCCCATCTCTGGAGGGACTTAGGGCAGCTCACACAAAGATATAGCATACACACAAATATTTAAAAAAGTATTAATCCAATCCAAATAACCGATAAAATTCCACGCTAAAATGCCCAATTAAAACCCCCAGTCTTCATCAATTCAGGCCGGCCTGTGAAAACAGCCAGGTCTTTAGATTGCGGTGGAAAGAACGCAGGTTGGGAGCCAACCGTAACCCCAGGGGCAGCTGGTTCCACAGGGTGGGCGCTCCCACAGAGAAGGCCCTACCCAGGGGAGCCGCCAACCAACATTGTCTGGTCGATGGCACCCTGAGGAGGACCTGCCGGTGGGAGCGCACTGGGCGATTGGAACTCGATGGTGGCAGGAGACGCTCCTGCAAGTACCCCGGACCCAAGCCATGTAAGGCTTTATCGGTTAACACCAGCACCTTGAATCTTACACATTAACATTGGTAACATTAGTAAAAATGGGATTGTGTAGTCAGTATTTCTCAACCCGTCTAAAAGCTGCTGAGGTTGAGAAATACTGGTCTAGACAGACTTTTCCCAACATTTACACTAATCTTTTTTCAGAGATGGATCATTGTTGAATCTGGTTGCCTTTGTGCCCACTTGCTCACCCTTTATTCTTTTTAGAATGGTCTTTTTGTATATTCATGCACACACACACACTCGCACACACACTCACACACTGTGCTTTCATTACATATCTCCATTCTAATTCTTGAATGTCAGTTTGTCTCATCCCACAGAAAGTAGATACGATATTGGTAATGGGATAAGACGTGGGCAGAGGCCCAGGGCTACAGTGAAAGCATTGTGTTCTTGCTCTGCAAATTCCATCCTTGTTATGGTTGCCTGCAGGACACATGTGCAAAATGGGTGAAGTTAGTGTCCCAATGATGTTTTCATCATTCTTTTCTCTTTCTCTCTCCCCTCCCCATGTCATCACCTGGGCCCTACTTTGCAGAATAAAGAAGGGAAGGGTTAGGCCATATCCTCTAATAATCTGATTTTAACATATCAACATTTCTTGCAGAGACGCAAGTCTTCCTTAGGTATATGAACATATTCATTTTCTGACTCAGCACCATAATTTATTCATGTTATGATTTTACCTTTTGGGATCTTAATCACCAAGACAAATACATTCCATGGTGTATTTTTTTTCAACAGCAGCAACAAAACAATTCAGGATCTGAAAAGGAGCATAAACGTGCTATTTGTTTTGTACTTTTCAGACAAAAGTTCCTATTTTGATCTTTCTACTCTTTCCCACTGCTACTGCTTGCAGCAAATCACAACCTGAATTTCACCCACAACTGTCTTCTGTCTTTAAAATCTAGTGTATTAACACATAGCCATGTCTTTCATCAGCAGCTTTCTAATTTGGCTGATAGGCTGTATCTAAACTTTACTCATTCCCAAATCTGTTCTAATTCATCAGATCTACCACAGCTGTAGAAATCTGCTGGATGATTTTAGGCCAGTCCCACTCAATGCAACCCATCTCACATGACTGTTATCAGGGTTACAAGGAGGGAGACCCCCAAAGTAAGCTGCCTTGAGCTCCTGGAGAAAAAGCAGGACATTAATCTAGCACCCCCTGGTATTCAGAGGAACTCCGGGAGATGAAGCGCTGTCGGAGGGGCTTAGAGAGCAGGTGGAGGTCCACCCGCTCCCAGTTCGATCGAGCCCAGCTAAGAGCCCATATTCGGACTTACCTGGTAGCTATGAGGGAGGCGAGAAGGTCTTATCTCTCCACCCTCATAGCGTCCGCAGATAATCGCCCAGCCGCCCTGTTTTGGGTTACTTGCTCCCTCCTTCGTCTGGAGGGTTGTGTGGACCCGTTGTGGGGAAGAGCTGAGGAGTTTGTTCAACATCTGTCGGATAAAATCGTTCGAATTCAGAGCGGGTTGTCCTCTGATTTGCAGTGGTCTGAGGAATGGGATACAGGCAGTCTGGCCAATGTGATTTGGGGATGAGTTCGATCCTGTTTCTGAGGATGAAGTGGACAGGATCATGTGGCGGCTGAGCTCCACCACATGTTTGTTGGACCCGTGCCCCTCCTGGCTGGCTTATGCCGCCAGGGAGGTCACCTGTGGTTGGCTCCGGGCAGTTGTCAATGCTTCATTAAGGGAGGGTGTTTTTCCCTCCGCCTTGAAGGAGGCGGTGGTGAGACCCCTCCTGAAGAAGCCTGCCCTGGACCCGACCATGTTAGATAACTTTCGTCCAGTCTCCAACCTTCGCTTTTTGGCGAAGGTTGTTGAGAGTGTGGTGGCTTGGCAGTTTCCACTTTTCCTGGATGAAGCGGACTACCTGGATCCGTATCAATCGGGCTTCCGACCTGGTTTCAGCACGGAGACGGCATTGGTCGCACTGATGGATGATCTCTGGAGGGCCTGGGACAGGGGTTTTTCCTCTGTCCTGGTCCTATTAGACCTCTCAGCGGCTTTTGATACCATCGACCATGGTATCCTTTTGCGACGCCTCGAGGGGCTGGGAATGGGAGGCACCGTGCTTCGGTGGTTCGCCTCCTACCTCTCGAGGCGGTCGCAATCGGTATTGGCCGGGGGGCTGCGGTCGACCCCGAGGGTGCTCTCTTGTGGGGTCCCTCAGGGGTCGGTCCTCTCCCCCCTGCTATTTAACATCCCTGTGCGAGCTCATAGGCAAGGACTCCTCGGGGTCCCGTCGGCGGATCAATGCCGACTGGCGATTCCCCGGCGACGAGCCTATTCTGTCGCGGCCCCTGACCTCTGGAATCAACTGCCCTTGGGGCTCCGTCTGGCCCCTGACCTCCGCACCTTCCGCCGTGAGCTAAAGACCTGGTTATTTGACCAACCCGGGCTGTGACCCCTCCTTGGGGGGAGGGATGGATTTTTTAAATGTTTATTATAGTATTGTTTTAATATTTGGGCTTGTATCTAGTTTAATGGTTTTTAAGTATTTATTGTTCTGTATTTTAGTTGTGAGCCACCCCGAGTCTTTGGAGATGGGGCGGCATACAAGTTCAAATATAAATAAATAAATAAATATGAAGCCGCTGGGTGAGATCATCTGTGGTTTCGGGGTGAGATTCCATCAGTACGCGGATAACACCCAGCTGTACATCTCCACCCTGAACCAAATCAGCGATGCCCTCTCCCTGATGACCCAGTGTTTGGATGCGGTAGGGATTTGGATGAGCGGGAACATGCTTCGACTCAACCTGGCCAAGACTGAGTGGCTGTGCATACCGGCATCTCGGCCCAGTCAGGAATATCCATCTTTGGCCATAGGGGGAGCGGTGTTGCCCCCTGTGGATAGGGCACAGACCCTGGGGGTCCTCCTGGACGTACGGCTCCAGTTGGAGGAGCAGGTGGGAGCCGTCTCCAGGGGGGCCTTTACCCAGCTCCGCCTTGTTCGTCAACTACGCCCTTTTCTGGACCGAGATGCCCTGCGCACAGTCACTCATGCCCTTGTTACCTCTAGACTCGACTACTGCAACGCTCTCTATCTAGGACTCCCCTTGCATACCATCCGGAGATTGCAACTGGTGCAGAATGCGGCGGTGCGGGTGGTGATGGGAGTTCCCCGATTCTCCCATGTTACCCCCCTCCTGCGCTGCCTGCATTGGTTGCCGGTTGCGCTCCAGGTGAGATTCAAGTTTTAGTTTTAACATACAAAGTCCTTCATGACATGGGTCCTCAATATTTAAGGGAGCGACTCCTGCCAACATTGAATGCCAACCGCCCTGTGCGAGCACATAGGCAAGGACTCCTTGGGGTCCTGTCCGCCGGCCAGTGCCGGCTGGCGGTTCCCCGACGACGAGCCTTTTCTGTCGCGGCCCCGGACCTCTGGAACCAACTCCCCTTGGGGCTCCGCTTGGCCCCTGATCTCCGCACCTTCCACCATGATCTGAAGACCTGGTTATTTGACCAATCCAGGCTGTGACCCTCTGTGGGTGGGGTGGTTTTATGCTTTTAGCATTTAACTTTTGGGCTTGTTTAGTTTAATTTTTTTCTTAACTATTTATTATTGTATATACTGTTGATATTTTAGCTGTGAGCCGCCCCGAGTCTTTGGAGATGGGGCAGCATACAAGTCCCAAAAATAAATAAATAAATAAATAAATAAACACCATGCACAAATAAAACTAAAAAATGAGGGAATACCTGGAAGGAAGTCAACATTTTAACATAATGTAATCATTTATGTATTACTTCAAAAGCAAGGAAAATGATGGCACCAGATGACATGATGGAAGCTAGCAAATTAGCAGGAGTTAAATATCTAGAAAAGTCAGGAAGAAGATGCAGACGGATTGAACATATTGAAAGAACTAGTTAACATTGCAGTTCTTGTGAGTCTCTGTGGTATAAGAAAGGTCATTTCATGTTTCTTTATTAAGAATTATGAAATAATTCTTTAGAAGGTAGTTGTGCAATTAAATGTCAGCAGCATGCTTTGATATATCTGAGGTAAGCAAGTCAAATACTGATTCTTCTCTTTGTGCTGTGAGGACATCACACACAATACATTATATATTTGGTACTAAGCCTGGGCCACATTCTGACTTTGGTAACCTGATTGTTGGTTTGAAATTTATCTGCTTCATAGGATTGCACTTGATCCTAGAAATAAGTGTTATTCAACTGTGGTGGTGAAATGGTTAGAATGCAGTATTGCAGGCTAACTCTGCCTTGGATTTCAATCCTGACTGACTCAAGGCTGATTCAGCCTTCCATCCTTTTGAGGCCAGTAAAATGAGGACCCAGATTTTAGGGGGCAATATGCTGGCATTGTAAACTGTTCAGACAGTGCTGTAAAGCACTATGGAGCAGTATATAAGTCCAAGTGCCATTGCTATTGCTAATTTTAATTTCATGCCAACTGATGTCTCTTTTCATGTAAATGTGGTGGTCTAAGGCCACAGTAATTACAGGTACTATTCATCCTCTTTCCATATATTTCTGTTTTCACTGTTATTACATTAGTCATACTGGACTCTTGGATGTTTCTATGGGAGGAGGGCATTCCAAGTGAATTAGAAAGAGCAACTCCAAATTCCATCTGGCAAGGCAATAGAGGGAGTGCCCTACAAATTATAACAGCAGTTTATGGAAGGAAAAAGGGTTTTATATGATCTTTGTAATTTGAAGTAGCTCCAAAATGTTGAGATGAGAATCTTTAGCCAGTGTATATTTCTCTAGAGCTGAGTGTTTTTGAGTTTGTTCCAAACTACTTAAGTGGCCAAGGCTGTTAAATATCTGCATCTATTTCCCATCTCTTAAGACGGTGATTTCCCTTGCTGCTTTGACACAGGAAGATACCAGCTCTTGTGAAAATTAAATTTAGGTTCTTTGTGTGAGCAATATTTTCTTTAGATAAGAGCTAATAACTTTTGTTCCAAGAAGTGGTTCAAAATATTGTTGGATCCACGTATATTTTACATGATATAGTCTGCATTTAATTCTTGCCTGCACCAACATATTGTAATATTAAAAGCAGGGTTAGTAAGGCTTTTCCCAAGAGCCTGAAATACTATAATACTTGCAATTGCCTCTTCCAAACTGCTGTTCTTAGGCAAGCTTGTTGAGGGTCATAAGAGTTTGTAATTCCAAGATACCTAAGTGGCATCAAGTGACAAGAAGTTGGATTCCATATTCTAGAATAGGAATAGACAATATTATAGCAATATATCTATAACACCTTTCTTGCCATTCGTCAGGCTTTGTGCTTCATTTAATGTTATTTTTTAAAAAAGTTCTAAAAAAGAACAATAAAGAGAAAGTGACAGGTTACAACTGCTTTTGTCTCATTTCAAGGATAACTTTAGAAAAATAAAAATGGTGGATGGCCACTATCCAGATCTTTATTTGGAAATGTGGTCATTTGTCCAGCAAAAAAGTAAACAGTAGGCTGGTAGAACCTTTAGATATTAGAGTGCCGATCAGAGCATAATGTCATGAAATTTGCTTTTAGTAGATATGTTTTCTGATAATCCTGCCAGACATTTTGCAAGAGTGCCTACAATGTTCTCTCAGAATTTCAAATGACTCTAGTAACCAGAAAGTCATACTTAGCCAAAATTAAGAGGTAGTCTTTCATATCATAGAGACTACTTCTTTGGGGAGACTTTTGATTTAGCTGGTTTTTATATTGGTACCTTAAGGGTTGCTTCACTACTCTTCTATAGTGTTGTAAAATGTTCTCCATGTGTTTGAGATATACCATCTAATATGGGTGTTTGTATCCCTTAAATGTTTTCAGAATTGACTACTACTGGTTTTACATGTTTATTCTAGCTTGGTTTTAAGAGCAACAATGACAAAAACCTATTTAAAAACCTTCAGTATCATTTGTCACCTATAATTAGGCAGTGAGACAATTATGAATAGTTAAATAGGTTAAAGAAAAAGAAGTTAACAGCTCCTCTCATTCTCTTCCACCCAAAACTACAATTTCTCAGTTTGTTTTGGTTAAGAAAAAAAGAAAACCAATAACCAAAGGCTTCATCAGTCTTCTGTTGATCGTACAGCAAGTTAATACTGAGGTGTCAAGAGATGAATGAAAGCCTTCCTCCAGATGTGCATCTTCCATAATTCCCACAAACATGGTTTTTTTTCCAGCAAAGCAGCAAGTTTTATGCATTTGATGAAAACTAGATAAATGGGAAGAAAATACCTCTAGTGACAAAGGGAAAAAATTCCCTTCATTTGTGCAAGCTGGAAGAATTTATAAATTGAGAATAGCAGGTACATCAAGATATGTTGACCCGACAACATTGCCAGCAGTTTAGGAATCTTCAACAATCCAACCATGGGTTTGGATAAAGACCATCTCTAATAGTCACTAAGATAAAGAAATACTTTTAAGTTTCAATATCTATTCTGATTCCTCCCACTGAGCATGCTCTAAACTGATCTGACATAAGAAATCTTTGTGACTTCATCAGTGCCGATAATGGCCATTCCCTTGTTCCCTAATCTACACTCCTATTTTAAGCAGGCTGATGAAAATAATGTGATTTAAAGCCCATCACAGATTGGGTGTTAGATTGGGAAAACACCTGGTTAGCTCTTTTTTTGATCTGAAAAAGAATTGCACTAAAGACAGAAGGAACAAAGTGGTCTAGCAGGTGGAACCTGATTTACTAGGGGATCTTGGCTGCTTAACCCAAAAACAACTTGTTGCTCAATACTTGGCAGTGGGCTCTGATAATGGGCCAAATGAAGCCCCTATTACATTTTTTTAAACAGAATTATCCAATATACTGTATCACTTCTATGGAGGCAATTTGTGGGAAGGGTTATGCTTTTTGTTGTTAGGGGAAACTAAAATTAAATTGTACATGCTAATTCGCTCAGGGCCTACCACTTTAATGCAATCACATATGCTTATATAGACAAACCATAGTTATACCTACAAATGATACCTTTCTATTGAGGAATCAATATAGTGTATAGGTTGAGGTGCTAGACTTGGATGAGGCAGACCTCAGATGTCATCATATGATTTTGGGCCAATCTATCACCCAAGATAATTAATGTATGGAACAACTCGTGTATACACTTTTGAGCTTTCAGAGAAAGATAGGATATAACTGCAATAATTAAATAAGAAAGCACGATAATTGTTTGAAAACTTTGTCTTATGCAGGGGTGGCGAACACGCGGCTCTCGAGCCGCATGCGGCTTCCGGCCAAAATGAATGCGGCTCTTTGCCTCTTATATTATTATTATATTATTATTATATTATATTATTTTGTATACTGTGGCTCTTTGCCAAGTTTGGATTTTGTTATGCTGCTTCTGAGGAGGGATCTCTGAGGAGAGATTTCCGAGCGCGTAGTCCCGCCCCGGCTGCGCCATCCCGCCTCCCATCCTCGAAACAACTGCACGGGCCAGCGAGCGTGGTGTGGCTCTCTGACTCTCACAGTTTAAAATTGTGGCTGTTTGTGTCAAACTTGTTCGCCACCCCTGGTCTTATGTGTCAGGGTTAAAACAACAGGTTATTGTTAATTGATAGCCATCAACTGTAGTAAACCCAAAGTAAAGGATCTTTCAGAACCAATACCACAATGCTGAATGCTATCGACTTGCGGCTTCGGTAGAAAGAATAAACAATTTATTTTCTATATATCTTACAATGTATAATCTTTGGGTTATTTTAGTTATTTATAGACTTGTAGTTGTTTAATATTTTTTATTGTAAATGTATTCTCTTTTTATATGTTCGCTGCCCTGAGTCCTTAGGGAGAAGGGCGGCATACAAGTCTAAATAAATAATAATAATAATTATTATTATTAAATCATGACTATCAGTTGGCAATTGGCTAATCAGTGCATTACTTATGGATATTTCTTTTTTTATTTACCACTAAAGAAGGTAGTCATAATGCAAGGAGTGGACATGTTCCAGATGTCAATGCATAAGATGAGCAAAAGAAAAGTCAGGTTCTCTCATTTGACTCCAGACATCTCATAATGCCATACTCATTTGAATTCCTTCAAGATTTTGCTTTATTTGTGAGAAGGTAGAAATTCATCTTGGAAATCAGCAGATATGTGAAACAGTAACAAGAAAGAACCTAAGGAGGATTGAGCATGGCCAAGGAATGACACAGGGTGTTCTGGATGTGGTTTTGGCTGGCTAGGACAGGAATCTTTCCCCAGACTGTAATTTACTGCAGGTGTTTCTTGTGCAGAATATTCAATTGTGGTAAGCCCCCCACCCCAGAAGAATGAAATATTTTAGGAAATGTTAAAAAAGGCAGAATATTATATTTTCCCAAAGGGAGAAATGGAGAAACATGTTTTAGAGGCAGAAAGCAGCCCCCAAGTCTTTCTTAATAGCTCACAGCAGATGCCAGCATTTAAGAGATAAAGAGCTTATTGAAAGAGGAAGACTATCTATCTAGATAGCTCTGTTCATAAGCAAAACAAATACTGCAGGCAGAAATCCATTCAAGACAGGATGTTTCAAAACTCCTTGCAGCAAAGTTTGACAGCCAACACCCTTTCAGAACACAAGCCCTTTCATTGCACCATCCCCAGAGCAGTTGAAACTTCAAAGTCACAGAAACCTATAGAGATCCATCCACTCATTCAACCATTTGTTCAGCTGACCCAGAACCACAAACTCCGGTGGTTCTGTTAATTAATAAACCAACTTTCCAAACAGCCTCCGTATTGTTTCCAGCATCTTTCTCCCAGCTTGGAACTGAACCAGATGGATTTTCCTTCCGACACAATATTACAATCACCTAAAACCCCTCATTTTTTATTGGAATTCTGGAAATTATCGAATTAAAAATGCATTGATACTTTTTCTTATTGAAAAATGTTAGAACTAAATAAAAATAGCATTGCTGGAACTACTTTGGATTACTACAAGGAACACCTTACATATGCAATAGGAGAGAGAGAATTTTTTACAGTTTTGGCCACATTTTACAGCTGGCATGTCATTATGCTTTCTGCCTCAGCGTCATTGATTACTTAGGAATCAATGTGAAATGATTAAAATTTATTGTATCCATTATAGTGATTACAAGTGCAGCCCAAATGTTATGATATCAAAACAGCAAAGGGTGAAGATAAACTGCTGATGCCTGTGGTCTGGTACAGGTAGTCCTCAACTTACAACCCCAATTGAGTCCAAAGTTTCTGTTGCTAAGCGAGGCAGTTGTTAAGTGAGTTGTGCTCCATTTGACAACCATTATTTATTTTAATGACATTTTTGCCATAGTTAGGCAAATCACTGCAGTTGCTAAGCAAATCTGGGTCCCCCTACCCATTGACTTGGCTTGTTGGAGACTGTCTGGGAAAGTCACAAATGGCAATCACATGACCCCAGGACAGTGCAACTGTCATAAATACATGCCAGTTACCAAGCATTTGAATTTTGATCACATGACCACGGCGATGATGCAATGGTCCAAGTGTGAAAAACAGTCAAGAGTCACTTTTTCCAGTGTTGTTGTAACTTTGAATGGTCACTAAACAAATGGTTGTAAGCCAAAGACTACTTGTAAGTGATCTTTTCTGAATGATGGTCACAGTTATTTGACACATCTTGTAACTGGAAGCTTTCCAGTTTAAAATACATTAGAGGCTTCTGCTTTCTGGACTCTTGAGAAAGCCACTTACCAAAGCATCCTTCCATTTTACAGCAAAGTGATTCTGTTGACATACAGAAAATAACTTTTTAATGGACACAATAATTATGCATTAGGAAGTGCTGCTCAAATGAGCTACTTCTAACGTTTTGCTTATGCAGACGAGTAACATTTTCATTGAAAGCTCTCATAGATATCATATAAACAAGTTATCTCTAAATGCTTTTTACCATGGGCTATGTTTGATATATTTGAAGCAATATTAAAAATGCAACTTTTAAAATAAGTTAATGTGCTTATTTTGAGGCATAGTTCATTAGAAGAATGTGTTAGGTCACAAGGATGCTTGTAAAGCAAATTACATTGCAAATAATGCAGCCTTGATTACGATACTAAAAACATATATAGGATTATATTATTACATTATCTTCCCCATGGACCAGTGGTGCATATGAACCATAGGTTGGGAACTATTGATCTAGATAAATTATAGGCTGGATTCACACTCTGATCTAAGCTATAATGTGATTTATTTATGGATTAATGTAAAGTGTGAATCGAGATATTGTAGCTTGGTGCTGTAAGTGCTGTAACAACTTTTTTAAACCACACACTTGTTTAGAAAAGAATGACTGAGTATGAAGTGTGAATCCAAACATATGGGAGGGATCATAACACAACATCAGAATTCACTGATTGCATGAAAAAGGTTCCAGAATCAACTCCCTGATTTCTCCAGTGAAATAGATTGTGGGCTGTGTCTACCCTGACTGAGTATGAAGCAACTAAAAATATTTACATCCAGAATCTTCTTGAGTTCTTTTATGAGGAATCTCTAAAATGGAAAGAAAAAAACGTACAGAGAATTCAAGATATGCTTTGAAGAGGATCATCAAGGAACTTTTCATATTTGAAATTTGTCATAAAGAAGAAAAGTTATTGTAACTAATGCTGTCTTGGCTATACCCTAGTATTGGAATTAGGAAGAATTGGGTGGAGTTGGGGTTGACTAAATAAGTAACACTGGAAAAGCTCTATCTTTGATTTGCAACAATGAATTATTGATATGTATTTTTCCAACTTTTTTTAAATAAAGGATTAAGGAAGAAGACTTTCAAACAATATGGTCATTTGTTTTGGAGCTGTTCCATTTGTAGCATAATTTCCATTCTTTTCTTTTTTTTAAATAGCATGATTATTCTGAGGCAACAGTGGCAATAGTGTTAATCCTGTAATATGTACATTTTTAAAAAATTGACATAAGGAGTACATACTATAACATTAAAATAAAATTATGTTCACCTGGGTCCAACTCACACATTTCAGAGGAAACATCTGTTTTCACACATTGTTGTGTACTGTATGTCTTGATTTCCCTACCTTTGAGTTTCTTCAATCTGTTCTCTCAAACTACTTTAACTCCCCAGAATTTATATAGTGGTTGCTGTATGTAACAATGCAAAGCTTAAAATGACACTGGAAATAATGGGATGTCTAAGTGAACCTGTCAGGCTTAATTTAATTGATTACTCTCCTTTATGTCTTGCTTTTCAAAATACATATCTAACCAAAGAAGCTTACAAGCAACATTAATAATTTTAAATAAACACACACACACACACACACACACACACCCCTAACATTTTTTTAAAAAAGAGCCCTCAAAATTCTGGGATCCTTCTTGCAAAGCTACTGTGGAAAGGCCACTGGATATTAAGTGGGATGAGAGAGTTTCAGGGAGAAATTTTCACCTGCTTTCTTCTCTCTGTTAGAATTGTTTCCACAAGGCAGCTAATGGCAATGTAGCCTTTTAAAACACTTGCCTTTTTATTTAGCTCATAAATGCAACTGCACGATTCAAAAAGAGGGCTGTGAAAATATTTACAGACCCCTCACATCCTGGACATAAATTGTTTCAACTTCTAACCTCAAAATGTGTGCAAATGTGTGCAATGTTATAGAGCATTGCACACTAGAACAACTAGACACAAGGACAGTTTTTCCTCGAATGCCATCACTCTGGTAAACAACTAATTCCCACAATGCTGTCAAACTATTTACTAAGACTATTACTATTATTCTTCTCATCCTTCCTATTACCAATCTCCTCCCACTTGTAACTATAACCTTGTTGCTTGTATCTTTATGATTTATATTGTTTTATTTAGTTTCCTAGTATGATTTGATTGCTTATTTAGTATCCTGTGACTAAGTGTTGTATCTTATGATTCTTGACAAATGTGTTTTTAATGTACACTGAGAGCATATGCACCGAAGACAAATTCCTTGTGTGTTCAGTCTTACTTTAATAAAATTACAAATTACCATCTAAATGAAAACAAATTTGTTTTTCTTTTTCTTTATGATATTTATATAGCTGCCCATCACATGTAGCACAACTCTGGGTGGCATACAAAACAAACTTAAAAACAACTTATTTTTCTTTTGTTTATTTTGCAGACTGGTGGATGACCGCTGTGTGGTAGAACCAGCAGCTGGTGATCTGGATAATCCACCTAAGAAGTTTGAGGTGAGACATGTTTTGATAAACATTTTAGATTCTTTGTTTCTACATAGACAAAGTAGTTTGCAGTAGTGTTAGTCCAGATACCAATAATGTCAGACTAACTTCACTGATATTAATATATCTATCCTACAGAAAAGAATTGTATATAACAAGCTATTATGTGTTTCAGGTTATAATTTCTGTTTAAACAGTCCAGTATTATTTCTGCCTTAGATTTGAGCGAGAAAGTCTCTTACTGCACTCCTGATGACTTTGTGACAACAAGATGTAGGTGGTTTGCTTTTGCTGTCCTCAGGGATTTAAAAAAAACTAGTCTAGTATATAGCTCTGGTACTTCTTGGTCAAATACTTGCCTGCTAGCCTGAGGCAGTGGCAAATTAAATCTATCTGTGATTTGAATAATGTTCCAGCTGAACAGGAATTCATGGCTTGTTGCTCTTCAAAGAATGCAGATGCTTAAGACAAGAACAAATCCTAGGTTCCAATTTTGTCTGGTTAAAATAATGAGCGTCAGGCCAATAATCCAAGCTTGAAACTAATGTTAAAAAACTCTATTGAGGTAAATCCCTCAGGTCATTTGGGTGTTCTTTTGGCAAGTTGGAATAATTAGGCAGAATGTGGTCAACACATTTGTTCAAACTCAGGTGATTAGTTTATCTATGATTTTCTGGTTCAGTAGGACTTTGGGAGACTGATTATCATTTTTCCGCTGCATAAGTTTATACCCAATATTAGCTGTCTGGGAAATGCTTTTGGACTTGAAAAGCAAAACATAAATGTAGATCAATAAGTGAAAATAGACATAAGAAAACCCACTCAGGATTTAGTAGAGTTCATCATATTTACAGTGTATACTAGGCCAAATATTGTCATTCGTATTCCAACAGGTCAGTCCTGTGCTCAAACCTAGGACAGCTCTGGAGGCCCAATCCTTTAAATCTTGATTCTTGTACATGTTATATTAAAGTATTCAACCACAGCTTCTGTTCAGATTGTTAGAGTATATTGTAATTGCTTCCAGTAATTGCTTCCAATGGAAACAGTTCTCTAGAGTAAATCCTAAAATGAAGAATAGGCTTGTGTAGAGACATGCTTCCCTTGAGATATAGTAGATTTAATAACATGCTTGTTCTGGTGTGGAAAGGAAGCCTACCAACTTCATATCACATCCTCCTTTGGGCTTCACTTTTGCAATACAACTTTACTATCCTGTTTCAGACAGCGGACCAATCATTCAGGCCAGGGCCAAAGCAATACAATAGAACAGTTGTGTGAGTTTGCTTACAGCCACTGTGCTACACCGAATACTTTCTGTGTAATCCTCAGGTAATTTACAAAATATAAACAGAGTAAATATAGCAGACTTAGTGGCAATTATCAGGTAACTTAAAAAGAGAATGGTTTGGTTGCAAAGTTACGTATATGTGAGACGATAACTCTGATAACCTTTTGGTAATATATTAAAATTGGGAGCCTGATTAAAGGTGGGAATTAAATGTTGAATGCATACCGAGAAGTTTATCTGTTCAAGGAACATTCCCCCGATGCTCTTAGTGGAGTGTCTCCTTCTCACTTTATAATGGATATTTCTACAGAAAATCACTAGGAAAATACATTTAAGCAGGCTAAATAAACATTTCTAAATCTGCTCAGGGATTTGTGGGAAATTTGGCCACATATTTAACCCCCCTCCCCCCATTCCTGACAAGGCTGCACAATGTGTTTTTATCCCTCTTCCCTTCCCTCTCAACAGCTCACAGTGCTGTCACAAGGGCTGTTTTTTTACTTTGACTTACAAGCTGCCAATAAAATCAGAACCACCTTGTGCTAGTTGCTACACATAGTGGGAAGAAGCCCCACCCAAGAACAATATATAATTTGAAAGAAAGAAAGAAAAAACATGAACAAACTAAGGATTACAGTAGACAGGCCTTCTGAGTCTTTAAGCCTGATAGAATTTTAGGATAGAACAGATCCACTGTTCCAGTGTACTAAACAACATTACAGTTTGTGGCAAATGCCAAAGAGAAATATTTCACTGAAAAGACTTAGCATTAGTAAATTGTACTGCTGCCAAGGTAGATAATTAGAGCCGGTGAATTGCCTAGATGGTCTGGAATCCTTGACTTCCTGGTAGTTTGAGAACATGAGTCTGGAAGGCCTTAGAGAATAAAGCATTGAAAAACTCTCTAACTGAAGAGACAGCATTTTTAAACATTTCTATACCAATTGTATCTGAAGGGAGTAGGGTTTGGGAAGGCAGCTTTATAGATACTTGGTGAGGAAGCTACTGTTTCCTTCTGTCACTGGGGAAACTGCTGTATTTTCTGTATCCCAACACTGGAACAAGGCTTAGATTGGTGGCTCCCTACATTTGTGGGCTGTGATGATGCTGGAAAGTTAGAAGTCCTTCACAGCAGGTCAAAGAGAACCAGCTCCTGCCCACCTTACTTCCAAGGAATAGGGAGCGTTATAAGTGGTGGGATAAAGATCCAGCATTACTCCAGTCTAGGCCATTCTACAGCTTCCATAACTGGAATAAAGTAACTGATTGTTGATCAGGTGTTCCTTTGAAGGCTACCAAACATAGACCCAAGATCTTTCCTGTTCACTCAGTGCAGACCAAGGAAGCCAAAATGTTGGACATCCATAGTATAAACCTTGGGGGACTGAAGCTTTGCAAGCATTCTCTTAGAAGAATGCCATTGTTGACTGTTCTATGCGTACTCTTCTTTTTAAGATGATTTTCATTGAAAAAATTTAACAGTAATAAAAGCTAACACTAAATTAAATGAAAGAGAGAAAGTGAAATAGAAGAAATAAAAATGAAAAGAAAAGATAGGAAGTGCAGGAAATAAAAGAAAAAAGACAAAAAGAAAAAGATGCTGAAAGAAGCAACTTCTTATCTTCTTTACAGCAGATACCAGCAGACTTGTTAGCTCTCCTCTGCATTTGAAATTATGCTACATATATCACTTCTTTTCACATCCCAACCTATTTTCAGCCTTCACATCCAAAAATCAGTGACAGTTCTGTCCAGTTTCAGCAAAAAAGTCCATGAAAGTTTCCCATATTTTATAAAAGTACTTATCCTTGGTCAATAACTTGACATCAACATTTTGTTGTAGGACTTGGTCTCCATCCATATCTTCTTTTACCCATCCTAATGGTTTTTGAGGCTTCAACAGCCTTTTCCTTACTGTTCTAAGTTTCTGTCTTCAAAATTATAAATGGAATTAGCATTTTGCAAATGTGCCTACATCTGCCTAAATTTTGCCATATTATCTTTTGAGAAAACTAAATGTCTACTAATAGTAGATCTGCGGATCTCAGTAATCTCAGGATGGATTAGCAACACAGGTATACTCAGGATCCTTTTGATACTTGGACAAAACGATGAAAGGACTATTTGTATATCACCAGCATGATATTGTTTTGTCATTTGTTCTACCCCAGCCTTTGGCTAGCAATAAATTACGTCTTATTTAGTCAAGCTTGTTTTCTTGCATATTTAGTGCTCTGACTAGGAAAAAAAACACCTTTCCCCTTTTCTCAGGGAATATAAATTGAGCAAATTAAGAGGTAATTCCTTCAGTGGTGCTGAATATGAAGAAGTGTAATGGGCTGAATATGCATGGAGAAAATTTTAATTAACAGTGAAGGAGACATTGGTGGGTGGGGCTTCATTGTGAGTAAATGTTATAACAGGATTTTGGTTTGGAATTACTGAAATAATAGGATTGCTGAGTGCCTCATTTGGAATCATTTTATTTCCAGCTGTTTCTAAAAAAAGCAATACAGAATTAGAGCAACTTAACATAGTTAATTTTTTAAAGAGGCAGCTTACATGTTAGAATGTTTTTGCTGTCAGTTTGTTTTGAAAGTTAAAAGCAGATCCCCCCATAGTAAGCAGTCCATCACCTTATACAGGTAGTCCTCAGCTTACAATTGAGCCCAAAATTTCTGTTGCTAAACGAGACATTTGTTAAGTGAATTTTGCCCCATTTTATGACCTTTCTTACCAAAGTTGTTAAATGAATCGCTGCAGTTGTTAAATTAGCAACATGGTTGTTAAGTGAATCTGGCTTCCCCAGTGCCTTTGCTTGTCGTAAGATCATAAAAGTTGATCACATGACCCTGGGACACTGCAATTGTCATAAATACATGCCAGTTGCCAATCGTCTAAAGTTTGATCACGTGACCACGTGCAACAGTGTGAAAAATGGTCATAAGTCAATTTCTTCAGGACCGTTGCAACTTCAAACGGTCACTAAACAGAACTGTTGTAAATTGAGGACTACCTGTATTCTTTTTTAAGTTTAAGCAACATTGGTACTAAGGAGGGAGCTTTGAGGATTTTGGTGAAGGTGAGGCCTCCATATCAACAGTCTTACGAACAGAAAAAATATTACCGGAAACAGTACTTGTCTTTCATACAAAAGCATTTGCTTTTCTGTAGAAAATAGCCTGGTATGGAGGAGGGGCAGGAGATTAGAGATCCTTTAAGCAAACAAGCTACTCCCATTTGGCACACTTTAGTCACCCCTTCCTTGACTCAATACTTGGTAATGATTTCCCATTCAGAGTCACTGAATCTGAAGTCTGTCTTTAGCTATTGGCTGCCTTGTGTCTTGGTCCAAAGGGAAAGTGAGATGAGTCACCAAAAGGGTAGGGCAACTCTTGGCCTGTGAAAGAGTGTGTAATGGCCAAAGCAACCACACAACCACAAGCAAGCTGAATCCCTGCACTTCTTTTCCTAAAAGTCCTGTTTTCTAGTACTTCTGTGTCCAAGTGTGGTAATTCAATTTTCTCTCTCTGTTGGGGTTCTTTCCCAAGTGAAGTTCTCTTTCAAACTTTGCAGAGCTTTTTCAACCATTAAGCATGCATATAGATAGACTATTTACTAATGATGGTCCTGTCTTGTAGTACCTATGCCTTGACAATTCTTGTTCCTGTTCTTTTCCCTATTCTCTCATTTTTAGGAATGCCTTTGTAATATTATAACTATTAAATCTAGAGTTTAGTATAGCTTTTATATATTTTGTCTTGGCCAATAACAGAGCGACTGAAGAATTCTGGGAAATATGGTCCCAGTACATCTAAAGCCTACCAAACTATGGGAAACCGATTTAGATATTAGTTTCTTGAATGGGGAATTATAGATCTTCTTTTTAATGTAGCATGCTTCTGATCACTGTGCTCTGTTCTTTGTGCTTTTGCACATTGCAGCTGCTGAAGTATAGAAATTATACATGTAGGACAGTTTAAATATGTTTTCCAAACCCCTGTTTAAATCAATTGACAATTAATGTATCTGTAGCACATTACAAATTAATTCTATCACTATCAGCTTTCTTTCTGCTATGGTTTTCCTATTATTTGCATTCTTTCTCTGTGAAATAGAATTCTAAATTTTAGAAAAAAGAAAAGCCCGAACAAGAAAATGGGGGGAAAGAAACAAAGCATAACCTAAATTCTTTTGAAACACATATATTGCGACCTATTGCTCAAAAAGGAGAGATGGTATCTATTCCAAGCAAGGTATGCATTCTGAAACATTGTAGATAAACCTGGTGGAATGAAAATATCTTCCAACTAATTGCAGGTTCAAGCAGGATGTAACAAACTCTGCACTGTTGAATTTTTTCTCCTGTTATCATTTGATCTAGCTCTGTCCCTTTGTTTTCAAATGTAGTTCTAAAGCTGTAAATGATTTGTGAAATTAAAAGCATTTTTCTTTTTTGCATTTGATGTGGAGAGCAAGTCAGTCCTGCAGTTGGCAGGAATAAGGGTCATCTTATTTTTATATGTATGTATGTCTACCTTATTCCCCTATGTGTATATCCTCTCTTGTTTCTTCTTTGTTGGGAACACACACAAAAATCATAGTAGAAAAAAAAATCCTGATGATAGAATGGATTTTATCCAGGTGTTTCCAATTTTTCTGCATGGATTGATTGATTGGTTGGTTGGTTGGTTGGCTGGCTGGCTGGCTGGCTGGCTGGCTGGCTGGCTGGTTGGCTGGCTGGTTGGTTGGCTGGCTGGTTGGTTGGTTTATGTATGTATGTATGTATGTATGTATGTATGTATGTATGTGATTTTTATGCTGCCCTATCTCCCAAAGGACTCAGGGCGGCTCACAGCAATAAAAAACAAAGAATATAAAATTTAAAAAATTCTTAAATAAATAAATCCCAATTAAAACTGAAAAACAATTTAATAAAAACCCCCATCAGTCCAGGTCGGCCAGTTGAAAAAGCCATGTTTTCAGGTCACGACGGAAGGATCGAAGGTCAGGAGCCATCCGAAGCTCCAAGGGCAACTGATTCCAAAGGGTGGGTGCACCCACAGAGAAGGGTCTCCCCCTGGGGGTCGCCAGTTGACACTGCCTGGCTGACGGTACCCTGAGGAGGCCCTGTCTGTGGGAGTGCACAGGGCGATGGGAACTCATTGCTGGCAGTAGGTGCTCCCGCAAATACCCCGGACCTAAGCCATGAAGGGCTTTATAGGTGATTACCAGCACCTTGAATCTCACTGGGAGGGCAACCGGCAACCAATGCAGCTCATGCAGGAGGGGTGTAATATGGGAGTATCGGGATACTCCCATCACAACCTGCACGGCTGCATTTTGTACCAGTTGAAGCCTCCGAGTGGTCCTCAAGGGGAACCCCATGTAGAGAGCATTGCAGTAGTCTATATGGGAGGTAACGAGCACATGGGTAACCATACGCAAGGCATCTCGGTCCAGATAGGGGTGCAACTGGTACACAAGGCGAACCTGAGCAAAAGCCCCTCTGGCCACAGCTCCTACATGATCTTCCAAACTGAGCCATACATCCAGGAGGACGCCTAAGTTGCATGCCCTTTCTACGGGGGGTAACACCTCTCCCCCCATAACCAAAGATGGAACATCCTGGGCAATCTGAGATGCCGATATGTACAGCCACTCGGTCTTGTCTGGGTTGAGTCGAAGCCTGTTTCTCCCACCCAGATCCATACCGCTTCCAGGCATTGGGACATCACATTAAGGGCATCACTAGGTAGGTTTGGGCTGGAGATAAAAAGCTGGGTATCATCAGAGTACTGATGATACCTCACCCCAAAACCACGGATGATCTCACCCAGCAGCTTCATATAGATGTTGAACAGGAGGGGAGAGAGGACCAACCCCTGGGGCACCCCACAAGTGAGGGGCCTAGGGGTCGACCTCAGTCCCCCTGCCAACACCGACTGCGAACGACCCGAGAGGTAGGAGGAGAACCACTGTAAAACAGTGCCTCCCACTCCCAACCCCTCGAGGTGTCGCAGTAAGATACCATGGTCGATGGTATCAAAAGCTGCTGAGAGATCTAATAGGACCAGGATAGAGGAGTAACCTCTATCCCGAGCCTGCCAGTCTCTGTGCTGTACCTGGGCCTGAAACCCGATTGATACGGATCCAGATAATCAGTTTCCTCTAGGAACATCGGGAGCTGTCGGGCCACCACGCTCCCAACAACCTTTGCAACAAAGTGAAGGTTGAAGATGGGATGAAAGTTGTTCAAAATAGCTGGGTCCAGGGCAAGTTTCTTGAGGAGGGGCCTCACCACTGCCTCCTTCAAGGTGGAGGGGAAGCATCCCTCACTCAAGGAAGCATTGACCACTGCCTGGAGCCAGCCTCATGTAACCTCCCGGGTGGCAAAGACCAGCCAGGAGGGACACAGGTCCAATAAACACATGGCGGCACTCAGTTTCACCATGATCCTATCCACTTCATCCGGAGTCACAGGATCGAATTCTTCCCAAATGGTATCCACAAGACCAGCCGCTTCCGCCCCGTCAGACTCTGACCATTTGGAGTCCAGGCCGGCCCGGATCTGAGCGATCTTGTCTGACAGATGTTGACTAAACTCCTCGGCCCGCCCCTGCAAAGGGTCCTCCCTCATCCCCTGATTAAGGAGGGAACGGGTGACCCGAAACAGGGTGGCCAGGTGATATATATATGACATTAGCTATATATGACATTGGCTATCATGTAGTTTTTGAAACAGAATTAATATTGCAATTACAAAAGGCTGGCAACACTTAGGATATATCTACAGACTTTAAAGCTTTACCACTCTTGGATTTAGTGTATTGACCCTGAGGTCGATGCATTAGGGTTCAAGTGTTTTTCTCTTCTTGATATTGTCTGATTCAATTGGAACAATTTTAGATTATTACAGTCAAGCTAATTAAAATAGCATTACATTAAAAAGGAAATGCTGATCCTTCTAACTTACAAAAAATATTTTATTAAAGCTGCTTGAATGAGGAAGAGACATAAGGGGCTATATCCTCCACACAGAGGTATTTTTTTGGTAAGGATTAAGTCATCAAACACTGAAACTTTAGGATGGAGATATTAAAATCAGTGGAACATAATCCCAGATTTGGGGATTTATTGGAGGCCTATTAAATTATACCCATTGCAGATTCCTAGGTTTACATACTTGGAGCAATCAGTTTCACTTAAAAGTGATCTTTTTTCTATTTAACACCTGTATCCAAAAAGAGGACACCTATTGTGGGCCATTTAAGAATACAGGTTGACATTTACTGTACTTCTTGTCCTCACTTTACTTGGTCTTGGGAAGTATTAGGGTTGTGATAAATCTAGCTGAGAACATGATTCCTGTATTTTATGAGAGCTGACCAACGAAGCAGGTAATTGACTACTACAAGTATTTTATGACAATGATAAGGATTAGGCTTATTTGTTTTCATATAGCTTAGTTTAGATCCTGGCATTTCTGTCACAGAAATTTCTTCCCCTTCTAAGGCAACTGATAACTTGAAACCCCAATAACTAGGTTCATCAAAATTGCTTCAGCATTTCTTTTTAAACATGTACATTGTGAGTCATGGAAATGCTCCTTAGGATGATGTATATTCTTATAACTTTTTATTGCAAAATATACAGCCTAATCACAGCTTCTGGGAGAGAACTGACTGCATATTTGTAGAGAAAGCAGACTTCTTCAATGAAATAACTTTTAAGATGTATGCATGCAAAAACTCATGTATCTTGCAGCAACTGTTCAAACCAGCTAGGAAAAATAGATTTCAGTTATAAAGTGTCTGAACTTGGCCAGGACAACAAAAGCTGGCAAGTTCCTGTTCTCTCTCATGCGTAACTTTCCCCAAGGCTTTTTCAATATGGCACAGCCTTATGTTTGAACATGTTGGGAGAAAACAAGGATAGTATTCAAGTCCTGTTCTTCTAAATGGGTATTTAAAAGGTTGGTTGTGAGAGTGAATTGAACAAATAATTTTACTGCAGAGCAGGATAGCAACACACCCTTCCGTACTGCTGCATGATTTATACATGTATAACAGTATAAGAAGACAGTGGATTCCATGCTCAGTGTTGTTCATAGACTCCATCCAGAATCTCAGCAGTATCTAGCAGAATCAACAATAGGAGGCTGACATTCTTTTAGTAAAGTATTCACACACCTGTCTTGCCTTGTTTTTCAGCCCTCAGGGAAAGACCAAAATTGAAGTCATTGAATCACCGCTGGAACTTAACCCTATAAATGATGGTCATGAAAATACCCACACATATTCCTTCAGTATTTTTGGCTGAGGCAAAAAGTGGGAGGACCATTGAATTAAAGAGCACTTAATCTCCGTAACCTTATGTTCTTTGTGGACTTTTTAATTATCTGTTTCCTTTCTTCTCTGTTTCTATATTTAAATTGAGATTTAAATAAAGGTTTCTGCTAAGAATTCTAAACATTTTATTTGCTTATTTATTCATTTATTTAGGAAATTTATTTTGCCGTCTATTTGCACATGGCGACTCAAGGCGGCTTACAAGAATATAAAAACCTCATATAAAAACAATAAAACTAAGAGAGAATCATAATAAATTAATAATATAATAAAACAATCCCCCACCCCCTACCCCGGGACAACACATCATCCCATGAGCCATTTAATGGGCTCCATCCTACTCTGCATTCCCCAGGCCCACTGGCAGAGCCAGGTCTTCAGTGCCTTCTGGAAAAGTGTTAGAGTGGGAGCCACTCTAATCTCTAGGGCAGGGGTCCTCAAACTTGACAACTTTAAGACTTGTGGACTTCAATTCCCAGAATTCTCCAGCCAGCTATGCTGGCTAGAGAATTATGGGAATTGAAGTCCACAAGTCTTAAAGTTGCCAAGTTTGGGGACCCCTGCTCTAGGGGAATGTTGTTCCAGAGAGAGGGAGCCACCACGGAGAAAGTCCTTTTCTGGGTCCCACTAGGTATATCTCCTTAGGGGTGGGATCCACAAATTCCTTGCCTCCCTGCTTTGGTGGGTTTTGTTCAGAAATTACCTTTATTTTCTTCCCTTTGTCTGATTTTGAGCAAACTGGAAATAGAGGGAGCTAGGCATCCAATTTGCTTTCAGGTAACTAGAGGAGGAAAGTAGAGAAAAGTGCAAAATATACAACATTAACCCTTATTAACAATGGATACATGATATGGGGTTTCTAAGTTCTTGCCTTAGGAGATATTGAGGAGGGATGTAGCTTTATCAAAGCCCAATCTGTTATGTATGCAGGTTTGAATGTCATTGGTTTAGTTTGAACTGTTCTTCTAAAATGTCAGAAATGATTGGTTTAAAAAGTGCGGGAAAATCCTGCACTCTGATTGGCTGGCAACTGCGGCTGCTGGCTATAAGTAGCAGCTGCAGCCCAGCTAAGTCGGGTCTGTTATGAGCTGTAGTCACTAATAAACTCTTCACTGAAGCACTCCGCGTCTGACTCTTCATGCAAACTTAACACAATCAATCTATTATTCTCTACTTTCATTGGGCAGGAAACGCATATGTTTACCTCCATTGGCAGGATTCTTTTTTTATGCATTGCTTTAACTTAATGATCTAATAAACTTCTCTAGGAGAAGCCTAGTATTATTTTCTTCTCCCTGGCATCTGGTTTTCAGTATTGAGGGATTTGGCAAATGAATATTTAATTGTATTTGAATTTGTACTGTCAGCATGAAGTGGAAACATAGCTTGACCAGATCTGTGTTGTTAGCAGAAGTGAACCTGGGTTCTACCACAGAGACAAAGAACTGGCTAAGAACTTTCTCTGCAAGGATGTGTAATGACCCAGAGCTAACGTGCAATGGGGCTTTCCCACAGGACAAAGAATCCTGTGAAACAAGATGTAAAAATGGCTCCCCTCCAGAACCAGTGAAAGCTGTGTTTTTGCCGGCTTATTATTCCTCCTCTAGATAAATAACCGATTACGTGCTTGCCAGCAGTTTGGGATGCGATCCAAGGCTGGAAATGATTTTCTTTTTGTATCTGAAGTGTCTGGGTTTCAATGAGTGACATCAAGAGTTTTGATCTCATCTACTTGAGAACATCTTTCTCACGAGTAGTTTCCAAAGCAGACAGGAATTAGTGCTGAGTTGCTGCTTGGCTTGGTGATTTTCACAAGTTTTATGCAGATGGGGAATGCTACGAAATTTGATTCAACTCTGGGCAGGGTTGAGTATAATGTTTTTTTCTCCATGGCATTATAAATGTGCAGGGGCTGTTGCTGCTTGTTCTTTCTACATGGTTCTGTTAGAAAAGTGCCTTGCCCCACCTTCAAGCATTCTTTTCCAGGAAACAGGGAACTTTTGAAAAAACAGCGAGGTATTTTTCAAAGAGAAAAAAAAAGTTAATAACATATTATCATTCCCAAATTGAATAAGCAATGGAACCATGTGGACCAATGATGGGGAGGGGAATAGTCAAAATCCACTGAAATCATACTTCATTAGCTCCATGTTTTGTATTAGTTACAAGATTGTTTCAACATTTTCTCAAGCAAGATAGCTATTGCCTCTGGAAAATCTGGGTCCCCCTCCCAGATACTGTCTCCTGAAAAATATTTGAGCCTTCCTTATCTCCGAAAACGAATGATATTCTTCCTTTCATGGGAGATGATTTTTTTGAAGATAGAAGGCCCAGTTTTACAGCTGTCAGCAAATGTTTTGATGGCATTTTTGGCAGCAGGGGCAATGGAGTTTCTCTTCTGGTGTGAAGATGATGAAGAATTGTATGGGATCCATTTTTCCTGATATGTTCCCTAGCAGTCACTGCTGTTTCTTTGGTAAGGAGGCATTGGGGCCCTTGCTTAGGAGGAAGAAAAAAATGCTTGCCAGGAGAGGACTCAAGGTTGTGAGAAGAGGGGTGGAGAAAGGATAGGGGAAAGGGAAGTGATGGTGTCGGTTGGCCCTACTGTGGCTAATCAAGTGGCCTGCCTGTAATCCCTTAAGTTCCTCTCCTGTCTGGTAGAGGAAGTGCCTTGTTGCCAGTATTAAGATAGGATTCAATCTTGTCAGCTCTGGGATGCGTGCATATATATGGGAGAGCTGGCTCTGCAAAATTATTTTCTGAATCCCAAGCATAGATTTGGCACTTTCACTGCTGTAATGTATCATTCTGTAATGGACAGTAGTATGAAGAAGGTATATTCCGTAGGCATGCGCTGCGTTTGTTTCCCTTACTCCTAAATAAATGCAGGCTGACATTTCAGTGGCAATTTTATCTATCTTCTGCATTTATTCTGATATGTATTTCATGTCAGGGGAAAGGTATTGAAGAATTAGTCTAACTTCATATTAGAAGGATTCTACTGTTTGTCATTGCCTGACAGCTGTGGGTGCAATGTCATTTAAAATTGGTCTTCAGTTGTAAAATATATATGATAATCTGTTTTCTTATAAACAGTAGAAGCTATAGATGAGTTGGCATTTATGATTATTTGCTCAATGACAAATGTCATAAATGTCAACTTACACACACACATTGTATATACATAAACATAAATAAAAGCTGTTGTTTTGAGTTACGTTTTGCTCCAGGTGACTACACAGATCTTCCAGTGTAGTTTTCTTAGCAACAATACAAAGTAATTTTTCATTGCCTTCTTCCATATTGTATACACACAACCACACACAAAAGGTTTCCATCTAACCTACAGAGTATTATAGTCTCCCATCTAATTATTAACATACATGTACATGTAGTCCTAGACTTACAACCATTTGTATTGTTCAAAATTACAGTGGTGCTGAAAAAGTGACTTGCAACCAGTCTTTGCACTTAAATGATCATCGCAGTGTCCTTGCGATCAGGCAATAAAAATCCGGGTTCTTTGCAACCAGAATATATTTATGATGGATGCAGTCTCCCAAAGTCATGTGATCACCATTTGCAACTTTCCCAGGGCCTTCGAACAAGCAAAGTAAATGGGGGGGGGAGCCGGATTTACGTAACAATCACATGATTCACTTAATGACCACAACAAAAGGTCATAAAACTGGGCGTGACTCACCTAATGACTGCATCACTTAGCAATCGCTTAGAGTGGAAGTTCCACTCCCAACTGTGGCCCTCAGTCAAAGACTACCTGTGAGCTTGATTGTGCTCAGCTTTCTAAGTTCAGATATGTCTTGCTAGGTGTGCCATCTGCTGTGACAATGTATACAAGTTGTTAGAGAATTTGTATTCTCACACAGCTGTTTTGCACTTGAGTGGGGAAACTCAGCTGACTTAGGTGGTTGTAGCTACATTTTGAAAGGTTTTTTTCCCTGCTGTATAGGGTTTTTTTTCTAGATTTGTATCATATGTATAAGATTCAATTGATAACTCATATAAGAATACAGTAGCACTTGGTAATAAACATAAAATAAATTATGATATTAGAACAATCACTTTCTAATTCCTTGGCTTCTTCTCATTGCAGATTGTCTCTTCAGAGTATGTCCCATGAACCGCTATTCTGCTCAGAAGCAATACTGGAAAGCCAAACAAACAAAGCAGGACAAGGACAAAATAGCTGATGTAGTACTATTGCAGAAACTTCAGGTATGGTGGGCTCCCAAACTATCTTCTGATAGCCATGTTTATTTTGATCAAACAAATGGTTCCTCTCCTTTGTCTTTGCTAAAATGTGCTTCCCCTGAACTGGACACCACATGTTAGGCAGAATCTGATCAACACAGAACAAGAGGAAGGACACTGTATATATACTGTAGCCTAGAATTGCATTTGCTTATTTGCCACTGAAGTGTGATTTTCTTGTGATCTGCAAAGACATTAAGGTCCTTTTTTCATGTATTGCAGTCCATTTTTCTTACCTAAATAATGGATTTTACATCTGCCCCTGTTGACATATATTTTGATGGTCTCTCCCATTATTCCACTTGGTCAAGATCATTCTGAATTTTGATACCTTTTTCTCCTACTATGTGTTGTTTATAAATTTTACGATCCTATTTTCCAAGTCATTTATAAATGTATTGAACAGAAGCCTTAAAATTGCACTCTGTGCCTGCTATTCAGAACTTTCCTTGCTTGACTTGGAGTGTTTATTTTATATAAATGTTCAACCACTTAGTCATCATCAGTAGTTCAGGTTTTGCCATCTTATGTAGTACAATATTAGAGGAGACTTTGTAAAATGTTTTGTTGAAGTCAAGCTACACCTTGTCCATCAGAAGCCCATGTAAATTTAACTAAAAAAACCCAACATGTTTTGGCATTATTTATTCTTGATATCCCAATGCTGGTTCCAGTCAAGCAATACATTCTTTTTTAAATACCTTCAAATTGATTACTTAATAATCTTTTCCCTGAAAGTTGCCCTGCTTCTTTGTCAAGTTGTCAGATCTGTAGTTATTCTGGTCTTCTTTCTCCCACTTTTTGTACATAGGAACAACATTTACCCTTCTTTAGTCCTCTAGAACTGTGCTTAATCCCTGTGCTTTCTAAAATTTCAGAACAAGAATATCTGAAATGATATCTACAAGTTCTTGGAGATTTAAAGTTGGTCAGAGTAGTCAAGTACTCCTTAACTGTCTTTTTATTTCCTTGAGGTTGCCAGTGTCTCTCTTTGCAATTGTTCTGCTTAGGTCCGCTTGAAGACCATTTCTTTTTCAGAGAAGATGAGAGCAAAACAGGAAATATGGAGTTTCACCGTCATCTGTTACTATCCCACTATCTAACGGGCCCCCAACCATTCATTCTTCTTCCTTTTACTATTAACATAGCAAAAAAAAGTTCTTTTCTTTTCTTTTGGCTTCCCTTGTGAGCCTACATTTATTTTGTGCTTTAGTTTTTCTAATCTAGCTATTTGCTGCTAAATATTTGTTGATATGCAACCTTGGTGGTTAGACGCATCCAGTATCTCTTGTACATGTATTTTTTCAGTTTCAGCTAAATGGGAAGTTCCTTATGCATCCACAGTACTTTGCTAAATTGCCCCTGTTCTTACTCTAGCAAGATTAATATGGTGTACCCCACTAGGGTAAATTCAAGGCTTCTTTGTTTTAAGAGTGGAAAATAGTGGATACATAAGCTTCACTCTGTTGGAACACCTCCACAATTTCCTGTAGATTGCTGAGCCTCTGAAGCAGTGAAAGATTTCTAGACAGCTATTGTTGGAAGAGGCATCTGTACAGGAACTTCATCTGACTTTTATAAGTGACAAAGGAAGCTAACAGGAAAGATTAGAGAGAGAGAGAGAGAGTGGAGAAGGCTCAAGGTGAAATAAAATGTTTGATCAAGGCAAGTTATATCTCATCTTTGTCCCAGTGAAGAAAATTATGTCACCTCCATGATTAGAAGCAAAGCAAATCTAAGCCAACTCCCAGAGCACAGGCTTCTTATCTAGGGCAATCTTTCCCAACCAATCCTGGTTTTGGAATGCAGCTCCACATATCTGCAAGGTTGGTGAGGACTGATTTATGACTGTTTGTTCTACACTTCCTGTGTCTTTCACACATAAACGTTTAGTTGGTGGAGTTCTTCCTCCTGTATGAGGAGGAAGAGAGTGTTCTATTTCAATGTGTCATTTTGCTTTTAAGGCATTGGATTGGAAAGAAGGAGGCGGAGGAAAATCTTTAGTGTATAATGCCCATTCCCTGTTTTATCTTCTTGATTGAATGAACATGAACTAAAAGTGTACAAATTAATTTCCAGAGCCACATGGGCTCTTTTAAGAAACCCAGACTTTCTAATAGGTGAAACCTGGCTCAAAAACGGTAACTGTGAGAGGGACCTTGGAGTCTTAGTAGACAATCACTTAAACATGACTCAGCAGTGTGTGGCAGCAACCCAAAAAGTTAATAAGTCCTTGGTTGTATAAACCGAGTCATAGAATCAAAATCATGTGAAGTATTAGTACTTCTTTATAAAGCCTTAGTAAGACCACACCCGGAATACTGCATCCAGTTTGGGTCGCCACATTACAAGTGGTGGCTCAGGCTATTAAATGCCTGCTCTTAAGATCCAGCTGCCTGTAATTATTGCAGGCTCGAATCCCACCAGGCTCAAGGTTGACTCAGCCTTCCATCCTCTCGGGGTAGGTAAATTGAGGACCCAAGATTGTTGGGCAATAGCTGATTGTAAAATTAGTAATAAGCAGGCATATACAATGGAATGAAGGCTATTGCTGAGCACACTGGATTGTATCCCAAAAATTGTAAGCTGCCCTGAGTCTTAAGAAGGGCGCATATAAATGTAAAAAAAAAAAAATAGTGAGAACAGATTTTTGGAAATAGTGCAGCAGAACAAGCAATTTACCTAATGGTCTGGAGAGCTACTTAAAAAACCTGAAAAATGGTCTTGCAGGATTTGGGTTTGGCTAGTCTAGAGAAAAGAAGGACTGCAGTGGGGGACACAACATGATAGCAGTATTCCAGTATTTGAGAGGCTGCCACAAGGAGGAGGAGATCAATTTATTTTCCAAAGCACCAGAAAGCAGGACAGGAAACAATGAATGGAAATTAATCAAGCAAAAAAGCAACCTGGAATTAAAACTTCCTAACAGTGAGGACAAACAGCCTTCAGTCATTGTAGGTGCTTCAACACTGGAGGTTAAGAAGAGACTGCAAGGTCACTTGTCTGAAATGATGTAGGATATCTTGCTTGAGCAAGGGGCTGGACTAGAAGACCTCCAAGGTCCCTTCCAGTTCTATTCTGATTCAAAATACTAATTTCTGTGTGGCATAAGCTGGTGGAATGAATGCTGTCTTGACTAAGCAATTGATTGCGTTTCCTATATTTGTTCGCTAGTTTACAGTAAAATCCACTTGCCTCTCTTTTTTTCTGGATTTTTGTCACAGCACCTTTTGCAATGCAGGTAATATATTAATTTAATATATTCAATATAACAAGAGCACCAATTGCATTTAAAGGGCACACATTAATACGTAAATATTGGAAATGCAATGAAAATTACTTTTGTGGCAAGGAAAAGCTGTCAAGGCCATAACATATAGAATATTTTCTTATTTTACCTATTGTATTTAGCACATGCATATGCCGTCGTACTTGTGCGTCATCATAAGAAAGAGAAAAAGTGCACATCCAAGAAAAAAAAAACTGACAGAAAAATCGTAACTATGACTTAGTTTGGAATTGGAATTTCACAGGTGCATTTGATGATACACCAGAAAACATATTTTTCTCCCTTTTCAAATTAGGCTGACTACTGTTTTTCAATCAGAGGAAATACATTTCCAAAAATAAATAATGGAAAATAGAATAGAATAAAAGAATGGAAAAACTGAAGTATGTTGAAACCTTTGAGACTGATTGGAACCATCAGAGGTAGTCGTAAAATGTTGACTAGTGCATATTTACTCAGAAATAACTCTCACTGGTTTCAATTGGACGTATCTCTAGACAATTTGATCTATAGACTCCCCAAATTTGGTTACATGAAGATGAACATTTTTGAGAGGTCTTGGGTTAAGGAAGGCATCTAAATTTCATTTTGGTGCTATGGATGAAGTAGCTGCCCAGCCATAAATTACCAAGCATCATAGGGACACGTTTGCTAAATTCCATTGGCATTATCACAGAATTGGTCTCTTGACAGCTGTATTCTCCCTTGTGCCTTGAGATGCTAAGAAAAGGACCCTTTTCCTGAGCTCCTGTTATCAATACATCACAGGTTTTTTGTTTCCATTTTTGCACATGTTCCATGTAATGCCCTAGCTGGTTCTTTTTGTGCCCTGGAAGACAAGCAATAAATTCCGGTTTAGGACGGCTTTGAGGATGAGATGAGAAGCAGACTGAGTTTGGTTATATTAAATTCTTGGCTTCACTGCTTTATTGTTCACTAATTGTTCCTATAATTAGTGAAATGTCTGCAGTAAATACCACTTTACATGCATTTAATGTGCTTCTACCGGTAATGCTGAGTGAAAAGCTGCAGGCCCATCCCTAGGTAATGGATATCTAATTCTTTTAGATTTCTGGTTTCTGAGATTTCATGAAACATTTTCAGCATTTCCATGAGCTATATACACTTGCAAGCGAAAGAAAAATGAAGTATAAGAATACTGAATTTTAATCCCAGTGTTTATTTTTAATTATATTTATGAACCACAGGAAGCAAAACCCTTAAAAATAAAATTAGGCTGAACTGTAGAGAAGAGTAAACATTAGGCCACTCCTGAGATATTAAGTTGCATTTCTGATCCTTTTCTGTTAGGTCCGTTTCACTATCTGCTCCTTCCCATACATCCTGTTCTCTCTCCAAGCCTTATAGCCTCAGGGTTTATTTGCTTATTTTTCTTACCATTCCTTTTGCCGCCCTTATTTCACTGAAACTAGTTTCTGCCCCAAGCTGTGTGTTCTCTGCTTTCATCTGCCAGACTGAAAAATCCAGTCAAATATTAATCCATTGTTTGCCAACATTACTACTTAGTTGCAAAAAAAAAGAAAAAGAAGAAGCATGGTTGCCTTTTTAAAAAAGTCTTCGGAGAAGGGCGGCATATAAATGTAATTAAAAAAAAAAAAAAAGAGCTTTGGATTACCAGTGAAACAACCTTAAAAAAGCAACTTCTGCCAGGTTGGTTTTGTGGTTTACATGCCAACCTGGAAGATTGTTTTATGCCACTGGTTTTGAGTGCCTGACTCATGGCTAATGGAGAATTCTTCACGTCTCACAAGGTTTCTGTTTCCTCCTGGAGTGGCTCAGAATTCCCACAGCACCAGTTCTATATTGCTTAATGGGCACTGACTTTCAAAATGGAAGTCTCTTGTTACTTTTGTTGCAGTGGCTCTGCTGCAGTTCACTTACATGAGAAATGAGCCTCCTTCATTATACCCTCCATGAAGTATGTGATTGAGATAGACAATTTCTATGCAAATGAGCCATGCATGGTCCTTTCTGAATACCCTTATAATTTTTATGGACTTTGGAAATTTTAAAGCTTTTATTTAAAAGTGCTAGATGTGGAAAAAAAAAAATCACGGCTCTTGAAAGCAGTGGCCTTATGTCCTTCGATATTTGATGGACTTCTGAAACTTTAGCTTTTATTTTTTTTGAGAAAGCTTCTTCTTCTTTACTTCCTCTGTTGCCACTTCAAGTATCGAGGGAAAAAAAGAGCTAGATGTGAAAAACATATTCACAGTTCCTGAAAGCAATGGCCTCATTCTCTACTGCTTTTCTTCACTAATACATTTCTAAAGTTCTAGCGTTTCTAGAACCCAATTTAAGCAGCTATTAATAGTAGAGCTAATATCCAATTTTAAAAAATTAATTCAATAATTAATAATGTAGTTTAATGTAAGTCTGTGGACCTGTGCGGCTTTTATTTGTGCAGATAAAATAAATTGGAACAAGCATGTGATCTTTGTGTTTGAATGATGAAGCTATGTAGTACGTGAAACTATGAAGTATCTTTTTCTTCCATATACTGCTTATTTCATAGGCATATATATATGTTAAAAATAATTCATTTTTTAAAAACATGCATAAGTAATTAGAGCAGATGTGAGCCACCTGCAATCTGTAGCCCAATTGCACCATGTAACCTCCATCTAAAGATATTTGATGGCAAATAATTCATGAAGGATAGTATTAATTCATAATTAATACTATCCTCCTCCTCTTCCACCACCCAAAAATGAAGATTAAAATGGACATGTTAACATCTGCAAGCTAAAGTGCATCAGCTTCTGGCCTATCCTATCTACTCTGTTGCCACATGTAGCAAACGAACAAACTCTTTCACCCTTACCTACTTGATAGCTTTTTCATATTGACCAACATGTCTTCAATGACTTTCAGAGAAGATCTCCATCTGAAAAAGAGTATTTGCTCCTGAATTAGAAATGCCTTTTCAATTGTAAGTCCTGTTATAACCCAGAAGTCCCTCTGATGCTAGAGCCCAGATTTGATTCTAGCCCAGGAATTTCCCAAGTAGAGTGAAGAATTTCCTTCCTTCCTTCCTTCCTTCCTTCCTTCCTTCCTTCCTTCCTTCCTTCCTTCCTTCCTTCCTTCCTTCCTTCCTTCCTTCCTTTTATATGGCTGTCCATCCCACCAAACATGACTACATACAATACAGGTAATTCTTGACCTATGAGCTCAATTATGAGACAATTGAGCCCCAAATTTCTGTTGCTAAGTGAGACAGTTAGAATTTTATGACCTTTCTCCCACAGTTGTTAAGTTATTGAATCACTGCAGCTCTTAAGTTAGTAACAAGGTTGTTAAGTCAATCTGGCTTCCCCATTGACTTTTCTTGTCAGAAAGTTGCAAAAGGAGATCACCTGACCATGAGCCACTGCAACTCATAAATCATAAATATAAATCATTGGCCAAGCATTTGAATTTTGATCATGTGATCATGGAGATCAGAGGTGGTATTCAGCAGGTTCTGACCAGTTCTGGAGAACCGGTAGCAGAAATTTTGAGTAATTCAGAATACCACCTCTAACTGGCCCCGCCCCCATCTATTCTCTGCCTCCCAAGTCCCAGCTGATTGGCTTGGTCTTCTTTTGTTTCCCTGCACAGGAGAATGGAACTGGAAAGAAGGTTAGTGGGGTGGGGAGGGAATGGAGATTTTACAGTATCCTTCCCTTGCCATGCCTGCCATGCCACTCCCACCAAGCCATGCCACTCCCACCAAGCCATGCCACAGAACCGATAGTAAAAAAAATTGAATCCCACCACTGATGGGGATACTGCAGCAGTCATACATGTAAAAATGGTTGTAAACCACTTTTTTCAGAGCTGTTGTAACTTGAACGGTCACTAAATGAACTGTTGTAAATCGAGGACTCTCAAAACTATTAAACAGTAATATAAAAAACAATTAGCAAATCCAGGGAAAGAGAATCAGCAGATATTAATCTCAATGGAGCTACCTCAGGAATGCACTGGTTCCTTGGGGTCACCAGGCCTGATGACATAGATGAGTTTTGAGGGATTTCTGGAAAATTAATTGGGATGAAGTCAACCTCATTTCAGGAGCAGATGATATTCCAAAAGGCTCATTTTCTGGATCCAGATCTAACCCTTTAGCAGAAGGGACCTGTAACATAACTTTTCTGTCAGCTCTGATGGGATGAGCAGATGTAATTGTATCCCTCAAATAACCCAGTCCTATGCTATGTAGAGCTTTAAAATGAACACCTTGAATTGGACCTAGCAACCAGCGCAGCTTGTGAGCAGAGATATAATGCGTGCTGTGCAGCTGGGGAGGCTCCAAAGGCAGCTTCTCTTTTCCTTGCTGCATTCAGTAATTTTTTTTAAAAAAGAATATCCCATTTCTAATTGTGAACTTTTAACAGTTTTTTATTGATATCTTCAAGAAATTGTATGCAGAGTGTATATAGATTAAAAAAAACTAGAAATACAGATAATGCTTTACTGGCATTTTATTAGTTTATATAACCTGTTGCAGTCAAAAGACTTTCAGAAAACCATTAGGTATAATTTACAAACCATAATTGCGAGGTTTGTATAATCTACTAAACCAAAATTCAACAAACATCATGATGTGACAAAATATATGGACCCCCAGCTTCTATTTGACTCTTGATCCTCTTCTGACAAATATTTTCCATCCTTTTACGGGATTCATGCAATTGGATTCATTCTTCTGTGTTTTATATTTCTCAACAGCATGCAGCTCAGATGGAACAGAAGCAAAATGAAACAGAGAACAAGAAGGTGCATGGAGATGTGGTGAAATATGGAAGTGTCATACAGGTATATAATATTGTGTTTCTCTTGGCCCATTGCCCAGTCACCAATTTAAATCTCCATGTTCCTTTAGATAGCCAAATTTATGTTTACCTAGAACAGCTTTCTCAAACCTGGGGGCCCCTTAGTTATCTGGACTACAACATCCAAATTCTTAACAATATCTAAGCTGGTTTGAGAATTCAGGAATTTGAAGCTTACACATCTGCAAAACACCCAGATTAGAAAAGGGTGAATCTCTTTGGAATGCCTGATCATGAAAGTGACTTTTATATTACCTATCATTATCATTTTCCTTGGTCACAAAGCATAATATCATTATGAAAAGAAATGGAAGTATGGATATGGGTTGTGACTAATTAGTTTCTTGGTCAGAGAATTGTCATTATTAAACCGGAATTGACTCAAGACATTTTGGTGTTTCAGAAATTAAATTGCTTCTTTCCTTATGCATTTCCCAATTTGGAGAAAATTGAAAGAAGAAATAAAGGTAAAGGTTCCCCTCACACATACGTGCTAGTCATTTCTGGCTCTAGGAGGCGGTGCTCATCTCCATTACAAAGCCAAAGAGCCAGCACTGTCCGAAGACGTCTCCATGGTCATGTGGCCAACATGACTAAACGCCGAACGCTGTTAAAACGCTGTGAAAGAAGAAATAGCTGGCCCTTTGTCACCTGCTATAGTGGTGGCCCCAAATTTAGGTGTCCCTAATAGTATTGCTGCTTTGCAGCATTGACAATGATAGCATAAAATTATAGCTGTGTCAAGTGCTGGGGAAATCAGGCAATTCAGGCAATTCAGATTGAATATAAATATTTATTGCAAGCTTAAGCTTTCTACAAGATTCTGACAAACTAATGGTCTAGTGAAATGAGCGGGAAATAAGAAAAGCATTCAAGGTAGGCTGGATTAAGATCTCTTGCAGGCGTGCAGGGACTTGTGACTTATGATGCATGACTCCTCCCTTGGTCTCCACCTGGTCATCTCCTATAAGCTAGTGCTCTCTCTCTCTCCCTCCCTCCCTCCCTCCCTCTTTCTCTCTCTCCTGTGTGTAAACAGGTGTTCTGGATCAATCCTTCCAGCACATCAACATGGAACATTATGTTAACTGATATAGTAAGAGAATTCCCTCCCTTCCTCTCATCCATTCTTTACATTTAGCAGACCTAAGATTGGATGATATCAGATAATCTCATTGATTTCTTGATCTCAGTTTTCATATTAATTGGTGGCCAATAAATTATATAAAAACAAAAAAACTAAATTATTAACTAACTAAATACGTTGCACGAGCAAAGAAACTATTCTATTGTGATATTCTCACTACAAAAAATGATCTACTTTGGAACAAACTGGCTGATACAATATATGGGAATGGCTTCAGATTAATCATTAGGTATATTACGAAGCATGAACTTGCACTGCAATCAAAGGATTTTGTAATGAATATGCCTATTATCTATTCCCATCAAGCAACTTAATTTGATGTTTTGGAGAGAATTTGGCTTATCATGCTTGTGATTTTTACTAAGGGGGATTTGAGATGGAGCTGTAAGGAACTTCAAATAGAGAAGAAGTTGAAGATGTAGATTATTTGCCCTACTGAAAACATGTATTTTATTTTATTTTTTATTTTATTTTTATTCATATTTATATGCCGCCCTTCTCCGGAGACTCAGGGAGGCTTACAATTTTTGGAGTGCAACCCAATGCGCTCAGCAATAGCCTTCATTCCATTGTATATGCCTGCTTATTACTAAGCGGCATTTTTACAAAGTCAGCTTATTGCCCCCAACAATCTTGGGTCCTCAGTTTACCTACCCCGAGAGGATGGAAGGCTGAGTCAACCTTGAGCCTGGTGGGATTCGAGCCTGCAGTAATTGCAGGCAGCTGGAACTAAGTGCTAGGCATTTAATAGCCTGCACCACCAAGTCTCTTTTATAAAATAAAACGTTTCCTGTTCGCTATGGTTGTTGATTGTCCTACAGTCCAAACCAAGAAGCAGGAATTTCTCTCTTCATATGGGCTTCAGCCATATTTATCTATTTGTTACCCTGGCAATAAATCTCCCCTTCCCCTCCTCAAGGTCATCTTCTATACTCTGTAGCTGCAGAATGTAGTCTTAATTTTTCTCTCTGGCTCTTTATGTTAATATGGTCCATGAATGATTCAAAGTAGATAGTTTTTCTTTTTTATATAATGTTTATTAAAGTTTACACATGCAAAGATAAAAAAACTAAAGCAAAGTAAGAAGAATATAAAAAATAAAAAGTAGAGAGAAAAAAATGACAAAGTAAAACGATTATATAAAGAAATGATTCCCTCTCACTTCAGACAAGTATAAACAACTTCAGTAATTAATGCCCTTCTCTTATATTTCAATAAAACATATTTCATCTCTTATCAGTGGACAAATTATACAATCTTGTCACTCAATGCTAATCAGCAAAAGTCTATTAAGAACTAACAGTAATAATAACACGTATATTTTAACCTTAATCAAATGAATTATTTTTTTATTCTTTTCTTTTTAACACAGCAACAATGCGTTCTCTAAAAATACAGCAAGATAAATTTCTTCCCATATCTTATCTGTTATCTATTAGCATATGTTTAAAGCCTTTTAATTCAGCCGTAGTTAAGAAAAATCCATTAAGAGTTACAAAAACACAACATATATATTTAACCTTGATTAAAGTAGTCCACAAAATCTTCATTGTAAAATTTTAAACAACCCACAGGAAATACTCTATTAAGTCTGTCTGGCCCCTTAATCCATTTAAAATTTTCCAAAATCAACATTTCAGTCATCCTGTTGGTATTTAATAAAATATATATATATATTTATTTTTAAAACCCTAAAACTTGCATGAAACTTATCCTCAAGAATAGAAGAAAACTCATCCAGTATGATGAAACTTGCCCTTCTAAAGGCTCTTAACATCCAAAAACGAATTAAGAAGCAATTTCCTATGATGGTTAAGTGGGGATCTTTGCAAATCTAGTGTCCATTTGAAGGCACCGAACCATGGCTTCTCCTGGCTCCATGATTTTCTCCTGGCTCCAAGGGTTCTGAAACACACTGGAGATTGCTGGCTTATAGCCTCCATATGAGGAATCTGTACAGAGCAGTTATGGGTGATCCTGGCCCTCCTTGCTCTGAAGAGGAATTCTGAGGAGCCAGTCCGTTCACCAGATCCTTTTTCCAACACAGCCTATATGGAGCTGCCATTGATCCATGGTTGCTTTTCCAGAAATCTATTCTGTTTATTTTTTCAGCTTCTCCACATGAAGAGTAACAAGTATCTGACAGTAAACAAGCGCCTCCCTGCTCTACTGGAGAAGAATGCCATGAGGGTAACTCTTGATGCCACAGGCAATGAAGGGTCCTGGCTCTTTATCCAACCCTTCTGGAAACTGAGGAGCAATGGAGATAATGTGAGTTTGATAATGTGATTCCTTCGTGTAGATCTCTCTTGAGTTTATAAATAGGGGTTAATTTAGGTTTCTCTACTTCCTACTGGACTGGGTTTCACTTTTATACAAAGAAGTCTAGAAAGGGGTATCAAATTGGCTTTAATTACTTAATTTCTCAAGGAATCTGTGATGGAACATTCATGATGGATTTTTAGTCATAACCCTGATATTATCATGGAAATTTCTTATACTTAAATCTCTTAGGGGAAGGAACCCAATGGGAGATATTATGCCAAGCTGATAATAAAGGGATGTAGAGTCATGTAAATCTAGAGATGCATTCATTCATTCATTCATGCGTTCATTCATTCATTCATTTTCTATAGCTGCCCAATTCAACCAAGTAACTCTGTGTGGCTTGCAGTTCTAAAATTATAAAACAATGTAAACAACTAAAAACATTATGTGATCCTTTCTCAGGTAGTTGTTGGAGACAAAGTAATTTTGAATCCTGTGAATGCTGGGCAGCCACTACATGCTAGCAACTATGAACTTGCTGATAATCCTGGATGCAAAGAGGTATAACAAACTGGAAGAAGTGAAATGTTGATTTGGGGAGAGCGTAGAAAATTATAGTAGAAGTTCAGTCATTATTTAAGATTTATTTTAGGGCATATCATTTTGTAATTCCTTGTTTTCTTAGGTGAATTCTGTCAATTGCAACACCAGCTGGAAAATCAACTTGTTTATGAAATTCCGGGATCATATGGAAGAAGTGCTTAAAGGGGTAATAAGTGTGTGCATATCCATCTTTAATTGTTATGCATGTAAACTTTATTTTGTTGCTTTGTTATGCAATCTTTAAGTTTTAGAATAGAATAGAGCTGGAAGGGACATTGGAGGTGGACTAAATTCTAGTCCAGCCCCCTGCTCAAGGAAGATAATCTATACTATTTCAGATAAGTGACAGTCCAGTCCCTTTTTAAAAACCTTCAGGGATGGAGCGCCCACGATTTCTGAAGGCAAGCTGGTCCTCACTGTTAGGAAGTTTCTCCTTAATCCAGGTTGCTTTTCTCTTAGATTAGTTTCCAACCACTGTTTCTTATCCTGCTCTCTGATGCTTTGTAGAATAATTTGACCTCCTCTTCTTTGTGTCAGCCACTCAAATACTGAACTACTGCTATGATGTTGCCCCTAATTCTTCTTTTCTTTAGAATAGCCAAACCCAAATCCACTTTTGATTAAGACAAAAGTGGCAGGGTGGACACAAACACCAAATATGTTATATTAATTTAGCCTCGATTTCAGTTTAACTGAATTAATTATTCCTAGTTATTTTTCTCTTTTATCATATTAAAATTGACAATTTCTGAAGCAAATCTAGGGGCCATATCCAAGGCTTTAAAGAACTATCTATGATCTTGGGACTGAGGTTGTGTATCCTTGCTGTTTTCTGTATGTGTGAAAAATGTCTCTGAGTTTCTTGTCAGTAGTTCAAACTATGCAGTATCTTCAGGTGACTGGTAAATACAAGAAATCAGGATAGAGTTCAAAAGCATTATGAGTTTAATTTGTGCTACCTCTGCACAAGAATCTGATCTATGAACAGTCAAGGCAAATGAGCACCAGATAAGAATCAAGGGGGGAGGGGCGGAATTAGGTCTCTTATGAGGGCATAGAGATTTCAAACTGAGGATGTGTTTGACCCTGTCTTCAGGCTCAACTTGATCATCTCCTGCAAATGCATGCTTTGCACACTCACATATTAGGTATATTTTGAGTTGTTCCACATAAATCAATACAGCTTTAGTTAGTCATGCCTAACCTGACCAATATTTTCATTATTCTGTTTCCCAGCATGCAGAGGTGTATGTCCAATGTGTTCACACTGCTATTGTTATGATTACTACCACTAAATTTATTCCTTTATGTTATGTTTGTAAAATGTTTGTATATAGAAATTTTTATTTATTTTTTCAAATAGGGAGATGTTGTTAGATTGTTCCATGCAGAACAGGAAAAATTTCTCACTTGCGATGAATACAAAAGCAAGCTCCATGTTTTCCTTCGAACTACCTTGAGGCAATCGGCAACATCAGCCACAAGCTCCAATGCACTCTGGGAAGTTGAGGTGAGTGTTAGGCTAACCCACAACTCTCTGTTTTAGCATTCCTTGAGTACTGATGTAATCTGAGTGCACTGTTACATTTGTTTGTGTGGTGAAACCAACATGTTTATGTGGGTATAGATTTCCTGGCCCTGAATTTAGTTTATGATATAAAAGTGGAAGTGGAATTTCTGTGGAGAGTGGCGTTACATTCTGGGGCCATTTAGATTATGTTAATAGCAACAACAACAATAGCAGTAACAGTAGTGCAAGCATTAATTCATGCTCCCAAGACCTCTGACTCACTATTTGTGGGTTGGCAGCCAACTTTGGTTATGGGTGTCTGAAAAAATTAGAGCAAATGGTGATACTTGCATGGTGATATTCTTGTGTGTTATCTTCCATTTATATACAGGCATTTAAGGTTTGTATTTACATGATGATGCCATTGCATACATATTTCCTTTTTGCTGTCATTGCAGCTTGATGCTGCTATATCATAAAACCTACAGATACAATTTAAATTTTTTCTGATATTTTTCCCCAGGTAGTCCATCATGATCCCTGCCGAGGTGGAGCTGGACACTGGAATGGTTTATATCGGTTCAAACACCTTGCCACTGGGAATTATTTAGCAGCAGAGGTGAAAAGAACTGCATAAATTATAGCATTTTAGGTGCATATACACAGTAAGACTGTGGTATCAGTTCCCATGAAACAATAGATATGAATACATTTTCACTGGCTCAGAAATGACAGAAACCAACTTTCCAAAGCTTTCCAGGACACATTTCACATCATAGATAACACCAAACTGGTTGGGTGAAATAGCATTTTTGTAATATTGTCCAGTTGCATTATTCCACTGTTTTATATTCTGGCTGTCAAAGAAAATTGATCACAACCTGGACAAATTTGCAAGTTACCTTGTAAATAAAATTGCTTGCATTTGGACTTTACAGATCCTTTAATAAGTGATAATCTATTCAACATCAAGCCCAATTACTAAATGATTACATGGTCCTGGGACTAATTCAATAACAATGAATGTGTCTTAGCTTTTGACATTTAACAAGGGAAAGGAAGGCTGATTGAGTCCATCAGTTGATAAATTTCTCCTTGAGAGAAGATGGTATCAGTCTCTGAAAGACATAATAATCAGACTGGTCTAAATAATATAGATTCAGAAATGTGAACAGCTGCCTGCTGATTGCCACTATGATTCTAAAGCAGTACATCAGACTACCTTAGATAAAGTTGATTTTCTGGCTAAATTTCCATTTAATTTGTGAAGATAAATTATTTTTCTTCAAGTTGTTTTACTGAATTATAAAATATGAATAATGCATTATGTAATACATATAGAGAGAAATTATTTTAATCCTCCTTTAAGTATTGTTAAGAGAGAGACAGAAGGAGTTCATATAGATCTTTCTTAAAGTATGAATGGTTATGTTCCTTTCACACTCTCTGTATCTCTTAGGAAAGTTCCACTGAATATGACTACAATCATATTTTGTAGCATATGCTGCTAAACTATCAACATATGCTAGGATGCACCCACTCACACAAAGGTTCTTGTTTCATATCCTAGTTTTGTTTTGTTTTTTTCATGAAGAGCACTGGGGAAGCATTCAGTTTTGTGTTCAAGCTCAGGTTTGATGAGAAGCATAAGGTTTACATCAATTTACATTTCTGTGTTGTGAAAACTATAAGCAATCAGATTTGAGGCAGGGAGGTTTAACTGAAGCCATTTTAGTTTTGAGCATAATAGAATTTCTCCAGCGACCATGTGTATTAGTTGCCAGATGTTCTCAGCATATTACAAAGGTACTAAATGGAAGTTAGAAAGGAAAAAAAGATATTCCCTATCACTTGAATCATCTGTTCATTCTGATCTTTAGTTCCAGTTTCAGAAAAAAAATTAAGTTAGGTAGGCTGCTTTTTAGAATTTCAAATGATCAAGATTAATTGATTTTAGTTCTTTTTTCTATCCTAATATTCTTTAATTTCTCAGGAAAACCCTGGCTACAAGGGAGAGGCAGGAGAGTCAAAGCCCTTGGTAAGCTGCCTTGAGTTATTCATACTTGTGAATTACCAATCAAGTTGTCTACAGGTGTGCATTGGCAATATTTAAAATGAAAACATCATTTGATGTCACAATTTGGTCTGAATGCATTAGCAGGAAAAATCCTTCACATTGTTGAAATGTGCTTTGGATAATGCCAAATCAGCATTGTGGTAAACAATTAAAGCCTATTGTTAAGATGGTTATTGCTTATTTGTAAGGACCTTGGAATATACTGTTGGAGTACCCAATATTAACAATTCCTTCATTAAGGATATTAAATGTTTATGCTCTTAAAACGAATTGACTTAATTATCTTAATATATGTTTTTTATGTTGATTGGAGTTCCAGTTCATCTACTATATACTAGATTAGTGCCTGTTAAAAAGAAACTAGAAGTTGTAATTATTTAAGCAATAGAGAATGCGAGTATTTCTGGACTTAATGGCTGAAGAATTTGGAAGCTCCCCTCAAAGATTCCATGAAGCAATGTTGGGCATTGTGGTGGGCATGGAATTTTGTGGTCCTGCTTACAGAACTAAAATCTCCTTATCTTGTGGCAGGCAGGAACCAATCGTGCTAGTCGTAGATTCACAGGTGAAAAGATTAAGTACCGGCTTGTAGCTGTGCCTCATGGTAATGATATAGCATCCCTTTTTGAACTGGATCCCACTACACTACAAAAGACTGATTCTTTTGTCCCCCGGTAAGTGGCTTCATCCAGAACACTGTATTTTTCTGAATGAAAACAGACAATAAGCACAATCTAGAGAAAGAAATAAGTGCCTTTTTGGGGTGGGGTGGGGAGTTGGCACTTCAATAGTATAGAGCAGGAAGATATATATTTATTTAAATGAAAGCTTACAATATCTTGAAAAAGGGTCTCCTTCCCTCTTAATGTTCTACAGTAGTCCTGGAAAAATACTCTTTGAAGAGGAATAATGGAAAGTTTTGTGGATTATTTCAATTTCTTTTGGGCCTAATATTGTCTTGTTAGACTGCTTTCTATGAATGGATTAGGGTAGTTTTTAGTTTTTCTAATCATTTATCTACCTTTTTACGCCATCTCCTTATCTTCCATGCATGTATAAACTTACCAGCCTTTTGATACGTTAGACAGAAGTGAATCAAAAAATAGGACAAGAAGCACTTTGGGATATTGCAAGTAGTAAATAATATATGCATTTCAAATATCACAGCTCCTTGTTTTACATCTTTATAGAATTAAACATGAGTGCACTAAAGGTTATTCCTGACATCCAGTAAGTTATGAAATGGATATAATTCAAGAGTCTGCAAATGTAAAGTTGTGTTAAAAGTATTGAAATTTAAGACTTTATTTGCTTCAAGTCTTGGAGTGGAACTTTAAATGATTACTATATTCTTCCTTCCTATTCCTAAAATCAAAGTACATAAACTTGGTAAAAAGTCCTGAAATAGAAGGTCAAGATTATATACTTACCATTTATAAAGTGGCCATGAGCTCCTATGGAAAGTCTGTTGAGGAATAATATTAATTCTCTATTCATTTTCAGAAATTCCTATGTTCGATTACGTCACCTCTGCACCAACACTTGGATTCAGAGTACCAATGTGCCCATTGATATTGATGAGGAGCGGCCCATCCGTCTTATGGTATCTTTCTTCCTTGATCAGAAGCTACTACTACTACTAATGTGGGAATGCTAATGGAACTAATGCCAATTGGAGGTTTCTGCCCTTTTTGATCTAGTCAGAATTTTAGAGCTAGAATTTGAAGCAACTTTCAGAAGTGCCTTTGCAAGAGGTTACATATTCAGACATGGCTAACTTTATGATTATGTTGCTTTCTTTAATTTCTAAGAAGTCGGAATGCTCAGTTGAACTGGGTTGTGTGACCCTAAGTTATTCAACCCCACAATTCACATCCCTTCTTTTCAGGCTCATTCCTAAATATTTTCATTTTCTTCTCCTGTAGCTCTCAAATACACACCATCTGAACTTTCTGTATTTTCTTTGAAGATGTTGCGCTTTTCATCCAAGAAGGTTCTTCAGTTCTGCCTGGATGGTGGGAAATGGAAGGATTTATATGCCTTACAGACAGCTGGTCATTTGCATTCTTTTAGCGGTTGTTAAGGTCACTTAGAGGTTTATCTGTGTCATCAGTGTCACCTGAGTGGTGCAAATTGGTGTGGAACTGTTGAAAGGACTGTGTTGTAGATTAGAGATAGATGATGTCTCAGGTGATCCTGATGACACAGATAAACCTCCAGGTGACCTTAACAACCCGCTAAAAGAATGCAAATGACCAGCTGTCTGCAAGAAGTATAAATCTTTCCATTCCCCACCATCCAGTCAGAGTTGAAGAAGCTTCTTGGATGAGAAGCAAAACATTTTCAAAGAAAAAACAGAAAGTCCAGTTGCCTCTTGAAAAAGCACCTTTGGGACAACCATGACCTGGATGACTGAGAATCTCCACAGACATCATCTGAAATATATGCATATTGATTGTTCTCTTGCTGCTTCTTTCTTGCCTTGCAGACTGCCTAAAACTTCCCATTGCTCTCTGCCACTCTCATCAGGACAGCTTGTTCTTTGGAATGGGTCAACTCTCATATTCTCTTCAGTGGCCATTTTCTCATTAGAACCACAGTTATGTCTTAGATTGATATGCTTCTCCAAGACTCAGTTTTGGAGCACAACCCAATGCACTCAGCAATAGCCTTCATTCCATTGTATATGCCTGCTTATTACTCATTTTACAAGGTCAGCTAATTGCCCCAATAATCTTGTCCTCAATTTACCTTTTGGAAGGCTGAGTCAACCTTGAGCCTGGTGGGATTCCACAGTAATTGTAGACAGCTGGATCTTAAGATCAGGCATTTAACAGCCTGAGCCACCAAAGCTCTGTCTGTCCTCATTCTTTTCTGTCTACAGAAAATGGTATTAAAAATGGCTCATGATAAGCGAGCATTTAATATTAATTTTTAGTAATATTTATTTTTAGTATTCAGTATTATCTGGATGTGCTATAGGGAATATAGTTGCAAATATAGACATCTGAGCAATGCATGGAACTAGATTATATGATTCTGCTTTTCAGCTTGGTACATGCCCAACCAAAGAAGACAAAGAGGCTTTTGCCATTGTTTCTGTTCCAGTATCAGAAATCCGAGACCTGGATTTTGCCAATGATGCCAGCTACATGCTAGCTAATGTGGTAGAGAAGATGAATGAAGGATTCCTTAGTCAGAATGACCGGAGGTAAAAAGAGCAAGTATTTTGTAACACTGGACATATAAGAGACAGATATAACCAATTAGCCGGAAGGACTAATGCAGGGCAAAAATCCAATTTTTGTTCTGCAAGAAGATATTGTTCACAATTATGACGTAGTCCAAATATTGTTTTGACTTGTACAATGAAATTTTATGCTGTAGATTCTGAAAAATTAAGTTCAAATTGTAAAAAGCTTTGAATTTTAAAGACCTAGGCAAAACATTTAAAAAACATGAGTAATATTTATGTTGTTTTTGTTTCCTATGAAATAACTATTTATTGTCCAAATAACTGTTGCATGATTTTGATTTATGCAATGTGATGAAATGAATTATGATTTCTCTGGCAGATTTGTCATCCAACTGTTGGAGGACTTGGTTTTTTTTGTCAGCGATGTATCTAACAACGGTCAAAATGTTTTGGATATTGTTATTACCAAGGCCAACCGGGAAAGGCAGAAACTTATGAGGGAACAGAATATACTGAAGCAGGTGATTTATTCTCCAGAACAAACTAAACATGCTCTTTGCATTATTAAGTGAAGAGTTTTCAGTATTCCCAAATATTTCTGCAATTCTGCAATGAAATGTTTTTTCTAAGACTGCAGACAATTCCCCTGGTTTACTCCAGTAGCAAAATATAAGCATATTGGCTTAGAATAGGAATCAATTAGAGAAATAGCAATGTTGCACCTTTTGACGTACTTCTAAAATGACAGGGCTTATGAAGGGCTGGTTTTCAAATGTGTTCAACTTTTTAAAATCAATATAATGAAAACTTTTTCTCCTAGCTGAACTCAGTTTGAATAGGCATAGTGTGCCATGTCTATTCTTCAAAGTGAGATAGTCATTCGAAACCATAATCTCTTGCCGTTGGCTATGGTGGCTGAGATTGATGAAATCCAACACACCTGGTAGGCACCAGGTTATTCATCCTTACTGTATTATAAGAGAAGGGATAATTTTCAAAAGTAAAATTAAAAAGAGACAACTTGGATAGTGGAGAAGCATTCCTTTGAGGAGATGGACTGGTATAATCTTCAAGTCCCCATAGAATACAATAAAAGCCATTCTGAGCAAGTTTCTGCTAGTCCCACAGAAGAACCAGATAGAGAGCTGAAACTCAGAATCATGGATGTCTTTATACCATTCAAGAATGGATGATCTCCATCTGTCCAGATGCAGATGGAACAAAGGCCCGGGAATTAGCTGATGTCTTGGGTAGGAAAACAAGAAATAAATCTTCTGTTGGAAACACATTCATAAATACTTGGAAAGACAGTTGTGAAAAGAAGTATCTTGCCTCAAAGTTGTCTTTTTTTAAACAACAGTTTAGAACAGTTTCTATCTAGTTCTGTAGCTGTTTTGGAATTGGGAATAAACCTGTTGCATTTCATTGTTACCTAAGATAGACTTTTGAAACATGTTGATCTGGCCTCTTTTTACCTCATCCAGATGAGATTAAGGAATTTAATAATTTTATAGTCAGTAAACCCCAAGTAAATTTGTTCATAAATAGATAAAACATATGAAATATTCCAGAATCAAAACCTGATGGTTTGGAATCCCACCACCACCCACAAAATACACTTTTCAGTTGGACTGATAACATCCTTTCTGTGCCAAATAGATCTTTGGAATTCTGAAGGCTCCATTTAAGGAAAAGGGCGAGGAAGGCCCACTTGTACGCCTAGAAGAGCTATCTGACCAGAAGAATGCTCCCTACCAATACATGTTCCGGCTCTGCTATAGGGTACTGAGGCATTCCCAGGAGGATTACCGTAAGAACCAAGTAAGCATTTACCAATAAGGATATGGATATTTCTGGTTTAGAGTTGGTTTAGAGGATTAGTCCATAATTAGTCTAATATACATTTTTCTGGATTATTTAATCTTAATAAGAATAAATGATCTGTATAGAAGCAAATCAGTTGAGATTCATTTGTTGTATGGGTTTGCTTTTCCTTAATGTTATGTAAGAACATTGTTATATAGACAGCATATTGTTTGGAAAATTTTTCATATTTTTGGCTATTCAGTAGTTGCTAAATTAGCTCACAGTTTTAACAGGGAACTGCTCTACTCAGATATGATTTCTCTTTTTTCCAGGAACACATTGCTAAGCAGTTTGGCATGATGCAGTCACAAATTGGCTATGACATTTTGGCTGAGGACACCATCACTGCCCTCTTGCATAACAACCGTAAACTTCTTGAAAAGCATATAACCAAAACTGAAGTGGAAACATTTGTGAGTCTAGTGCGAAAGAATCGGGAACCCAGGTTGGTATCACTTAAGAGTAATGGAGCAAATTGGGTTGCATATTTTTAAACTAGTTTTTTCTTCTGCAGTAGTTACAGGCATCTTGTATGTGTCTTTATGTCAAAAGACCTTAGCTGTGGATTTTAATTATATTAAGATTATGTTAAAGATTAATTAAGAGTTTAGGGTCATTGTTGATTTGTTTGCTGAGTTGGATAATTGGCAATCCAAAATAGTGTTCAGGTAATTAGTTGTAAGGAAAGTGAACTGGCGTAAAGGCTTTGATAAAGTTATTAACATCCCAGGGTCAACAGTGGTGGCATTTACAGTGGATTTGATAAATAAATTACTAGACCCAATCCAATCCAAAGTCTGAATGAGTAAAGTTCCTTATTAGTAGCTGAGTTTCAATGGCCAGAGCAGAAATAATTGTCGTGTCCAAGTAAAGGATCAGTTTCCAAGAAAGTAGATACAAGTAGTCTTCCTTGAACACCCACTTGTTCAGCAGCTGTTGAAAGTTATGATGATGCTGAACAAGGATAACTTATATCAGCCCACCCAGCTAAAACAGTCAGGAAACATGATAAAATGAGCTAATTCTACTTTATTGTAAGACTACATTCACAGAATCCTGTAAGTCTAAAGACAGAAACTTCCCATCTCCACTTTTAACTGTTTGATCCATGAGAGTGGGCCCTTTCTAAGTTTCTTTCTCAATTAAGTGACTGTGAGCTCCTGTCTATCTTGTCTGTTTCCTAGGCAGTATCTCAAGTATTTTCCAAGGTCATTCATACATTGCATTAAATTTACAACTCTTCTTTGTAGATGTGACTGTTGCAGCATCCCAGTAATCATGTGTTTGTGATGTGGGTGCCTGACAACTTACATTTATGATGTTGCATCATTCCATGGTCCCATGATTGCCATTTGCAATCTTCACTGTGGGCCTCCAACCAGCAAAGTCAATAGGGAAGCTGGCAGAAGGTCACAAACGCAATCTCATGATGTGCTTTATTATTGTATTACTTAAGAACAGAATTGCTGGTCCCAATTGCCATTGTTAAACAAGGACTGTTATACTGCTTTGAATTAAAATACATCAGTGCATTACAGAATTTGATAGAAATTGTTCCAGCTTCTGATTGCTTTAGTTTGAGTGCTGGCAACTCCAATTTTCACCTAAGCATAGTTGGCACTGATTTTCTCTGATTATTGATGTTGGACTACTCAGGAATAAAATTCTTCTTGAGCAGGTTGTTCTTTCCAAGATGCTTCTTCATGCAATCTGGTTCTTTACTATCTTTCTGCCTTCTGGTGCAAAAGTGCAGTAGCAATGTTTTTTTGACTGGATAGTTTGCATTCCAGATCAGGATTGGAAACAGGCCAGAGTCAGGAGCAAGGAAGTGTGATTTTTGCCTTGTTTTGGTACCCAAAACCAGGTGATATGATACTCTTCATATTTCCATCATATCATGAGGAGTGTGATAGAGAGCCTGCCAGTTGTTCCTTTTCATTTTACATCTTTTGTGCAATGTGGGATTTTTAAAAGGCCCATCAAATTGCTTGAAAGATAATTTGATCCTTTTACTTCTGTTTCAGGTTTTTGGACTATCTATCAGACTTGTGTGTGTCAAACCATGTAGCAATTCCTGTAACTCAAGAGCTGATATGCAAGTGTGTCCTGGACCCCAAGAACACTGATATCTTGATCCAAACTGAGTGAGTATCAGTGTGCTCTTTTTCCTTTGAACAATTGTATTACTGTCCTCTTCCGCCACTATTCTTTTTTCTATCCTGCTGTGACAATGCTAAGTCATTTTAAGCCTATATCAGAGTGTTTAAAAATAAACGTGCTGGGCCAATAGTTTTATATTAAAATATATTTATTAAAATACTGTTGAGAGGGGATGCAATAATGTAAGCTTGATCTCATTTGGTCAAATTGTGGCTGTGGATTGTCAGAAACTGAGCTGAAGTCCTGAGATGGCTACCTTTCAAACCTTTTTTTTCTTTTAGAGGGAAATTTCATAAAGATCACTTTCCTTCAAATGTAGATATAGAATGCTGGTTACATATGGTACTTTTAATTATACTCTCTTGGAAGGAATCAATATATTCCAAATATTAAATGGTTAGATGACTTCATAGCCATTATTTTGCAGTTAAATAATTTTGGAAGAAAAAATAATTAAAAGAAAGATAGTGCGGCAGATAGGAAGAGAATAATTCACCACATTTGACTCAGCTCAGAATTAAATGGCTTTAGGTAATCTCTTTTCCTAGAAAGTTAGTGGAAGCACTTTTGTTTTTCAGATTGAGACCTGTGAAGGAGATGTCTCAGACACATGAGTACCTGAGTATTGAATTTTCTGAGGAGGAGGTCTGGTTGACCTGGACTGACAGAAACAATGATCACCATGAGAAAAGCATCCGACAATTGGCCCAGGAAGCGCGAGCAGGGAATGCCCATGATGAGAATGTTTTGAGTTACTACAGGTAATATTTTGGTTCCTGTGGCCTAACTATGTTCCTTGTGTCTGACCATTGACTTATTTTTTCAAGTTTAGTAGCTTTTATCTCTTACTGAATAGTCTTTGTAAGCTGGACAAATCGTTACTAAGTTTTCTCATCCTTATTACACTTTCTTTTTCACAACTTTACTTTTGTCTTCACAGATACCAACTGAAGCTGTTTGCCCGCATGTGCATGGATCGGCAATACTTGGCCATCAAAGAAATCTCCAAGCAATTGGGTGTGGAGCTAATATTTCTGTGCATGGCAGATGAAATGTTGCCCTTTGACCTCCGAGCCTCTTTCTGTCATCTCATGCTGCATGTACATGTGGACAGGGATCCACAGGAGAAAGTAATGCCTGTGAAATTTGCACGCCTGTGGACCGAGATTCCTACTGCAATCACCATCAAAGAGTAAGCCATTAAAAATCTTTATGTGGGAAAAGGGAATGAGACATATGAAGAGACACCATAGCATTTAGAAGGTCCTGCTAATTCATATTATAGGAATATAAATGCAGCCACTGACTTATGTAATTTTGATCCCAATTTGAAATTTATTTGTAGACAGTAGGGCTTACTTCTAAATAAATGTGCATAAGGTTATCTTATTATGAAAGGCAGAAGGTATTTTACACTACAAACCATATCCCTCTGATTCGTTCAGTTCCTTTGTTTTGTAGCTATGATTCCAATGTGAACAGTTCAAGAGACGACAAGAAGAATAAGTTTGCCAGCACAATGGAGTTTGTGGAAGATTATCTCAACAATGTAGTCAGTGAAGCAGTTCCCTTTGCTAATGAGGAGAAAAATAAACTGACTTTTGAGGTGAGAAACTTGCCTTTGATATGTTGTGGGAGTTTTCCTCCCATGTGAGACAGGCTAATTGCACAATTTCAGCTTCTGGCAAAAGCAAAAATCACATTTGTTTCTTTGGAAATTGGTTTTCTACGTACTCAGAAGAATCCAGGATTTTGTTTTAAGTGATTTTTTACTGTGACTGCTTTCTGTTGTTTTAGAGCTAGTGCTCAGTCAACTAATTTGGTTTCCCCTATATTGAACCGGCATCTTTCCAGGTTGTCAGTCTTGCCCACAACCTCATCTACTTTGGCTTCTACAGCTTCAGTGAACTGCTGCGCTTGACACGGACTCTTCTTGGCATCATAGACTGTGTCCAGAACCCTCAGTTGATGATGCAAGCCATGTATAATGAGGACGGGACTGGTAGGTCCTGCAAGCCCTGACAGATAATTAGGCAAAGTGTAATGCACTTATTTATGTTAATGGGCCCTTTTTTTGAAGTGGGATAGATTTTTTCATACATATAAAAAAAACTGAGTGGCTTTAGGTACTGTATACTTTTTAAGTTTAAAATCAATTAAACTATGAAATAAGTAATGAATCTTAATTGAGGAGGAGATATAGTTCAAAAAATTCACCACAGATATGAGATTACAGTGGGGATTTCTTCTATCCACATCCTTAATTTGCTGTAGAAACAATGATCTGACTGAACATAGGAACAAGTATTATGTTTGGTGGAATGTGGTTTCTTTCCTAGGGAAAAATGTCCGAAGATCTATCCATGGTGTTGGCCAGATGATGTCTACCATGATGCTGAGCAGGAAGCAGTCCATCTTTGGTTCATCAAACATGAATGCTGTAGTTGTTCCTGAGCCAGCAGATAGGGGAAGAAGCATAGAAAATGAAAACATAGTAGTGATGGAAACAAAACTGAAAATTCTAGAGATATTGCAGGTTAGAGCCAAGTCAGTAATTCTTGTAATTACATACAATGAGCCATGACTGTATGACACAATAGCTGCTTCTGCTGGGACCATTTATGATAATGACTTTAGAGAAGGGAAAGGAATGATAAAAGGCTAGAAAAATCTGTAAATGGGCTAGACTGGGTGTGTCCAAACTGTGGCCTAGGGCATGTGGCCCTGGACAGTTAGTAATGTAGTCCCATAAAATAATACAAATATATTAAAAAAACAAAGGAAGTCTTTTATTTATATACATTAACTATATTATATGTTTTAAGACAATTCCTCTTCACTTAATATGGCACATGCAAGCCAAAAGATTGGACAATCTTGGGCAAGACTGATCATCTTTTCGTATTCTCTTCTTATACCTAGTTCATTCTAAATGTGCGGCTGGATTACAGGATCTCCTATTTGCTCTCAGTGTTCAAGAAGGAGTTTGTGGAAGTTTTTCCTATGCAGGACAGTGCAGCAGATGGAACAGCACCAGCCTTTGACTCTACAAGTAAGCTCCAGCTTCTCCTGGTACTTTCCCTCTCCCTTTTTGGATTTGAAGTTAGAATTTTTTTTCTGCCTTCATTTTGCCTTAGTGTTTAGTATTGTTCTAAAGGTAAATGGATGTTTGATCGTTAAAAGAAAATGTGGATCTATCATATGATAATAGTATATATGTAGGAAATGGGAATGTTTAGGATCATATTGGTTTATTACAAAGAATGAGAAATGGCCATGTTCACTTCAACAGAAGATGACTCTGAATGTAAGATACTCTGCCCTCCCTGCTGCCCCCACTTAAGGATTACATACTGTATATATAGAGAAAATTCATCTGCTCTATTTTGTATTGCTTTGGCATATCTAAAACATTTTAAAGCTAAATCATCTACTTTTCACTTGAATATAGTGGTGATTGAGAAACAGTTGATGAGCTAGTTCAGACATTTCCTTGTCTTTTCTTTTTTGTCCCCCATCACCTCCCAATTATTACATTTCTTATTTCTTATGCACTTTCTTTTCTTCTAGCTGCAACAATGAATCTGGATCGGATTGGGGAGCAGGCTGAAGCCATGTTTGGGGTTGGGTGAGTTTTAATGTACTGGTCAGTTTTATTGCTGTCAGTTGCTTTTCCCATACAATTTATCCTCTAGTATGGAGAGTTCAAAGCCAGAGGTTAGTTATGATTTCTTTTCTTTTTCTCTTTGGGCTACAGGAAAACCAGCAGTATGTTAGAAGTGGATGATGAAGGAGGACGTATGTTTCTCCGGGTACTAATCCATTTGACAATGCATGATTATCCACCTCTTGTCTCAGGCTCTCTTCAGCTTCTCTTTAAACATTTCAGTCAGCGTCAGGAAGTCCTACACACCTTTAAGCAGGTAACGCTCAGTGTAACTCTTAGTGGTGGGTACATATTTCAGTTCTGTAAACCCTTTCACCTTACAGTTCATTCTCATTGGAACAAATTTACACGCTGTGTTTATTTTTGCTTTGCTATTGAGCATGCTGCCTCTCTTTGGGCCTACTTAGGATTTATGGAACTAGAAAACACTATTTTTTAATCTATTTTTGAGAAGTTTGGCATACTAGAAGGGATGCCAATAGTTTTCCAGTTTGTATGTTAAAAATATAAAAACTGCTGGACCCAGACTACTTCAAATGGTAAATGAAGGAATTATTCATATTTATCACACTGTTGATATATTGGCACTAACCATATAAAACCAGTGGTCATTTTTCTAGAGGTATTGTGTTGGAACACTGATGATTTACCTAGAGTGAGAATGAAATGTCTGCAAGAAAACCACCAAGCTCAAATAGCTCCATGGACCCCACACAGCATAGAAATCATGATGATGTTATTCTTTTATTCATTTATTAAAATTTATATGCTACCATATCTCTATCATATAAGGAGCAAGGTTCTATGAGCTGGTCTTACCCCTAATACAATCACTACCTCAAGTTGTTTCAATCCTCCACTGGTTTCAGCCCTATTCATAGTTCAACATAAAAGGAAGCTATATCCTTCTTCAGGTGAATGCTATACTTCTACATCTTTTGCCAAATCCACAAGGGTGACAATGGCGATGTTGGACTGTGAGTGGAACTACTGCATGCCAGGAAGCAATGCCCTTCTTTATTTATATATTATTTCTGAAGGGATTTCTTTGTGGATCAGAAATATCTGTAAGTTATCATCATAAAAAGAAATGTATCCCCAGTCTTAAATTCCATCAGGCCTTATGAGAAAGACAAATGAATCATAAGCCATAGGCCTTCACCTTGTATCCCTTTGTGTTAGCCACCAGCATAAGCAGAATGAGCTGATGTTCTTTATGGTAACTTCAATCAGGTCCAGCTACTTATCTCTGCTCAAGATGTTGAGAACTACAAAGTGATCAAGTCAGAGTTGGACAAACTTCGTATGATGGTGGAAAAGTCAGAACTCTGGGTGGAAAAGAAGGGTAACTCCAAGGGAGAAAATGGACAAGAAGGGGAGAAGAAAGAGAAAAAAGAGGTAAATTCACACCAGTTATAAGGCAGGGAACACAAAAGTATATCTGGATTTGTTAAATAATATTGATTGAGTTTGGCCTGGATCTTTAAACCTATATCTATATCACAGAGTCATTCAATAAATTGCAATGCCAAGTTGTGTCAGATCAAAACAGATTTATTTATAACAGAACAATCAATAAATATATTATTCTTAAATATATACAGAGTCTTTTCTTCTTTTGTTCCTCTTAAACAGTCCTTCAAGGAACTAGAAGTTACTATGAGAGATTCACAGTTCTTCCTCTCATAACCTCTTCTTAGATATAGCTAACCTCTTTAGAAAGTCCCTTTCTCTTTAGGTTATAGATCTTCTCTCAGATCTCTTTGCTATATCTTCTCATACACAGACCTCAGTCTGTCAGATCCCAATATCTCCTCAGAGTCTTGGATCTTCTCAGTATCTCCAATCTCCTTAGAATCTCCTCATTTTCTTTCTCTTTTCTTTCTCTGTCTCCTAGAAAAATGACAGTTGACAGCCCTTTTATACTTAGGGGCGTGTCCTACAGTATCACAGTGAGGTGCTCAATGCCACCCTGTCATTGGTAGGTTTGATCACCCCATCAAACTCTACTAATTTGTAAACTGCATAGTAACTCCAGAAAGTTCTACTTTCTGACAGGATTGAAAATAGGTGGGGTTTTAATCTTCAGTTTACATAGCAATAAAGGTGAATTTACTACTGAATATATATTTGGCAGGAAGCAAATTATGAATCTCTGAGGGCTATTCTAAACAAAACACAGAATATTATCCTAAACTTATCAAGAATAGTGAGAAGAAACCCAATGGGGGAAATCATCATTATTAAATAATAATACAGCTTTGATAAACTATGCAGACTCAATTCCATTAGCTTAAAACCAGTTTGTAGCATAGCAGATTTGTTTTTAAAGTTGGTTTAGTTTTTGTAATTGAATTGTAATGGGACAACTCATGGAAAATGGACCAGGATGGATTTCCCTTCCTTTAAGTGATATGTAGCCATCTAAATACTCTACCTTCCTTTCATCCTTCCAGCGTACTACAGATGAGGAACCTGGGACCCCTGGAGAAAAAAGCAGTGAGAACTATCAGCTCATAAAAGGGGTAAGCAGTTATATCTGATACTCTCACTAGACAAAATGTGGGAAATATTGCTGACTCAGGCACATTACGCTCAGAGGATTTGTTAACAAAAGCAAATGCAACACACTAAAGAACAGGAGAGCTCTGTAATACAATGTTATATAGTCGCAGGATACATATGTGTTGCCTGTGACTAAAATCTTTATTTTTGAATATAGTTATAAGGTGTATTGCTATTCACAAGAGATCCTGGAGCATTGTGCATAACTCAAAAAGACAAAATAACAACAAAACACTATTACTGTTCAGCCAGTGAAGTACATAAAGAAAATCTGAGCTTTCGTTGCAGGAGTATGAAGACACTTTGAATTTATACTGAAAATAAAATAAAATAAAATCATGATTAATCTACTCCAAATGTAATATATGAAGTTGAGGTACCAGAGGCAAGAGCTATCTGTGAGACAAGATTCTCCTTTAAAAAATCTCAGGGCTTCTCCTTTTCTTAGTCCTTGGAGAAGAACTTCAGCATCCATGAAAGGAATTCCTACTCTAACTTCTTTCATTTATAGTTGTTGGAGTTTGAACATTGAGAAGCACAATTAGTTTGCATGTAAATTAACAGAATGTGAGGTATTCCGTGAAACTCAGAACTTGATTAAGTAGGCATTTCCAAACAGACAGCTCAAAGCACTCCCAGTCAAAAGACATTTTGCAGCTATATTGTCTATTCCACCAATTCCTCCTTAATTGATTTTTGGATTGGGTGAAAGAAAAAAGATGGAAGCAGTGGTGAGAAAACAGAGATGAATTACAAATGAAAAACAACATCATTTGGAGTGCTGTAAAAGTCTGTGAACTGAAGCAGAACAATTGCATGATAAAAATCTCATTTTGAAGCGTTTTGTATTGCAAAGCTGCTGAAGCTACTTTCTCACCTTAACCCTCCTACATGCAGTTGGAAGACAAAAATAAATTACCCAACAGGATTGTCGTGTACTGTTCCATCACCAATCTGCAAGATACGAATAGTAGTAATAAATAATATGGTGGGTTGTTCTCAGCTCCAGGCTGTGTTGCAAAAGATGTCTAATACTGCTGACCAGCACTTCAAGGATTGTTACAAATTGTCCAGAGCTTAACCTGCCAAACTAGGACTACATGGTACCAGTGGATCATAAGCTACTTCTCCAAGCCACTCACTGTCCAACATGCAATATGGAAAATCTGCTTTTGCTTCAGTAGGGTACATTTTAATGGTTATTTTACTGTTTTACCCCAAATAATAATGTTTGAAGGAATATAAATCCTTTGTTGTTCTCCTTTGATAGTGCCTGATTCTAGTTATATTAAAATCTTAGATTTGCCCATTGATGATGCTTGACATTTCTGTCTTCCATCTCAGAAGACATCTGTCAGTGCATTTCATTATGAACCACCAAAAAAATAAAAGAAAACAAAAAACCCCAAACAAACAAACAAAAAAAAACAAAAACCAATTAGATAGTTCTTTTGGTACCTTTAAACACTCTGTCTCATCCTCCTTGTTTCTCCCTGTTTCTCTTTCACTCCCTTCTATTCTACCTCTGTCTGCAGCATTTCATATTGCGGAGATATAGAGTTATTTTAGGGCTCCATTCCTGGGTTATTTTTCTTCCAGTTACTTTGTTTTGGTTGTGAATATTTTTGCATTGTTTCACATCTTCTGATATTTAATACTGTCCTTTCGGCTGCTTATATATGTATGTATGTGTATGTGTATGTGTATTTAAAACTTCTTTCCCTAAGGATTGAAGGGACTCACTGGTATTATAAAACATCTGTCTCCAAAGGTTCTTAATAGTTGAAAGGCAATTAAGAAGCAGTTTCCAAAAGTGGTTAAGAACAAGGATTTGTAGCCATATAAATAGGTTACGGGAGTGAGCTTCATTGAAATGTCTTGACTGACTGTCTGGCTGCCAATCTCTGCCATAATACTGTTCTTGCTCCTTCAGAGACGTCTACTTTGCTTCCTCACCAGAAATGTGGAGTATATTTCTCTTATCCCTTCTTTCAATAGATGTTTTCTTTATTATGTCCAGATTCTGGAGCGACTAAATAAAATGTGTGGTGTTGGTGAGCAGATGCGAAAAAAACAGCAGCGTTTGCTGAAAAATATGGATGCCCACAAAGTGATGCTGGATCTGTTGCAAATCCCTTATGAGAAGGTAGGAAGAAGCAAGTGGAAGATGGACACTTGGTTGGAATAGCAGAAGGTGGGGGCTCTTAGGTTCTCATTGGTAATAAATTTATTTTAAAGGCATTAATCAGGGAATTGTGTAGTGCAATCTTCCTTAAAAACAGTAATTATATATCTAATTCTTTCCTTATTTCCATTTTCTTGAAAGCTTCCAAAGAAGGAATTTGTGCACTTTTTGTAGGCAACTGACTTTCTTTTGTTCTGAACATATGCAGGGTGATACCAAGATGTTGGAGATTTTAAGATTAACCCACCAGTTCCTACAGAAATTTTGTGCAGGCAACCAAGAAAACCAGACCCTTCTGCATAAGCATCTCAACTTGTTCCTTACTACTGGGGTAAGAAAAAGGGATAAATAAAAGAAGGTAGAAATGTTTCCAAAAACATGTTGGAAACGTTAAATTCTGATAGTTCTCCAATTTCTGCTCAGATTAACTTGCATAGTCTTCACAATTAATATAATAGCTTCATTGCATCAAATGATTTATAAGGCCAAATAGGGCTGGGCTTGCAGTTTAGTCATAATCATGTGATTCACACAGCAGGTTGAGAAGGGCAACAGACTTTGCTTCCCATCTGCTGCTTAGGGATCCAATCATAATTCCTACATCCATGTCTTTTTCAGAGTCGCTCTAGCTACTGCAGCTGTCACTAAGGCCCACTAGCTTACAGGAAAGCATTTGGCAGCACTCCTAAGACTTTGCTTTCCAATCTGTAAAGCTCTCCATTGCTCAGCAAGGCTTTCTGAATGTAATTGTGTCAGAGAATTTTTGCCTTGGTGGCAAACAATGTTTAAAATTTAAATTAGTTGCTCTCTACAGATGCCGCCCATAAGTACCGCTACTACAATAGCGTTTTCTGAGACAGGCTGCTTTTTTCAGAATGGTAAATAGGACATTAACATGCCCTAAAAATACTGACGTTGCTATTACAACCTCAAGTGGTAGCAAAAACATTTCAAAGGGTTGCAGTGAATGAAGAAGATGCAGGTGGATCCAGCTCAGGTGGTACAATATCTTGTATTACCCCTAAAGCCAAATTAACATGGACTTCTTTTTAACCAAGCCATTGTGCAGAATACAGTTATTTATGAAATACGAATTGCATTTTTTTCATTAAATATTTGGATTCCTCCTTGGATGAACCCTTTGACCTTGTCTGTTGAAAACAGATAGAATAATACCTTGCTATTTTGAGGTGGGGATATACAAAAATACAACACAAGCCTTTAAATAGGTATATCAATTTAATAAGATGCCAGCCTAATGTGTCATGCCAGCATGTTGCTCCTAATAAATCCTTTTAAGTTTTTTGAAGTTTGGCTTGAGGCTCATGATTTAATTAGGGTGATCGCTGGAATCCTGACAGTAGTCCAGATAGGAAGCACACCAGATGTACTTATTCTATTTAGTGTAAGATTACATTGGGAGGCAATATTCCTTGTGCCTTGGCATATGGTCATACTGGCTACATGAAGTGTCAGCACGGACAATGCTTGCTCTCTTGGCTAAGAAACAGAGCATCACACCTTAAAGTTGGAAATGACCGGACAGGGGAAACCTTTATCTTTACTTTTACCTTTTACATTAGGAGAATCTTGCAAACCTGGAAGTGCTTTTCTCCTTTCCCACTTTTACAACCCAAGAAATTAGGGAGGGTCTCTTCTGAGATGTTTGCCATTGTGACATTCCTTTTGTGGCTAAGCTGCTTCTTGTCTGACCATTCTTCTGGCTGTAGTTGTTTCCCCTGTCTCTGAGGTCATTCCCCCACACAAACAAAGAAAATGGCTCTTTCCTAGTCTAAGATAAGGCGGGTGCTTTATTTTCTATCTTCTATTTTATTCTCACAACATTTTGAGATTGCACCTGACTATGGTAACCAGAAGGGATTGGAAATTGGGCTTTTTTTGAGAGTTGATACTAGATAATAAACATATGAATAGTTAAAAAAGTGATTAAGATTAATGTTAGTGCATAATCTCTTTTGAGCCAAAGGCTCCAATCAGCTTTTAAATAATGTACTGAGAGGGATGGGTGAATTTAAGACAAAATTATTTGAATTAAATGTCATTTAAAATTTATTTATTTATCATTATATTATTATTTCCCATTTTTGCATGATTATTGCATGATTAGTACTTTCTCTCATGATAAAAACTACAGTTTGTTAGCAAATTCTTTGAGTGTCTATGGAAGCTCTTCCAAATGTTTTACTAAACGTATGTAATCTACACATTACGCATTGGGTTTAGATACATATGAGTGATGACAATTGTTTCTTGAATTCCTTTCTTGTCAGCTCCTGGAGGCAGAGACAATGCAGCACATTTTCTGAACAATTATCAGCTGTGCTCTGAGATCAGCGAAGGGGTGCTGCAACACTTCATCCATTGTCTGGCCACACATGGGCGCCATGTTCAGTATCTTGACTTTCTTCACACTATCATCAAGGCTGAGGGCAAGTACATTAAGAAATGCCAGGACATGATCATGACTGAGGTGAGATTCCAGATCTCTGGGAAAGAGGGTAGAAAAGAGGAACAAGATAAAATACATAGAAACAGACTAGGAAATGTTTACACATAAATAAGGGGTAGCCATTGTAGATTAGCAGGGGGAAACCAGGTGATGTTAAATGTAATCTGGTAACAGTCCCTGAGAAATTGCAGGTGAGGCTCTGATTTGTACAATCCCCATTCCTGCATGAAGAACTTCAGGAAATGTTTATTCCTCATAAACCTCTTGCTCAGCTTCCTTGAAACAAGAAATACAAAGTATTAAAATAGTACAAAAATGAGCCTTGGGAAAAAACATATAAAAGGCTGTCTGTCTGATCAGGTGTGAAGTCTTCCTCCAATTATCTGTCAAGCTTAAATAATGAAGGGGGTGAACCCTGGTGAACCTAAGGTTATGGTCTTCCAAATTGGGAATTGATTTGTTAAATGGCTATTAATATATAAAATCTATAGGGATACGTTAAGCAATTTAGCAGCTTGTCAGTGTAATATTTATTTAATGTAACCATTTCTTTTTCAATTTTGTAATGCATATACTTACAGTATACATTTATTCCTGTATATAAAATGGTTGCAAATTACACAACACAAACAGAGCTGTAGTGTTGAGTGTATGGGGATGCTATTACTCAGTGCAACAGATGCCACATCCAGATGTTCAAATATTCATACCCATTTCCCATCCTTTCTATTCTTGCTTGCTGTTTTTCAACCATCTTTTTCATATATTTTTACTAGAAGGCTCATTTGATCTCATCTTGAATAGTCAATGGTCAGGGATGATGGGGATTGTGATGGAAAAGATGTAGAACTAAGCTGGGGATAACTCTGTTAAGAAGTATAGTAATATATAAGAACCATTCAAACACCATCCTCTAATTCAATGTTTTTCAGACTTGGCAGCTTCAGTTCCCAAGTTTACCAGCCAGCATGTTAAAGTTGCCAACTTTAAAAAGACTTAGGTTCTCCTTGGTATGGCTTACTCTTCCCCCTGCCAGGGGAAATACAAATTTGTATAATTTTTTTTTAAAAAAAAATCTGTAAATTGAAAGTAGTTGTTGTATAACAGTTCTGTTATATTTTGTCCCAGGACAGCTAATACCATAACATAGAGTTTTATTTATCTGACAGTATTTGTATACTGCCCTCGTACAATGGAATTTAGGAGAAAATAATATTCTAGAAGGATACAGATATACAGCACCTAGAGCCAAACAAGCAAGGATCATATGCTGCTAAGACTATTTCAGCCCCAGGAGCTTCAGACCATACTGCCTTAAAAGATAAGGGACAAGAGGGGGAAAAAAGAATCAATATAGGAAAATAACTCCTGTTAGTAGATTTGCTGTGAATGTATTGTGAGTAAACTCTACTATGATATTACAGAAAAAGTGGTAGGACCTTTCTGACTTTGACTGATCCTGAAAAAAGTTAAGCATGGTTGTATCTGGCTAGTATTTGAACAGAGGACACTCAGGGAAATATACAGAGCCATGGATTAGACTGAAAAATTGAAAGAATGTAATGGTGAATTCTTACCAAGACAGTAACATGGTTGTAATCACCAGGGATTGAGCTCAACTCCGTGATCAGGATATGGCACATGAGAAGTAGGCTGGAGAGAGCCACAAAATAGATATTTCAGCAGAGTCTTGTTCTTTTGCTTAGACTCCTTGTCTCTTTGCTGTAGATTACCAATGCTGGAGATGATGTTGTGGTGTTCTATAATGATAAGACGTCTCTCATCAACATGTTGGAGATGATGACAGCAGCTCGGGATGGGATAGAGGAGAACAGTCCCCTCATGTACCATATCTCTCTGGTGGATTTGCTGGCTGCCTGTGCTGAAGGCAAAAATGTGTACACAGAAATCAAATGCACATCTCTACTTCCTTTGGAGGATGTGGTGCGAGTAGTCACTCATGAAGACTGCATTACTGAGGTAATGGATGCACAGTAGATATCATCTATAGCTGACAGCTTTGTGGTTATCATATGATTCTGGGTTTCTACCCTCATGTGATAAGGCCAGGCTCTATATCAGGGGTGTCAAACTGGATTTCTTGGAGGGCCAGATCAGCATTGTAGTTGCACTCCACGGGCTGGCTGGGGGGAGGAGGAGACAGGACAGATGGCTGCATGGCCTGGGGCCAGCACCATTTTCTGCCAGCCAGGCTGGCCCCACGGGCCAGATCTAAGCTCCAGTGGGCCTTGAGTGTGACACCCCTGCTCTGCATGAAGAAAATGTGTTTTCTAGATATATGTCACCTATGCTCGTGCAAAACAGATAGGTTTGCCAAAGTAAGAAAACAATGACCTGTAAAGACTGGCCAGGTTTAGAAAAGTCCTGTTCAATTACCACTGGGTGATTTTATAGCCAGTAATTATAAGAATGAAAGACTAATAGTAAGATCTCTCTATCAGTTCGCATACGTCTATCTCTTTGAAGAATTTAAGGACATTGTAGGATTAGGCTTGCAATTAAGTTGTCCAGTAAGTTCCTTACCAGAGAGGCCACCAAAGGTATTGAATCATGAAGATTATGGTATTATTTTTCAGCCTTATCTTCAATATAGGGTTCTTTAGAAGAATAAAATGGATTTACTTCCTTGATACCCTGTCATCTTTCAGACAAAAGCAGGATATCAGATTGATGATCATTTTATGAAATGCAACGTGGCCAAGTCCCTCTTTTGATTTTTACAGATGTACACAATTTTCTCAAGAACATAAATGGTGCCAATGAAGAGGAAAGTGCTTTATTGCCCCCAGCCTTCCCCCCCACAAAAAAGAGTGATGAATGCGGAGGAGCTTTGGTTCTATTCTTGCAACATGCCCAGTCTTTTAATCCATGCCTCTTTTACTCTGGTTTTTCAGGTGAAAATTGCATATGTCAATTTTGTCAATCATTGCTATGTAGACACAGAGGTGGAAATGAAGGAAATCTATACCAGCAATCACATCTGGACACTGTTTGAGAACTTCACGCTTGACATGGCTAGAGTAAGTCTTGAAATTTATGAGAAAATCCTTAGGCCCCTAATATGTGAACAGGTAGCTACATAAATTGATGCCTCCACTTTTTGCAAATTGGTGCCATCAAAACATATGCAAAGGATATCAGAGTGGGGAAACTTGAACTAGTTTAATAAATTAGTGAAATAGTGTTATGTTCCTACATAACAACTGATTAGTCTCTGAAATTCAATGCTAAAAGTGCTTGGTTGCCCATCAATACAAAATAGATTCAGTCACTTTCATTAGTGAGTCCTTAGTGATTCCTTAAAGATGATGAATGATTAATTAGGATAATTATCATTAATTATAATCATAAACATTAGGATTATGATTCATTATTAATTAACAATAACCAAAAGCAGAAAAAAAGAGAGGCACCAACTCCAGTTTTGGGAGTGCATACCAGTTGCAGAGAACAGTGTTGGGCAAGGAACTTGTCTTATCTCTTGCTTGTGAGTATCCCAGAAGTATCTAGTTGGCTAGTCTTAAGTAGGTAATTGTCTGATCCAGAAGGGCTGTTTGTATATTTATATAGAATTGCAGGAGAAAAAAGCCCCTACATTATAATTCATTGAACCCAAACTATTTTTGTTATACTTTTCATTAGGGTACCCTTAGATGATGAAGTGAGCTGTGGCTGATGAAAGCTTAGCTCTTAAAAAAAAGAATCCAAAAAAGTGCTATCAGAGTCCTGATTTCCCCCTCATCATAGACTAATGACCATGGCTTTGTTTCCTACAGGGAAACAAAGTAATTCTCTCTGGTTATGTGTACTCCTTTACAAAGAGGTTGGCCATGACAACTAGCTATTCCAATGCAGTAAAGCTTTGAATATTACATTTTGGAGCCTATCTACACAGTTGCCAGCATCATGCCATGCTTGTGAAGTCCCTCTGGATATCTGGCTCTCTGCTGTTGGATAACAGAATGCTGAGTTCAAGAACTCAGCTTTTCATACGTTCAGTGTGCCAGAGGTTAGAAGGCCATTTTTGAACAAGATAATGTTTTATTACATTGTCCTTTTAAGATCACAGGTTACACACATTTGTCCCTGCTTGGCAGAAGGCACAGCCCTGGGAAATCTTTGCCAAGGTTTGCCTTCAAAGAAGATTGATGCCATACAAAAAGCTTCTCCTGCCTCCTGTACTCATTGCACTGTGGAACTGTTCAGCGATCTGAAAGAACTAATCCGTGGTTAAAATTTGTGAAATTGTGAACAGCAAAAGCTCATCTCTGCCAACAAATGATTAGGATGCATGAAGGGCAATTCTATCACACTCACAGCGTTCTCTGCCGCATGGGACTAATGATAGGATAGAGCTGCTGTAAGGGGTTTTTTAATATGATAATTAGGAGATGCCTAATCTTGTTCAAATTTTGTTTTATTTCCACCTTCAGGTATGCAAAAAACGTGAAAAGCGCGTGTCAGATCCTGCCTTGGAGAAATATGTGCTGACTGTGGTGCTGGACACCATCAATGCATTCTTCAGCTCCCCTTTCTCTGAGAATAGCACTTCCCTACAGGTACAGTTGAAACCTTACAATGGTTGAATCCATTTTCCATTTCCTTTTGTAAGCAAGAATAATTGTTTGAAATAGAATGTGTCCACTCCTGATAACTCTGAAATATGACATCTGTCGACAATACTAAATTGCTACATGTTTCTTTTTTGATGAAAAAAAAAGAACCCGAGAAGCAGAATAATCTTCACATTCACTAATATATAGAGACTTTTTAAATCTTTTGATCTTAGTTTTAGAATGGTAATGTGTAATTGAGTTGATCCTGGATTCAGTTTAAACTGCTAATTTAACAGTTGTCATTCTTAAGATGATATTAGATGATAAAACAGGGTGAGTGAGAGGATGAATGCATAACTGGGTATCTCTGCTGACCTGTTTTTAAGTAACAATAGCTAATTAGATCAAAACAAAAAGAGTTAATCTTTTCCCTTGTGCCATTTTTCCCACTCAGGTTTTGCCTTTCCTGTGAATGTCATTAATGACTTCTTCACTAGAGAAGGATATCTTGGATTGGGACAAATTTATTGCCATCAGTTAACTGCCCCAGAGTGGGGCAAAGTATTAATTGCCTAAATATTATTTCAAACCTGAGTCATGTCCCATATCACAATTGCATTTAAAAAATGTTGTGGGTCTTGAAGACTTATCTTTTTGCACCCTGGATCGGGCTGCAATGGAAATAAAACAGGATTTCAACAGAGGTCCTTAAATATTTCCTCTCTCTTTCAGACACACCAGACTATTGTGGTGCAGCTCCTCCAATCTACTATGAGACTTTTGGAATGTTCTTGGTTGCAGCAGCAGCAAAAGAGTTCAGTGGAAACTTGTATTCGCACGTTGGCTATGGTTGGTAAGAAGCAACACCTATACATCACTTTGGAATGAAGGAGGATGGACTTCAGGCCTGCAGAATCTTTCTGAGATCCACCAGCAGAAGCTGGTTCAAAAGACATACATTTGATTATAGAATACATTTACATCAAGTCCCTGCCTTCTTTTCATTTCAGCTGTATAAAATGGAGAGTGGGAGTTAATTTATGGTTGTCATTATAAAACACATTAACATGCACTGTAGCCATCAAAAGTTGCTTAAATAGTTGGCATATAAATTGTAATAAACAAACAAACAAACAAATGGAAATCAGGCCAAATGTTTTGTCCAACCTTGAATAATACAGTTTACCATGAGGAAAGAAGTGCAAATTCCTGCATTATATAGAAGATTAAAAACTGTGAGAATTCTCTGAGTATGCAATTAACACTCTGTACAGTACAGTGAGACCTTTATTTTTGGGGTGTGACCTTCCTTTTATATAGTTTGGTAGAATGACCAAGGTTGCTGTGTAGTGGCCAATTTACTGTTTGAATCCAGTATCATCCTTGTCATCAAGTGCTATACGTAAATATTTTCCTCAATATAAATTTATTCTTTTAGCGAAAAGCCGGTCCATTGCCTTACCCATGGATTTGGATGCCCATGCCAGCTCCCTGTTAAACAGCAGTTCGATTAGCAATGCCCAAAGGAATGCTTCCAACTATAAGACAGCATCCCGTACTTTCCCTCGGGTTTCAGCTACAACCAATCAGTGGGACTACAAGAACATCATTGAGAAGTTGCAGGTACAAAACTCATACTGGTTTGATATGCTTGTCTCTTAATCAGGCATATCTCAAAAACAAGAATTTAAATGATCCTCTGGAGTAACTCAAATACTACACTTCTGTACTTCAGAAGCGTGGATAATTTGTGTATATTTCCCAGGAACTTGGATTGCAGTGTGCTGGAGCTCTGATTGATTTATGGTATTCCTATTGCTTGGGTTGACATTTTATTATTGTATTGTTTATGGTTGCTTGTTGGTGTACATATATTGCAGTTTTGTATTTTTATTGTTAGGCTTTGTTTCTGCTTTTTTTAAATTTAAAGCTAGAGGTTCTCAAACTATAGTCTACAGATCCCTGGGGGTGGGGGTGGGATTCAACTGGTGTTACTACCGGTTCGGTGATTACATTTTGCATGCGCATGTGCGCTTTGTGCGCATGCGTGCCAGACGCGCGCTGCGTGCACGTGTACTATACCTTAAGCTGTGCTGCCTGGACAGCTGAAAAGTGCTGCACGCAGGTGCGCAGCGTTTGAAAAACCACTTTTTTACTGCTTTTTCAACTTCAGCTGTGCTGCACAAAGCAACTGCAGTTGAAAAACCAGGAAATAAAGGTCAGGTAACAGCCCGGGTGGGTGGGTGTGCCAAACAGCAGCAGACACAAAACCGGTTCGGTGTCTGCTGCTCTTCAGAGCTACTGGTTCTATAGAGCCAGGCAGAATCGGTAGCATCCCACCCCTGCCTAGGGGCTGCAGTGTCATCACAGGGGCTCCACAAAGGCTTGAAGAAATGTTGTGATTTAAATCTTGAGTTAAGTCTTGGTGACCGTGGCTATAGTGGTCACAAAAGGTATTTAAAGGGGGTCTGTGGTGAATAAAAGCTTGAGAACCATGGTTTTAAGCCTTTCAGAATACCTTGGTTGAGTTGAGTAGTCATATCAACGTTTTAAATAAATAAATAAAATTTAACATACTCTGGCTTACTTTGTCTATCTGTTTTGCTTCCACTTATTTGGTGAGAAGCACTTCTAAGAGCTTTACATTGTTTTGCAGGGTAATCTCAGGATCACAAAACAGTAGTTTGAATTAACAAATAAATAATAGCTCTACACTGAAAATGCTATGCCATTACAGGACATTATCAATGCCCTAGAGGAGCGCTTGCAACCTCTGGTTGAAGCTGAACTTTCAGTCCTGGTGGATGTCCTGCACTGTCCAGAACTACTTTTCATGGAAGGGACTGAGGCCTATCAACGTTGTGAAAGTGGTGGCTTTCTCTCTAAGTAAGTAGACTCTCTAGCTGTAGAAAAATGTGGACTTTTAGGAACATTCCCAACTTGTGTTGTTATTGCTCATAATTTTTTTGTGGGACTAGGGCCTGTTTGTTGACTTATTGAATTGGAGCATTCCGTTGTATGCTCCTACTGATTCAGTTACAGCAAACAAGTTAAATTATATCAAATAACAATTTCAATTTTATATTGAGCAGATGTCATGATATAATTTATGGCAATCAGGAATTTTCTGCTGAAAAACAGGAGACAGAAGAACAGAGAAAAAGTACAGGGCATATCCTGGAAAGAGGAGTAAATAGATTTTAGAACTTGGCAGAGCTGAGACAATTATATTAACATGTCCATTTAAGTAAAGAATCCAGATTATTTCTTAACACAGCTAGTTTTTAAGTGTGGTGGAGTGAATACTGTATTTCTATGTAGCAGGATTATGATTTGAATTCATTTTTTTTCATCATCTAGGTTAGTCCAGCACACTAAAGACCTGATGGCAACTGAAGAGAAGCTTTGCATCAAAGTATTGAGGACACTGCAGCAAATGCTGATGAAAAGGAACAAATATGGAGACAGGGTGAGTAGTTAAGAATGCTTATTTTTATCTGGGTATGAGGTCTACTTGCCATTTCTGTTGTTTCTTACTCTTTATTGTGTTTTCAGGGTAAACAGATATGCTTGAGTCTTCTCTTAATCAAAGTTCTTTATGATAAATAAGTCTATATAAAACTTTGCAGGATATACATTCTGATGCCCTCTTTTCACACTGAGCATCCAGCTAACAATGAAACTTTAAGATGAAGACAGTGGCTTTCCTGGATGTACTGCCTCCAGAAATAGGTGTTCTATGCACTTGATTAGCTTGTCTTTCATGCTTTTATCACCAAGAATAAAATTATTTAGAAAAAGACATTCAGCAAAAAGCATATGATTGACCAAGTTTCTTTTTTAATGCTAGGGCAATACATTGAGGAAAATGCTTCTGGCTAATTACTTGCACACCAAAAAAACTGGCTCCAAAGGGGAAATTGTTGACTCTTCTGGTATTGGTAAGTGGGGAACCAGTATTAAATTGTGTCTTCTCTCATTTCTTCTTTATATTCCTTATACATATATCTTCAACTACTGTTTTTGATTTTGCTACTTAACTGTCATCATCTTTATCATTTTACCCATTGTCTATCCACTGCAGGATGAAGGCCTCTTCCACATGTTTCCAACCAATATAGTCTTGAACTTTTTTTGACAATTGGCAAAATGATACTGAATAATGCTTCCAATGGGTTTTTTAAAGTAAACATATGTTTATTAATTATGTTTATATCCTATCTTTCCTCTGGGACATCAAGCTAGTGTACATAGCATTTTCTCTCTCAGATTATCTCTACTAGAAAAACCCTGTATGTTAACTTGATCTGACAGATAGTAATTTGCCTAAAGTCACTCAGTAAGCTTCCATAACTAAGGACATAAATCTAGATATCCAGAGTTGCTCAACAGTGAGATGGTGGCATACACATTTAATAAATAAATAAATATCCCTGGTCCTAATCACACCTTAATCACTGATATATTAAATTCTGATTATTCTGATTATTGATCCTTCTACCTCATGTTGCATTGAATGTTAAAGATATTTGGGGTCTTTTATGTGCAAAACATACGTTGTATTGCTGAGATACGAAGGGCTGCATAAGGATTTCCCCTATTGCAAGCTTATTCTGGGAACAATTGGAGCTATTTTTGATCACACAGGGGACAGACTAAGAGCTAAGGCAGCCATGATTGCAAATAATATTTATGAATGCAAATTGTTTTTAGGTTACTATTTAGGTGGCTAATAATATACCCCTAATACAGTTTAACTGAGGGCCAGTTTGGTTGAGATTGTGTTCCATTGCTTTCTTAGGCCCACAAACCGGGAGACAGTGCGTTCTAGGCTCAGAAGCTGATTTTGGGTCAAATACTATCAGTCCAATTTACCTCTCCGGGTTGTTATTGCGGAGAAAATAAAAAGTAAGAAGTATTAAGTACACCACCTTGATGTGTATAAATAAATATGGGATGTAACATCTAATAAGTGTATTAATGGTTTTGCACTTTTTTGCTTGATACACTGCTTCAGACAAAGAGTTATTGAAACATAACATTTACATATTCAAAGGAGATAGAATTTATGTATTTATTTACTTATGAATGAAATTTATATTACCACCTATTCTCACATAGCGACTCAAGGCAGCTTACAGAATATGAAACCCCTTATAAGAACAATAAAACTAATAAAAGAAGTCATAAAATAAATTAATATACTAAAATCATCCAGTATATCAGCTTTTCTCCCCTTACTAATTTGGCTATATATTTTAAACTTGTTGAATGGCCTCCTTTCTCCTTAATGTTTGTTTGCATACAGGACAAGATCAGGACTGGTCAGTCATTGCTGCTGTTCAGTGCCGACTGGACAGAGAAGGGGCTACCAAGCTGGTGTCTGACCTTATCATGAACACCAAAAATGAGAAGATTTTTCAGGAGAGCATTCGCTTGGCTATTCGACTACTTGATGGGGGCAACACAGAGATACAGGTATTGCATTTGTTTCCATTGCAAATTTGTGTGTTGCAAATTCAGAATAACTTCTAATGCCATTCACTAAGTGTGGGATACAGCATCTCACCCAGCATTTAATCAAATGTTTTTTATTGCATCCATCAGAAATTTAATTGCATAATTCATTTTCCCAAATAACGTGTGCTCCCTCTGCTGGCTTCTTTACCGGTTTCTAGGACAAATTCAACATACTCTGTTTCATACTCCTTTATTTTGGAAAAGAAAGTGTCCTGCTGTTTATATCTATTGGTTCTGTTATAAACATATACATGTATTTAAGGGATAATAAAGTACTTTTCCTATTCCATAATGAATCACCATACCTCTAGGATTTAAAACCAGCTTTTTCTGAAGAAATATGGTGATGAAACATAATATTATTTATATGGTAAATTTTACAGTGAGGACTAGACCACCAAGTATTAATTCAACATGATTGTAGTACCAGGAATAATACGTGTTCTGTTGCTATTCAGAGAGACAATTCATCATAATATGAAATCTGATCTGCATATCTTCACCCTGAATATGAATCAGTGTACTGTATTTACTTCCTGGTTGATAATATGCCAGCAATAGGACGTTGTCTTACAAATGTAATCTCTGTGGCAGAGGTCTTAGCTAGAATAGAATGGACACATTTGGGTGAAATATGCTTTCATTGTGTTTGTGGAATACTGGCAAAATATCCCCAAACTGACTGGGATTATTCCTATCATTACTAAGGAATACTGGCAACCCAGTTTGTTTGTTTTCTAACTTACTAAAATAATTACCTAAAAGACTCAATTGACCAAAACTTTGATATTAACATCAACGTGGAACTTAACTTCTATGGGCCCACTTGGTGATGATTTGAGAAAACGTGGAGAATTATCAAATGCCTTCCTAATGTTTTAAATTGTGAGATCAACACATCTGGATATACCAGTTTGGGAAAGTATAATCATTGCACCCATTTTTGCTCTTTTGCCTCTCTCTGAAGAAATCATTCTATAACTTGATGACCAGTGATAAGAAGTCAGAAAAGTTCTTTAAGGTAGTTCACGACCGGATGAAGAAGGCACAGCAAGAAGTTAAGTCCACCGTGACAGTGAATATGAGTGACATTGGCAACAAGCCGAGAGAAGGCAAGGATTCTCCTGATCACAACAGCAAAGGTATGTGAGATGTGGGGTGTTTAATCTGACAGTCTGGTTAGGAAAGCCTTAAGTCTGTCTGAAACCATAACTATCTCTGAGCACTTCTTAGCCCCATAACAATTAATCCTTGGATTTCAAAATTGGAGAGCAATAACAATTTCTTAAGTAACATCTGCCCTAAATTTTATTAACATTCTCTTTTCTATTTTTATTGATAGTGTTTTTCTTTTAGGTATTCAGAAAATGTAAGGTGTATTTGGATATTGCTAAATAAATAAAGATGTTAATCTTCAGTTCCTGAAAACCAAATCACAGCTTTGCTTGAAAAACTGCTTTAGTAGTATAGGCTGACAATAACATCTAATTATTGTGTGTGTGGATGGCCGATGGTATAATTATTGTCAGCCTGAAACACTTTCCGAGTTCAATTTCCCAGTGCCTATTAGGCTTTGGATAATGAATCGATACGTCTTGTATCTCTGCATTACATAGTTTAAAGAGGTTTGTTTAGTGAAGTGTCGGAGGGATGTTTTGTTTGTCTTTGACACAATTTAAAGAGGCCTGCTTTCTTACAGGAAGAAGAGTAAACAGGGACACATGCTGATAGGGCTTCCTTTAAAGAGTTGGGCAGGATACATCTTGGTTTAGCGTTTTTAGATAAATATAGCAGACTGCATGCTGGCAAATGATCAGAGTTCTTGTTTGCAGGACGAGTAACAACTTTTATGTTGCCTAATGCACCATCATCCCGTTATGCAATGGGTGTAGACTTCCATTCAGCCCATGATGCAAGAGACAGAAATCAGAACAACGAAATGAGTATGTCAGTCTTGATCATGGAGCCAATTCTTCGCTTCCTGCAGCTGCTGTGTGAAAACCACAACCGGGATCTCCAGGTAGGTGTTCTATACAGAAAAACTTGCTTTATGTCATGGTTAGGTAACTTCTGGTAACCCCAGTGATTTGCTAACTTCAGCAGGAGTGTCTAATTACCAGTTGTTCAGTTGGAGCAGTAAGTAATGTAATAGGTAGTCCTCACTTAATGACCCTAATTAGGACTGTCACTAGTTCAAAATCGCAGTGTATCTATCACGCTAGGCTCCTTCTGAGAGATCTTCTATCTCTTCCCACTGCAAAAATGCCTATTTACAACACAGTTCTTTCAGCAGTCCCACACCCTTTGCACGATTGAGGACACAGATAAACCTCCAAATGGCCTCAACAATTCTCTGAAAGAATGCTAATGACCAGATGTCTGCAAGGAATATAAATTCTTCCATTCCCGACCATTCAGTCAGAACTGAAGAAGCTTCTTGGCAAGAAGTAAAACAGCTTCAAGGAAAAACAAAGAAAGTCCAGTTGCCTCTTTAAAAAGCACCATTGAGGCAACCATGACATGGATGACTGAGAATCTCCATAGACATTTGCCTGTTAACATTTTATTCCATATCTTACAGAACTTTCTCCGCTGCCAGAATAATAAGACCAACTACAATTTGGTGTGTGAAACACTGCAATTTCTGGATATTATGTGCGGTAGCACTACAGGGCGGCTGGGTTTACTGGGACTCTATATCAATGAGTACAATGTTGCCCTCATTACTCAGACTTTGGAGACACTGACAGAATATTGCCAAGGACCCTGCCATGAGAACCAGGTACTGGAATCCTACTTTGATTCTTAATGATAGAAATTAACTGTCTAGGACAGTGGTGGCTGATCTTTTTGGGCTCCTGTGCTGAAAATTGCACATGCGCGCTCCCGTGCCAGCACCCAGAAGGCAATGCACGAGCCGTCCCATGCCCCCTGTGCATGCGCATGCCCCACGCTCCATGCATCTCTGTGCATGTGTGCAAGACCCCTTGGCATGTCTGCACATGCGCACATCTCCCATACACCCATGCATGCACACCAGACACCCAACAATTAGCTGTTGGGTGGCCGGTGCACGCGCATGTGTAGTGGGGCTCTTTCGGGTGACCTCTCGCATGCCAGCAGAAGTGGCTCTGCGTGCCACTTCCGGCATGTGTGCCATAGTTTCGCCACCACGGGTCTAGGAGGAGAGTGAACTGGCTTTGATTTCTTGCTCAAGATGCTGAACAAACATTAGTGTTTTCAGTAATTTCTGACCATCTGGAATGGGGATTTTGAGGCTGTAATGAGTTGCAAGCCATTTGGATAACTCCATATATTAATCCACAGAGTTGCATTGTGACTCATGAATCCAATGGCATCGATATAATCACAGCCCTGATCCTCAACGACATCAGTCCGCTCTGCAAATATAGAATGGATGTGGTTCTTCAGCTGAAGGTAAATGGGACAACAAAAAATACAGTTATGGAGTGGGGAAGGATGAAGGACATAGCAAGGAATACGTTTACATATTCTGTGATGATGGGATTGGATATTTATTTATTTATTTATTTATTTATTTATTTATTTATTTGACTTATATGCCGCCCCCTCTCCCGAAGGACTTGAGGCAGCTCACAGCTAAAATACAATACTAACAATAAATTACCTAAAATTATATTAAACAATTACAAGCCAAATTAGCATTAAAAACCCCAAAGCTAAAACAATCAAACCCCCAGAGGGTCAGCACAGCCCGGATTGTAAAAACAGCCAGGTTTTTAACTCGTGGCGGAAGGTGCGGAGATCAGGAGCCAGCCGGAGCTCCAGTGAAAGAAGATTCCATAAAGTGGGGGCCGCCACAGAGTAGGCCCTCCCCCGGGTCCCCGCCAGGCGACATTGAGCCGTGGACGGCACCCTGAGGAGACCCCGTCTGTGCACCCGTACAGGGTGGTTGGTACTTGATGCTGGGAGGAGTCGTTCTCATAAATATCCTGGACCCATGCCATGTAGGACTTTGAATGTTAACACCAAAACCTTGAATCTCACCCGGAGGGCAACCGGAAGCCAATGCAGGCCGCGCAGGAGGGGTGTGATATGGGAGTATCGGGGGGCTCCCATCACTACCCGCACGGCCGCATTCTGCACCAGTTGAAGCCTCCGAGTGGTATGCAAGGGCAGTCCTAAATAGAGAGCGTTACAGTAGTCCAGTCGGGAGACAACGAGCGCCTGAGTGATCATGTGCAGGGCATCCTGGTCCAGATATGGGCGCAACTGGCGAACCAGCCAGACCTGGGCAAAGGCCCCCCTGGCCACGGCTCCCACCTGCTCCTCCAACTTGAGCCGTGAATCCAGGAGGACCCCCAGATTCTGTGCCCTGTCCACGGGGGGTAACACCTCCTCCCCCATGACCAAAGATGGAACCTCCGAACTGGACCGGGATGTTGGTATGCACAACCACTCTGTCTTGGCTGGGTTGAGTCGAAGCATGTTCCTGTCCATCCAGATCCGGACCGCTTCCGAACAACGGGAGATCACGGAGAGAGCATCACTGATGTGGTCCGGGGTGGAGATGTATAACTGCATATCATCAGCATACTGATGATAGCTCACCCCGAAACCACGGATGATCTCACCCAGCGGCTTCATATAAATGTTGAACAAGAGAGGCGAGAGGACAGACCCTGAGGTACCCCACAAGTGAGAGACCTGGAGTCGACCTCTGCCCCCTGCCAACACTGTTTGCGAACGTCCCGAGAGGTAGGAGGAGAACCACTGTAAGACAGTGCCTCCCACTCCCAACCCCCGAGGCACGCAATAGGATACCATGGTCGATGGTATCAAAGCCGCTGAGAGGTCTAACAGGACCAGGACAGAGGAAAAACCCCTGTCCCGAGCCTAGAGAGATCATCAATCAGCGACCAATGCTGTCTCCATGCTGTACCCGGGTCGGAAGCCCAATTGGTACGGATCCAGGTAGTCTGCTTCCTCCAGGAAAAGTGGCAATTGCTGGGCCACCACACTCTCAACAACCTTCGCTAAAAAGCGAAGGTTGGAGACCGGACGAAAGTTGTTCAACATGGCTGGGTCCAGGGCAGGCTTCTTCAGAAGGGGCCTCACCACTGCCTCTTTCAAGGCGGCAGGGAAGAGCCCCTCCCTTAACGAAGCATTGACCACTGCCCGGAGCCAGCCGCACGTGACCTCCCTGGAGGCATAAACCAACCAGGAAGGGCACAGGTCCAATAAACATGTGGTGGAACTCAGCTGCCGCATGATCCTGTCCACTTCATCCTCAGAAACAGGATCGAACTCAGTCCAGATCACATTAGCCAGACCGCTCGCCTCCCCTTCCTCAGACCACTGCAAGTCCGAGCGCAACCCTTCCCGGATCCGAGCAATTTTATCCTGCAGATACAGACCAAATTCCTCAGCTCTGCCCCACAGAGGGTCCACCACCTCCCCCAACTGTAAGAGGAACGGGCAACCCCAAACAGGGCGGCTGGGAGGTTATCTGCGGATGCTATGAGGGCGGAGAAGTAAGATCTCCTCGCCGCCCCCACAGCTACCAGCTAAGTCCTAATATGGGCTCTCAGTTGAGCTCGGTCGGATCTGGAGCGGGTTGCCCTCCACCTACTCTCTAGTCCCCTTCTACGACGCTTCATCTCCCAGAGCTCCTTGGTGTACCAGGGAGCGGACTGGGATCTGCGCTGAGTAAGGGGACGCATGCGGACAACCCTGTCAAGAGCCCCCGCGGCCGACTGTTGCCAGGTAGCTGCAAGGACCTCGGCAGGGCTGTGGGTGAGGGATGCAGGAAAAAAACCCAGTTCTGCCTGGAACCTCTCAGGGTCCATCAGGCACCTGGGGCGGAACCATCTAAGTGGCTCCTCATCCCAGCGGTGTGAGGTGGCTTGATGGAAGACCAGCTGTAGGAGATAGTGGTCTGACCATGGAACGGGATGGCCACTACGCCACCGCTCTGAGACAAAAACCAGGTCGAGCATATTGCCCCCCTCATGAGTCGGGCCATCTATTAATTTCCAGGCAGAACTGGGGTTCTTTCCCTCTTCCCTTGCTCACGACTCTGCCGAGGATCTGGCAGTGGCCTGGCAACGGGCTGCGTCGGAGGCCCTCGACAGGGTTGTCCCCATGCGTCCCCTTACACGTCGTGGATCCCGGTTTGCTCCCTGGTATACTGAGGAGCTCCGGGAGATGAAACGTCGTCGTAGGGGTTTAGAGAGCAGGTGGAGGTCTACCCGTTCTCAATCCGATCGTGCCCAGCTAAGAGCCTATATTAGGACTTACCTGGTAGCTATGGGAGAGGCGAGAAGGTCTTACCTCTCCACTCTCATAGCGTCCGCAGATAACCGCCCAGCCGCCCTGTTTCGGATTACCCGTTCCCTCCTTCGTTTTGAGGGAGGGCCGGACCCATTGCGGGGCAGGGCTGAGGAGTTTGGTCAATATCTGACGGATAAGATTGCTCGCATTCGGGACGGGTTGTCCTCTGATTTGCAGTGGTCGGAGGAACGAGTTGTGGGTAGTCTGGCCACTGTTATCTGGGATGAGTTTGATCCTGTCTCCGAGGATGAAATGGACAGGATTATGCGGCGACTGAGTTCCACCACATGTTTGTTGGACCCGTGTCCCTCCTGGCTGACTTATGCCGCCAGGGAGGCCACTGCGGTTGGCTCCGGGCAGTTGTCAATGCTTCATTGAGGGAGGGTGTCTTTCCCTCCGCCTTGAAGGAGGCGGTGGTGAGACCCCTCCTGAAGAAGCCTGCCTTGGACCCGACCGTGTTAGACAACTTTTGTCCGGTCTCCAACCTTCGCTTTTTGGCGAAGGTTGTTGAGAGTGTGGTGGCTCAGCAGGTTCCGCTTTTCCTGGATGAAGCGGACTACCTGGATCCGTACCAATCGGGCTTCCGACCCGGTTACAGCACGGAGACGGCATTGGTCACGCTGATGGATGATCTTTGGAGGGCCCGGGACAGGGGTTTTTCCTCTGTCCTGGTCCTATTGGACCTCTCAGCGGCTTTCGATACCATCGACCATGGTATCCTTTTGTGTCGCCTCCGGGGGTTGGGAGTGGGGGGCACTGTTCTTCAGTGGTTCTCCTCCTACCTCTCGGGGCGATCGCAATCGGTGTTAGTGGGAGGGGTTCGATCGACCCCGAGGGCTCTCTCTTATGGGGTCCCGCAGGGGTCGGTCCTTTCCCCTCTCTTATTTAATATCTACATGAAACCGCTGGGTGAGATCATCCGTGGCTTTGGGGTGAAATTCCATCAGTACGCTGATGATACTCAGCTGTACTTTTCCACCCCTGGCCAGATCAGCGATGCCCTCTCCCTGATGTCCCGGTGCTTGGATGCGGCAGATCTGGATGAGTACAGATCTGGATGAGTAGGAATGCCCGACTCAACCCGGCCAAGACTGAGTGGCTGCGTGTCGGCGTCTCGGCCCAGTCAGGATTGTTTATCCTTGGCCATAGGGGGGGAGGTGTTACCCCCTGTGGATAGGGCACGGAATCTGGGGTCCTCCTGGATGCGGCTCGGTTGGAGGAGCAGGTGGGGGCCGTCGCCAGGGGGGCCTTTGCCCAGCTCTGTCTTGTTCGACAACTTCACTCTTTTCTGGATCGAGACGCCCTCGCGCGGTTACTCATGCCCTTGTCACCTCGAGACTCGACTACTGCAACGCTCTCTATCTAGGACTGCCCTTGCATACCATCCGAGAGCAGTTGGTGCAGAAGTGATCCGGAGTTCATGTTAATGCCGGCTCTAGGACTGTCCTCGGGGTTCCATCGGCGGGCCAATGCCGGTTGGTACTTCCCCGACGACGAGCCTTCTCTGTTGCGGCCCCCGACCTCTGGAATCAACTGCCTCTGGAGCTCCGTCTGGCCCCTGATCTCCGCACCTTCCGCCGCGAATTAAAAACTTGGTTGTTTGACCAACCCGGGCTGTGACCCTCCCTTGGGGGGAGGGATGGGGTTTTTTAATGTATTTTATTTTATTGTTGTGTCTTATATTTGGGCTTGCTGGTTTAATGTCTTTTTAAATATTTATTGCTCTGTGTTTTTAGTTGTGAGCTGCCCCGAGTCTTCGGAGATGGGGCGGCATACAAGTTCAAATATAAATAAATAAATAAATAACTGGGTCAGACCCATGGACTCCATGGAGGCCATAAATTCCTGGGCCAACCCCGACGCCACCCCCAAGGAGGGCAGGTTGAAGTCACCCAGAACTATAAGCTCTGGGAACTCCACCACCACCCCTGAGACGGCATCGAGCAGCCCAGGCAGGGCGGCTGATACACAGCTGGGGGACAGGTATGTAAGCAGCACGCCCATCTGACCACTAGGCCCGAACCTCAAGAGGAGGGACTCACACCCACCTATCTCCGGAGCAGAGACCTCCCTTGGAAGCAGAGTCTCCCGAATAACAACAGCCACCCCTCCACCCCTTCCCTGGGGTCGAGACTGATGCATAACCCGAAAACCTGGGGGGCCAGATATCAATCAGAGGGACTCCACCCTCCGGCCCCAGCCAGGTCTCGGTGATGCAGGCCAGGTCTGCGGCCTCCTCCTCAATAACCTCCCAGAGGAGAGGTGCCTTATTCACCACGGACCTGGCATTAAAATACACCAGCCGGAGCCCAGGGGCTCTAGATCCCAAAACCCCCAGGGATTGAGAAGAGGCCAAGGGGTCGGAGCGCGCCACGGCTCGAATGCAGCGGGGACGCGCTCCCCTAACATGATACGGCCCCCCTCCTCGTCGGCTCCTACCCATTCCAACCACCCTGGGAATCGAAGCCCCCACTATTCCGCCCGGGGTCCCGCAGCCCCCCCCACGCACCCCCCAACCACGACCCTGACTCGGGCTGCAATGAACACCTATAAACCCCCCCTTCCCTAACCCCCTTAAAAATCGAATCAAAAATTTAACTAATGAAGGATAGAACTAGGTTTTTACATCAGGCATGGAGATACTTGTTTCACTTTTTATTTACATATTTATTCATACTCTTATATAAATTAGAAGCAGGCTATGAGTGTGAAGAAGTGATAAAATAATAATGTGAACACATAAGACCATTCTTCTGTCTAATGCAGAATTATTTCCTTACATTGGTTATATGATGTTCATCGCTAATACTTCTTTTTAACAGGAGAGATTATGCATTTAACCAAGGACCACATATAGGTAGTCCTTGACTTAACAACTATTTGTTTAACTGATCATTCACAGCTAGTCATGTGATCAAATTGGGGTGCTTGATAATTGGCCTCTATTTATGATGGTTATTTATGATGGCTGCAGTATCCTGGGACCATGTGATCACCTTTTGTGACCTTCTGACAAGCAAAGTCAATGGGGAAGCCAGATTCACTTAACAGCTGTGTTACTAACCTAACAACTGCAGTGGTTCATTTAACAACGGTGGCAAGAAAGGTCATAAAATGGGGCAAAACTAATTTAGCAACGGGTTTTTTTTTTGGCAATGGAAATTTGGGGCTTGGTTCTGGTCGTAAGTCGAGATTACCTACCTGTACAGTACATGCTCTGTCATTGAAGTATGGCATTTATGTAAAGGCTATTGCAGGAATTTTGTCTAGACTCGACCTTCATGTGCTGATTCAGAATTTGTACTACAAATTTCCTTAATGAAAGAAGGATGATTTTTTTTAACTGAATAGGTTACGATGGATTATTTCAGTATCCATGTGCTTTCAATACATGTCTGCTGTCTTTTTATCAGGATAATGCCTCCAAACTTTTGCTAGCCCTGATGGAGAGCAGGCACGACAGTGAGAATGCTGAGCGGATTCTCATCAGCCTCCGTCCCCAGGAATTGGTAAGGAAGCTAAGGGGGTTTAGGAATGTTGGTATTCACTGTTTTTGCAACTTTGCTATTTAAAAAAAAAAGGAAGGTACCTGAAGTTCATTGAAGACGCTTGAGAAAATTAAAAACCAACAAGAATATAATTCCTTAGCAGCATTTCTTATTTCTTTGTGTACAATATTGTTAACAATTTGTTGACTTTTCCCAAAGTGCTTTTTCAAGAGGCAATTAGACTTTCTGGTTTTTCTTTGAAGACATTTCATTTCTCATCCAAGAAGCTTCTTTAGCTCTGACTGGATAGTGGGGGAGAGGAAGGATTTATACTCCTCCTTTTTCTTCAAAGGAAAACCAGAAAGTCCAGTTGCCTCTTGAAAAAGCACCTTTGGGACAATCATGACCTGGATGACTGGGAATCTTCAGCTATGCATTTTGGGATGAACCCACCCTTTGAATGGTGCAGGAGTATGAATGGATTTCCAGAAAAAGTACAGGCTGCAGGAACCATTTGTTCTTCAGTATGAGATGCAGCCAACACAGAGTCATCCCCAAATGCCTGCATCTGTGTTCAACAGTAAATATCCTGCAGAAAGCAGAGCTCCAACTTCTCAATGAAGAAAGGAGTATAAATCTTTTCATTCCCTACCATTCAGTCAGAGGTGAAGAAGCTTCTTGGATGAGAAGATGTGGATGACTGAGAATCTCCAGAGAAATTTTTTGACTGGTTAGAGCTGCATGGTTGCTATTGATTGTTTAGTTAAAAATGGCATCTAAAAAATGGAATGGGGGCACTTTTTCACTCTTGGAGATATCTATTATACCAGACTGAAGTAAACTTCATAGCTGTGATTCAATATCACCTACATTGTGATAGATGGGAAGGCTCTCATTGAGAACTTTTTAAATTCAAGGTTGACTCAGCCTTCCATCCTCCTGGGGTAGGTAAATTGAGGACCCAAGATTGTTGGGGGCAATAAGCTGACTTTGTAAAAATGCTGCTTAGTAATAAGCAGGCATATACAATGGAATGAAGGCTATTGCTGAGCGCATTGGGTTGTGCTCCAAAAAATTGTAAGCTGCCCTGAGTCTCCGGAGAAGGGCGGCATATAAATGCAAAAAATAAAATAAAATCATGATGTCAGCCTTTTATTCTCATTGACAAATTCAACTGAAAATCTAAGAGATTTATCAACCATAGTTTTCTAAACTAGAAAAATGTTTTTATTTATAATGAACTGAAATTCATATAATATCAAATCCCATAGTAAATTGTAGGACTATGGTTATATGACAACTTTACCATACATTGTTACATCCTCTTTATATGAAGTGATCACAATACAGTCCTCTGTGCACCCAATTTTCATTTTCTGTACCTTATTTTGCAGGTCGATGTCATTAAGAAAGCTTACCTTGAAGAAGAGGAATGTGAAAACTCTGAAGTTTCTCCTCGGGAAGTTGGACACAACATCTATATTTTGGCTTTACAGGTATCATAGATTTATTTATTACTTACTATAAATTTCTCTCTCCCTTGTTGTGCTGTAGTGCTTTGGTATGATAAATTAGAAAGGGGTCTTTCTCCCACATTTATTACATTGAATGGCCTGGACAGATTAATTAAAATTTTAATTAAAGCCATCATAGGAAAATTTTAGCTTCATTTGCAATTTGGCTAGCGTTTCAATCTCGATCAATAGATATGTTGTAATTTACTTTCTTTAGAAGGAAAAGGGTTGGGAGTTCTTGTTTTCATTCAGCTTCCCCAAATGATTGATCATTAAGTGTTGAGTACATAACCTTTCCTAAATATTTACTCATACTATGACAGATTTTTTATGGATATTTTTTGGTGTGATTATGTTGTGTTGTGCTGTAATCTTATCTCATAATCCTAATTATTCAGCAAAGAACAGGGATGTAACTTATTCAGGTAGATATAGTTATCAAAGCATAGAAAAGAAATATTATATGAGCTCCAAGTATAACTCACCCCACAATGAGAAATACCCAGGGAAAGTCATTATCCTATTGCAATTATCATGCTTAAACCATCCTTAGAATCCAGTGGAAGGTTAACAATTAAAATGGACATGTTTTAAATGAACAGTCCATACAACTTGAGCCCGTGTTTTAGGTAGAGAATTGACATAGTTGATTGTATTGTAATGCAGTAATTTTGGAAATTTAAGATTCAGTTCAAGGACATTTTAATCATCTAAAAAAAATAGAGACAACGATCAAGTTCTGATACCATTGTTAATCTGCATATGTTGTTTGCCTTTATATTTTAGCTTTCTCGACACAATAAGCATCTTCAGCATCTCTTGAAGCCTGTGAAGCGGATTCAGGAGGAAGAGGAAGAAGGGATCTCGTCTATGGTATATGAATGGCTTGAATGTTCCCATTAAAAGGGAGATGGCTAGGAAAAACTATTTGGATATTGTGTCAATCCCTGTGTGACAGAGTCCATTGTCCTTCTCCTCCCATATTTGGAGAGGATGAAGCCCAGCTGTTTCAATCATTTTCGCTAATTGTTTTGTGTTAATGGAATCAAACCAATTAATTGAGATACTTATGGTTACAGTACATTCATAAACATGTTATGCTGGAAGAGCAAAGCTATTACTGTCATAATGTTTGCAAACAGTCCTTCTATGAGAAAAGGAAAGATAATTTTTTGAGATTAAAGTGCCCACCCTCTGGAACAGCATTCCCAGAAAGATCAGGATAGTCCACTCCTTCCTTGGGTTCCAGAGATCTTTGAAAACCTGGCTTTGGTATCACACCTAGGTTTGATGTTTATTATTTGTTTCAGGCTCCTGTTCGGTCCATTTTCTTGTTTGGTTTCATTTTAGTCATGTATAATGTTTTTAGCTGTTTCTATGTTTCTTTCTAGTTGTAGGCTGCTCTGATTCTACCAGAATTGGGCAACCAATAAATTTAAATAATAAGATATATCATCCATTAACAACATCAGTCTATCCCAGTTACTTCAGAAGAACTCAATAAGTGGATAAAATTATCGAATTCACTTTAAACATCTGGCTGACTGTTTGGTCACCTGTATAACAGCAGAATGAGTGGTATATTGAGGAAAAAGAGAGTATAGAAAAAGAGGTAGGGATTTTGGGGAAAATAGATAAGAAGGAAAGAAATAGGGTTGTGAAGCTTAGATAGTCTTCAAGTATACTATAAGGACATGAAAAGATTGCATTATTTATGGAGCTAGATGACAATTTATGACACTTTTTTATGATTATTTGTTTCTATTGTTTTGCTTTTTCATGTCATGTGATGTAGTTATATCTGTTAGAGGCCTACTTTTTAAAAAAGGTATGGATTAACTCAGTTATGAGAATAGGACTGGAAGGACACTGTATGAAATAGGTTATGAATTCTACAATTAGTATAGAGGCAAATAATAACATAATACAATAAAATGTATTTGCAATTTAGGGTAAAGGAGAGGTGAGAGCAGAATTGGTTCTCTCTCTAATGGTTGGAGGAAAGTGGACGGACAAAGCAGTTCTGAAAACTTCGCCTCAGATCTAAAAGCATTAATTTTCTTGAAATGTCCAATCAGGCTTCATTTGTAGTGTATAATATTAAAAAGATACATGAGATAAAATTCTCCCTTCTTTAGAAAGTTTTGGAATTCTTCTCAAGTCTGGATCTTGGAGTCAAAGGATATTAGTTAAGGGGGAAGGATGAAAGTTGAATGTTATTGGTTCTGAATCAACCATAGTTTATAGAGAGTAGGCAGTAAAGCAAAGAAAACCATGAAGCGGATCATTTAGAGCAATCTTTATTAGTGATTAGTGGGGCTGACGATGACCCTATAATTCACTTTGACTTGCCTCTTAAGTATTGGCAATTTTCCTTTGTAACAAGAAAAATGGATCCTATCTCAATGTGAAAGCAACAGTGATCTTGGCTTCATTCTCTTGCAACAATGCCATATTATTGGCTACAATGGAACATGCAGGTCTGTGATGAATTCTTCCTGTATATTTCCATTGTCATCAGTATTTAAGTATGGGCAATTCTTTCATGAAAAGCCCTTGCTTATAATATGAGTGAAGTCATATTCTAGTGACTCCATGTGCATGCTATGTTATACTAGATCAGAAGAGCTACAAAACTCTATATTGATGGCTTTACTGAATACTTTACATTCTTGTATCACTTTCATAGGGCATGACACTTTTTTGCTTCTTTGGATATGACTTCATGTAGAAACATCCCTATAATTAAACTAACTCACCCTTTATCTTCAGAGATAGAAAATCAATTGCTTTGTATTCAGTCTATTGTTCACATAGCTTAGGTCCAAGACCATGATCACTATTAATTGTAAATCCATTTCTTTGGGGATTCATGGTTTATAATTTACAGATTATTACTCTTTGGCTTTAATTACTGTGACAAATTGAAGGGCTGTCTCCCACAGGAAGCACAAGCTCTGTTTACTCTTTATTAACTATATTTTTCTCCAGTCTTTCCCCCAAAGCCTTTCATTTTTAGTAAATATGAGAAAATGTACTGTTAATTATAGTTGAATACAATTCCCTTGGGGTTTTTAAATTGATTTCTGAGTTAATATAAATGATAAATATAAATTATTTTCCTTTGCTTTCTTGCAGCTTATTTTGCACAACAAGCAACTGACCCAGATGCTGAAATCAACAACTCCTGTCCAAGAGGAAGAGGAAGATCCATTAGCTTATTATGAGAAACACACATCCCAGATAGAGGTGAGGTTCACTTTTCCCGAACTTGCTCTCTCTATAATTAGGTTTTTTTAATGTCTAGAAGCCTGATTTCCTTTTAAGATTCCTGAAATTATATTGTCATGCCCCTGTTAGAATCTGACTCCAAGGGAGAGGAGGAACAGCCAACAGGGAGTGGGAGTGTGGCTCCATAGGTTGTGGAGGAAACTGGGAAGGGCACAGGCTGGCTGGGCATTCAGAGGAAGATCCAGGCCCATCCCCTCTTCATCCTAGGGCATGCAGGGAGGAGCGGATAAGGGAGAAACATGAATGGTGTGGTCTACAGGGGAGGAAAGGGCCTTGATCCCCTTCATGGTCTGCAGCTGTGAGGACTGTTTAAAAGGACAAACTGCGCATGGGCCAGTGCTGGAAGCAAAGCGTGAAAACATTTCTAGTTTGTCAGATCTTATCTGAGTTCTGGCATCCTTCCCAGTGTGTGTATTTTGATATCTGTGGACATCTTCAAGCCCTTATCCTGCCTTGTCTCATTAATTCTTCAGTGTGGTTGTGTTTTTTTTTTATTTATAATTTATATGTATTTTGAGTTTGAACAGAAGTTCTTCCTTTTCACAACTGTTTGTGGGGGAGTTTTTTCTTCAGTCAATGATAATTGGACCTTTAAAACCAAGTTGAAGGAATTAAAGGGACTTCACCTGTTTTTGTGACTTTGTTGCTTTGTATCCCACCCTGGGTCATCACATATATATAATATCAGCTACCCTTATCTAATAACATATAGCTGGTCAACCCATCAATGGAGGTTAACAAGCAGCTTTTCTGTAGCAATTCTGTCCACCATTTGCTTGGCTCTTGTAATATCACAGAATATAAATGGCAATATAGGATTAAACAGTACAGAACTACTATTCACAGAGATGTTGTGAACTTATATGTGGGAATTCTAAATTCTGCATTTGTTGGTGGCCAAGAACCATATTATCCTTTCATACCAGGTACAGGATATTAATTTTAATATTGCAATCCCCATTAAGTGAAGAAATTGACTCTGACCTGAGTAAGGTCATATTACATTAACATTTTTGCAGGGCTACTTATATCTTTTCACTGCTTATAAATTTCTCACTACTTTCTGCTCATTTATTTTCTCCGAAACCCCATTTTCCCCTTCTAATCTATCTCAGAATATCTTCAGGGAGTACGTTCAAAGGCCTGAGGCACCGATAGAAAAGGTATAAGTTGAACTAAGGCAAACTTTCTTGGATGATATTAATGTGAAGGATTAGTATAGAAAGAGGAATTATCTTAAAAGGGCTGAACCTAAGCTATCATGGGCTTTAAAGATAAATGTCCAGCACTTTGTATTTTGCCTGGAAAAGAATTGACAATGCTATTTCATTTGGTCAGCTTCCAAGATCAGCCTGGCTCCTGAGCTTTGTATTGACTAAAGTTTCTGAAAGGCAGCCCCACAAAAGGTACATTACAATAGTGAAGTTATCAGCATAGGAACCACAGTTTTAAGTTCATTTAGTAGCTTTCAGAAAAGGATACAGTTGGCATATCTGCCAAAGGTGATAAAAGGTGCTTCTGGCTATTACCTTAGCCTGGAAAATCAGAAAGAGATTCAGTTGAGAAGAATTTTCAAGTACTTATTGTGGGAGAATGTAATCGCATTCATAATAGCCAGGTCTACAACTACTTTAGACTTTACTTTAGAACTTTTACTTTATGGCCTGTTTCACTGAGCACTACCATTTTTTATTATCCCTCATCCAGCCCGTAATTGACTGTAGACAATTATTCAAAAACTCTGGAGATAAGATGCATCTTGAGATGTTAACTTAAATCTTTAATGTCAAATGATAACATAATAATAAACAAATGAGTTCATCTGTTTATCCAACAGAATTTCCAAGAAATTAATTTGGAACACTATGTCCCTAACTAATACAGAGCTAGTACAGAGCATAGGATAATATTGCCACAGTGGCTAGCAACAGATACTGCAATATAATAGCGAGTATGGGCGCATACATGCACACACACACACACACACACACACACACACATTGAGCCATCAGAATGGACTTGGTTAGAAATGTAGGTCATTTGCAAATTTTTAAGTCTAAGAATTGAAGGAGAAATATAACCTAAAACTTCATTTTTCTCTAGATTGTACGCTTGGATCGAAGTATGGAACAGATTATTTTTCCAGTGCCTAGCATCTGTCAGTTCCTGACCAAAGAAACAAAAAACCGCCTATTTACCACTACAGAGCAGGATGAGCAGGGCAGCAAAGTCAGTGACTTTTTTGAGCAGTCATCCTTTCTCCACAATGAAATGGAATGGCAGAGGAAACTGCGCAGTAAGTCTGGAAAAAGGCAGTGAGATTCCTCCTTCAGATGGTAACTTGGAGAGCACCAAACTACATGTTGGCTTAGTTCCTACAGCATTATGCAGCATCTGTCAAGTAGAAATAGCACCCAATAGCATCTCTTTTTCTCATGTTGAAACTGAAGTGTTGAAGTCTTGTATACTGTGCTCCAATTCAAGCAAAACATTTCATTTCATACAATCCACTACAGGTTGCAATTGTTGAGAAATTGGCAGTTTCCCACATCTGGTTTTTGATAGGCTTAGGGAAAATCTGGAAAAAAATTTAGACTTTGAGTGGGCATTTTCTGACCAACTTGGAAAGTTGCTTTCTAAAGAGAGATGGCAGAGTCAACTACATTGGCATTAAGATGCGCCACCAACCAGTAGTATCTGCATTGGTGTCCATGAGGGCAGAGTGACAACAGCAGTGTGCATTGTGGCAGTGCAAGCCCTGCCCATTTTGTATGTGCCTCATTATGTTGTGTTCAGGTCCCCAAAGGGGAGTGTGCAGCCTAAGAGTGTGACCTTTTTTTTCATTTTGATGAAAACAAAAACTTCTGTATCACAATCCTGGCATACGATTATTTCCTTCCATATTTATTGCTAATTCTGAATTGTCTCCCTGCTTATTCAGCTTTCTCTAATATGTTTGCTGGCCTTGAAATATCCAAAGTAGAACTAATAGCCTGGGAATGTTTCCAAAATAAGACATTCCATGAATATGAGGGAAAGGCTGAGTAGCCAGCTCACTAATACTAGAAAATCTAATTAAATTATGCTGATTTTCTTTTAAACGCTTAGTCAGTACTAGCCACCCTTTCCAACAAATGGCATGGCATCATCAGATTTTGTAATTTTGTGCTGCCTGCTCTGGTCGATTGTGTGTCCCTTTAAGCACTGATATATGAATGCAGTGTTCCACAGATGATAAAGGCAACAGAAATAAAATGAAGACATAATGCTTGTTCAGCTGCGTTTGCTGCATTACCTTATGTTTTGATAAACTCACATATGACAGCATTTGGAAATCGTGTCCTACTTTCAGGCAATTGATGCTGTTTGCAATTGAGTTGAGGAAACAAGTATATTGATCCCTGGCCCGGTGAATATTTGCAATAAGATTGCTAGAACTCTGGGGAAGCTTGTGTTACTACTTAAAAGCATGAGATTTACTTAGCTTTGCCTCTGTTTCCATAGGCAATAGATTGATGTACTGGTTCTCTCGCAGAATGACGCTTTGGGGAAGTATTTCCTTCAATCTGGCTGTCTTCATAAACATCATCATTGCTTTTTTCTACCCTTATGTTGAGGCCTCTTCAATGGGTAGGTATTCACTCTCACTTGACTTTTTTTTAACCTCTAATCTTGCCATTCACAGATTCTTTTGCAGAGACTGTGAACACTGGTATCCTCTTATACCAATTGTTAATGTAGTCTTTCTTTTGATAGCCATTATGCATTTCCCCCTGAACATTGCAGGAATACAACTCTTCAGAAGTAGCCTTTCTGCCAAATTAACATGTGATTGGTTGGCCTACTTCCTAGTAGGAGGTGCTGTTCCATTCAGATGATATGCAGATTTCTAAAACAAAGGTGTCATTTTCATTTCAAGGGGTGCTTTGCCGGCAACATTCGGTGAGCTAAGGATGAAAACAGTATAAATATGTTAAGACAGCTGAATCAGAACAATATTTAATACAACTCAGTGATGCCATTGTACGTGATTAGAGCTATACAGTAAGACATTGATATCTTTGTTGCCTATCAGGATTGCTAGTCATGCAGGTGCAGTTTACCTGTACAGTTCTGCTCAAGCCATTTCTTTGCATTGGGTGCTTGGTAATTGGCTGACTTCCCTGACAGGAATAGCCACCATGTGCTGTTTTTTTCCAGCTATGTGAGTGCTATGTTATTAATAAATATGATAAATAATTGAGTTTGTCTCTTAATTTCCTAGGATTGTTGGATTCCCCATTAATTCCCTTGCTTTCCTGGTTTTTAATCTGCTTTTCCATCATGGCTCTGTTTACTCAGCGCTATGGTCTCCGACCACTCCTTGTGGCACTCATTTTGCGATGCATCTATCATCTAGGCATCGGCCTCACTCTGAACATACTGGGAGCTCTCAATGTAAGTCAATTAGTTACCCAGAAATCAGGCATAGGTTATTGGATGGTTATTGATGTCCAGAAGTTCTCTTGAATTCAGTAGGATGTATTCCTAGATAGACATGTGATGGTATCTTAGATGGGAGATAAAGTTGTACCATACAGGTAGTCCTTGACATGAGCATAATTGAGCCCCAGATTTCTTTTGCTAAGTGAGACAGTTTTTTGAGAGAGTTTTGGCCCATTTTATGACCTTGCTTGCCACATCTGTTAAAGGAATGATTGCAGTTGTTAAGTGAATCTGGCTTCCTCATTGACCTGGCTTGTCAGAAGATCAGAAAAGGTGATCACATGACCCTGGGTCACAGCAACCGTCATAAATATGAACCAGTTGCCAAGTATCCAAATTTTGATCACATGACCATGGGGATGCTACAAGAGCTGTAAAGTGTGAAAAATGGTCATAAGTCACTTTTTTCAGTGCCGTTATAAGCTTGAATAGTCACTAAATAAACTGTTGTTAAGTCAAGGACTACCTTACCAGGGTATGTGTCAGGGATCAGCCATAGAATTAAGATATTTCTTGTGGACAAATGAAAACGATTTAAAAAAATAGATTTTTGTTAGAATTAATTAAAAACAAAAGTCAAATACTGCAGCATCCTATTAACATAATATTTGCCCTCAGCTATATCTGTCTTGTGATTGTTTTGCAGCTGACAAATAAGATTGTATTTGTAGTAAGCTTTGTTGGCAATCGTGGGACATTCATCCGAGGATATAAAGCCATGATCATGGACATGGAATTTCTTTATCATGTCGCCTATATCTTGACCAGCGTCTTGGGACTTTTTGTACACGAACTTTTCTACAGCATCTTGGTACAATAATCTTATCATCTTTATCATTAATAAAAAAATATGATTTTTTTCCTTGCTTTTTCTTACTCGGTATTTTGTCTGCCTTTGTGGGTGTCTGCAATTTTATAGGTTGCCTAAGAAGAAACATGATTTAGATTGGAGAATTTAGCAGACAGAACCTAAAATTTTATTCATGATCTAGGAAATTGTAAGATATTTTCAGAGTTACACAGTGCATTTATCAATATAATGGGAATGTTGATACTCACAAGAATGTACTACAGCTACTTAAACTTAAGTTTATTTGTATATTTATTTGTCAAATTTATATGGCTGCCCATCTCATATGAGGTGACCCTGGACAGTGTACAATAAAGTCTACTATTAAAACTACAGAACCAATTAAAAACAATTAAACAAAAATATGGATTAAAAACAAGGCTGCAAGAAAGAAAATATTGCAGGATTTTGTGAGAGAAAATATTACATATAATACAACCAATACATGGGCTCCCTATTACCAGAGAATCCCCAGTCTTGTGGGCAAAAAAATATTTTGAGTGTTTTCCAGAAGGCCATCAGGGCGAAGTTCTGGGAATAAAACTTACAGAAGTAGAAAAATATTTTATAGTCCTTGTTTCTTTTGCATTGATTTAACCTAGGAAAATTTCTTTTTCAGCTATTTGACTTGATCTATCGTGAGGAGACTTTATTCAATGTTATAAAAAGTGTGACACGGAATGGACGTTCAATTTTACTGACAGCTCTTCTGGCCCTCATTCTTGTCTATCTTTTCTCCATTGTTGGCTTCCTCTTTCTAAAAGATGACTTCATTATGGAAGTAGACCCACTGTCCAACATCAGATCTAAAGGTTTGTTCTCCTACTTCAGTAAAGTATCCCCCTTTCCATCCTGAAGTTCTGATCAACTTGGAGAAGACAAAAGTGAGTTCTTTCTGTTCTGGTATTTAGAGAGGTTATTTATTTATTTGTCCATCTGTCTGTTTATGTATGAGATTTATCTGACTGCCTGAAACCACCTGGACTCTAGGTGTCTTAGAGAAATTTAGGTATTAAGAACAGATTAAAAACAGAAAATTTGAAAAGATTAAAAATACAAACCTAAAAATGATCAGAATGTAAATGTGTCATCACTCTATAACCATCGATCTCCAAAAACGCTCTGGAAGAGCCATGTTTTCACTTGCCCCTAGAAGTCATGAGGAAGAAATCCCTACACATTTCATGGGGCAAACTATTCCAGAGAGCAGAAGCTGCTACCAAATTAGCTTGCTGTCAGTCTGCTTCCTACTTTACCTCCTGGTAGGAAGTAACTTTGAAGAGAAGTTTCCCAATTGTCCAAATAGGGTGGATTAATGGAGAAATGAGTTAATTCCTTCTATTTTGCAGGAAGTCATATATATATGGTCCCTGTTTCATTGTTTAGTATTTCTGGACTTTGTCTAAGTTTGAGACATATTAGAATATATATATATGCTATATGTAGCCATCATACCATTCATTTTTAGGGCAAGCAACATGTAGAACACAGAGAGGGATTAGAAATAATAGTAAAAATGAGGGCATGAGGAAAAAAAGTATAGCTAAAATTTATTTACAGCAACAATGTTCCATACCTTTTCCATTCCATTCCATCTCATATAGTTCCACACTATTCCATAAGCACACACCCTTCCATACTGTATCTTTCCAGCCTTACAAATAAAACTTGTTTCCATTATATTCACATCCATTTAGCCATCCGTTTCTAGGTCTTTCCCTTTCCTTTGACCCATTTATTTTTCCTTCCTATATTTGTTTTGCAATATGATCATAATTCATTCTCATACCATTTCAACATAGTTCGTTCATAATATCATTTTTTATTCAGTCCTTATCATTCATCAACCATTCTTCCATCTCTATGCACATTTCTGAACAATCCCATCCACTGAATTCAATTAATTTTATGCTTTTCCTAATATACCAAACTTCCACTTCCACATAATAAAGTGGGCAGAAGCATCCTCTTAAAAACCATATTTTTCACTTATTTTGATAAGCATTGACTCCTTACACTAGGTCATATGCTATCATTTTTCTTTCTACCAGGTTTTGCATGTCTTAATATTTTTCCATCCTTTTTTCTCAACTTTAGTAAACATTCTGCTATATATAGTATACTAATTCATCTACTTGCTCTAGTTATTCACAATTTATGTGAAACTTACAGTAATTTGTTCCATTTTCTCAGTCACGCATAATTCCTTTGCTCTTGGACACATTAATTTTCAAGTCCATGCTCCTCAGTGCACCATACAGTTTATAATTTGAATTTTAGGCAACAAAACAACTTCATTTGCATGCGCCAAGTACACATACATTCCTAAAAGATTACAGCATATTTTCCGACGTTAGCAGACAAAGATTTGCCATCAATTCAACAGAACCTGTCTCTGAGACAGACTGTTTAAATGCAATCTTATTTATTGATAATTTCTCCCTTTTGTTTTAATTCTGCTAGTTACAAGATCAAAGTATGTGTAATGAGTTTAGGACCAAGCGAAGAGACAACTGGCCCACAGTATAATCTAATTCAGCAGTTTAAGCAAAGGAGGGAGGAGAGGGAACAGACAAGGTATCCAAATTTCCACATGTTCAGCATCACATAGCTGCTCCCTAAATGTGCCACATCATATCGTAACATTTCTGCAGTTACAATGTCTGTACTTGTAGACTTACAGTTGTTTAACATTCACAAAGCATTTATGACTTCTCGTTCACCAATTTTTTTTTGCTTGGGCATTAATCATTACAGCATTACTTTTAATTCCAGTCTTCGACAAATTATCGGCATTCCCATGATCTTTAAAATGCTGTCTCCAGCACTCCCGTGCTTTAGTTTCACCCCTAATTATGTCAATACTTTTATTTTTAATTTCATTGATTTTGCTGAAGGCTCCTTGTTATGCCCTCCTCCAAAATATTTTTGATTTCTCTGAAAATCTTCCAGTATTTGCACTTGCTTCTTTCCAGCTTAACCATTTCTTGTTGTATTTGTTGCATCTATTCCCTTCCCCCAATGAATGCAGTATCTTTCTCATCCATATTTTCTGCAGCATTAATTTCCTTTTAAGGATTTCTGTTCATCCATGGCCTCCATATTTCTCGTTAACTGCAGCGTCCACATCTTACGCCTGCTTTCCCATTTATTCTGTTAGGTGATGCAGGCAAGCATCCAGTTTGTTGTTTTGTTTGGAAAAATATGTTTTTATTTATATTGGTTTTGTTCATAAAAAGCATCCTGTTCTGAAATTACTACCAAGTAGTACATCTTATACCATTTTATACAACTTATATATTTTGTGTACTTTTGCTTTTCTTTTTTCATTTAATAGATACCAGATTGCACTTTATAGTTCTATCAAAAATAAATGTGACACTGCTAAATATCAAGGATGTTAGTCACAGAAAGCCACTTTCTGGATCTTTTTGAAAATTAGGAACAGAAATGGGATGTTTTGACAAATGTACTGTCTCTTGTACTTCCAGCTACAGATTCTATGGAGATGCGAAGCAACTTAGGCACTTTCATGGAGACATGCAGTAATGATAAAATAAGCTGCTCTTCCCCCGATACAGTGCCTGAAGTGTTGCAAGGTAAAGGGATTGCTAAAACATGGTCCTCAGATAGGGACGCTAATAAGAATAAAGAGAAATCTTGCATCTTTCACTGAGCATATTGTCAGTGTGTCTTCAGCGAAATTATTCTGTGTCTTAGGTCAGAGGGAAAAGAAAGGTTGGCTCTGATTTTCTATTCAAGATGCAGGGTTGTCTTTGTAGGCATCATCCCAGCATCTTAAAACCAGAAAAGATTCATCTGATTTAAAAGCAACTCTATTATAATAGTTGTAACATCTTGTTTTGGGGACCTTTCCCTTGTTCAAGCAACTGGGAAAAACACATAGAATCCAGAGCTCTGAAGAGACTGTTTATTTTCTGCTCTGTTGTTTCTAATCCAGAAGAAGAAGATAATACAGAACGAGCTTGTGACACGCTTCTCATGTGCATAGTTACAGTACTAAATCATGGCCTGAGAAATGGAGGTGGTGTGGGTGATATACTCAGGAAGCCATCTAAAGATGTGAGTACATTTGAGACAATCTATGTAAGAAATAACTGTCCAAGCCTTATATTTCTCTGAAGTCAGGATCAGGAATGCTTCAGTATCTGCCAGATTGCATATAGTACTTTGAGGCAAACATGTTGAATACTCTTACAAGGGTAGGCCCATGCAGAGCTGGATGAAAGTTTCTATTTTGTTTTTCCCACAGATTTAAATGTTGCTCCTTTTTATATTCAGTTACTTATTTATTTAAAATATCATATGTTTGCCCATTTCATATGACTGACTCTGGGTGCCCTGCAAAGATTAAAGCGGAAACCATAGTACAAACATTACAGTGTCCAAATTAAAGCAAAAGAAGAACATTAACAGCAGTATTGCTTGCCTAAATTTTTGGTCCAAATGCCTGTGGAAAGAGGTCGTCAGCATTGTGCAAAGATTAACAGGACATCTAGTTCTCATGGAGGAGGATGGGCAGGCACTGCCATTGAGAATGTGCCATTCTAAGTAAGGCCCAATAAGATGACAGTGTTAGATGGAAGAGACCCTGAGTACATCCTTTTTATTAGCTCTAGTGACCAAGCAGAAACATTAGGAGAAGCAGTCCCTCAGATAGCCCCTCTATCATGTAGGGCTTTATGGTGATAATCAACATCCTGAATCAAATAACTGCACTATGGACCAGCTGCAACTTCTGAATACTCTACAAGAGCAGTCCGGTGGAGAGCTCATTACTGTAATCCAAACGAGAGATAAATGAGTCACCATGGACAAAGCCTCATGGTGTAAGAACTTCTCTCCAAGTATTTGTCCTCTTTTCTGTCTGATCCCCTTTCCTTTATGCATTAGCTTAGCTACTTCTTTTTCAATGTTTACAATATCAAGTCTTTATATTTCATATTAATTAGAGTTTTGATAATACACTCTGCACGTTCCTGGTAACCACGTTTTTCTTCAACATTTTCTACTGGGCAATATTTTTTGATATGACACTGGAAAAGGGAAAGCTATACTTGCTGATAATGACTATTCTGGTTTTTTTTTATCTTAAAGGAATCCCTGTTCCCTGCTCGAGTGATCTATGACCTCCTCTTCTTCTTCATTGTCATAATCATAGTCCTTAACCTGATATTTGGTGTCATCATTGACACCTTTGCAGATTTAAGGAGTGAAAAACAGAAAAAAGAGGAAATCCTGAAAACAACATGTTTTATATGTGGTAAGCACTTAAAGGCAGTTCCTTACACTCAAACGTCTTCCAAGAATTTGCAGGAAAAATGACTTTTTCCCCTTTTTATCAGTATAAAACATTTTATTAATGCTTACATTTCAAGGGACTTGTTTAAACACCAAACTCTTCTCTACCAGTGAGAAAAAACTGGTTGTATCTTTTATAATAAACAGGATTAATTCCTGTTCCCAAATGAATTTTATGAAACTGTGTTTCTAAAGGATGTTGTATGGTGGATTTAAAGGACTCTTGAGTTTATCAGTTTGCATCAGGATAGTTTTAAGAGATTGTTCTTATAGCAGAAGGTAGAAATCCATGAATAAAGAGTGTTCCATGTTGGTTTATTAAAAGAATCAATATGTATGCTTATTCTTCTGACAAGAGTTAATAGAATAGACATCTTGATCTATGGCAGATCTTTGAATTGTTTGCAGTGCAGTGGAGAGGATTTATAGACCCAGTCTTATAATAATAGAAGCAACAAAATGATTTGTTATGCCCCATCCCTTAAATTATATAGAAATGAAGAAAGCTTGGATTTTAGTGGATGATTAGGTTAGGTTAGGTTAGCTTAGACTTTATGGAATTACTGAAAGCTCTGCTTCGTTTTGGTATTCTACTCAAGACAAATTCCTGGGCTAAGAATATATGTGTGAGTTTTATATTAGAATTTACTTGATAGAACCCAAGTTTAAAAACAACAAAGTAAAATATGAAGGATTAAACCTACTTATTTTTAACTTATGGCATACTCTTAGGTAGAAACTGCAGCATTTCTTTAATGAAAATATGGTTAATTTCACTACAATCTGTCATTGACTGATACATCCATAGATCATCTAGAGCAGGGGTCGCCAACCTTTTGGACCTCAGGTACCACCAAACTCATAATTTTAAATCCCGCAGACCAGAGACCCTGGGAAAATCCCCAAAACCATCTGCAGGAAAATACCCCACCCCATTTTCCTACCGATCGTAGTTATTCTTTATTTGGGATCACAGGATACCATCTCCAGCTCCGTTCTCAGGGAGGGGAGAGAGAGAGACTTTTGGCTTCATGCAAGGGAAGCAGCAGAAGCAGCAGAAGTCTTTCTTTCTTTCCCCCAAATTCTGCCAGAAATGAGTCTTTGCCTGCATAGCCTCTTGGAGCAGGATGCCTTGCAGGGTCCCAAAGACTTATTTCTCACGAAGCTTGGGGGAGAGAAATAAAGACTTTTGCTGCTTTCCTTGTGTGCAGCCAAAAGCAGAAGAAAGAAGCAGAAAGAAGTAGCCCGGTGGCCAGGTGAGGCCACTATCCCCCTCTGCCCTTTCCCCCCCTCCCCTCACTACCTCGTGTTGTTCACAATGCAAGCAACGCAAGCCTTGTGTTCCCACAGGCCATGTGGGTGGCATAGCCTTGTATTCCCACTCAGCCTGATTAATTGCTTTGGGGGTGACATTTCTCTGCGAACCACCAAAATTTTCTCATGGACCACCAGTGGTCCCCGGCCCACTGGTTGGCGACCACTGATCTAGAGGAAGTATGCTGCCCTTCTGAATAACTTCTTTACATGTGGACATATTACAGTTGTACAGTTTGCCTTGAATAGAACTAGAGCATGGCAGCACAAGGCTTTAAGTTTAAGAGAATGCAGTGAAATGTGGCAACAAAATCATTGATAAGACATTTCATCCTAATTTGAATTCTACATTAGCTAACCATTCCAATGCATCTGATGGAGTGAGGTGGAGTTCATGAAAACTACCTTTTAATAAATATGTTAGTCTGGAAAGATTCTTCCAAGGGCTGCATGAATTTTTGGCTAACAGATTAACAGAGCTCTCATCCTACAACATGAAAGTGTTCTAAGTCTCAATGCACCATTTTTGTCTTTTATGTCTTCAATTTACCTCCCAAATGAATGGAACATTTTATCACATCCCCCTCCAAATGAAGAAAAATGAAAATATCCCTAAAATGTTGCCCTCCCTCTTCTTTGCAGATTTCAGAGCAATATGAAGCAGTCAATCAGGCATAGCTGTCTGAGCTCGGGAGATAGTGTTGGCATGAGAGATGTTTAGCATGAGTAGAAAGAAATGATGGATTGGTTTCTGCTACATACAGAATTTTGGAGAAGTCTTGTTTCAACAAATAATTCATCTAACTGTCCAAACTGAACACCGTCATATGAATTTTTCTGCTCCACTACAATTCATTCATTTTTTCTTCCAGATTACTGAACTTAAGACTGAAAATATCTCAAAGGCTATCTGTTCTAAGTGTCTGCTACAAACAGGGCCATCAATCCATTAGGTAGTGTCCAATCTACTGCATTCAGATTGCTATAGGCTACAAGTGGAGGACAAATGCGCTGAAGAAATGCGTGGAGAAACCAGACTTAGCAAGAAAAGGAGGATCATAGCAGTTTCTAAATAATATTACATTTGCTTTCACTTTCTCTACAGGGCTTGAAAGGGACAAATTTGACAACAAAACGGTATCCTTTGAAGAGCACATTAAATTTGAACACAATATGTGGAATTACCTGTACTTCATAGTACTGGTGAGAGTGAAGAATAAGACAGACTACACAGGGCCTGAAAGCTATGTAGCGCAAATGATCAAGGTATGCATTATATAACTTCATAGAAATGAAGTAATAATGAAGTTTGTTATTCTCTTTGAAAAGTCTGCCTAATTTTCTTAAAAGAAATTCTGCTCACTGTTCTATAGTTGCTGTCCATTATGAAATTCACACCATACTTCACAGGATATTTGGTTTCTAATTTTTTTGAACAGATGGGGATTTATCTTTTAAAAAATTATTTAGAAGGTCAAAGCTAAGTGCCTAAATGTGTGTGACTAAGGAGGAGTGATTGCTTTTAATTTCCAGCTCAATCCTGGCATTTACTAGGCATTTCTCTTCTGTGGTTGACATGAGAAGGGTGGTGGCAGTGGGACAGCCACACCAGTGTTGCCTTTGTGGAGGCCTATCAATCCAATTTTGGGACTGGCTTTGGAACAGGGGTTGCCTGGTTGCCCTGTGGCATGACCTTTGTCAAGGGGATGAGGCTATGTAGTCTTATAGAACCATGGATTCTTTTGGATTTGTGATATTAAGCCACCATATTGATGCAGCTCCACTTTTACTTGGAAAGGTTTTGAAACAGGCACTTAAGACTATTGTTCTCTTCCATGGAATTTACATAATTCATGTTTTCACGAATTATTTTGGTAATCAGAATGCAGATTGAATCACCACCAATTTATAAATGAATCAAATCAGAAAAGATAGATAAGTTGAAATATATGACTGAACGTTTATGCTATTCTGGAAGACAATTCCACCCAATATATATGAAAGTGATGTTAGACGGCATCATTGCGACAAGCAATAATGATCTGGGTGGTTCACAGCATTTGCTAATCAAGAACCCCACAGGTCAACCGTAAGATACAAATATTCTGTCAGTACTTGCTAATCAGGTATGTCTCATATAGATCTATGACTGTTCCTGAAAAGAGGGAACACCGTGATAACTATTTATATCCCATTGTTCTTGCAATTACTCAAAATAGCCTGGAAACGTTTAACTATTCTATGTATATATATTTTACACTAGTTGCAAGTATATTTCCACATTTCAAAATGTTTGATTGTCAAAATTTCTGAAGATTTGGAATTAGGTTGCCTTAAAAAGGTTATCTGATATTTATCTTCTATCATTTGAGATTTCTGCTAGGTACCTTCAACTCATTCCAAGTGAGCTAGTAGCTCCAAAGGAGAAGGCATTATTAATAGAAATACCAATCCAAAAAGGCTCATCTGGCACTTATATAGTATTTTCACTTCTTCAGGCACATTAAAGAGATTTTTTATTTCAGGTTATATAACTGATACAATTTTACTTACATCTAGGAAGATCTTACTCTATTTTTACTGTCTTACTGTATATTTTGTTTCTAAACAATTCTAAACTCTGTTTAAATTCTGTTTTATTCAATAATCATTGCAGAACAAGAACTTGGATTGGTTCCCTCGGATGCGAGCCATGTCCCTGGTCAGTAATGAAGGTGAAGGAGAACAAAATGAGATCCGATGTCTTCAAGATAAACTGAATTGCACCATGAAGTTGGTATCTCATCTCACTTCACAGCTGAACGAGTTGAAGGAACAGGTAATCAAGACATCTAATATTTTTTCTTCTTTTTACTGGACTATATATTTCTAAAATATAGGAAGGACTAGGATAATAAATGTCAAGTTATGTATTTTGAAGAACAAAAATGTGTCACTAAAAATGACATACTGATTTCAGAAAAATGTAGAACATGCATTTGGTTTTCTGAGAAATCCTCAGCTACAGTATAATGTCACAAGTACAATTTACTATTCAGGACACAGCAAGCTTCCTCTCAACCCCAAGTTTCAAATTATGCTTTCCATTTATTTGCACCAAATGCCCAATTTAGTTTGTAATCAGCATAAGGCTTGTCTTTGATGGAAATCTGATTTTTTTAAAAAATGATTTTATTTGGAATAGTTTACCCTCTAGTACAAAGTATAGCTGCAATGAATTATAAGTTTATTGAGGATATTTATACCAATAACTTGTATGAAGTGGAGGAATATCCAAGAAAAGGTTTAGAGATGTCTGCAACAGCTATGTTATTGCAAACTATCTGAAGTCATTTATAGTTCAAGAATTATATTGTGAATCCTTAATTAGAAAACTTAAGAACCATATTTTAATGTTCCTTAATTTCAGATGACAGAGCAAAGAAAACGGAGGCAACGAATGGGTTTTGTGGATGTTCAGCAGAACACAATGCATCACTGAGACAGTGGAATCCAAGTCTTCAAACAGAAACTGTAGTATATAGATATGTAGGCACTTCTTGAAGAGGTTATTGGTACTAAGTTCCTTACAAAGTTTTTACTGACAAGGAACATTGGTCCAGCCTGTGACAGTTCATAAAACCTCAGCACTTCCTTTTATCTGAAGGACTGATTGAAGGCATTTAATTCAGCAAGAAATTGAAGCCATGACTAATTGTTTTTTTCATAGGCATTCAGTTTGCCATACCTTTGAACTGTATTATAACTGTTCCTTTTTTTTCCTTCATGCACTACATTTGGATGGCTACGTAGCCAGGTGCAAATAGAATTGACAGTTGTCAGCGAGTAGTAGCTTGCTACCTTTTTAACTTATTCAAAGATATATGGAAAGTCACTATATAAGGATTTCCCTTTGCAAGTGTTTCATGTTAAACCTTTTGAAGACATGAACATTTTGTGTCTAGAATCACATCTCAACCAAGAAGAAATTGCAAGAAATTATTATACTAAGTTAATAGTTCAAGCAATCATATAATTCATGAAATGGCTTTTTTTCTTCAATTGACAAGACTGGACATTAATGAAAGATTGCACATTCATGCTGCAGTAAGAATGTGCAGTTTGTGCCTTGTTCACTCAATAGAATAGTATAAAATACTTTTAGAATTCATCATGCTTCCAGGCACTAAGAGTTTGTGGGAAAATATTTTAACTGTCATGGGTGTCAGAAATATAAGTCATAATTAGTCTACATCAGTGACAGAATGGAGCTGCAGAAAAGGTGGGAGGACTACAAGTATAAAAGTTCTGAAATAAGAACTTAGAAGTTCCTTGACAGAATAATTTGCTATGAATTTAGAACACTTGTATAAGAAAAAGCCTCTGTAAAATCTACTTCTGCTAGCTGCTGTCAAATGTAAGCAAAAGACAGAAAACAGGCGTGTATATTAAGTGTGACCAGTTGTTCCACTAGCACTAGTCTACGGGGGGGACTAGAAACAATCAAGGAGTCTGTTTCATTCACATTTGGACCAGAGTGTTCTTCAGATATATAAACTGCTGTGCAGATTTAGTAAGAAAAGGTTTTACTAATCATAAACCAAGCTTTGTAATTTATCTTCATCTGGTTTGTTTCTCAAACAGTTTAAAATGGTAATATGTAAATCTTCTGAAATTTAAAACACAAAATCAGTATAATAAATGGAAAGCAGATGAATCAGCAGCCTCTTGATAATGTTGGTAACTTTGTAAAATGACAAATCTTGACTAATTTTCTAAATAACTGTTAGGTTAGTTACCTAAGGCCAAAGTTGTAAAGTATTCTAGAAGTCATTTATTCTAATCCTCTGCTCAGTACGTAGCAGAGGGGATAGTTCTGTGTGAGTGGCGGGAAGGCATGTGTGCGCACAGCTCCATTTTCTCGAGTGGTAGGCATGGTGCCCGCCACTTGTGCAGGTAGGGATGGGCTTGTGCCCACCTTTTCCACAGCCCGGTTCTGAACAGCTCAAGGCCTGGTAGTGGCCTGTGGATCCCTGATACATAGGCTATAAATGCTTTCCCTCCATGGAAGCCTCTTTTCCTGGTTCTATGGACCATGGCCACAGTGACTTGGGAACCACAAGATCTGTATATGTGCTGATACATGTTTTAGCAAGCATGCTATTTTCTTAGCATGCTAACATGTCCCACTGGTCTTTGCCGTTATTTCCTGGCCACTGAGAATGGACTCTATCTACACTACAGCAAAAAACCTTTGGGAGCTGCCCATGTATTTGGAACTACTTTGCTATCTCTTTGATTTCACAAGCAGCAGTCACAGAATAGAAATTTGTCCTCTCAATATTAAACTTGGTACAACATATGGTAAGCTTTTCCCCCAGAATAAATGCTGCCTTTCCAGTAAACAATGCACAAGCTAATTAACAATAAGAAGCCACACATCTCTTTCATAGAATCCCAATGTTAGATTTTTTTTGTTTTGTTTTGACATGAACTACAGTTCTGTTAGGCTCCAACACATCAGTTGCAAGATGACATTCACTAGTGAAGATAGGTAAACACCCACAGCATATAACTATATCATTTCTGTTCTTCAGATGGATTTCCTAAGTCTTCATAAACCAATGTATTCAAATGGAGCTAGTTTATCTCATTTCGGAATAGCTTTCCATTGTCCTTTGCTGGTAACAAGGTTTAGCTGTACTGGCAAAAGCAGTGCTTTACAAAACCAGTTACAGACTGAGTTATTATTTGGAATCTTCTTTATGATGCTTGGCAGAGAATTTTTCACGTAACCGTTTCAATTTTCCAAGCTTTCCTTCTTCCAGCTGCTTCAGTTGTTCTGCAAACAGTAGTAGTTGAATAAATTAAGACAGAATAGTTCCTAAAAAACTAAGTTTTATATTTCTGCCTACTGTTTTAAGAGTGCTTTACAAAATATAGGTGACTAATATATTTCTTCCAGTATGCAACGGAAGTCACAATAGATTTTACCTCCCTAATCCACATGCCTTTGCAATCCATGCAGCTAAATACTCACAATCACAAGCAATCATTCTGTTTTAAGCTACACCTTCAAAACCCCAAAATGCAAAGAATTAGTTTCCATCTAAATTTCTGCTTCATTGCCTCAGGCAATATATTTTCTTTATTCAATACAGCAAGAGTCAGGAAAAAGTAACGTTTTCTATATGTATTGAACAAAAGCCTGCAATTTAGCTCTGTGCCACCCCAAAGACATTTTAAATGCATTCTATTGAATGTATAAACATATACAAAAATTAAATAATTACAATAGAAAATTGAATGATAATAACTTTTAACCTTAGCTTTTCTATAGTGTACCCTATACAGAGGAGGCATTACACATTTAGATCTATTCCTCACATCTTTTTGATCCAAAGAAAATGGACAAAAGATAAGGAATTCCTGTTACAATTCTTATATTACATGTTAGTTTTTGACTGATCCTCAGCACCACATGCAGGTAGTCCTTGACTTACAACCATTCAAGGATTATTTGAAGTGTAACAGCCCTGATAAAAATGATTTACTGTCAGTCCTTGCACTATAACTGTTAATCAAAATTCAGGTGCTTGGCAACTGGCATGTATTTATGACAATGGCAGCATTCTGGGGTCATGTGAGCACCATTTTGCGATCTTCCCGAGTTTCTGACAAGCAAAGTCAATAGGGGAAGCCAGAGTTGCTTTACAACTGGGTCATTCACTGCAGGGATTTGCTTAGCAACCACGGCAAAAAGATAGTAAAATAAGGCATGACTCATTTAAGCCCTTTGCTTATCAATGGAAATTCTGGTCCCAATTGTGGTTGTAAGCTGTGCACCCATTTCTTTCTTTGGACTTCTCAAATACAGCAGTGAAATATCGAAACAGTTGTATGGAATGATATTATGTCATATCCACTGAATTCTAAGAGTCATGTGACTTTAAATGGAAGAAATATGAAAATGGCAGTTGGGACTATGGGAAATGGCTTGCACCATTAAACCTAAAATAGCCTAGAGGATTACATTCTTATGTGGAATGATTCATGCATTTTAAAAAAAACTTGACATATATACTCTTTAATTCATTAACAGCTTCTTTCAATTAAAAGTGGATTGTATATCACTTTACACCAACATGGAACTTACAGCCACTAAGATACAATCTCAATGAGGGGCACTGAACCAGTCCTTTTCAAGTGTTTTTAGAATATATTTGAATTCATAGCAAAGCTCTTGACAGGAAAGACTTTTCAAGTGTTTTTAGAATATATTTGAATTCATAGCAAAGCTATTGACAGGAAAGAAAGAGTTAGTGGCAGCAAATTCTAAATGGCCCAGAGGAAGAAAGAAAAAAAATGTACAAAAAATGTACATAAACCTAGTGTACAAGACACTAGACTTATGCCAATAAATGTTGTTGTCCCCACGAACAGACTCCAAGCAGTTACTACAGTTTAAATACCTGTTGCAAGGACCAACTTGCATTCTTCCACTGGTACTCCAGAGAAGTTTGTATCTCTCAGACGTGGATACTATTCCAAAAAGAAAAAAAGAGACATATAAATATACACCTCCCCTTCTCTGACAGAGAAAAAGAAGTGCTTTTGACAAGGTAATGAAGTAAATGGCAAGTAATGAAATTAATTTGCTAAATACTAGAGCAGAGGTCTTCAAACTTGACAGCTTTAAGACTTGTGGACTTCAACTCCAGAATTCCTCCTCCAGTCATGTTAGCTCAGGAATTCTGGGAGTTGAAGTCCACAAGTCTTAAATTTGCCAAGTTTGAATATCCTTGTACTAGAGTACTGTTATGGTAATTAACAGACTTTGTGCATATTTGGCTATATAAATGCATACGTTTCAGACTTATTTTCAAAGTATACAAAATTTTAGAAGAACAGCGTTCTCTTTTTCCTGAACTAAGATTATGAACAGATCTAAACAGTATGCCTAGAATCGGAATTAGAAAACTATAAAGACAGCAGTCACCACATAATCATATTTACCACAATGACAGAACTCACCTTATTTCTATAATAGTTAGTATGAATTTTGGCTAAACTTTCAAAAATTTCATCGCAAGTCACTGGATCAGCAATCTGCAAGAATAGATTATAATAAGAAAGGAATTAAAAACTTACATTATTTACAACAATAATTAAAAACTGATCATTTGTTTTTAATGTTTAGAAGATGGTTTAATTATAACTGCCATACCTATTCAGTTATCAAATTAAAGTTTCCTAACATGGACCCTGTGTGTGAATTCCATTTTTTGTCAATCTTCTACAAATCGAAGTATATAATCTACCATCTCACAAATGCTGGATCCAGGTCCCTTCATTTTCCTAACCTATTTTGGCTTTAAAATATGACAGTGTGATATATTTGGAAAACCATGATGCCAAGATGCCACCTCTATTCTCCATGGTACTGAGGTGCTAGCAGCTCTCAGGGCAATGGATACAATCTCCCTGCCTCTGAGCAAGGAAAACTTTTCTCAACATTTACATATGTTTTGGCTTTATTACCGTACTAAAGATAATGAGGAGGGGGCTCTTCCATCCAGATTGTTGGGGGGTGAGGGCAATATGGTGACTCTGTAAACCGCTTAGAGGGCTGTAAAGCACTGTGAAGCGGTTTATAAGTCTAAGTGCTATTGCTACTCATAAGAAAATGTTTCCAAGAAGTTAAAAAAAAAAGAAGGAATCCTGAAGCATCGTGCAAACTGGAGATCCACAGGTCCGCCCAGATCCCAGGACTGAAAATCACGCACAGGCTTCCCTTCGAGCCAACACGCGTGCCTGCTTGACTTTGAACCGCTTGATCCCCATTCATAAAACCGGTAAGGCGGCCGGCGGAAAAAGGGCAAGTCTTGAACTTTTTACATCCACCTATCGTGCCGGAGCCCCGGTTCCGCACACGGTCATTTCACAACGCCAGAGCACAGCCCCTACCTCGCTCTGGCCAGGACGAAGATAGGGTTATAAGTAGGGTTAAAAGAAGAGCGTTAATGTAAACGACCTTGGCGCCGCCAATCGCCTAGCTCAGCCCCATACAGAGCAAGCCCCCTGATGCCGAGGCCCAACCTGGGTCCCACCTGAGTATTCTCTCCCTCACGGAAAGCTTGCATCACTTTCTGCCGCACCACGACTCCCAAATCACGCCCGCGCTTGGTCTCCTCCACGGGCCACTCCTCGCAGAGCTTCAAGAAACGCCGATATCGCGCCGACGCCATCTTGGCGGACGTCTACCCGGCGCTATTGGCGACCGGCTCACATGGCCTAGACCGGGCTGATTACGTCACTCAGTTTTGCCCCACGAAGCTGGCAGGGTGTATTACGTGAATGGGAGAATAGAAGATTGCGCCTGCGCAAAGGGAGAGGGAAGCGATGGCCAATGCTGAGGAGTATGTAGTTTTAATCACCGTGATCAGTGGTAGAGTTACGGGTGAAAGGGAGACATTAAGAGATGAAATGAGAAATCCATTAGGGATTGCATAGATTGGAGTGGGGGCGAGGCCAATGGCTTTCAGCAGTGTTTCTCAACTTCAGCGACTTTTAAGATATGTGGACTTCAACTCCCAGAATTCCCCAGCCATCTTGAAGATCAGAAATACTGCTGTAACCCAGGACTTGTTACATGTAGTCCTCGGCTTACGACCACAATTGAACCCAAAATTTCTGTTGTTAAGTGAGACATTTGTTAAGTGAATTTTGCCCCATTTTGCCTCCCAGTAAAGCAGTTGCAGCCCCTGGCTTCCTATAACCACCAAATACTTCACCAACTCATGACGTTATGGTTAACAAACTCAGTTCTTCAAAGTTTCCCCCTTTTTTACTTTTAAGAACAGGAAAAAATATTAAAATGCAAATTATTTATTTATTTATTTATTGGATTTCTAACCCACCCCATCTCCCGAAGGACTCAAGCACAGTCGTAAAACAATACAAAATATACAACTAAAAGACAATTAAATGAGAAACCCAATTAAAAGCTAAAAGCAGTAAAACCATTGTTTAAAACTCCCCTCCGCACCCTCAGCCCAGGTCAGCAAGTTGGAACAACCAGGTTTTTTAGCCCTGGCGGAAATTACCCTAGCCTTTGATAAAAAACATCCCAAATCCTCTTTGGAGGCCTTGAAAACATGAGATCTGCATTCCTCCAGAACAGTGACCGAGACATTAGCTGATTCACCTGACAGAAATCTACAATGAGGACATTGAAATGTCATTCAGACTGGAGAAATGTGACTGATGGTAGTCAAAAGAGAGAAGACTGGTGAGGTGGAATTACCAGCAAGCCACATAGCGGACCTATAGACCAACTACAAATAGCCAGGTATTCCATAGTCACGTGGGAACCACAACCAGGAGACGGAAACATCCAAGTATCACCAACAGTTAAGATAGGCCCTGAAGAGCAAGTTCAATGGGAAGAACAAGATCCATGCCATCAATATGTATACTCTGCCAATATGAAAACTTGAAGCTCCTCAAAATGTATTCCAAGTCCCAACACTCAGAGACTGTACATTTGGAAAGAGGGCAAGCAGGGTGCAGTAAGGGTCAAAGCTACTATCATGGGTGAAACCCAGAATGTCCAGGATCACATCAATAAAATGGTAATTGAAGAGCTGTTGAGAGAATACCTGAAGCAGCAGTAAACAAAGGTAGAAGACCAAGCAGAGAAAGTGTCATGGCAAGACAAGACCCTGCATGGGGTGTACTAGTGACAGATAGCTGAGTGGCAGATATTGGGGAATTCTACCTGTGGCTAGAAAGGGCTGGAGTAAAACAGCACTGAAGCACTGATCATAGCAGCACAAGAATAGGCACCAAGCACTAGATTCACAACAGCAGAGGTCTACCATACTAGACAGTACAAAGGTACAGATGTCAGAGACAGTTCAATACATGATATAAGATGCAGGCAAGAATAGCATAGCTGAACAGCACAGCCAAGTAGCTAGCACTGTGTATAGGAACATCTGCACAACATATGGGCTAAACTCTCCCAAATCCTGATGAGAAATTCCATAGAAGATGGTGAAGAATAGCTAAGATCCTGTAGGATTTCTAGATCTAAATGGGCAGGCAAGTAATGGCCAACCAACCAGCTATCGTAGTAAGCGAGGGCCAGAAGGCAGCAATGATAATAGATGTAATGGTGCCAAATGACAACAACATCATGAAGAAGGAATATGAGAAGCTGGAGAAATACCAGAAGCTCAAAGGAGGAGAGGTTGTGGAAAATTTATTTATTTATTTTTATTTATTTTATTCATATTTATATGCCGCCCTTCACCGGAGACTCAGGGCGGCTTACAATGTTTGGAGCACAACCCAATGTGCTCAGCAATAGCCTTCCTTCCATTGTATATGCCTGCTTATTACTAAGTGGCATTTTTACAAAGTCAGCTTATTGCCCCCAACAATCTTGGGTCCTCAGTTTACCTACCCCAAGAGGATGGAAGGCTGAGTCAACCTTGAGCCTGGTGGGATTCGAGCCTGCAGTAATTGCAGGCAGCTGGAACTAAGTGCTTGGCATTTAATAGCCTGTACCACCAAGGCCAAAATGGTCCCAATGGTGATAGGAGCGCTTGGGACTGTGACCCCCTACGTTGGGGTCCAACAGGTCCCAAGTGTTCTTCAGAGCTCTCTGTCCAGAAGAGCTCAGTGCTAGGAACTGCTGAAATATTGTGTGGCATTCTCAAACTTCCAGGCCATTGGTGGAGGATAGATAAATAGATAGATAGATAAATAGATAGATAGATGGATGGATAGATAGATAGATAGATAGATAGATAGATAGATAGGCAGGCAGGCAGGCAGGCAGGCAGGCAGGCAGGCAGGCAGGCAGGCAGGCAGACAGAGACACACAGAGAGAGACACAGAGAGAGAGACACACACACACAGAGAGAACACTTCTGTGATGGAAACTTTATTCTAATATTTTCCAAGCAAGGTAAACATGATTTTGGCAGCCAAGAGAAGGTAGAAAACTTAATGTACTATTGTAGTAGAGCTAATCCCATTCTTCATAGATACATTCCCATTTCTTTTTTCTTTCTTGGAAAACTTAGTCCTTATATGGGGTGGATACCACTGCTCTATTGATACCACTGCTCTGTTGAGACTACTGTTCTTGATTTGTTGGGGAATATGCAGCCTAAACATCTGTCTGACTGTGGGAAAAACCATAATAACAGTACCAATAGCAAAAGGTGCCTTGGGTGCAATCCCAAAACAATGGTAACCCCACTTGAACACTATTGGCATTGACAAAATCACCATCAGTCAGTTGCAAAAGGTAGCTTTACTTGGAATAGTAAATGGGGATAATATCTTTAAAATAATCAAACAGCAACTTCTGCCTAGGCTAGATCTTGAGAAGGACTTGATAGGTTGATAAAAATGGCTAATACAATCTAAACATCTGACTGTCTCTGTAACAAACCAATTGAAGCCGTATAAATTCAATAGTTGGTTTCAAATGGATTAACTAAAGCATGGCCTTGCCATTCAAGGTTGGTGAATGGAGGGCTACCTTTCTCCTTAAAATACGTGCAAATTTATTTTCCTGGGGAGCAAAACAAAAAAAAATTGTTCTGCTGCCAAGTTGCTTCAATGGATGTCTCATCTTTAGTGGGGCAGAGTGGGCTAAGCTGGGGAAAGAACAGAGATGTGTGGATCTGTGCTAAAAATGAGCAAAATTGAAGAATTGTGAGAAATCTGAAGAAAACTCAGAATTTGTTGAAGTGTTAATGATGTACCATTTCTGCTTGCTCCCAGTGATGTATTTACAAAGGAACAGAATCTTTCATAGGTATGGGCACCCTGAAACTTCTCATTGCTGTGAGCAGGAGGAAGATTCATAACACCATTTATGTCATTCTATTTGTGGTGGCTTTGCCGGCAGATGCTTGATATATAGTTAGGCAGATGCTTTTTCCTAGGACACATCATAATTTCAGGCCACTGTGTTCTCTAGTATAATTCCCCAGTGCTCAGACTTGACCAGTAACTCTGAAAGACCCAATTTAAGAGGAAAAAAGGTTTGCTGGATGTAATTTTAGAACTGCAATAGTTTTATTCAATGCTTATAAAACCTAATTTAAGCATTTATCTGGTTATAACACTCATTAAATTGACTCAGGAAATTTAGGATGTAACTGGGTTGTTCCATTCTATGCATATTTACTCAGACAAAAAGAGCAGTTTAATGCCATTTCCCTAAAATTGCTTAGAGTAACTTCCTGCAAAGTTTTGATTTTACAGCCTTGATGTTTTTATAGCACAGTTATCTACAATTCCGTGCTGTAATAAATCCCATTGAACTATATATGGCATCTTCCCTGGAAGTAGGATACAATTGCAACTTTTATTTATACATTCACTTAAATGTTGAAGGATGTTCCATCAAATATATATCAATATACTTAATTCAGAAGAACTAGCTCAATATTTTATAGTCTGCATTAGCAGTTATAACAGTTATAATCTAGATTGTTGCAGAAAATGAACATATGCATGAATTGCTTTCTTAATGTCAAATATTTGACACAACGAGAGTTTGAGTTTGACAAGCAGCTCAAATGAAGACAAATCCTTTTGCACCCAGAGCTATGACTGTCTATGTGGAATTGCTTTGGATTTTGCGATGTCAGTTTAACAGTTTTCAACATTGTGAATAATTTCTAGCAATTTCTTGAAGCTGGGCAGCAGGGTAAGTAGAGTATGTGCTTGGCCTAATGATTTAATCTGCCTGCCGCACAATTTGTGGTTATTCGCAGGCCACATTAAAGAAACATCTAGATAGCAAAAAGATTTCCCCGGAGGTCTGGTATTTAAACTAGGAAAACATAATTTCACAGCAATTATGTAAATATTGACAGATCTGTGAGAAATAGTATAAGGAAATATAGACACAGTCAATATCTTGTAAGGCCCAAACACTTTATTTAGTTTCACATTCCATCTTGCCTGTATATTTCTAAATCTGTATTTTGTATTTACAACACCCAACGGGTTTTCCATATGACATGGGAACAGTGTTCTTTATTTACCAGTAATATACTCCAAACTCCTGTAAACATTTTGTGAAGTTTGTTGTAATGGTTATCCACATGCAAGAAAAATACACACATGCACAGAAATGTTGTTATAAAATATCTAGAAGGTTATTGGGCCCATGATGATATCGATACACCCATGTTTCAAGACTGTCTTAACTCCTCTGCAGTGTAACTCTGACCTGAAGTATCAAGGTATGAATCCCTTCATAACGGCTCTTTCCAGAGTTTGCCCCTTTGTGTAACAAGTCTCTTCTTATTCGTCCATCTATATGCGTGATGGCGAACCTATGGCACATGTGCCAGAAGTGGCACGCAGAGCCACTTCTGCTGGCACATGAGAGGTCACCCGGAAGAGCCCCACTGCACATGCGCGCACACACTGCTGCTTGACAGCTAATTGTTGGGTATTTGGCATGCATGCGTGGGGGGCGTGGGGGCGTGGGAGAAATGCTCACATGTGCAGAGATGCGCAGCACACATGGGGGTCTTGCACGTATGCGCAGAAATGCACGGTGTGTGGGGGGTCATGTGTGCATCTGCAGAGACACATGGCATGCGGGGGGCATGCACACGTGTGCAGAGATGCACAGCGTGCAGGGTCACGCGTGCATGCGCAGGGGGTGTGGGAGGGCCCAGCACACATTGCCTTCTGGGTGCTGGCATGCGAGCGTGCTCGTGTAAGCGCACACGCAATTTTCGGCACAGGAGCCAAAAAAGGTTAGCCACCACTGATCCATATCTTACATTATTTCTCTGAGGATATCTGGTACCCTCTGCTTTTGATTGTGGCTCTGATTGTACTTATCCTTTGGAAAATACTTTGGCACAGACACTAGCATGGAACACAAAGGAACAAGGAGTTAATTTAAAGTTTTTAAAGTACTGCTGTTTAGTAGCTAAGCTTGTTCAAGAGTGATTGTCCTTCTTAACCCATCAAATTGGATGAATTAAGTTGAATTGTTTTAAGGACCTGCTAGCCTATCTTCATAGCTCTTTTTATGAGTTTCATAGTTGCTTGGTCCTTGCTCACCCTGCAAATCTGAATGGCTCTTCATTAAAAAAAGATCTTAACTCTTCAAGTTCTTTTCAAGTATTCTTCTTTGCAAATGCCATGAATAGGCAGCAGTAAAATTAGAAAAGAAAATCGTCCAATGGTTCACAATTATGAGAACTTCTGCTCAATCCTTAGTGGCATACAGTATCATTTGAGCTTTCCTTAGCAAACTGCCATTTTTATTGCTGTAGTAGCTGGACGGCTTCCTCCTGTTATAGCCTAATGTACAGGTTCTGCTATTTCAAATCATGAGTCTTTATTTAATTCAGTAATTGTCATTCTCCCATGGATATACTCTGGAAAATTTTAATTAAGTTTTCTAGACCAAAAATATAACCGTGATCTGGTCCCTCATACCTTGAGTCTTTGCTAGTTGTGTGAGCAAAATCTATCATGCGAACATCAACTTTAGGATGGCTATTTCCATGTGAAGCAGAGCAGACTATGTTTTGATAATGTCCCTGAGGGTCGTTGTCTGAAGGCATTGTTTTCTCCAGTCCTTCATAGTTTATGAGAAGTGAGCTAGAGAAGAACCGGTAAGAAAGTTGGTTTTTGATGACAGATAGCAGAGTATTCAGCTGAAACAAAATTGGTTCCACAAGGTCTGTTCTAAAATGATTCCCATTGTGAAGGAACTGGCAAAGGGCTTGCTTGAAGCCATCTGATGAAAGTTTTCGTCCGTAGTACTTATCTTTGCAAATATATTGGATGGTATCTGCCTGGTAAACCTTGAATTAAAACAATAACAATTTTAGCCATCTGTTTTGCAGATTGTAATTTATTAAGTGATTTTATGTACTCCTGAAAACTTCAATAGTACATTTTGAATGTGCATTAGAAGCTTACTATATTTATCTTCAGCACCACAAGGCAGAACTATAATGTCCTGCTTACAGAGAATTGAAGTATTGAGAAAGTACAAGTTGGGATCAAGGTTTTGCATTCATTTAAACACTATTTATTATCTCTGTATAGTATTTTTCTTTTCAAACTCTCTTTAGTGCGTTCTTTCAGTAAACCAATGACGTACTTGGGCTAAGCTAGTTACTGGTTTCTATGTTACCCAGCAACATTCATAGCTACTATATCATCTTTTAAAATATATATATGTCAAATGATTTAATTTAATAGTGTTTGATGGCAAAATAGATTTACACTCAGGCAATTCTGTTCTGAAATTTTTTTTCAGTTGCCACACAACAGAAATGACTGTTTTGATGATTACATGGCTTGCAATTATTCAAAGCCAAGGACAGCTTTGTATTCTCCCACTAAGGAAGAATTTATTTAGTAGATGATTGTCTTTTACTTAGATCATCTGCTAAAGTGTCTGTCTATATTAAAGTAGTTAGTAGGAGGAACAAACCCTAAAATAAAATCTGCAGCTTTATGTGAATTACCCTTATTTTTAGTGGCAAAGAAGCTGTTGTTTAGCTTTCTTCAGGGTGTAAGGGTAATTCAGGTACATTTAAATAAATGGGCATTCTTCATCTGAATAATGGACCCTAGTCCTTGCATATTTGTGTCTCCATATACTTACTTATCTTAGATATGACATTTTGTTGCGATTGCTATTTAATTAGTAATAGCTGCACTGTGGTGGAGTTTTCAGTGATTTTCAAAATCCAGTCTTTTTCCCAAAGGATTTTAGAAGTGCATACATAATTTTTGCAAATTATTTTTGGAAAACTATAAGTATTATCGATCAACAAGCATTTCAGATATATCATGTCTTTCTAAGCACAGACTTAGGCTAACACAGAGATGTTTGGATGGAAAATCATACCTGAATTTCATTTACCTACTCCCCCCTTTTTTATTTACAATTAATAAATTCATGGTACTCCTTCATGGTGACACGTGTAATTTTCAAAACAGATTTCTGCTTACCTGCATGCCACAAATACGAACTCCAAGGGACGCTGAGGTACTTTGTTCACATTTCTTTATTTGACGTGCTTTCTTCTCCTCTGATGCATCATCACCATGCTGCCTGGTTCCCATTTTTAAATCCAGAATGCATGGGTATTTATATTTGGATACAACGTTTTCTAGCAACAGAAATTCTGGATGTACTAGTTAAAGAAATCAGCATTTTACTTAGGTGTACTTTTCAGTTTTCCATTAGTTTATATGCTTAACTTCTTGTTTCAATTTCAGCACATTTATCATGAGAAATGTGTCTCAGCTATCTGTCCATCAATTTCTATCCCCGGCCAAGGTCAATAGAATATTTCTTCTTAGAGAGGTCAACAATCAATGTATATACATTGAAGGATAGTTTTAATTACAAGGTTGGGCTTTCAGATACTACTAGAATGTGGGTATCATGGTTCATTGAATACAATTTCTAAGTGCATAGTCTTTTTTAAAAATTATACCTGAAAATACTTTCAGCACAAATTCAAATATTGTGTGTGTCTCTGTATAACTTTCTAGTAGAAATACAATATTTAAAATATTGTGGAATCTGGATTATAAGAATCCAATACTCTGAGTTGTTGCATATCAAATACAACAGTGAAACTCAAAAATATATGAGATGCAAATTTGGTTTCCTGCAAATGTTTATTAAATAGGTTGTGGCAACACTTTTGTTATAGCAATATTTAGAAATAAGATGTATAAACAAGATTAACACTGTTAATTCTTATTATACTGGAGATACATAGCTGCCTTTCTGATAATTGTTAAATGCTAAATCAAGAAGAGCCTTGGTGGTGCAGGCTGTTAAACACCTAGCACTTAGCTCCAGCTGCCTGCAGTTAGTGCAGCCTCAAATCCCACCAGGCTCAAGGTTGACTCAGCCTTCCATCCCCCCAGGGTAGGTAAATTGAGGACCCAAGATTGTTGGGGGCAATAAGCTGACTTTGTAAAAATGCGCTGGGGGGCAAAAAGCCCTAGTAATAAGCAGGCATATACAATAGAATGAAGGCTACTGCTGAGCATATTGGGTTGTGCTCTAAAGATTGTAAGCTGCCCTGAGTCTCCAGAGAAGGGCGGCATATAAATGCGAATTAAAAAAAATATTAAAATCTGCATTTTCCTATTGTAGACAAATCCAGATCAAAATATTGAGACTAAGCTTCATCAAGTTTAGTGTATACATTGCTGCAATCTTGGTCCACCCTGAAATACATGTTTACACTTAATTTAGACTTAAGGTGTCATTTTTGTCATTAACATATTGCAGTTAAACTTTTGATAAACTGTGTCTTCTATGTTTATATTTGTAACAGTACTAGCAGCCTTTAAAAAGTACAAATTATCAATTATACATGTGTACTGTAATGTTCAGCTAATTCAGAAAAAAAGATACGATGAGGTTTATTCTCCTTATACTTGGATGACATGCGATTTAGATGCTGTTTGTGACAGTGCAATCCCCAAGGATTAAAGCTGTTATTTGCCTCTTGGTTCCCATTGGCATCCCCCATAAGTGATGATACATCTTGGTGGTACTGAAGATCTGTCTGCAGTCGTGTGTTCCCATGGCAGCTAGACACAAAGGAATCTGATCAGCTTATTGTCTGGAAGGAAAATATTAACCACTATACATCTCAGCATATATACATATTTCTAAATCCTTGTAATGTCAGCAGGATTTTAGACATAGTATTAAACCCATGAAGCCAGAAGTAAGATTGTGCAAGTCCACAATTCAGACTGCAGTCTGACAGAGCCATTTGGTACATTGTTTAGAAGTAAGCCTTACTGAGTTCAGTCTGACTTATTCTTAAAAATGTGGGCACTAAACTGCAATCTTCATTGTGAGACAGAATGCTCAGGAGTGTAACCTACCCAGTGTTAATAATTGTAGCACTATTTACATATATGTAATGCACACAGTTATCAGTTAGTCATGACCAGCAAGCAGTTTTCTGATTAACAAATATAGGGAAACTTTATTTTATAGTTTAAGAACAGCACAACAAACCAACATTTTAATTGAGAATAAATTCCCCAAATTGTGCAAATAATTCAGACTTAGTCCACTTTTATCTAAAAGAAAAATGTTTGTGAGCTTAACATGTCTCTTCCCTCCCTCTTGCCAATAAAAGAAGATTAGATAGATCATCTGCCTCAATTACTATTGGTGAAGTTAAGCAGCTTATTCTGTCCAAGGGCAGCCTCAAGGTGTGTAAAATCTGTTCGACTTTGTCACCTATTATCTTAGAAGACTTAGATGGAAATCAAGTACAGTATCTGGGCTGGAAATAGAGGCAATGCAAGCAGGATTGTGATTGGCAATGGAGGATTAGGTACAATATAAATCTAACAGATCATTTAAAAATATTCATGCTAGTACAGTTTTCTGGCAAGTCAAAATAATTGGATAATCCTAGAACTCATTTGTGGGGCAAGGCCCATACATAAATATGGGATTTGTGTTAGTAATTTACTGGATGGAAACCAGAAAATTAAGCTTTTTTTCTTTTGTATTGCATTGCTGGCTTTTTGTACTGCTTACCTGCTTTCAATGACATTTGTGAGTGGGCTGTGATTCCATTTGACAAACGTGTGATCATTCTTGCTGGTTTTTGCTTGATTGAGTTTCTGCCATATTGTCATTGAACACTCCTTTGAGGTGTTATCCAAGGAATTGTGATTATCTGTGTGTGGAGAGGCTACAAGATTCAGATTTCCCATGCTGTCCTTCTTGAGATATACAGATATTACACCTTTAAGTGGAAAAATAAATTTCATCAACCTGGGAGAATTAATATGTAAATTCACATAAAATCTGGTACAATCCCAGATTTCTTTTTCTAATTTAACAAATGTTCACTGCTAATTTGAGAACCCCCACATTTAGAGCAAATAAAATAAACTGCAGTTCTTCATACAAAGTTAAACTGAAGTTAAACTTGCCATAGGATGCAGTGATGATTATAATATTGGAGGATTTTAAAAGATCAGAAACAGATTCATGTAAAGAAAGATAAGCAATGACAACTAGTAACTATGTCTATGTAATACAGCTACATAAGAGCAACAACAAGTCTCTTATTACAAATTTCTAAAGAATGCAATTAAGAGAATGCTTCAACCCTCAAGCCTCCCCTCAAATTCTGGTAGGCCTTTGTGAAAACAAGATGTTGGATTATGTAACCTTTGATCAGATCACAGCTGAACTCTTTTTATTTGCTCGACATTTATTCCAAACCATGTTTATATGAGACTTTATAGAGAAGTACAGAGATGGCCTTAAAGAAAACTGATTGATTAAATGCCATCAAGTCAGGGTCAGCTTCTAGTGACCTCATATTTTTCTCTATCACAATTTGTCCCTAACCTGGTCCTACAGGTCTTTCAAAAATGCACCCATTGCCATTGTAACTGAATCCATCTATTCATTCTACTCTTCTTTTTCACAGCAACAAAATGTGATCATAGAAAGAATAACAAAATAGCAGAACAGAATAATAGAGTTGGAAGGGACACTGGAGGTATTCCAGTCCATCCCTCCATTCAAGCAGGAGACCCTGGCCTATACCATTTCAGACAAATGGCTCTCCAGTCTCTTCTTAAAAACCTCAATGGATGGAGCTCCCACAACTTCTGAAGACAAACCATTCCACTGGTTAATGGTTCTCATTGTTAGAAAGATTTTCCTTAGTTCTAGGTTGGGCCTTATATTATTTTTTGCTCCCAAAAACACATTAAGGCTTATTTTTTTGGTTAGGTCTTATTTTCAGGCAAATACGGTACTAAATGTATCCGTCTGGCTGACAATCTTAAATGGGGTTTATTTTGTGGGTAGTGCTTATATTATATTATGAGCATCCTAAAAATCATGCTAAGGCTAATTTTCTGATCCGGTCTTATTATCAGGGAAACATGGTACTGTTGATTGGAGACTACAAAATCCTTTACAATTAAACCAAACTTGGTCTACATGGTTCTAATTCCAGGACTGACCTCTGTAAAAGACAAGTTATGACTATCCTATTCAGTATCCTATTTCTACATCTCAAATTGATTCCAGTGCCCATTCCATAGGAATTCTGAAACAAATTTGATTAGAAGCTTCAAATTTATACACAGTCTTTCCCTTGAGCTTCACTATTGAGTAATAAGAGAGCACGAAGTGCCTTTAATTTCCCCAGGTGAGATAATCATCTTTGGAAATCAAATCAAATCCAAATCAGGCAAAGAAGATGATTACTTTAAGATTTGATTTCACCCCAATGTAAGTTGGGATTAAAAAGTAGTATAGCCATGTTACCTAGTCTTAACTTTTCCTTTAGTTATCTAGAGTGGTGCTTTGCTTGTTCTAAAATAGAACAAGCTCTTTTTCACATTGCCACATATATGACATTTGAGTAATCTGTCTTGCCCTAAAATAATACACCATGGAAAGCAAAAATGGGAGCTGCCAATTACTAAGAAATAGAACTTGTTGTTGAAATATTTTAGAAGAAAGAGGAACAAACATGATGCAATCAAATTAGAATAGTCCTCTCATATGTTCATATCATTTTTTAAACGTGGAAGGCTCATAAGTAATGGGTAAAGGGCTTGTATTATCCTCCATACTGTTTGCTTGGGCAGTAATTGCAAATTAAGTACTTGTTTCACTTGTAATGTTGACCATAAACCAAGAAAAATTCTAAAAGTTATTTTATTAACCCCACTGTCAGAATGTAGAATACATATTCATTACTCCGAGGTATCTCACTTGTGGGGTGCCCCAGGGGTCAGTCCTCTCACCCCTCTTGTTCAACATTTATATGAAGCCACTGGGTGAGATCATCCGTGGCTTTGGGGTGAGCTATCATCAGTATGCTGATGATACGCAGTTATACATCTCCACCCCGGGCCACATCAGTGATGCTCTCTCTGTGATGTCCCGTTGCTTGGAAGCAGTGCGGATTTGGATGGACAGGAACATGCTTTGACTCAATCCAGCCAAGACAGAGTGGTTGTGCATATCAACGTCTTGGTCCAGTCCGGAGGTTCCATCTGTGGTCATGGGGGAGGAGGTGTTGCCCCCGTGGACAGGGCACGGAATCTGGGGGTCCTCCTGGACTCACGGCTCAAATTGGAGGAGCAGGTGGGGGGCTGTGGCCAGGGAGGCCTTTGCCCAGATCTGGCTGGTTCGCCAGCTGTGCCCATATCTGGACCGAGATGGCCTGCGCACGATCACTCAGGCGCTCGTCATTTCCCGACTCGATTACTGTAACGCTCTCTATTTAGGACTGCCCTTGCATACCACTCGGAGGCTTCAATTGGTGCAGAATGCGGCCGCATGGGTAGTGATGGGAGCTTCCCGATACTACCATATTACACCCCTCCTGCGCGGTCTGCATTGGCTTCCGGTTGCCCTCTGGGTGAGATTCAAGGTTTTGGTGTTAACATTCAAAGTCCTACATGGCATGGGTCCAGGATATTTATGAGAACGACTCCTCCCAGCATCAAATACCAACCGCCCTGTACAGGCACACAGATGGGGTCTCCTCGGGGTGCCATCTGCGACTCAATGTCGCTTGGCGGCGACCTGGGGGAGGGCCTATTCTGTGGCAGCTCCCACTTTATGGAATCTTCTTCTGCCGGAGCTCCAGCTGGCTCCCAACCTCTGCACCTTCCACCACGATTTAAAGACCTGGCTATTTTTACAATCCGGGCTGTGCTGACGCTCTGGGGGTTTGATTGTTTTAGCTTTGGGGTTTTTAATGCTAATTTGGCTTGTAATTGTTTAATATGCTTTTTAGGTAATTTATTTATTGTTGTATTTTTAGCTGTGAGCCGCCCCAAGTCCTTTCGGAGAGGGGGCGGCATACAAGTCGAATAAATAAATAAATAAATAAACAAATAAATAAATAAATATTCTTTACTCTGCAACATATGGTATATTTTTTTACCTTAAAAAGAACACCCATATTTATTCTTACAACTCTTATTATTTATTAAATTGTTATCTTGCCTTTATTACTTTATAAATAACTCAAGGCAGCAAACATATGTAACAGCCCTTCCTCCTCTTATTTTCCCTGTGAAATGAACTGAGATGAGAGTGACTGGCTTAAAGTCCCCCAACTGGTTTTCATGCCTAAGGCTGAACTAGAACTCATAGTGTCCTGGTTTCTAGGCCAGCACCTTAACCATTACACCAAACTGGCTCTCCAAACTCCATTTATTTATTTATTTATTTATTTATATTTATTTATCTGTTTCGTTAAACATGTTTTAGATAACAGATATCATTAGAAACATGATTATGAGTACATGAAATGGGTACGAATAAAAGGGGACATTAGGACAGGGACGGTAGGCACGCCCTTTACAGACCTCTTAGGAATGGGGTGAGGTCAATGGTAGACAGTCTAAGGTTAAAGTTTTGAGGGTTTTCGGAAGAGACCACAGAGCCAGGTAATGCATTCCAGACATTGACAACTCTGTTGCTTAGATCGTATTTTCTGCAATCGAGTTTGGACCATTTAGTCTTAAGTATGTATCTATTGTGTGCTCGTGTATTCTTGTGGTTGAAGCTGAAGAAGTCATTGACAGGTAGGACATCATAGCAGATAATTTAATGTACTACGCTTATGTCAGACCAAAGGCAGTGTAGTTCTAAGTTGTCTAAGCCCAAAATTTCAAATCTGGTGGTATAAGGTATTCTGTTGCGAGCAGAAGAGTGAGCAGAAGAGTGGGAATAGTGCAAGCAAAAATTATATTAATAAAGAAGGATATTTGTAGCTCAGGGCTGAAATGAAAATTATATTCAAAACTTATATTCTTTGTCCAAAGATGAAACAAAATTAACAAAGCAAAAGAAGAAAGGGGGTGATGGAAGAGGTCAAACTACTTGTACAGATCAAATTACAACTTTGTGCATAAAGAAATAGCTTCCTAGAATTTCTAATAAAGGAATAAGGCCAAATATTTTATCCTTCTGATTGAGATTATAAGTGCATTAATCTATTTTTGCAGTGAACAGAATATTGCAGATACTTTAAAACTATAGCATGTTCTTAAAATTATATTCTTTTATTTTTATTCGGTAATGCTTGGCTTGTTAAAAGTTCCATCAAAGCACCCATCTACAAAATTCAGACAAGTTAAAAAGAGACATTAATACTGTACTCACTTCTAAGTCTCCTCTCTATGCCAAACTCCTATTGGTGAAACCTAGGCATTGCCAATGACTGTGGCTAGTGGTATCTTTATTTTTTTAACCTCTATGATAGCACAAGAATTGTCAGTCAATCAACCAGGCACTCATGAGAGTATTCAGTTCCATCTTTCTTCCATGCATTTTTTTTCCTGTTCCTTTCCCCAAAGATGGTCAGCATTCTACAGCTAGTGAGAATGCCATGTCCTTATTAGCTCATCATGTCCTCCACACAACTAAAAGGTTCTGTATTTCTTTTATTTCTGAAAATCTTCAGGATCATCCAGCAGTGTCCGTGGGAGGGATAAAATTGACAAGATGGTAAGTCTTGCTTCTTTTGAACTTGAACACATTATCCTCCCCCTCACTGCAAGCGTTTTGATATTCCTCTCTTGTGCCACTGGAACCATTAGAAGCCTGTTCTGATGTCTGATCTTCAGAAACAGAGAAAATAATAATCTAATAGAAGAAAATATAGTCACTCAGAGCTGAGCTGTGGAGTCTTTGGTACACTCTGGGATTGGTTGTTATTTTGCTGACGCTTCATTACCCAGCTAGGTAATCATTATCAGTATCTTCATTACCTAGTCAGGTAATGAAATGTCTACAAGAAAACAATCTCAGAAAGCATCAAGAACTTCACAGAATAATAATCCTTCTGACACTTGCCTTGAACACAGAGTATGTTTTGTTACAAAATGCATGTTTGCTTTTTGGATTAGTTACTGAACGAATTAAGCCATTGTGGTCTTGAAAACCATATTGATGGCTTAGTATAATAACAGAATAACAGAGTTGGAACTTGGAAGGGACCTTGGAGGTCTTCCAGTCCAGCCTTTCTGCACAAGGAAACCCTATGCTTTTTCAGACAAATGATTGTCCAATCTCTTCTTAAAAACTTCCAATGTGGGAGCACCTTTGAGGCAAATGGTTCCATTGATTAATTGCTCTGTCAGAAAATTTCTCCTTGGTTCTAGGTTGGTTCTCTTCTTGATTAATTTCTATCCATTGCTTCTTGTTCTGCCTTCTTTGCAGAATAGGTTGTCCCCTTCTTTGTGGCAGCCCCTTAGATATTGGAACAACGCTACCAGTGTTATATCACCCTCGCTCCTTCTTTTAATTAAACTAGACATATCCAATTCATGCAACTGTTGTTCATATGTTTTAGCCTCCAGTCCCCTTAATCAGCTTTCTTGCTTTCACTGCACTCTTTCTAGAGTCTCAATATCTTTCTAATATTGTGATGACCAAACCAGACATATAGTATATGTAATACCCAGACAAAAATGACTTGGCCAACAAAGCACAGTTGAGCAAAACCATGGTTAAATAAGTAGCTATCCTCCAAGTCTGTTTCAATTATGTAACATTGCATCAGTAAGTTAGGATTTGGGTTTAATGGCTTTTTAAGACATAAAATTGCTGCCATTTCAAAATGAGATAAATACCTATGGTGAGAATGGGACAAGTATGTGCCATTATATATCCCAAGGGTTCAGTAGGCAAAGGAATTAATCTTAATGTGCACAGTCTGAAAGTTTTCAAAAAACAATTTCTCTCCCAGTTGGATAGTGCCAGAAGCTTGCAAACACTGTTTCAACAGAGAATTTGGGGCTGTATGTCTAGGTAAGCTTTAGATCCTTACATTCAATTTAGGTCTGCTACAGATTTATTCTGTACTGTTAAAATCACCTGCTGTGGTAGACAAAGAAACTGTGGCTTCTCCCACTGGTTCTTCTATCAATCCTTTCATCCAAGCTGCTAAAAAGCAAAATGACTACAAGATTGGAAGGGGGAAATGGCTAAGGAATGCGTGGGAGAAATCACTGTTATTCAGTCTTTTCCCACTTTCAAAAGGCACAGGACTTATTTTACATCATGACAAGGCCAGTCTAATTTTGAAAAAAAAAACTTAGTAATTTATTTCCTATAATAAATAGTGCTCTGTAATTCTATATTTCAGCCATGCTTCTCCTGTTGACATAAATGGGGCTCACATGGCTGAGGTGTCAGACACCCTTTGACGTATTTATGCCATTCCCAATAACGCCTGGCGGGGACACAATTGCAGGTCATAGTCTCAAATGACAGATTACTTTTGAGCATAGCTGGTGGATAAGGCATCTTTGACCTTTTGATGACACATCAGTGATAGTGAGCCATCTTCTCAAGGATATTGCAGATTCTACTTAGTAAGCATAGCATTTTCAATTCTAGCTCTACTTCCTCTCAGCTGCCCCCTACTGAGAGTCTTACATAGCATTGTTCTTTGATAGGCAGCCCTCCCCCACACCCCCGGAAACATGAGCTACCTGAAGCAATGTCTGAATAATTCTAGGTTTTAGATGGGGAAGTCAGGGCAAAGCAAAGTTACCAACTGATTATTTTTAATCTCAAGCTATACCTTCTCACACGCACACAGAGAGAGAGAGAGAGAGAGAGACCCTGAATACCATTCACAATGTGGAGATTGCTAGAATCTGTAGCTCAAGTTTTTCGAGGGACAGAAGTAAGGGGATAACTTTAGAATCAACAACAGTTGTTAAGGTAGTTTGCAAACTAAATATACCCACAGATACTAAATGTAGAGGTTGTGATGGAATATGAAATGTTTTCATTCCAAAATTCAGCATGAACAATTGACATCCTTGTCTTATACCAGAGGATTCCAAGGAATATATCCAAAATTCATTTAAAATTGCATAGCAAAAAGTTGCTGCAGAGCAGCATTTTCTTACTTTACTAACCTTGTTTTGCCTGTATTTAACATTCATTACATTTTCCTAGCTCAGAGGTCTCAAGATGTCTTAAACACCTGTTCTCACCTCCTGGAAAATCTGGATGCTGTTCCTTTTTTCCATCTGTTTAAATAAGACTAGGGAAAATACAAGAGTATATCTCAAAGATATATCTATATCTCATCTAGCACCTGGCATCTGTATTGCAGTCCTAAATTTATAAAAATGAAGAAGAAATGTGTGAAACAAGGGGTTTCTGTGTATCAGAGGGTTTTGGTGTGATAATGTATCAATTTCACTGTCAGATTTAATCCCCTTAGTCTTTGGATCCTATGACATCAAAGTAGAGGTTTTCATATATTCCTCCTCTTTATGGCAGGCATGCTGAATCAGCTTCCTCTTAGTGCCTAAAAATGCTTGCTCTATGTACCCAAAGAAACAGGAGAAGGCCATTCTGACTCATGAATCAAGCTGTCTATTTTTGTGCTTTATCTAAAAATGGGGACAGATTCAATCTTGAATTGTCAGGTAGAGAGACACATTTCATAGCTAAAGCAAAACAATTTAAAAATAACCCTAATTTATGAACTGAAATAGAATGACAAGTATAGGAAGGGCTCTGAAGAACCAAGCCAGACTTAGGGCTGCAATAAATGCTGTTTTTTAAAAAAATATTATTATTATTAGCTTTTGAAAAGAGGGCAGATCATTTTATCAATCAACTATAAACCAGCAGAAAAACCAGAATGCAAATGATATGAATGGGTTAGCTTAAAAGAATGGATTCTTTGTATGTTCTATGAGATAAAGAAATTGCTTTCCAATTGCTTGTTTTGAAAAGAAACATTTTGAGGTCTCTAATAGGTGAGGGACACCATAAGATCATTTCCTGCATATTTTTTGCTTGACCCAGAGGGTGGTAACTGAGTAGAAAAGACCTAAACAAGTGGCCCTTCCCTGTTGTTGAGCTTCCAAATTGTTTGGATGAAGGGCTCGTGTTACTGTTAGCTGATGGGAAAAATTCAAAATCCATAACATTAGGACCAAGTAAAATGTTGCAAAGTTACACGCTTTTGGATACTGCAGGACTGCTCATCAGTCCAATGAAGAGAGACCATAGAACCAGAAATTATTTTCTTTTTTCTTTCTTTCTTTTTTTTTTAAACCAGAATTTTTTTTCTTATGCTGGGGTTTCTACACTGTGATAACCCTTAATATAGTTGGATTTTAAATAGTATCTTGGGAAAGATTGGTGACTGTGTCTAGTAAACTATGAATTTTGGTTAAGCGATTTTGTTTTTTCAATACGCTATGGCCTATCCAGATATGATAATCTTTCTACTAACAGTATAGCCTATTTTTGTGTGTGTAGTGCATGTGACTCTCAAAATGACTTGAGTTAACTAAATTAGAATGTGCTAATTTGAGAGACTAATCGTTCAGTTAATGGCCACTGTCATTGGAAGAATGGATACATTATGCAATTGTCACTTATTCCAAATAAATGACCATAACATCTTGTCCTATGCAAAGGAAATCTACTGGGGTTGTGTGTAATGCTCCCATGAAGCCAATGGGAATCACTGGAGGACAATTGCAAACTGGTAAAACTTTTGGCCACCTTCAAGCTTTTGCTTTCTCCACATTTTAAGTGCACTTGAAGATGGTTGCATGCCAAATATGTATCTTCCTATCTGCCTTCCTTTCACAGAAAAGAAAAGAGAAAAGACGTAGGACAGGTGGTCTATAGTCCTTAAAGTAACCTTCAGCTTTCTATATGATGAAAATTCTAGGGATAAGATAGCAAAAGAAAAGCCCTGACATCATGATCCATATATGGAAGGTACTGTGTGGATACTGTGGAAAAGGCCATTTAGGTAAAATGAGAATTGAAAAAGGCTTGCAAATAAAACAACGTGCCAGATTCCAATTAGCCTGTTGCAGCATAAACAGCCAAGACTCTCATTGCACCAATATGAATGATATATATGACTATAGAATCCATCAACATATGCAACATAGTTTAGTTTCAGCACATTTATTTCTTTCAGGGCTCAAACTGTTTTGCTTTGTACATGGCAATGGCAGACAGAGGAGAATATTTACAGAAGGTATCAGGTTAGAAACATCTCAGCAATTCTTAGAAGCTGTTTTGCTTTGAGTCTCTATAGCTCTGCTCCCAGATAAATAGGCACATTTATTTATTGCCATGTGCAATGTAAACCTGAACAAAAAATAGTTGAAAATAGGTCTAATCTCATAATGAGCGCTAAACTAGACAAGTAATTTTGGGAGAGAAGATATTGCTCAAAGGAAGGCATTTGTTTCAAGGTTGTCTAATTTGTACTGAAATAAATAAAAAGACAGTTTTATCTGGAAGTAGCCTTCTGAAATAGTGCTAGCTTGTAGTAGATTTAATTGGTGGTAGCTGGGCAACATTTTATAAAGTGATATCATTACATAATAGCTCTTAAACTACCTCAAAACCTCCAGGAGTTATAAATATATGCAATTCTATAAAAATATCTAACTTCATAACTCCACTGGTGAATCCATGCCAAAAATATAAAGCTATTTCTACTGACGTTCAGCCTGACCTTTAGTTTTCTAGGAAAGTGTTCAGATTTTTTCAAAGGTGATGTCTAAAGATATGTTGATACCAGGCCAGATGAAGGGTTTTTGTGGGTGGCATGACCTAAAAAATTATAGGGGGCTAGTCAGTGGAATTTGTATTTCATTCTAGTATTCTGAATTAGGAATTCCATTGTCATGTTTGTAGGAAAACTAGACCCGTTATTATAAAGGTATTGAATGACAGTCATGTACAGCAGAATATCTGAAGCAAAATTATGAAAACCCGTTCTTTCATATTTTTAGTTTCAAACAGCTGCCTGAAGAAACTTTCTAGTTCCCAAAAAAATTCTTTATGAATTAACACTCTAGCCTGCCATTTGAAGCAGCAGGCTGGGTATTCCTGTGTAGAATCTACTTCTGTGAAAGTGCTTCAACCTACTTAAAATGGCAACACTTTATGTGAATTCCTGTGATGTTTTTTTGCAGGCATGAAATGCCTTCTTGCTAAAAGTAAAAGCTATATACTGAAACTACAAAGTTTTGTTTCTTTTTTGCCCACTAAAAAGTAGTTGCCTTTGATTGTAATTACAAAGATACCTTTGAATGCATTTTGCATGATATACAGTATCTGCGAAAGATTCATATAACTGAGCTGTTGATTAATAACATTTGTAGAACAAGCTTGGGTGAATTTATCTGCCATTGGGTATAAAACCTTCTTGGGACACTGGTAGCCAGCCAAAAATAGCAGTGAGACAACAAAAGAAGATGGGAAGAAAAATACTACTTTTTATAGAGGCCTACCATACCTACGCTGCAAAAATTCAGATAATCATTAGATAATAGCAAAAAACAACAACTTTTCTGTACAGTTTTTGTTGCTATCTAAAGTCTCATTTGGACTCCTACAGGCCAAATATGGTAGCTCTACTATAGAGACTTGGACTTCAGATAACTTTTGGGATCTAGCACTTATGAAAGACTTCTTCATTTCATAGCTTTTTTTCTGCAATATAATAGAGAGAAAGAGATTATTATTATTTTAATACAAGCAACGCTTGTAAAGTATGCATTATTTTTCAAGGGAAAATGAGCCATCTTGATGTTTTCATGTTGATAGTAAAAGAATGAAATAAGAGGTGATTGTATATTCTATTGAGCTCAGACAAGAAGTCTTAAAATGCAGGCATTCTTGTAAAACAGCTCTCGGCTGGAAAAATGCCAACTTGGCCCCAGGGGGACAATTTTATGTTTAAATCTTGCCTCTTAGAAAGAAATAGCGTGGGAAGGGCTTTAATTGGGTCAGCCCGTCTTCCATTGTTTCACAGCCAGGATAGACTGAATGACAACTGAAGCACTATGCAGTCTGAATACATATTGAATGGGGGAATATTTTTGGTTGAAGCAGCAATATTTCTTATTACATAATTCATACCAATGTATTTGTTTCCTATCCCATTTTGAAAATTATTGACTGCAAGCTCTTTTTGTATCTCAAAATGAAGTTTTCTCTTACACAAATGGGCTTGTTACAAATTCTAGGTCTGCATGAATTCAATTTAACAAAATTATACAAAATTTCACTATTGATTTGAAGTGACCTGTGTTTAGTTTATAGCTTTATTGATGTGGTTTGTACTTTATGTTTTGTTTTCCAGATTTTACAGTTGATTAAGTAGTCAGGGTCCTAGTACGGTTTCAGCAAAATGTAATGATATAATGAAAAGTATTTCTACAGAAAATATTAATATCTGACAGGCAATCATTCAGAAACTCTGATTCCCAGTCAGAACAAACCTAAAGGCTCATCGGGCCAACATAAGTCTTTTTTTATCTTTCTGTGTGAAAACTGACTAGATTGGTAGCTGAATCTTACTTCCACATTGGAAACAAGGTTCAGACAGGAAATTTAGGCCTAGAAATAGCAAATAAGGCAGAGAAGTTGAAGAACTGTCTTAACACAATCATAATCCTAAATCTTGGTAATTCTATTAATATATTCTACTCAAACTTGAAGTTATGAATAGATGCTGATGAATAGACAAAGTTATGAAGGCAGCCCCCTACATAATACCGGTACATTACAATCTTTCAAATAATTACCATGCAATGGATTTATCCCAATTTCTACTGTTTTAAAGCTTATTTGTATTCTGTTTCTCTGTTGTTTGTATCCTACTATTTCTCTAAGGAACCTATGACTAAATGCACATAGATCTTCCCACAGTATTCCTGATGAAAAGACACTTGGGCCAAGAGATTATGAAATACTGAAACAGGTGCTACTTCTTTGGAGCTTCAGTTCCATATATCAGCATCAAAATTAGATAAGATGTCTAGACTAGTATTGTGTATCTGATATCCCAGCATTTCATTTTATGAGTTCTTTTTCACACCAGGAAATGGGCAAGGATGAATATCATCTGATTTAACTAATTTAAAGTTTATTGTATTTTTGTTTGCCATTCCCTCTTGGTTTTATTTATAAAACTTTGAATATTGGCTTATTTTTCTAAGACAACTAAAAGCCCCACAACATCAAAGAGATACATAAGGGTGGTTCCAGTCCAAGATCATTGTGTCCCTCACATATGGAATGGGTAATGATCAAAATCAGAATGGGAGCTTTTCTGCAATTTAAGTGCTTTCCAGTCAAGTTTTTACAATAACAAAATGATTTAAAACAAATCAAATTATAATGAATAATAAGCTATGCAAAAATACTCCCCCCTCCCCACAAATCCTATTGTTAGTCAGCTTTAGGTTTGGTTCTTTTTTCCTTTATTTTCAGTCCAGGAGACGTCATCTCATTATGGAAGGTATAATATGCACAGATGGCTTCTTTACATCGAATCAAACCATGATAAAGTCCAAATGGGCTAACTTACAAACACATATCACTACTGGGGACTTTGGAGATCTTGTCTATTACTATAGTAGTAAATTGGCTTTTTCTTCTGTTTCTATCTTTTGTTTCTCCTTTCTTTAATGGGTTTTCAAAGTTTTTAACACTCCCCCTTCCCCAAGTTGTGATATAAAAGTGATAAAGCATTCTAACCATCTGGGTTTGCAATCACAACTGCAACTAGCTTTTAACTGGCAGGTGTTTGTTCATCTGAAGCATTAAGCAACATTGAAGATAAAGACATTGAAGTATTTCCCACCCCCCGCCCCTCATCTATTAATCCAGACTTACCAAATCTAATGAGTATCACCAGTATCAAACTTTATCTTAAAATAACTTCAGTGCAATCATTTCCTGGACAATTGGACAACACAATCCATGGTATCATGTATTATTTCAAACAACAAAGTAATTCATTCCCTCACTTTCAGCATCATTTGAAAGAGTCACTTTTCATCTCTAATTGGTAAGAGCACCCAATAGATTTTGTAATCCTTCTGTTTTCTTATTCTTTGCAAGTCTACTTATTGGGAAGGCAGATTATCTAAACATTGGCATGTGCCATTCTCCATCACATATTCATTTTTCTCTGCATATAATATATTTATATTTGCAGATTCTTAGACACAGTTCTACTGAAAGTTGGAAGGTGTTTCCAGATGTGAGGTACTCAAAGAACAAGTGTAGACAGAAATATGAAAAAAATGATAAATGCTGTTTGGACATCCATAATATTTGGTAACCAAGGCAGGACACCTGCTTCCAGTGAGGCTTTTATAGAGCAACCTGAATCGCAAGATCATCTTGCCTTACAAATTCCAAGAAAGACACAACAATCGCTTTTTTTGCTCCTGTCTCAGATTTCATTCTTTCCTTTCACAAGTTGCTAACAACTGCCTTGTATATTTTAATGGCTTTGAACAACATATTATTTCACTGTGTGACAGGGTCTAGTAACTTCACTTCTTTCCTGGCAATTGGAGCAAAAGAGGTGGTATTTCTGATATTTTTTTTATAAGCATCATTTGCTAAGCTCATGCCCTTAACCTCTCACTATTAACCTTGCAACATGGCCTATGTTACATTTATTCAGAATCTACTGGCCCGTATTTCCAAACTTGTGCATACATGATTTGAATCTTAGCCCTACCTTTGTAATGAGGAGTGAACTGTTTCATTGCTGTTGGAAGAGCTTCATAGAACCATTGCTCCTGAGAGACAAGTGGCTTACAGACAGTGCAGTCATCATACTTCATCATGCTCATATGTCCTCCAACCTGGTGGATGAATGGTTCTAGCAGGATTCCTTTCCTGGTTTCCCCGATATCCAGATTATTCTGCACCACCATGATGTAACCAGAGATACTGGAGTCTTTTTCTGTCGGCTGTTGCTGGGTTTCAAATGGAGGAGCCACTGTATAACTAGGATCAGAAAGTGTCTTGAGGTTTTTATGCCAGCAAATGAACTTGGCTATGAAGCATATATGCCCCTTGGCAGTTCAATAATCCTTCCAGAACTTTTCTGCACCCCAGAGTATAAATTCAACAGCTGAAGGGAAAAGGGGAAAAAAAGCACATGGCATTACTCCTTCTCCAGTAACACAGCCACTCCCTAGTATACTTGTTACAGCATGTAACATTTAGTACTCTGGCCCATAACTTTGCACATGTTAAATGGATGTATTCCTAACTTTGAGAAAAGGTTGAGGTATTTTCTGGGATTCCAGGTCTGAAAGACCGAAATGGATTCCAGTTAGATTGCATGGATAGGAGTGTCTGAGTAAAAAGATAAGGAAAATTAAACTAGAAGAGCTATCAGGCTAAAATAACTTCTCTGACAGCAGTCTAATTGGACATCCCAACAGCCATCTAACACTAACTTATTAATAAGGGATCCCTTCTCTCTTCTTGTTAAAGAGAATCCAGGTTGAGGAAAAAATATATGCTCAATTTGTTTATCCCAAAGCTGCTCCCAACTGGCTTTTCAACCTTCATTCATGGAGCCCTGGAGCAGAATGTTCCCTACCAAGAAGGTTATTAATATTGCTCTGTGAATAGTAGTCTCTGGGCTTTAACAATATAGTCTTAGTAAAAGGGATATTCACACTTCCTTTAGGGAATCATTTTACCATTACACTATCCATCTTTCCAAAAGACACTTGAGATCAGAACATTCCCTACTTCAGCACTAGGACTTGGGGAGAGGGTTTCTTTCTTCCTATCCCTCCTGAAGTCACATCAGGGCATTTTATTATTTTATTTTTTATTTTGTTCAAATAAATTAATTATTAAGTTTTGATGTGACTTCAGAGGAAAGGAAGAAAAGAAACTACAGTTGTCCTCCATATTAACAGATATAAAACTCCTTTAAAGAAAGATCGAGGCAGAGGAGGTGGGCTTTGACCTCCCCTCACTTCTTATAGCTCACTTTACAAAGATTCAAGATTCATCTTTTACCTTGTGGTGATTATACCACAGATATTCATAACAGTTCCTCTATGACTGACAACCTACTGAATTTTGGTAGAGTCCCTCTCTTTTGCACACATCACAACACAAAGATTGGGTTGACATTTTAGGTTATAATGTAGTTTTAAGGATTGTGGCTGACAGAGATGGTTGTGGTCTACTCAACAACCTAAACAAGATTTAGTGCAATATGTGAATGCAGTTAAAGTTATGCAATAGGTCAGGATGTAAAGCCAGGGGCATAAAGCTAGGGGCATAAGAAACAATATTGTATTGCTATCTTTCAAAGTACCTAAGGCATAGCCAATAAAGACTGTTATCATACCCTACATATATTGTGATTTTATGACGGAGATAGTAGATAGTAGAAAGCAGGAGACATTGTAACATGACGTGACTTGTCTTATACTAAATTCTGGGTAGAACTCTGAAGAAAATCAATAGAACCAGGTGGGATCATGGTACCTGCATCTTCATCTGACTCAGGGTCTGGAATAGCAGCAATATGTCTTCTGGCTCCATATTATCACTTAATCCATTACAGTAGTCTGCAGGCTGTTTCCAAGCCTATTTATTGTTGTCCCCAGATTTAAGATTATGGCATTGAAATTTGACAGCAAACTGCTAAGCAACAACATTATGTCTCCTGCCAATTTTCAGTGGGAAACTCTTTACAAAGTAGTTATTAGACTCAATAGGTTTATACACAGAGAAAAGTTTAAAAAACAAACAGGAAACAGGTCCTCCACCCCTTTGTATCTCTGCTCTTTTCAGGAATGTGTCACTATCCTGCCTGCATATCCTTTGGCTACCCGAATAATTAAAAAGATGCAAAATAAGACTTAGAAGAACACATGGCAAAGAGTATTAAGAAAAAGTTCTCCATGTCAGTTTGAACAGAAAATTGGTTAGAATTATTGTTGGACAATTGGAGCATTATAGGAGTACTAAAGGTGGATAAGAGTAATAGCAGAGAAACTGAATAGAATTTTTCATTTCTTTCTTCACTGTGAAAGATGTAGAACAAATTCCTGTGCTTTAGCTGAGGAAAGCTGGACGATGGGTACTAATAGTCATAATAAGAGATATGTTATAAATCAAATGGATAAGCTAAAGATAGATCAATCCCAGGGCCAGACAGCACTCAAACCCTCAAGAATTCTTAAAGAACTTGAATATGAAATTGTTGAATTTTTCACAAAAATACTCAACTTTTCTTCAACATCAGAATCTGTTACCAAGGTCTGAAACTGTCAATGTGACCTGAGTTTTTGAAAACAGATTTTATGGGTGATAAGGGAAACTAGAAATCAGTTATGCTAACATCTGTTTTGAAGAAATTATTTTAAAGTATTATTAAAGAGAAAATAACCAACATAGAAAAACAAGCCTTTCTGAAAAGAAACCAATGATTTCTGCTAAAGAAAATGTAGTTTCACTTATTTTCCAGAGATTTTTTGAGGGCATTGATAAGCATGTAGGCAAGGTGTTATTGTATGCCTAGATCTTCAAAAACCATCTGACAAAATTCCTTAGCTAACTCAGTTGTCATGGAATAGAAGGACAAATGTCTTCATGGCTTGGCATTTGAATTAAAACAACAACAGGAAACAAGAGAGTAGGAATAAACAGGTAATACTGGTGAGATGTACACACAGTAGTGGAACTGGTGCTTTTAAACTTGCATATAATTTGTGAAGACCTTTGAAAGGAGTTCAAGCTTGGTGATCGGGCATAAAAATGGCAAATGCAATTTGGGGTAAAGTAAAGTGTGGGACACAAAGCCTCCAAACTTCATATATATGGTAATGGAAACTGAGCTGGCATTGCCTAATCAGGAAAGTGATTTTGCAGTCAGGATGGACAGCATAATTGAAAATGTCAGCCCATGCAGCTGCTGTAAAAAAGGTAAACCCCATGCTTGGAATCTTCAGAAGGGAAGTGAAAACAGGATTGCCAATATAATACTGTCCTTAAATAACACTGAAATGAGATCATGCTTGGAGTATTGTGTACCAGACCTATGAGACACTATGTTTTCAATTTGGAAGATAAGATAAACATTGTACAAATATTAGAAAAACGTGTGATTTTAACTAGCAGACAACAAGAATGTATGAAGTGAATTCTGGATATATATGCTGCAGGATGGTTTTTACGGACAGGATTTAAATAGTACTGTTGCAAATGTGTTATGTTAAATTTTAAAGCACAAATTGGAAGTTCAGTTAAGGAACCTAATCAAGACAAGTGATTTTCAAGAAAATGTGCCACTTATGCTTTTCTTATGCTTGTTTTAAAAAAAGGTGTTGCTGCCTTTACAAGTGGCCACCTGAAGACTGGACCAAATCTCCTGCAACTAAGAAGAAAATGCAGCAATAGATATTAAAACACTCCCTGCTAGCCACAGTAGAGGAGGAAGGAGCCCTTTTTAAACATTTGGTTGTTGTAATCTTGCTGTTGTACAAAATTCTTCTTTATCATTCCTGTCCTCACGGAGACTAAGGATTTCTAACCATAATTAGAAACAACAAAACTAAAATTGTATGCAAAGTTTTACTGAAAAGGCGAAGGGTGTGTGTGTGTGCCTGTGCTCACATTTTCAGTTCTACACTAGGCAAACCGGTTGTTACAGTATGTGCAGCCCACCTCTGCACTAAAGGCTGGAATCCAAGAGATCCTGAATTCTAGTCCTGCCTAGGCATGAAAGCCAACTGGGTGACTTTGGGCCAGTCACTCTCTGTCAGCTCAACTCACTCACAGGATTGTTGTTGTGGGGAAAATAGGAGGAAGGAGTATAATGTATGTTTGCTGCCTTGATTTATAAAAAAATAATAAACATGGATATAAATAAATGCATAAACAACCAAATATGATACTAGCACTCATTATTGTGAAGTGGTTCATTTTAACAGAAACATTGCAAAGAAACTGTGCCAGTTTAGAATGAAACAAGATTGACAGTCAGCCCTGGCTACTCCCTGGCCATTACATTCAATGGCAAAAGCAGAATTATCATATTAGGAAACTGCAAAGTAATTTTATCTGGCTTAGGGGTTAGATGTAATTACCATTATAGTCAGATATTTAGAATAGGCTATTCCCAAGGGTAACTTTAACAGGACTGTTACGCATTCACATTTCTTTCCCCAAAGCTCCAATTTTCAAGATCACACAGGGTAACACTGAGAAAAGGGAACCAACCGCTGCCTCCAAAGGTCTAAAAATAGTTGACTGGTGCAATGTGCTTACTTTTCCCTTTGTGCATTTCAGTTTCCCATTACAGCCACGGAGTTATATATACGCACAAGTCTCCCTGTTGATTTATACCTGCATTACTTAACTTCTGATCAACAGCTGCTTGTAGAGATGGGAAGAAAATTGCTTAATTTTAGTAGACTCTTTACTATTTCCATGTGGCTATTTCATGCATGATGAGCACATTCTGTATTACCCTTCAGTGTATTTCTAAGTCTGCTTTTGCTCCTCTTCCCTCATCTAAAAGAAAAACTATATTTGGTGACAAGAGGATTGCAAATGAAAAGCTCTATTCTCTGCAAGGAGCCACGTTTCAGCCCCGATGCCATAAATCCTTGTTTGAACAAACCCTGAGCCCTTTTAATCTTGCATTTCCTTTCCTGAAAGAATATGATGTTCATAAACTTTATAGCTAGTCCCAGCATCCCTCATGCACACGAAGCAAAGAAAGATACCATTTGTTTCCCTGAAAGATTTATATGACTGCTTTGCAAAGCTGGAGGATTGCAGAAAAGATGGGAGTCACATTTTCCTGGATTGATTGGCCACTAAAATGCTCTGTTTCTTGCCAAGACTTTTGGAATAATGGGGGTGAGATGAGGTGTCTATGGCTGCACTACAGATAGTCCTTGACATACGAGCATAATTGAGCCTGGAATTATAGTCAGAAATCATTGCAGTCGTAAGTTGAAGAATCACATGGCTGGATTTGATTTTTTGTGGCTGTTAGTAAGTAAATGCCATGGCTGTTAAGTCAAGTGGTTGTTAAGTGAACCCCACAGTCATTAAACAACTCAATTTTCTGCAATAGGTATGTTTTGCCAGAAACTGGAAGTAAGTGCTAGAAACTGACAAAAGAAGTTGCAAATCGCAGTCACATGATCAAGGGAGACTTCAAATGTAAATGTGGGCTGGTTGCCAAGTGCCTAAATTACAATTTCATGACCTTGAAGGGTGAGTCTGGCTGTTAAACTTTGAATCTGGTTTGTAAGTAGCATGGAGTGGTCCATGAGTGGTTGCTAGACCACCAATAGCATTTTATAGCTATCTTTTCTTATTTTCTTTTAATTATGTTTTTTTAATAAAAGGTATAAGTCACTACTTTTTAAACTATGGATTTCAGAATAGTAATAATGATATACAGAAAGATTTAATCAAAATACATATTTGGCCAAGCCTAAACAGAAGATAAGCAATTTTGGCTATATTTAAAGAGCTGTGGTGGCACAGTGGTTAGAATGCAGTATTGCAGGCTAATTCTGCTGACTGCCAGCAGTTTGATTCTCATTGGCTCAAAGTTGACTCAGCCCTGCATCCTTCCGAGGTTGGTAAAATAAGGACCCAATTTGTTGGGGGGAATATGCTGACTCTGTAAACTGCTTAGTGAGAACTGTAACGCACTGTGAGTGGTATATAAATCTAAGTACTATTAATGTTATTTGAAAGCTAAACAGACTCAAATTTGGATAGCACTTGGAATGGAGATCACAAGGAAATCACAGGGTAATAAGTTAGATGGAGGAAAATTCTTGAAGACTATAACTAACCATTTACATTGCCAGAAAGGTTGCAATAGAATATGAGAATGACAGAATAGAGGGTGGGGAGAAAGGAGATAAAAGAGGGAGGAGCCTGGGACCGTGTAATGGCAGAGAAAAAACTTTAAAAAGGTTCCATCCTAACTAATCAGGCAGTAAAAATAGTTGGAGGGAGATTTGTATTTTAAGGCTTGCAAGATTCTGTTAATATAATCTTATAATAAAGTGGAATTAGTTCACATTGTTACATTTCCTGTCTTGTCTACTTGGGAGCCTGATAAAGCGATATTGATGAGTCTATGTAGTCATCAGGAGTCAAGCTTGGATCAAAGGAGACATTTGATTGGGTGGCTCTAAATCATATCCCCCTAGCAATATTTGTCTAAACTATTTTTCAGCCCAGTAAAAACACTTGGCTTTTATTATTTTCCTTGCAGTGTAGATTTGTGCCAATTTTTTCCAGAACAAACCCACCAGAATCAAAGAATATTCTGAGAATCTGCTTCTGATTCAGAAACACAAAAGCAGTAACTGTCTTCTTCAACCCTGATTGAGCACATAGCCCAGAATAAATGAGAAGATGAACTGTTGTTATATAAGAGGTGGAAAGGAAGAAGGTGGCCTTGTATTCCTTTCTCCATTGTCTTTAGTAATGAGTTTATTAGCCTTCCATCCAGTGGTGGTATTCAGCTGGTTCGCACCGGTTCAGGCGAACTGGTAGCAAGGCTTTGGCATGGGTCACCGAACCAGTAGTAACTTCTGGCTGGCCATGCCCCCGATCTGGTCGCCAGTCGCTCACTTGCCCTGCACACCCAATGCTCGCTCACCCAGCCCACCTGATGCTCACCCCGCCCAGTCACTCCTTAAGGTATTCCATTTTTTCCCATCCCAAAAACCAGCTGTTCCTACAATCAGCTGTGTCGGGATTCCCCTCGCTTACTTACTGCTGCTCCCAAGAGGCTTCCCTGAGGCCCAGAAAGGCAAAAAAATGGAGGGGGGGCAAAGTCCCCCTTCTCCCACCCACGCTCCATTTTTTACATTCCTGGGCCTCAGGGATGCTTCCTGGGAGCAAAAATGCCCCCCAGAAGGCTTCCCTGAGACACAGAAGGTCCCAAAATGAAGTGTGGGGGTGTGTGCTGCACGCCCCCTCCAGGCTATGTTTTTTTCCTTTCTGAGCCCCAGGAAAGCTTCCTGGGAGCAAAAACACGCCCCCCGGATGCTTACCTGAGGCACAGAAGGTCCCAAAATGAAGCATGGGGGGGGGTGCTGTGCACCCCTTCCAGGCGGAGGTGCCATTTTTTTCTTCCTGAGCCCCAGGGAAACTTCCTGGGAGCAAAAATGACCCCCCAGGAGGCTTGCCTGAGGCCTAGAAGCCATGCCCACCCAGTCACATGGCCACACCCACCTAGTCATGCCCACCAAGCCACACCCACAGAACCGGTAGTAAAAAAATTTGAATCCCACCACTGCTTCCATCCTTCTGAGGTGGGTAAAATGAGGACCCAAATTGTTGGGGGCAGTATCAGAGGTGGTATTCAGCAGGTACTGACCAGTTCTGGAGAACCGGTAGTGGAAATTTTGAGTAGTTCAAAGAACCAGCAAATCCCACCTCTGACTGGAGTTTTTACAGTATCCTTCCCCTGCCATGCCCACCAAGCCACACCCACAGAACCGGTAGTAAAAAAAAAATTGAATCCCACCACTAGGCAATATGCTGACTCTGTAAACAGTTTAGAGAGGGCTGTGAGGCACTGTAAAGCAATATATTAGTCTAAGTGCTATTGCTATTAGAACAAGCTGTGGTCTGAATTTAGTGGTGGCATCATATCCTCACTGATATGATGAGGAAACAGATCAGGCCACTGATCAAAGAAAGGAATTTTCAGAAGCAAATAAGAACTTTGAATGTCATGATAACTTTCAAAATGGAAAAAAAAAGATATATTTCTTTCTATTGCTCAAACCTTAGACATATGTTCCTTTAAAGATGAACCCATGGGTAGGACCAGTGTTCATTTTCAAATACTGTAATTACACGCTTTGTAATTTATTTATTTCTTAAGCTTTTTACAATGCCAACTCCTGAAAGCTCTCTGTGGTTTACATTTGTAGCCATATTTTAATTTCTGATGATTTTGTCAAAGCAGAGAAGAAAAGTGAAGAAATTACATGTTTGCAATGGGTATCTGCCATTCATTCACCTCTAGCCGCTTGCCTGCCTGAAATATTTTCGTAGGACTATGAGACTAATGTATACTCTTCTTGATAATTGCTTCAGATTTATATTTGGCTGGCCACTGGGAGCTTTTTCCTGTAATGTATTAAACTTCAGTTGATTTAAAAGGCTATGGTTATTTCACTAGGTTTATCAAATAGCATTTAAAAATGATGTACAAAACCATTCCAAAATGACATCACTCAAGAAAGGTTAGTGTTTTAATGGAATAAGCTGACTACTGACTATATAACAATAATTCATTTCTTCTCTATACTTACAGCAACATACAGGTCAGGATCTGGAAAGGAAAAAGTCTACAGGAAGCACTGAGGTTTGCCCTTACCCAAAGCAGTTCTCCTGTAGTCTCTCAGGCTTTTCAATCATATCCTTCCAGATGTGCTGGACTTCAGTTACCTTAATTACTATTTCTAGCCAGTTGAATTAGCTTTGAAAGCTCAAGTTTTGAAAGTCAGCTCTTTGGGGAAAACTGATTTAGGGAATCTTAAAGGCTAGCTAGTTACCTTAATTAGCTTGCAATGGAAATCATAACATTTTACACAGCTTTCTCTAGAGAGAATTTATTGTTCAAGTCTCAGGATTAATATTGTCCCTCATCATCCTTACTAACCTTGCTTCTTCCTGTTCCAAATGGACAAGGTATATACCAATTTAAATATCAGCACCAACAAACCACAGTTTAGAAACAAATGGAGAGTTATACTCAGAGGGTTTTTTAAAAAAAACATGAATACAGACCAATCCAATTAAAAACAGTTACTTACCAAACTGCTCCTTTCTTTGTTGACTGATTACATTCATGGCCCACAGTAGTTTGAGAGTATCCCACAATCAGCAGCAGTGTGAATCTGCTGGATTGCTTTGCAGTCCTGCAGTCCTGCTAGGATGTGTAGCCTTAGTGTGGGAGCTGGGAGTAAGAGAGGAAAATCAGTTGGACCATGGATCATCACCTGACCTTCTTAAGACATTCTTGGCTGGCATGTGTTATGTCGAGCCAACAGCTGATGCAATTGGACTACATGGGGTTAAATGGAGACACTAGGAAAGGAAAAAACACTTATGACATTGAAGGAAACAAAACTGTGGCTATGAGCTGCCTCATCTATTTTACTTTCTCAACACAAACCAAAGGTTCATTGAATCAGTGTATGAGAATCCCGTGACAGTCACTTGCCTTGTGTGGGAGCATGTTTCAATATTTTTCACAGCAAGTAGCAGTACCACATCCACTGCTTTTGAAATAGTTTAAACATGCTCAGACTTGGTTAGTATTGGAAGGGAGATCATTAGGACATCTCTCACTGTACTTTATATTGGGAAATAAGGAAACAAAAACAAACAAAAGAAAAAAATACAGAAAAAAAATCACAATGGCAATTCACTTCTGTATTGTTATCAAGAAAACAACACAAATGCATCCATCTAGCAATCAGGAGGTTTCTCCCCATTTGTTTCTTATTTTTGTGATCCTCAAATGGAATTAGATTATGTCTGCATTCCAGACTTCTTTGGATGCCATTTCCAATTTTTCTTGCAGCTGAATGTAATCAGAGGTGGTATTCAGTAGGTTCTGACCAGTTCTGGAGAACCAGTAGCAGAAATTTTTAGTAGTTCAGAGAACCGGAAAATACCACCTCTGACTGGAGATTTTACAGTATCCTTCCCCTGCCATGCCCATCAAGCCACACCAACAGAGCCGGTAGTAAAAAAAATTGTACCCCACCACTGAATGTAATGCAAACAGGGGCTGGAAAAATAGACTAGGTAAAAATATCTATTTTTTTCTTGTCAGCTTCCTGATTTTGTTCATAAGCCTAAGGCAGAGGTCTCCAAACTTGGCAAATTTAAGACTTGTGGACAAATATTCAAAGTTCAAGTCCACAAGTCTTAAAGTTTGGGGACTCCTGGCCTAAGGGTTCCCTTTCCCTTAACTTTTTATGCCTCTATCCTCCAGTTTTGGCTTTTTGTTTGAAAAGCACTTTTGCTTCTCCTTGAGAAAGACTCAAGGTTGTACATATTGCAATTTTAGGTCTGTTTTATGTGGACAAGAAGACCATTGATGATATATTGGATTTTAACTAATTTACCTCAAAATATTCAGTGAGACCCAATTTGGGAACAATTCCGGTCTGCCTCATCTAATTAGCTTGAGGAAAATCAGCTGCTCCTAGAAGCTTCCTTTAGGAGTTGCTATAGGCCAAACTATAAATGTAGGAGGAGAGATGTGTGAATAAGAGTAGCTATAATTAAAACTAATTTGAAACTGCTGGGAGAAAAGGGAGATTGGACCAAGATTGTAGTTTTCAATGCAAGTGTGTGTGTGTGTGTGTGCATGTGTCTGTGTGTCTGTGTCTTTCCCCCTGTGCTATCTTTCCAATGACTTCTGAGACCGCAACTACCCATGATTAAATGTACAGATATAATTTGAGTACCGGTATATTTTATCCTCTAAAGCAAATAGCAGCTTCCAGAAAATGTTTTTAATTAAGGGATGGTAAAGGGGGAAAGTTACCTCAGGGGTTTCCACTGCCAAGGTTACTATGAATACTTTTAAAAAGAAGAGTGAGGGGGGAATTTATTCATAGAACCCACTTTGGGAGCCAGACAAATATTCAAAGTGTTCAGTCTCAGATCATGCCAAATGCACAGGAGTGGCAAGGCTCTATGAAATGCTGAGAGGTGCAGGACAAATTAGCTGAGACAGAAAAAAAAGTGAGATGAAATAAACCAGAGAGAGGCAGCAAGAACAACCAATACTCTTGGTGGTAGAATATCATTTTTATATTGTTGCTAAAGTAGCTATTCCTCCAAGGGGCATAAAAAGCAAGAAAAGCTGTGTTTGTGAAAAAGGACACCACTGACTGGGGAGAGAGGCAGAATCCATTCCTTAGACGTGAATATAAATGCTCAGAAGTTCTTAGAAGTCAAGCATTACTGCAAAATTATAGGGCTGTTAAAAGCTGGTGATGGATCCTGAAAAATGGAATCTGACTGGAATTAGGCATCTCTTGCCGGAATGGGACAACACACTGCAGCCAACTCAGCATGATCATCTCGCCTTAGACAACTTGCCACGGGACAATTTAACAATTAAATTTAATTATTTAAAATAAATTTAAAAATTATCTTAATTTTTGTCATTCACATTTCATTTTTGTCTCTCCTTTTGCATTCCTTAATGACTCTATTCCACCATTTCTTTGATATTAGTGTAACTCTTGCCCTGCACTGAGTTGTCCTGTAGTGAATTGATTGCGTCAAGTTGGCTGTGGCAAGTTGGCCATGGTGATTTGGCCGAGGCGAGTTGGCCAAGACAAATTGTCACAAACATACAGGACAGCTGGCCAAAGCAAAACAAGATTCTTAAATATCATTTGACCAGATTAGTTCATAACACCATATACAAATCACAAACACTTGCAGGTCAGACTGGCTACTATTGATACATCCTCTTCCATCATTGTTGCAGATAAGCATAACTCTGAAGAACATTCTGTGCATTCTATATAAATTCTAACTGGCTGGAGGTCATAAATATTTTCCCCAAAATTGGTAGTATCCAATTTCTTTTTCACTGGCATGTGTACTGTTGATCATGTTTCTTCAAGTTGGTGCCTTTCAATTTTCTTGAACATGATGAGCTGGAGTCACAACTGTATTTCTACTTGCCCAAGTGACCACTTTACTAATAATATAACAATGTAGAGAGACTCTATTTACCAAGCAGTATAGGTGGGCATGGAATGTTGCAAGTACGCAAACAGTTGAAAAAGAAAAAAAGGGCATTGGAAGAATATCTGAAGAACAGTGAAGAAAATGCATTGAAGCTAGTACACCATGAAGGCTTTGAGTACCAAAAAGACTAAACTTGCCTATAAGAAAGATGAAATGAAAAATAGAAAAGAAACATGGCAAGGCAAAATGCATGACCAATACATAAAACCACTAGCAAGGAAAGCAGATAACAACAGAACTTGGAAATGGCTAAGAGCAGAAAAGTTGAAGAAAGAGACAGGAGAGTTAATTCTGGCAGCACAAAACCAAGCTTTAAGAGCAAATGCATATAAATACAGATCTGAGAAGACAGCAATAGATAGCAAATGCCATCTCTGTAAAGAAATTGAAGAAACAGGGGACCATCTTGTTAGCTCCTGCAAGAGAATGGCACAGATTGACTACAAATAGCAGCATAACAAAGTAGCAACAATGGTGCACTGGAATATCAGTAACAAATACCATTTGCTTGCAAGCAAGAACTGATGGGACTACAAAACAAAGTAATAAAAAATAAAGAAGCTAAAGTGCTCTGGCACTTTATAATTCAAATAGAGAAGCATCTGCCATACAACATCCCAGATTTAACAATTGTTGATAAGAAAGACAAAAAACTCCTGATAGTGGACTCCAGCCTCTGGAGACAACAGAAGAGAAAGAACTGGTGAAAATTACAAAATACAAAGATCTGCAAGTTTTTGAAGTAGAACGAGTCTGGCAAAAGAAAGCAAAATAGTATCAATAATAATAGACTCCTTGGGTGCAATCCCAAAGCATTGGGAGCACCACTTGAACGCTATTGTCATTGGCAAATTCACCGTCAGTCAGATGCAAAGGCAGCTTCAGTGGGAACAGCTGACATCCTGCAATAGTACCTTTAATAGTGTTAAACAACAACATTTATCAACATTTACCAACAATATTTACCAATCCCAGGTCCTCATAGGTGGACAAAAATGCCAAATCCAATCTGCAGATCTGGCTGACTGCGTGACCAACCATAATAATGTTATAGATGTCCACTCTGATAGACGCTTAGTGACTTACACAATCCAAAATAAATAAGCAAACAATACAGTTAAAAACATACACATTTTAAAGGTTTCACTGAATTACCAACAGGTTTAGGAAGGGTCTTCAATACTAGCAAACAAATTCATAAATACAGCTGAAAGCATACAAATGTTGAAGATTTCACTGAATTACCCATGGGGGGTTAGTTAGGTTTTTCAATGCTACAGTAGTACAGTACGCTATCTAATACTGTTAATAAGTGCAGGAACATGACTGCACATGCTTCCTATTAGTGGGATATAACGAAAAGTTTGTTGGCTTACAAGACATCTCCAAATTAAGAGATCTTAGTTTACATAGAATAGTGCTTGGGATAAAGCTGGGGTTTAGCTGTGTTTGAACTATGCTGGCTAAATTGGCCAACCTCACTGGTAATGTTATCAAGGAATGCTGTATGTAGAATGAGAAAGACCAAGTTGTGACCAAGTTTGTTCTTTCTCTTATTAAAAAGCAATATATAAATTTTTTAATAAAGTTATAACAGATGGCAGAGAGCAATTATGGTATGTGGGCCCATTTGTTGATAAATATTACATATAGAATGCAACTAAGAATGTAAGAGAAGTAAAGGGTGAAGAATAAATAAATGAACATGCATGTGGAAATAAATATGTAGATTAATTATGAATGAAAGGGCTATAATGTATATCTGCATTATGAATAAATATCATTTACATGTTGTGGATGCATATGAAAGTAAGGATTCAGAGACTTCCTGTTAAGTTTGCATGAAGAGACAGACGCGGAGTGCTTCAAGCTCTTTGTTTATTAGTGACTACAGCTCAGAATGGACCCACTTTAGCTGGGCTGCGGCTGCTACTTATAGCCAGCAGCCGCAGTTGCCAGCCAATCAGAGTGCAGGGTTTTCCCACATTTTTTAAACCAATCATTTCTAACATTTTACAAGAACAGTTCAAACTAAACCAATGACATTCAAACCTACATACATAACACCCCTCCCCACTAGGTTCAGTCCATACCCAAACCCCATCTATCTAATGTACTCTTTTAAATAGGTGGGGCTCTTACGTGTACGTTGAGACCTGCGTGGTTCAGAAGTTTTAACATTCTCACCCAGTGAGAGAGGAAATGTGTCTGCTGACATTTCCCTAGTTGGACTTCCTGTGAAAGAAGACCCTGTTTGATTGTTAGAATCTGGTCTCTCCTCCCAACCCATCTCCAGCCCAATGTCAGCACCCAAGTCAGGTAGTGATGTACAATCTTCCACTTCTAAGGATGGATTTTGGCATTGTGACAGGTTTTGGGGTGGTTCCTGTCGTGTTGGCTCATTACACATGGGGTTGATTCTTTCTTGCTGATTACCTTCATAATCCTCCCCTTCCCCCCTAGAAGAGATACTAGGTTTGGGAACTAGAGAGGAGCAATTGCAATGTTCCTGAGGTAATCTGGATCTTAGTTGATCAATATGCCTGCTCCAGGGGACACCATCCTCTGTTTGTACCCTGTAAGACCTGGGGCCTGTGACCTGAGTTATCTCAGCAGGGATCCATGATGGTTCACCCATAAGGTTTTTAGCATAAACAGAATCACCCACAGAGAATGTGCGAACTTTGCTAGTGGAATCTAGTGGTGCATTGGGTGCGTAAGTGGGATGAAAGCGATCAAAGGGAGACCTGAGTTTCCTACCCATCAACAACTCTGCTGGGGATAAGTTAGTTGATGGGTTAGGAGTGATATGCTGAGCACTGAGTAGTTTTTCAACTTTCTTAGTGATGTCCCCTGGACCCAATTGCTGAAGTTTTTCCTTGGTAAATCGTACCATACGTTCAGCCTGGCCGTTAGCCGAAGGATGCCCAGGGGCTGTCAGGGCATGTCTGATACCCTGCTGTGCTAAATATGATTCAAAAAGGTTGGATGTAAATTGAGGGCCATTGTCAGAAATGAGGACATCAGGTAACCCATGAGTTACAAAAAGCTTTTTAAGCTGTTTGATGACAGCTTCAGCTGTGGTGGATGCCATAGGGATAACCTCTAGCCATTTGGAATATGCATCTACTATAATGAGGAAAGTGTGCCCTCTGGTAGGGCCAGCAAAATCAATGTGAATCCTGGACCATGGGCCCCTAGGACATTCCCATTCCTGTTTGGGGGCGAGAGGTGGGGCAGGCCTGACTTCCTGACAGTTGGGACAGGCTGCAACCCAGTGTTCAACCATTTTGTCAATACCTGGCCACCATACATAACTCCTGGCCAATCCCTTCATTCTGACAATACCCGAATGACCCTCATGTAACATTTCCAAAACCTCCTTTTGTAGTTTTGCAGGAATAACCACCCTGTTACCCCACAAAATATATCCTCTTAATACAGATAGTTCAGTTTGCCTGGATTTAAAAGGTTGGGCAAGTTGAGGTAGATCTTGAAGTGGCCAACACTTCTTAATCCAGCCTATAATAGGAGCCAATAAAGTGTCTTTGGCAGTCTCTCTGGCAATTTCAGCAGCGTGTACTGGAAGCTTGGCAACAGTTTCTAGAAAAACGGTGTAAGTCTCAGGTGCAAAGTCCTCAGTGGGAGAAGGAAGTGGGTAGCGACTCAAAGCATCTGCATGCCCAATGTCTTTGCCAGGCCTGCGGATGAGTTTGTATGAATAAGCAGCAAGAAATTCAGTCCATCTCAGCATTCTTGGTGACAGGATAGTGGGCGTAGGTTTGTCTCCTGCCACAATGCCTAACAGAGGCTTGTGATCTGTGACAATGCTAAATATTTTCCCATATAAATACTCATGGAATTTCTTGACAGCTGCAACAATTGCCAAGGCTTCCTTGTCCAGTTGGCTGTAGTTCCTCTCTGCTGTGGTCAAGGTGCAAGAGTAAAATGCAATAGGAGCTTCCCTCCCGCTGGGAAGCCTGTGGCTCAAACCCCCCCTCCAAAAGGGGATGCATCACAAGTCAGTACAACAGGCAAATTCTCAGAGAACTGTATCAGTACAGCATCAGACGTGATTAGTCTTTTAATATTGTTAAATGCAGATTGTTCTTTTCTGCCCCAGACCCACGCAGACTTTTTGTCTAATAATCTGTGCAGTGGTTCTGCAATGGCTGCCTTCTGAGGTAGGAACATGTGATAAAAGTTAATGAGTCGAAGGAAGGCTTGCAAATCTGTTTTACATTTTGGTCTAGGGGCTTCTTTGATTGCCTGAACCTTGGCATCTGTGGGTGGATACCATGCTTGTCAATCATATAGCCCAAGAACTCAACCTGTCAGTTCTAAGAGTGCATTTTTCTTCCTTGACTTTTAACCCCGCTTTTTTGAATCTGGTAAGGACTTTTCTGAGTCTCTCTTGTAACTGAGTGTCATTTTCAGCAGAGATTAACACATCATCAAGTAAGGTACCTACCCTGGCAGTCCTTGGAGCATCCTTTCCATAAGGCTTTGGAATATGCCTGGTGCCACACTTACTCCAAACTGTAACCTTTTTACATTTGAAAGCACCTCTATGAGTCACAATGGTTTGGGCCTCTGCAGTGGCATCATCAACTGTTAATTGTTGATATGCCTGGGCCAGATCCAATTTGGCAAAGACTGTACCCCTGCCAAGTGAATGTAGTAAATGATGCACTGCTGGAATTGGATATGCGCTTTGTTGAAGCGCATGGTTCAATGTCCCCTTATAATCTCCACAGATTCTTACTGACCTATCAGTCTTGACTGGTGTGACTATGGGTGTCTCCCATCTGGAGTGGTCAGTGGGCTCTAAAACTCCTTGAGCTATTAGTTTATCTAATTGTGCATCAATTTTTTCCTTTAAGGCAAATGGGACCCTTCTGGGCTTTAAGCGAATTGGTGGCACCTTGGGATCTAGATTGAAAGTGATAGGGGTCCCCATATATTTGCCCAGTCCTTCGCTGAAGACCTCTGGAAACTCAGACTTCAAGGACTCCTCCCATTCAGTGTTGCTCACGTGATTGATGCCAGTCACCTCGATGCCTAGTGGCTTGAACCACTCAAGTCCCAGCAAGCTTGGGTGATCCTTGTCCACGATGGTCAGAGGTAGGCGTTTGGTGTGGCCTTTGAACTTCATGTTGAATTCTCTTGTTCCAACTACTGGAATCTTGTTCCCTTGATAGTCTTTAAGAGTCAGTGCTTGCTTCTTGAAATGCTTCTTCTGAATGTTTGGGAGTAGTCTGTGAATAGTGTCCCATGACGCCATAGATAAATATGAGCCTGAGTCCACTTCCATTTGGCAAGGCCTTCCTTCAATTAGTACCTTGACATGCACTTTTCTGTTATTGATAGAAGAAGAATGACCAATAGTTACTGTCTGATGAGTTTCATTCTTCCCCTTTGCTTCTGTGCTGCGCCCCATTTTCTCACTGAGGTTGTTGGGCTTGAATTCTTGTCAGGAAACTTCCTTCTGTGGGTGGAGTTCTGGATGATTTGCAGACTCTTGCTAGGTGTCCTCTTTTTTCACAACGGAGGCAGATGGTATCTAGAACTTGCATTCAGTGCGGGTGGCTTCCCCCACAACCTATGCAGTAAATCTTGCCTCTTTCTTCCCAGGTCTTTCTTTTTTCCACTCCATTCTGAGTCTATAAATTCCTTCCTCCACCTCACTACAGTCTGACTCAGAATCTATTTGCTCACAATGAGTTGTTGTGGACTTTTTCCACATCAGGATGGCTTGTGGCCTTGTTAATTTTCTTCATGGCTGCTGCTGAGGACTTGTAGCTTCTGCTGAAGGCCTCTTCTATTGCTTCCTTCAGCGTGATCTTAGGTCTTAGTAATAACTTGCTCTGAAGCACCTTGTCTTTAAGGCCCAGAACAATCGATCGCGCATGGCCTCTTCTAAATTGTTAAATTCACATGCACCCCCAATGTCTCTTAAACTTGCCATGAAGTCGTTTACGTTTTCGCTGTCCCCTTGATCCCACGGTAAAACTCGTGTCTCTTAATGAGGCACGATACTGTGGGGCGTAATGGGCTCTTAACAACTTTTCTAAGTCAGGCCATTCCATTACCTTCACGTCTGCAGCTCCCGCCAATGCCTTCACCATCTTGAAAACTGCTGGCCGCAGGCGTGAGAAAGACCGCCCTCTTCCGCTTCTCGGAATGTCGGCAAGATCGTTTCCTTCCAGATACATTTGAAACAATCTGCATCCGTCTCCCAGTCTTCTGCCGTCGGATCGACGGGGCTGGGGGTTGTTCTTGAAGCCATCTCTGTCTTCTTCTGTTTCCGTGTTGCCTTCTTCTTCAGGAGATCCCACCTTCATGCCAGTGTTAAGTTTGCATGAAGAGACAGACGCGGAGTGCTTCAAGCTCTTTGTTTATTAGTGACTACAACTCAGAACAAACCCGTTTTGGCTGGGCTGCGGCTGCTACTTATAGCCAGCAGCTGCAGTTGCCAGCCAATCAGAGTGCAGGGTTTTCCCCACTTTTTAAAACCAATCATTTCTAACATTTTACAAGAACAGTTCAAACTAAACCAATGACATTCAAACCTACATACATAACACTTCCAATAATTGAATGTTGACATTCCACTGGATCATGATAATGGAAGAAACAGAAATGAGCTTTAGGGAAAAATGTGCAAAATTCTGAATGAATTTGTAATCTGTGATGTTATATGAATGGAAAGAGGGTGAGAAAGTACGTAACTTGAGGGCCCAGGAATGAAGTAAAATGATGATTGATTAGTTAATTTCATCTTAGGAAAAATATCTCTTTATTTGAAATACAATATATGGTTTAAGCATAAGTCTGTTCATGCATATATATGATAAAAGAATGAATATAAATCTAAAAGTACACTTTGTTTGTGTGCAGTAGAAAATATTGAAGTCTGAGAATTTTCAAACTGCTTTTGTAGCATTTCAAACTGCTTTTGTAACATATGCAGGTGGGATTCTGCCTATTGCTGTTATATTTCTGGATTTTGGTTGGGATATTTGTATTTATTAATTTTTATCTGGGGACATTATAATATTTGTTTGCTGCTGGCATATTATGGCTGTCTACATGTTGAATAAATTAATCTAATAAATAAATCAGCTAGATAAAAGGTGATGAAATATTCTGAAGCTGGAACAGATCATAGTTTGATAGTGTCAAGAATGCATCTTGGGGAAAATAGGCAAAAGGAAGGAAATGAAACAAAAGGAAAGAAATGAAAGAAAACAGAATGAAAGTAGAATGATTACAAGAAGAGGCCCTGTGAGACCCACAAGAAGTATTAGAAGATGGATTAATTTCCTGCTTGTATGAATAGAAGATGAATATAAGAAAAGAAGATGTGGAAGCTGTCAGAACAACACCTTACAGAACTTCAGCAGTTTGTGAAGTTGTGCAAATGGAAAATATGAAAAAAAAATGCTTCATATATCACAGCTAATCATTAGCATTACCCAGTGATTTATGTGGAAGAATATAGTAGCAAAACAAACTTTGCAATATGAAAAATGATGATTTTTAAGGAAGAAGAATGTGTGTTTATATATGACCAATTCCAAAAGACTCAGAAAAGCATTATTTTTAAGTACAATTTTTTGTTCATTCACTGGGTAAATTTATCAAACTTAAGCTTTTAGGTTTTTCACTTTAAATAACCTAAAGACCAGGGATGGGATGCTACCGGTTCTGCCTGGCTCTATAGAACTGCCAGCTCTGAAGAGCAGCAGACACCGAACCGGTTCTGTGTTTGATGCTGTTTGGCTCACCTGCCTGCTTTTCAACCTCAGCTGCTTCGTGCGGCACAGCTGAGGTTGAAAAAGCAGGAAAAAAGTGGCTTTTCAAACTGCGCACCCACGCGCAGTGCTTTTCAGCTGTCCGGGCGGCACAGCTTAAGGTTTTTTTACACATGCACACACAAAGCATGCATGCGCGTGCAAAACATAGTCACCGAACCAGTAGTAACACCGGTTGAATCCCACCCCTGCTAAAGACCATCCCTCCCAGCTCAGTATCATTGCTGATCTGACTCTTCAGCCCTTGCTTCTAATGTCTGCTCCATGGATTACTTTTTTAAAATGCAATTCAAAAGTTATTTGACTACAATACTATAATCTGCTTTTTGGCTACAGCAGAGCTAGATAAGAGGTTGAAAGTAGGATATTCACTTTGTTTAAATGATCCTAAAGATTCAGTGTAATGTTACTAGGAAAGTCAAGCAATGGAAAATTTACATTCTGATTTTAACCTCCCCACCTCACCCCCACCCCCCGACGTGGAAAATTTCTCTTGAGTTCCCTTGAGAGACATCTGGGAGAGTCACAGGACTATAAGCATTTATCTACGGTATCATGTATCTACCGGTATCTATATATTTAGCATATGGCATCTATAGAGATCATGCAATCACTGATATACAATCTCTGTATAAAAAGTTATATTAACTACCTTATTCAGCTTAACTCTCGGTATAGATTATAGCCACTAGTTGGTAATTTATTGGCATAACATCTTTTTTTTGGGGGGGGGGAGAGGGAGTGATAGTCTACCCAGAATCTCCAGACTACTGGTGTAGAATGCTTCCCCTTTTTCTCTGCTTAAAATTGCCTACAGATAGAAATTAGCATGTCAGTTAAAAACTCTACAGGAGCTCTTTGCCTGGTGCAGTCTGGTCTGTTATTTCCAAATACAGTATCAGCAGTAGAATCATTGCGCAGATTTGCCAATAGGAAGTGAATACAGCCATATTCCAATATTCCATATTGCCCCTCTCTGCAAATCCTGTTTCCTTAGGATACCCACAACTTGTGCAACTCACAGCACCATATACATGAACATAACACAGCATCAGCCAGTAGCATCTAGTACAACTTCTCCTGAACTATCCACCATAGCGTTGGTGGAGAATCCTGAAATTGGTGGTAGACAGGAATGATGCTCAACTTGGAGAAAACTGAATTGGGAAACAATGGTATGCTAGTTTATTGCAACTTGCTGGGTAGCCATAGGCAAGTCAGAGGATAAAGTTGATAAAGCTGGATAGCCATAGGCAAGTCAGGGATAAAGTTATCTAAATAAACTTTACAGCAGTATTTCCTTAACATCATATGTTGAAAATGTTATGTATGTAGGTTTGAATGTTATTGGTTTATTTGAACTGTTCTTGTAAAATGTCAAATGGTATTGGTTTAAATAGTGCGGGAAGAAACCCTGCACTCCCATTGGCTGGCAGCTACGGCTGCAGGCTATAAGAGGCAGCCGTAGCCAAGCCGGGACGGGTCCATTCGAGCTGTAGTCACTTAATAAACTCTTTGCTGGAACTCCTCGCGTCTGACTCTTCATGCAAACTTAACACTGGCGGCGAGGTGGGATTTCCCTGAAGAGGCGACGCGAGAACAAGCAACTGAGCGAGATGGCTGCGCTGAACACCCCCCCAGCACCGTTCGATCCGGCGGCGGAAGACTGGGAATCGTATGCGGATCGCTTCCACATGTATCTGGAAGGGAACGATCTCGCCGGCATCCCGAGAGACGGAAGAGGCGGTCTTTCTCACGCACTGCGGTCCGGCAGTCTTCAAAATGGCGAAGGCGTTGGCGGGAGCAGCAGAGCTGAAGGTAATGGAATGGCCCGATTTAGAGAAACTTTTAAGAGCCCATTACGCCCCACAAGTATCGTGCCTCATTAAGAGACACGAATTTTACCGTCGGGATCAAGGGGATAGCGAGAATGTTAATGACTTCGTGGCAAGTTTAAGGGACATTGGGGTGCTTGTGACTTTACCAACTTAGAAGAGGCCATGCGTGATCGGTTTGTTTTAGGCCTAAAAGATAAGGTCTTACAAAGCAAACTATTAATGAAACCTAAGATCACGTTTAAAGAGGCCATTGAAGAAGCTGTTTCAGCGGAAGCCACCAAGTCCTCAGCAGCGGCCATGAAAAAGATTAACAAGGCCTCAAGCCAGGCCTCAAGCCATTCTGATGGGGAAAAATCCACAACAGCCCATTGCGAACAAATAGACTCTGATTCTGATGGCAGTGAGGCAGAGGAGGGATTTTTAGACTCAGAATGGAGAAGAAAGAAAAGACTCTGGGAAAAACAGGCAAGGATTCTATTGCAGAGGCTGTGGGGGCCACCCCGCACTGAATGCAAGTTCTTTGACTCCATTTGCCTACGTTGTGAGAAACGGGGTCACATAGCCAGAGTCTGCAAATCATCCAGAACTCCACCTTAGGAAAAATTTCCTGATAAAGACTTTAAGCCCAACAATTTCCTTGAAAAGATGGGGCGAAATTTAGAAGCAAATGGCAAGAATGAAACTCACCAAACAATCACTATTGGTCATTCTTCACCCTTAAAAGCAGAAAAGTACACGTGAAGGTGTTTATTGAAGGAAGGCCTTGCCAAATGGAAGTGGACTCAGGCTCTTATTTATCTATGGTGTCATGGGACACTATCCACAGACTCTTTCCCAAAATTCAGAAGAAGCATTTCCAGAAGCAAGCACTGACTCTCAAAGACTACCAAGGGAACAAGATTCCAGTAGTTGGAGCAAGAGATTTCAACGTGCAGTTTAAAGGCCACACCAAACGTTTGCCCCTGACCATCGTGGACAAGGATCGCCCAAGTTTGCTGGGACTTGAGTGGTTCAAGCCACTAGGCATCGAGGTGACTGGCATCAATCACGTGAGCAGCTCTGAATGGGAGGAGTCCTTGAAGTCTGAGTTTCCAGAGGTCTTCAGCGAAGGACTGGGCAAGTATATGGGGACCCCTATTGCTTTCAGCCTAGACCCCAAGGTGCCCCCAATTCGTTTAAAGCCCAGGAGGGTTCCATTTGCTTTAAAGGAAAAAATTGATGCACAATTAGATAAGCTCATTGCTCAAGGGGTTTTAGAGCCTACTGACCACTCCAGATGGGAAACACCCATAGTCACACCAGTCAAGGCTGATGGGTCAGTGAGAATCTGTGGTGACTATAAGGGGACACTTAACCATGCGCTGCAGCAGAGCGCATACCCAGTACCAGTTGTGCATCATCTGCTCCATTCCCTTGGCAGGGGTACAGTATTTGCAAACTGGACTTGGCTCAGGCATATCAACAATTAACAGTTGATGATGCCACTGCAGAGGCACAAACAATTGTGACTCATAGAGGTGCCTTCAAATGTAAAAGACTACAATTTGGAGTAAGCGTGGCACCTGGCATTTTTCAAAGCCTTATGGAAAGAATGTTGCAAGGACTGCCAGGGGTAGTGCCTTATTTTGATGATGTGTTAATCTCTGCTGAAAATGACACTCAGCTTCAAGAGAGACTCAGAGAAGTCCTTACCAGATTCAGAAAAGCGGGTTTAAAAGTCAAGGAAGACAAATGTACACTCAAAACAGACAGAGTTGAGTTCCTGGGGTACATGATTGACAAGCATGGCATCCACCCTACTGATGCCAAGGTTAAAGCAATCAAGGAAGCCCCTAAACCTAGATGCAAGACAGATTTGCAAGCCTTCCTTGGACTTATTAACTTTTACCACATGTTTCTACCTCACAAAGCATCTATTGCTGAGCCTTTACATCGCCTGCTTGATAAGAAAGCTGTTTGGATCTGGGGAGGAAGGAACAGTCAGCATTTAACAGTATTAAGAGACTAATCACGTCTGATGCTGTGTTGATACAGTTCTCTGAGAATTTGCCTGTTGTTCTGACTTGTGATGCATCCCCTTTTGGAGGGGGGTTTGAGTCACAGGCTTCCCAGTGGAAGGGAAGCCCCAATTGCATTTTACTCTCGCACTTTGTCCAAAGCAGAGAGGAATTATAGCCAACTGGACAAGGAGGCATTAGCAGTTGTTGCAGCTGTTAAGAAATTTCATGAATATCTGTATGGCAGGTCATTCACCATTGTTACAGATCACAAACCTTTATTAGGCATTGTGGCAGGAGACAAACCTACACCTAATATCCTGTCACCAAGAATGCTGAGGTGGACTGAATTTCTTGCAGCCTATTCATACAAACTGATTCACAGGCCTGGCAAGGACATTGGACATGCTGATGCACTGAGTCGTTGCCCACTACCTTGCCACAAGGAGGACTTTGAACTTGAAACTCACACCTTTTTCCTGGAGACCGTTGCTAAGCTTCCAGTCCATGCTGCTGAGATTGCCAGAGAGACTGCCAAAGATGCTGTGTTGGCACCTGTTATGGGCTGGATTAAGAAAGGTTGGCCTCTTCAAGATCTACCTCACCTTGCCCAACCTTTTAAGTCCAGGCAAACTGAATTATCTGTATTAAGAGGATGTATTTTGTGGGGTAACAGGGTGGTTATTCCTGCAAAACTGCAAAGGGAGGTTTTGGAAATGTTACATGAGGGTCATCCTGGGATTGTAAGGATGAAAGGTTTGGCCAGGAGTTATGTATGGTGGCCAGGTATTGACAAAATGGTTGAAAACTGGGTAGCATCTTGTCCCAATTGCCAGGTAGTCAGGCCTGCTCCACCTCACGCCCCCACACAGGAATGGGAATGTCCTAGGGGCCCATGGTCTAGAATCCACATTGATTTTGCAGGCCCTACAAGAGGGCACACTTTTCTAGTTATAGTAGATGCATATTCCAAATGGCTAGAGGTAATTCCCATGACATCCACTACAACTGAGGCTGTCATCAAGCAGCTCAGAAAATTGTTTGTAACCCATGGGTTACCAGATGTCCTTGTTTCTGACAATGGCCCTCAATTCACATCTAACATTTTTGAATCCTTTCTAGCTCAACAGGGTATCAGACATGCCCTCACTGCCCCTGGGCACCCTTGCCAATGGCGGGCTGAACGCATGGTGCGCTTTACCAAAGAGAAGCTTCAGCAGCTGGGTCCTGGGGATATCACTGAGAAGCTTGAAAAACTTCTTAGTGTTCAACACATCACTCCTAGCCCATCAAATAACTTGTCCCCAGCAGAGTTGTTGATGGGTAGGAAACTTAGGTCTTCCCTTGACCGCCTTCATCCCACTTACGCACCCAACGCACCACTGGATTCCACTTCCAAAGTTCGTTCTTTTAGTGTGGGAGATTCTGTATATGCTAGGAACCTTATAGGTGAACCTTTGTGGATTCCTGCTGAAATAACTCACATCACTGGCCCTCGTTCTTACAGGGTACAAACAGAGGATGGCCTCCTCTGGAGCAGGCACATTGACCAACTTAGATCCAGGTTCCCTCAGGAACATCGCCCCTGTCTCTCTCTGGGTCCCTCACCTGATGTCTCTTCTAGGGGAAGGGGGAACAGGAGGAAAATCAGCAAACAGGAATCAACCCCATGTGTAACGAGCCATTGCGACAGGAACCATCCCGAACCCTGTCACAATGCCAAGATCCATCCTTAGAAGTGGAAGATTGCACATCACTACCTGACTTGGGTGCTGACATTGGAATGGAGATGGGTTGGGAGGAGAGACCAGATTCTAACAGTCTAACAGGGTCTCCTTTCACAGGAAGTCCCAACAGGGAAATGTCAGCAGACACATTTCCCTCTCACTGGGTGAGAACGTTAAAACTTCTGAACCACGAAGGTCTCAGCATTACACGTAAGAGCCCCACCTATTTAAAGGAATACATTAGATAGGTTGGGGTTTGGTATGGACTGAACCTAGTCGGGAGGGGTGTTATGTATGTAGGTTTGAATGTTATTGGTTTATTTGAACTGTTCTTGTAAAATGTCAAATGGTATTGGTTTAAATAGTGCGGGAAGAAACCCTGCACTCCCATTGGCTGGCAGCTACGGCTGCAGGCTATAAGAGGCAGCCGTAGCCAAGCCGGGACGGGTCTATTCGAGCTGTAGTCACTTAATAAACTCTTTGCTGGAACTCCTCGCGTCTGACTCTTCATGCAAACCTAACAGAAAACAATAACAAAGCTTCAGCATTTCATTGTTATACTTCACCAATCCAAGGGTTCTTTTATTGATTGATCCCAAATGTGTGTGTGTGTGTGTGTGTGTGTGTGTATTGCAAAAGCAGTTTATTACCACAAATGGATTTTAAAAAAATTGATGTAGCCTCTTAACCATACAATAATGCTTCCCAATCTGGGAAAGTCAATCTGAACGGGCAGCAGTGTTTTTCCAAATGATTTCATCTCTTTTTATAACTCGGCAAGCAGAAGGGGGAATTGAGATTCCAGACTGTACTCTTATGGCATTCTCTGTGGTATGAAATGTGGAACCATAGAAAGGTTATCTCAATACCTTCTAGCAATGTTTTTCTGACCTCTTCCCCTTCAGTGCTCTCTCTTTCACCAGTGCTTGCAGGATGTGCAAAACTGGACTCCTTGGATGGCAACTATTTGAAGCAAGTTCTTGTCAAGCAGCACTTGGTTTAAAGTAGCCCTTCTTAGCCTGAACAACCTCTGGAAGTGTAGGTTCCTATTCTCAGAATTCCACAGCCAGTGTGTTATTGCAATCAGATGCAATAACCTTTCAGGACTCTTACCTGCTTATACGGCTTTATGCTCTGAATAAAGAATATAGATATTTTCTTATAAAATCATTTTTTCCATAATTAGTATATTATATGAGGCATACATTGTTCAATAATGATTTGTGTGATAGAATGAATATGCAGTCTGCCAATTGACTCATGTATCTTGTATATTTCTGTACTTTAAACTTGACTTCCTAATCTTATGAAGCAGCTATTGATCGAACACTGTAGAGGGTTCATTCTATATTTCTACATACTGTCATCTGTCCACAACATGTTTTGTTGCCTACAAGAAATTCATGTCAAATGTTTTATAAATCTTGAGGGTTTTTTACCCCTCTTTTTTTACTGACAAAAAAGCACAACTTTTGGAATTTGTTTCCGAACTCTATGATTATATATATTTTTAGAAAATCTAATACAATTGTTGGAGCAAATGGACCATTTGGATGGTAGACTGGCTTTTTTGGTTTTCTTTCATCGTACTTCGAAAATTGAGCTCTTATTACATTAACATTTTTCTTAGACATCTTAGGAAGGTTTTTTTTCCTTTGCTGCCAAGTCAATTAGCACAAAATGGTTACTTAACACATGCTAACCCCCACCAGTATTTTTGCAATGATATAATTCATATGACTGAAATATAGGCAACTAGACAGATTGACAGCCAATGGCTTCCAGAATCATAAGGGCACAGCACTTGCTAAATGATAGGAGGAGAGAATCCACTGGGAGACAAAGGTCCCTTTGATACTTGCAAGCAGGTGTTTCCAGCTATTCTAGCCATGCCTGGGGCAGGCATGTGCAAATTTTCCAAATGAGGCAATTGATCGCTTTGCAAAATAAGTTATCAAAGCTTTATATACCATCTTTGCATAGGCTTACAGAAAGTTCAACCTATTAGTTTCTATAAGAATTTTGAGTCTGGAATGCAAGTGATAAACTCCTGGAGCCACAGCTAATCCATGTGATGTTTAGAATGTTGTCTCAGATAAGTATCTAAACACAGCAAGAGGATGTTACTGTACACAATCGTTTCTTGTACAAATAAGAATTGAACCTTATTCCTATTCTACACTATTTGTTTATCACACTCCAGATCCCAGATAATTCTGGGCAGCCTCATAGACTAAAAGAATATGTTAGAAAACAATACCAAATAAAGCATGGAACATACACAGCATATTGAGGGAAATCATAAAAAGACAACATAGTTTCATTGTATCATTCAACCTATCTAGTCTCAGGCTTTGGTCATAAGGAAGAAGGCAGGCACAGTGAGAGCTATATGGATATCTGGGAGATTTTCTGCTTCAGTAGACAGGTGACACTATTAAATTGATGTGACCTGGAACAGTCCAACTCTATTAGAGTCAATAGGACAAGCACACTAGTGGATATGAAGTTCCTCAAGAAACCAAGTCTTATATCATGAAAGGTTTTATAGGTGATAAACAGATCCCTGAATTGCAATAGGAAACCAACTGACAACGAGTACACCTCATAGATAGGGATGCGATGGCTCAGTGGCTAAGACACTGAGCTTGTCGATCAGAAAGGTCGGCAGTTCAGTGGTTCAAATCCCTAGCACCATGTAATGGAATGAGCTCTCCTTACTTACCCAGCTTCTGCCAACCTAGCAGTTCGAAAGCATGTAAAAATGCAAATAGAAAAATAGGGACCACTTTGATGGAAAGGTAACAGTGTTCCATGCACCTTCGGTGTTTAGTCATGCCAGTCACATGACCACGGAGACATCTTCGGACAGTGCTGGCTCTTCGGCTTTGTAATGAAGATGAGCACCACCCCCTAGAGCTGGAAACAACTAGCATGTGGAGGGGAATCTTAACCTTTACTTTTACACCTCATATAATAGGAATGTTACATGGGCATAGTGGACTTTGCCCATCATTGTCTGTTGGACTATATTCTGGATCGGCTCTAGCTTCCTGGTAATTTTTAAGGGCAATAGTCCAACTGCAAAGTGACTATGGCATGAGCAATTTGCAGAAGCCCTCTCAATCAAGAAAAAGTGCACCTGACATACAAGAGGAAACCTGTGCAAAGGCCTTCTTGTCTATAACTTCTCATGTAGGAGTTGAGATTCCAGTATGAATCCCAAGTTGAACACAAGTCCTGAGCAGGGTGGCACAAACCAACCTTAAGAATAAAGATGAAAAATCCTCATAATCAGAAGAACCCAATACTCAAAGCCACTTGGTCGTGTTAGAGATATGCCTGGGCTCGTGGTTCCCCACCCAGATTCCAACAGTCAGGATTCCAAAAGTCTTGCTTGGTCTGTCTGATTAGATGTACAACTGGAAATTATCAGCATACTGAACATATGGTCAATAGATTAAAGACCTGAGGAGGGCGGAGCTGACGTCGTGGTGGTACGATGTGCGATCTTGATGTTCCAAGATCCTTGTTGATATCTCCGCTGTTGGATGGTCCCAGGGGACCTAAACTGTCCCGTAGAGATGGTGATTGAGAAGGGCATGTCCTGTTGATCCCAGGGACACTGCAAAGTCCCTGGTAGATCCAGGAGAAGCCCTTTTTGCTGGCGGCGGAGAGGCAGCCATTTAAGCTGCTGAAGCTGGGACAGCTCCAGAACAGAAGAGATCAAAAGTGTGTCCGTTTGGTGAGATGAATTTTAACTTATTATTTTTTGGAGAGAACACACTAAAAGACCCAAAATGAAATTAAAAGTGAAGATAAAAGAGGTCAAGCGGCAAGATTAAGGTAAGTTTAAAGTGAAGGGTTTTTTCCCCCTTTTTATTGGAACCTGGAATTTGGCAAAAGCTTCTCAATTTTAAACTGGACTGGTCTTTTTAAAATTTCTTACTTTTTAAATAAGTTCTTTGAAAGTCTGTTTTGATCAAAACTCTTCTTTTTTATTTGAGGTTTACTTTCTTCCTTTTTTTTCTAAAGACTTTTTTTTATCTTTTCCTGGCTTTGGGTATATGAGGGGAAGTGAAAGTGAAGGGAACTAAGTAACACTGCCATCTAGAGGCTTAGATTTCTTTCCTACTTGTTTATACATTGGTGTTACATTCAAGGACTCTGATGCTTCTTACTGAAAAGATAGTGGGATGAGCATGGCAGATTGTTTATACAGGTGCTCTTCTGTGAAACTATTGGTAGCTGGAGTCTGGAGTTGAAGTTGAAAGAAAGAAGATTGAAGTGACCTTGAAAATAGAACTGGAAAGTTTGATTTGATTTACCAAAGAGCCTTGGACATTTAGTGGCAGTGGTTCGCTTTTTGTCAGAACTGTTTGTTATTCTTTTTTTTTACTTCCCCTGCAGCTGGATTTTTATGTTTGGACTTTAGCCTTTTGTTCCAGGAACTAGATTTTAAATTACTTTGTTCCGAGAGAACATATAAGTCAAATAAATAAATAAATAAATAAATTATATTCCCCCCTCCTTTTCCTTTGCTTCACCTTTTTTATTAAGGGAAATACATAGACTGCTATTTTTTAAAAAAATTTCCTTTCCCTTTACTCTTTTTTAGTCTTTTATTTTTTCACCCTCTCTTCCTTTTATATTTTTTGTTTCCTTTTTTTTATTCAACTGGAACCAATTGGATTAAGGTATACAAGTGCCTGAAGATTTTTCCTTTTCCCCTTTTTATTTTTTATTTTTATATTTTTTATTGGGGTGGCAGTTGTCTGCTCTTATTTTTTTCTTGTTTTCTTTTTTCTTTTTACTAAGTATTACAAGATGAGTAGAAAGACAGCAGCCCCAGCTTCTTCTATACCAACTGCTTCTTCTCCACCATCTAGAGGACAACAATCAATACAGATGATGTTGCAACAGGAGAAGAAGGAAGTGACGCTGCAGATGATTATGCAAGGAATCCAAAAAATACAAGCAAAAACAGATAATATTGAAAAGAGAATGGAGAATATTAAGCAAAGAACTGAAAAGACAGATGAGGAAGTTGAGAATATCCAACAGATGATGATGAAATATGAGGATAGATTTAAGAAAATTGAAGAACAAGATGTACAAAGAGATAAGAAAGTTGGAGATATTGATACTCGATTAAGTGAAATTGAAAAAGGCAGGAGCAGATCATTGGGATAGGAAATCGACAGGTCAGAATTCTATTTGAGATTCCAAAATAAAGAAGAAGAAAAGGGTGAAAACCTTGCTGAAATAATGACAGAAATCCTGGCAGAAGCATTAGAGATAACTAAAGAGAAGATGATGGATGGAATGGATGAAGTGTTCCATGTCTATACAAGATATGCAATGAGAAAAAAGTTACCAAGAGAAGTTCACATCAGATTTACTAAGAAAACTATTAAAACACAGATACTGCAGGTGGCAAGAGAGAAAACGTTAAAGTACAAAGACAAAGAAATTGTGGTGCTGAAACAAGTACCGAGAAGAGTGGGAGAGATGAGAAGAGATTACTTATTTTTGACTAAAGAGTTACTCAAAAGAGAAGTAAACTACAGATGGTTGATACCAGAAGGTCTCTTGCTCATCTGGCAGGAACAAAGACACAGAATTGATACAGTTGAAAAAGTGGAGCTATTCTATCTAGAATATCTTAGAGGAAAGGAGGAAGATACAAGAAAAAAAGAGTTGCTAATCGAATTTCAAGAGGAGTGTATAACACTAATTGAAAAAGAAAAAGAAGAAGGTGCAGTAGGTGGTGTACCCAGAGAGCAATGAGAACCAAGAAGTACTAGAGCAACAAAATCTTCTTACAAAGTCTAAAATGGATGAGAGAAAATTGATTACTATTAATATAAATGGACTTAACTTAGCTACTAAAAGAAGAAAAGTATTTCATAAATTAGAGAAATTAAAGTTTTATATAATCTGCTTACAAGAAGTACATATTAAAAAAACAACATGAATATATATTGAAACAAAAAAATAAGGGAAATTATTCACGTTATTGACACAATGCAAAAAAAGAGGTGTGGTCTTAGAGATACAATTCCGGCAGAACAAATCTATACAGATGATGATGGAAGAATTTTGATGGTGGAAATAATGGATAATAATGTAAAAACACTTTTAATAGCAATCTATGCTTCAAATGATAACCAAGAAGAATTCTACAGGAAATTTCACATGAAAATAATTGAACTGGACTATGTTAATATTTGTATGATGGGAGATTTTAATGGAATAATTAATGATCAATTGGATTATAAAACACTGAAGTCAACAAAGAGAATTAGAAAGATACTACCAAAATCCTTTTTTTGAATGATAGAGGAAATAAACTCAAAAGATGCATGGAGAGAGAGAAATGTGGAAAATAAGCAATATACTTTTTATTCAAATAGACATGCATCATGGTCTAGAATAGATATGATATGGATGTCAGCAGAACTATTTTCTAACATGCAAGAAATTGAAATAGAAACAAGTACTTGGGCAGACCATAATCCAGTGATAGTTACCTGGAAAGGACAAAAGAGGAGATCTAGATGGACTTTAAATAATACGATATTAAAGGAAAAAGACTTTAAACAGAAAATTGAGAGAGTTGTTTTTCTTTTTTCAAAAAAATAAAAAAGAGAATACATCTTTACAGAACGACGAAGGCCTACACAAGAGGTTTGATAATAGAATATACAAGGAAAAGAAATATAAAACAAAAAACCTTTCAAAACACTGGAAGATGACTATAAGAGACTGGAAAAAGAATTACAGAAATTTCCACAAAAAAACCCATTAAAATTAAAATGGATATAACTAAACATAAAATGGGATTAATGGAATTAGCACAAAAAATTAAAATTGCTAAACAGAATTACTTTGAAGATGCAAACAAACCAGGCAAATGGTTAGCCTATAAATTGAGAAAGGAAAGAGATTCAAGAAGGATTAGTCAACTAATAGATGAAGAAGGACAGGTTTGTTATGGAAATGCAGAGAAGAAAAAAAAATTATACAAGATTATTATGGAAAACTGTATCACCAAGAGAATATTCAAGAAGAAAGAATTAAGCAATATCTACAGGAAGTGAATTTACCACAATACCCAAAGACATTGAAACAATGTTAGAAGGAAACATAATGATGATGGAATTAACAGAAGCTTTAAAAAAACAAAATACTGGAAAAGCACCAGGACCAGATGGATTGGCAGCAGAATTTTATAAGACTTTTCAGGAAACACTGAATCTACAATTATTAAAAGTCATGAATGAAGTTATGTTAAAGAAGAGAATACCCAAAACATGGTCAGAAGCATACATTACACTTGTACCGAAGGAAGACACAGACACACAGCAAGTTAAAAACTATAGACCTATATATTAATTTCAGACTATAAAATTTTTGCTTCAATCTTGGCAGAAAGACTGAAAAGATATTTAAATAACTTTATTCATGCTGATCAAAATGGATTTCTGCCAAAGAGACAAATTAAAGACAATATGAGAATAATTCTGGATACTTTGGAATACTATGAGGCACATCCAGAAAAGCAGATGGCTTTGATGTTTTTAGATGCACAAAAAACCTTTGACAACGTGAGTTGGCAATTTATGTTATTGCAACTGGAACAAATGGGCTTTGGTAAAAAATATATTCAAGCCATTGAAGTGATACATTATAAACAAACTGCAAAGGTTATGATAAATGGAGAATTAAAAGATTCTATAGATATAAGAAAAGGGACTAGGCAAGGTTGTCCATTGTTGCCTCTGCTGTTTGTGTTAACATTGGAAGTGTTGAATAGGAACATTAGAGAAGAAAAAGAAATAAAAGGAATGAAAATTAAAAAGGAATAGTATAAATTGCAAGCTTTTGCAGATGACCTGGTATTTATATTAGAGGATTCACTGGAAACAGCACCTAAATTAATAGAAAAGATAGAAGAGTATGGAAAAGTAGCAGGTTTGAAAATAAATAAAGATAAAACAAAGATATTAACAAAGAACATATTAGCAAGACGAAAGAAAGAGTTGGAGGAAGTTTTGGAAATCCAGGTCACAAATAAGGTTAAGTATTTAGGGGTATATATTACAGCAAGATGTAATACATTGAAGGAGGATAACTATCTTAAACTCAAACAACAGATTGCGACAGACTTGACAAAATGGGAAAATTTACAATTATCATTGATTGGGAGAATATCTACAATTAAGATGAATGTATTGCCTAGAATTTTATATTTATTCCAGACAATTCCAATTAGATTAGGGAAAGAGTTTTTCAAAGATTTAAACAAAATTGTGCTAAAATACATTTGGCAGGGAAAGAAAGCAAGAATAAAACTTAAACTGTTACAAGTTGCAAGAATAAGAGGAGGATTCGCTTTGCCCAACTGGGAATTATATTATCAGGGGACAAACTTGATGTGGGTAAAGGAATGGATAACATTAAGAAACAGTAGATTATTGCCTTTAGAAGGAGATGACTTGCTGTTGGGATGGCATGCTTTCCTTTGGTATAAGGGAACTAAAACACGGGTATTTTAGAAGACATATTCAAGAGGCATTGTTTTTAAACTGGGAGAAGACAAAAAAGCCATATTACTTAAAAATTCCATTATGGATATCTACTATTGAAGCTTTTTCTTATCCAATAACATATAAAAAGGAACAAACAGTTAGATATAGTGAGATATTGAATGAAAAGGGTGAACTTAAATCTATGCAAGCATTGGAAGAACAAGGTATAAAGATGAATTGGTTTTCATGTTTGCAAATACAATCTAGATTTGATAAAGATATTAAATCAGACGGTTTTTATGATAAGTTGACTGATTTAGATAAAATATTGACAGGTACTGATGAAAAGGTAATTAAAAAACTTTATGGACATTTACTAGAATTTAAATTGGAGGAGGAACAAGTTAAAGAAACGATGATTGCTTGGGGGAAAAATTTTGGACATGGGATTTATTTAGAGAAATGGCAAAAATTATGATCTCAAAATTATAAAATGACAATGTGTGCTGCTTATAAAGAAAATTTGTATAAGATGCTTTACAGGTGGCACTTACCCCCGATGAGAATTGCGAGAATGTTTAAGAATAAATTGGATAAATGTTGGAAATATCATTAGATACCTGGTTCATATTACTATATGTGGTGGACGTGTTCGGATGCAAAAAGATATTGGACTAAAATCCACACATGGTTGCAAAAATGATAAAACAACATATAGACTTTAAGCCAGAGATATTTTTATTGGGAATTATACCGGAAATATACAATAAAGAATTGAAATATTTGATTGTAAATGTTTTAACAGTGGCTAGGATTGTATTTGCTAAGAATTGGAAAAATGAAAAAATACCTATGCAGGAGGAAGTTATTAAGAAAATTATGGACTGTGCTGAAATGAGTAAATTGACATTTGGAATTAGAGAACAAGAAGATAAACAATTTTATATGATATGGGATTTGTTTTATCAATGGTTGGATAAAAAGACATGGTAATGAAATAGACTAGGAAATTTTGTAATAGAAGATTAATAGATTGATATAGAATATAATACAAAATATATAACCATTGGATGAAAGCATAATATAAATAATAAAATCTAGAATATCTCATATAAAATGATGGAATAATAGTTTAGTCAAATGAATGATTAATAACTGATAAATATATAAACATATGTTAGATTGACAAAGTGAGAATTTATATAATCTGTAAGGACTATGAGAGGATAGCACAAAAGACTTGTAACCAACTGACACACTGTATGTATATAATTGGAAGATGTTTTTATGTTTTTATGTTTTGTCTGTATATGTTTGTCCTAAAAAATAAACACTAAAAAAAATAGATTAAAGACCTCATGTAGCTATTAAATTGGGGGGATGAGAGCCTCAGGTCTCGAGGCATCCCACAAATGTTTTAGGCTTGATGTCTCATCTCCAATGATCCTGATTGGAACCAGCTGCAGAGAAAGGAGGGTGCCTCTCAGAGAAGCAGACACTACCATAATGGATGCAGTGACCTGTCATCTCCTGAACATCCTTTACCAGCTAGTAGAAGCAATATCTAATAAATAGCAAGTTGGGCTGACAGTTCCAAGATCCTGTCCGCTTCCTCAGGAATCACAGAATCACATTCTTTTGAAGTAATCAGGACAGACAGAATAACAAAATATCATAGTTGGAAGGGACCTTGAAGTCTTTCAGTCCAACCTCCCGCACAAGCAGGAGACCCTATACCATTCTATACAAATGACTGTCCCTTCTTAAAAACTCTTCTCATCCCATTGCCATGTTGACTGGAGAATTCTGGGATAGATTGGCTCCCTTTACCTTCTCTGGATCAAGAGAGAATGCAAAATCATCCAAGCTGTGCTCCACGTGGCTTATTCACACATGGAGATTGCAAAGTGCAGATAATTGGAAGGTGGGAGAATTGGGAGCTGAGGAAATTTGCCATACTTGCTTCAGCACAGACCCTTGAAAGGATACTAAATTCATGCTAATCGCTTTCAGAAGTTGCCTATTCATTACTTTAAAGAAGTTAGACATCTTCAAAATGTCAGGGCTGGAAAAATTGGGTGAGTGCCTTCAATCCTTTATATAAGAAAATGAAGATGCATCTTTTTTAACCTTTAAGAATTTAAAATAAATAGCAAAAACAAGACAAGCTTTTGGCTACAGAAAGTTTTAAACCGATTAAGGGTCAGAAAATGTTTGAATATTGGGTTTTGAACCCAGATAGTGTTTGATTTACAATCTCAGTTAAGATCATAATTTCCATTATGGAAGGTGCCCAATTTTACAACCTATTTTTCCAAGATTGTTAAGCATATCGTTGAAGTTGTTAAGTGAATCAGGCAGCCATTAAGGAATTTGTCTCCCCCCTCTCCCCCATTGACTTTGCTTGTTGGAAGCTGGCTGGGTAGGTTGCAAATGGTGATCACATGACTCTGGAACATAGCATCTGTTGTAATTACATATTGGTTGCTAAATGCTCACATTTTGATCACATGTGGAAGTTTGATAGTTTTAAGTGCAAAGACCAGAGAAAAAGTCAATTTTTTCAATGGAGTTGTAACTTCAAATAGTCACAAGAAAAATTGTTGTAAGTCAATGACTACCTGTATTAGGAGTCTGACATTAATTTTAAAGAATAAATGCATTTTTGTGGAAAAGAATATAGTTTTCAATATTGGAGACATTACAAGATAATGGTGTTCAGAGCCATTTTTAAGAAACAGCATTGGGACTTTGAATCAATAATGTCAGCTGAGTTTATCTTCCTGGAAACAGTCTGTTCCCAGAAGAAGATGTTAAGGTAAATATACATCAAAATCTATCTGAGAGCAACATGAAGAATAATTTAAACAGGAATTTAGTATTAGACATTAAAAAAATTGGATGAAGCTTAAAAATTAAGAAGGAAGTAAAAATAAAAAATTCTAGTGTATAATTGGAATAATTTTTATTTATTGGACTTACAAAAGAGGCTGTTTAAAATATTGAAGAAATTTGAAACAAGGATCAACAATGATTTGAATGGATTAAAGAACAAGATTGTTTTCCATAAAAAGATGGAACACAAAATTGGTTTATTTGATCAGGGTTAAAATGGGACATGCTATTTCAAGTGGTTCTTTTTGGATTTGCTGACATCTGGAGTGGAAAAAATATATATTAGATTTCCTTACAGTTAAGTCTGATGCTTAAGCCTTTCCCTACAGTTACTTTATGTATCCTAATTGACAGCATTTAAATTGGCTTTGTATCAAACTATCCTTTTGCTTAAAATAAGGAATTTTTGTGAGCTTGTTCTCTTTAAAGGGCATGTCAAATTGCTTCATACTAGGATACAAGTTACTTTTTAAATGTTAACAGTTGAGATGTGAAATGCTGACTTTATATATATTAATTAATGTTATTGTTTAAGGGCTCTGTTTGGGCTTTTTGGATTGGAGAAGACATTAGTTACTTATGGGCTGAACAATATTATATCTGTGAATTTAGAGGAGATGAAGAGTTAGTAAAATTGTTTATACTTTGGATGAGGATATCATGTTTTCATGATTCTTTTTCTTTTTTTCCCATTTTTTCTTCTTCCTTGCACTTCTTCCTTTCTTTTCTTTTCTAATTTGTATTATCTTTTATTTTTAATAAAATTATTAAAAAAGAGAGAAACTGCCTTAGGTATAAACTATATGTTATATATGTGTATGTACTGTCACTGATTTGCACATTGCGAGCTCCACAGAGTACCTCCTTGATTGATCATGCACAGCAATAGAGTTTCTGGAGCAGGAAAATAACTTCAGCTCATCCTTTGATGAGTTTACACAGCCCATATTATTGAAATGAAAAGTATACATTATAGGTTCAACACTTTTCTAACAGGCTTGTTATACCATTAAAAGGCACACTTAAGTCATGCCCTAAAGCAATGTTTGTTGTCAATATGATGAATGAGGGAATAGATTCTTCTTAGCAACATTGATTCATGTCAAGGAAAGGTCAGATGAGCAGCTGATATTATAGGAAAAATATAAAGTTTTAACCACATTTGCATGGCTATTAGTTGTTATTTCAAGCATTTATATAGCCACCCATCTTGTACCAAATTCTGGGTGACTCACAACCAAGAGATAAAATAACTTTTATTTACAACAAAAATATTTAAACCAAAAAATTTAAACCCCAGTACATAAACACCATACCTAAACTTCCGTGCAGTCCACAAGCACATCTCACAACCTCATCCTGTCCCAGTAAAAGCCAGGTCTTAACGCTTTTCAGAAGATTAAAAAGATGACACCCTGCCAAACCACAGAAAGAAGGATATTCCAAATGGATATAAGATGGCAACATTTAAGGAACTAGGAGCCTACCGATCTTATCCATTATGATAGGATGGGCAGATATCCTTAGAAAGAGGCTGCCCTACAAATAAGCTGCTTTTGTGCCATATATGATTTTAAAGATAATAACTAGCACCTTGAATTGCACTAGAAGGGACTTGGAACCAGTACAGGTAGCACAAAAGAGGTGTAACATGGGGCAACGATCACCGCATGTACTCCCACATTCTGGACCAATTGTAACTTCTAGCTGGTCTTCAAGGGCAGCCCCATGTACAATGCATGTTGAATTTCCACATAACCTTCAAGGGTTCTGGAGGAACTCTAAAAAGGCAATATATTATTTGGAGAGGCAAGTACCCAGTCTATCCTATCACTCCATTTCCCTGTTGGATCAGGACCCTTGCATGAGATAGAAGGGGAACTAATCATGGCTTTATTCAGTTTACTCTCTGGGCCTGCCATTTACACCATATTAGCATTGAAATTAATTGCTTACTTGGCTTAATGGAGATGGAAGGCTGTACTGTCAGGAGGTGGTCCATTCTTCCCCACTCTGATCCCACTTTATAGGCTGCTTTATAGTGGAGCTATGCCACATCAAAGTCTTAGTTCTTTAATTCCTATTGAGAATTACCATTTCATGAGCCAAGGATAAAGCCTCCCACAGGGAAGGAAATTAAGCTTCCCTCAGAGGAGCAGACCACATGCAGCTCTGGCTTTCGACATCTCCCCTTTGACAATACTTGGTTGCCTTCTTACAGAGGAGTTTCTGACTAACACTATATGGGATTCAAGAACACCGATTACATTCCACAACTTATGAGAACATGAAAGTTTCATTTCTTCAGATTCCTGGTTTTTATTCCTAAAATTTAATCTCATTTCTGGAGATGGGGTGAGAACCCGAGTCTTGCCATCCCACACAATGGTTTCCATTATCTACTGTCCCGAATCACTTTCCTTCCAGTTAAGAGGATCAGACTGAGATGCTTTTCTTTTTGCTTTGCATCCTTAATTTTGCCTCCCCTCCCAAACATGTAAATAAGCTCATTGCCATTAAATAATTAAGCAAATACCTAACAAAATTCACAGCTGTGGCTCAGAAGCATTAATACCACAAATTCAGTTTTCCTCTGAATGTAGCTGTTCATCGCATCAAAAGCTACTTCCACCAGTAGGTTGCCTGGATGTAATTATAAATTAACTGGACAGAATTGTATTCCGACCCACAGACTTCTGGATAAAGCAGCTGCACATCTGGAAGGAAGGTCAAGAGATAACTTTCATCCTCTTTTCATCTACTAGCCTGCTGCAGCCTGAGGCTGGCAAAATTGCTTCCCCCCATGGAAATGATAAATATATTACAGGCATAAAAATCAAGCTTTTTATTCAATCAGACTTCACATAAGCTAATAAAAGTGATGATTATGAATTTTTATCAGGAGGCTTTAGGGACATAATTAGCATTTTCTTAAATAAGCATCCTGGAAAAAAGTTAGATACATCTTTGTTATATTTTCATCTCAATGCCAATATAAAGGCATTTCTTCACAGAATATCTTTGTATTCTCTCTCCCCTCCCCATCACCACTCCATCCAATCATTTTCTTGATGCATGGAAAAGCAGGAAGGTATCTGATGATTCAGGAGAAGAGGTCATTCTCTTCTCTGATGAATCGCTAATGAGATGGCTGGAGTTTGTAGGAGAAGCCTTCACCATGTACTTAGAAGAAAGATGGTAGGACATTGCATGCAGAGGTCATTCCCTTAGACTCATAGTTCTTCATGATATCATCCAGCCATTGTTGAAATCATATAAAGCTTATTGTCATTATTGTTATTTTAGCCCAATTTGGTGAGATGATTCTGGGAAGTGCTATAATTTGCTAGTGAGAAAATACCCTCACTCTCTTTTAAATGCACCCCAAGCCATTTTTTAACTAATAATTTTCATTATTTTGTAGCATCATCCAATTATTGCCATGCTAAAATAAAGCCTGACAACATAATTATAACAATGGTTGGATGATTATATAGGATGTTATAAGTCATATGTGAGAAAGTCATAGTATTTCATCACTACATCAAAAGAATTTGTTTCTACCTACAATAATAATGATAAATAATTTAATAAAAACAAGAAGTCTGAACATCTGGCTGACTGTGCAATGAATAATAATAATAATACAACAACAACAACCCATGGCTGGACCTGGATGGCCATTGAGGGCGGTCCCTATGGTTATGGGATTGCTGGTTTTTGGATCAGTAGTGGCTTAGCCACCATGAACCAACCCAGGCATCTACCATCACCAATGGTGAGAAGAAATCAACAAAATTCCATACCAGATCGGTCATCGCCAGTTATGGATGAAATATGTAACAGTGATACCCATTGTCATTGGGACACTTGATACCATGTCCAAGAATTTTACAAAATACATCAAGAAATTGCAGCTTCCTGCAATAATACCAGTGGAACTGCAAAAAATCTGCCCTGCTCGGAACATCATATATTTTAAGAAGATACTTGGTTGATTCCTAGGATGCTGGCAGCAACCCGTATTAACCATTAGCAGCAGTCACTGGTATTTGTGATACATGTTCAGTTGACTGAGTTTCATGTTTAATGAATAAAAGAGATAATAATAATAATAATAATAATAATAATAATAATAATAATAATCATGCTCATCTGAAATCTCACTTATAGCTAGATTGGGTTCACCCTAAATCTAAGCTAACAAAATACAATTGGCCTGTTAACAAACCCCAATTGGTCTGTTAACAAAACCCAAAGCCAAACAAAACCCCACATCCCATGATTGTCTTCTTTGCATAATTCATTAGGACAAGGGCTTGTACTGAGTTACAAATCACCCAAATCTGGTTGTCTAGTAATTTGTGCAAAACCACTCCCGGTGGCGAAAGACTTCATTGCAACAAAAGCCGACATGCTGATCCAATTCTCTTGATTTAAATTGAGTAATTCCAGACTCCCAGTTTTCTTCACTCTTCTTATAACTGTTCAAAATAAAGCTGCTTGTTATAGCTCTTTACTGAACAAGAACGTGATTGAATTTAATGGCTGTACAGAATTAATGGAGTGAACAAGGGAGGAAAAAATCCTCCGAACACATCCAATTGTCTCTGAACGCCTTAACAGCTGTGTGACATATGGAAATCAAAGAGGATTAGAAAGTGAGCTGTGTGACATACTGAAATCCACAGAATTAGAAAGTGAATTGTATATGCGTATGGTGAGGTGTATTTTTTTAAGCCTGCAATGCAAGCAGTGAATGCTGCTTTATTTCACGTTAATCCCTGCAGAAATTCTTCCTGAGACCCAATTTTATCTTCCATTACATATACAAGCTAATCATAATTTACCAGCTCCAGTACCATTTACTCTTTACTGTATAAGGTGGAATAGAATCTCACTTCCATACCAACAATAAATAGGCTCCTCCCCATCTCTCAGAGGAGCAATTCAGGTTAAGGGCTGAAGAAGGGATATGTAGTGCTTATAAGTTTGATGTTAAGGTTAGCTCCTTACTTTGTTCTTGGCCTAACATCAGTATGGATTACTCACTGCTCCCTGAATGCAGAAAAGATAATGTCATCTTGTTCTCTTTCCTAGCTCATCCCAAATGTACTTCGATCCTATTTTTTCCAGCTTCTCTTCTATTCTGAGCCATTTTAGACACTTTAGAGCAGATTATCTCCAATCCTTTGTTACATTCTAAAAGTAGCACCAGCTCTCATTGGCTTTGAGGAGCCATGGTGGTGCAGTGGTTAGAATGCAGTATTGCAGACTAATTCTGGCTAATTCTGCTGACTGCCAGCAGTTTGATCCTGACTGGCTCAAGCTTGACTCATCCTTCCATCCATCCGAGGTCAGTAAAATGAGGATCCAGATTACTGGGGGCAATATGCTGACACTGTAAACCACTTTCGGAGGGCTGTAAAGCACTGTGAAGCAATATATAAGTCTAAGTGCTATTGCTATTGCTATTAATGCATTGCAGTGAACTACCTTCAACTGTAGAAATTCATGCCCCATTCAAGCCTTATGTCTCTCAGTGAGCACCCTTTCATTAACAGAGAATATATGTAGCTCAGAGTTGACCTAAGAGAATATATGTAGCTCAGGATGAGTCTGTTCATGTGCTGTGAAATTAAAAGAGTTTTCATTGTGTGGTTTGTTGGCTAATTACTGTTCATGGTTGCTACTCTTCTGCCTACTTGTTCTACGTAATGACGTAACAGTCCATAAACTGTTTTGTTGTAGAAAAAAATATAGGAGTCATCTACAATTCTGGAGTTGAAGTCTATGTGTCTTCAAGACACCAATGTTGAGAAACATTGCTTTAGATTACAAGATGTGAAAACTTATGACAATACATTATGAATGACACCCCAAGATAATAAGAATAAGATTGTTTCGGAAGGAAAATTGCTGGTTTTGATTTGCTGCAAGCAAAATAGACAGTGGAGGAGAACATCTAAGGTTGGAACAATTATATAAAAACAAGCAAGGGGAAAATGCTATAAATATTTGCAAGAAAAACAGTTTGAATGTTACAGAATGAAAGGTGGCTTACAAAACAGTTACAACAATGAATAAAAAATTGGGAAAATATATGCATGGTCAATAGCTAAAATAGCTAAAAGAATTTGAAGACAATTTGAAGTAAGTAAAGATTGGATCCACAAAGAAGAAAACAAAAGGGTACACACTTGCAACAGCACAAAAATAAGCAGTAGCAACAAATGGAATAGTAAATGTAGATCATGCTATGTTTAGACAAGAAGAATTGTTGCAAAATTGCATAGATAAGGCAAGTTATGATCACCGAGCAAAAATGGAACACTTGAATTTATGTGAAAAGTATGGATTTGATACTCACAAATATTGGTATGACCAGTAACATTGAAAAAAATGTTCAGAATAATAAGGTAAACAGTTTATAAGATTTCTGAATTTAGATGGACCAACAATATCCCTGATATAGTAACTGAAGAAGAAAAACAACAACAAAGAGGTCCTACTTACAAATGTGGCAGTATAAAATGACAGCCGAATTGCTCAAAAGGAACTGGAAAAGATGGTAAGATATTCAAACTTAATAACTGAAATATAAATATTATCCCTTCATAGTTAATGGAGCATTCAGAGCTAAAACAAATAGAACTGTCAAAAAAGGTAGAAAAAATGATTTATTTGGCCCCACAATCTTCAACCCCATAACTTTACAAAAACAGCTTCACTATATATATATATATATATATATATATATATATATATATATATATATATATATATATATATATGGATTTTTTTTGCTTGTTTATTTATTTATTTTATAGACTATCTAACTCTATCATAACTCTGGGTGGGATACAGTATAAGTTTAAAACAATATAATACAAAAAGCATGTACCAAGAAATTCAAATGAATGACTGGCTTATTTATCATTGTGTTAAAGGGATCATCACACACTCTAGCCAAGACATGGAAGAAAAGCCAAGTTTTAAGGCTTATTTAAAGAAGGTGAAGGTGAATTAATCTTTAGAAGGGTATAATTCCAAGCAACATATGATATATAAAGTCTGTGTCCTATCAGATGATTTAAATAAAAGACTTTATTAAAAATTATTAAAGAAGTCTCTGGAGAATTAAAACAATAACTCATACCCATTTCAAAGAAATCTGAACATGTTAAATAACTAAATGGCTATAGTTGCAAGTAACTGTGGCCAATTATTCGTTTGATGACAATATTCAAGCTGCTAACTATTATATTAAAAATTGCAATTTTAAGTGAATAACATACTCAAAGATTCATTATATGCACCTAAGTAAAATGATAACTGTCAAAATTTGGTCTAAAAGATGTTTTATTTTCTTCCATATTGTTAAAATATTGATATTTGGCATTAGTATAAATTCCAGAATTTTGTAAAAGAAACTAGGAAAAAAATTGAAAACAATCTTGATGTTAAATGGCAAAGAAATCCAAAAGGTTATCTGAGGTCTCTTGCTGGTCACATCTACCCATCAGAGCGGGGAGGCAGGGAATGCTGCGGGTCCCATCCCTGAGGGAGATACACCTAGTGGGACCCAGAAGAAGGGCTTTCTCCATGGTGGCTCCCTCTCTCTGGAACATCATTCCCACAGAGATTAGAATGGCCTCCTCTCTAATACTCTTCCGGAAGGCACTGAAGACCTGGTTCTGCCAGTGGACATAGGGGGGAACTCAGAGCAGGATGGAGCCCATCAAATGGCTCATGTGATCTACTGTTGTCGGGGTGGGGAGTGGGAGTTGGGAGGTGATTTTTTATTTTTCCAGATTTTGTTTTATTGTACTTTATTAATTTATTTGATTCTTTTGTTAGTTTTTATTGTTTTTTGTTTTAAATATGGCTATACATTCTGTAAGCCACCTCGAGCTGCCATGGGTAAATAGGCAATATAAATAAAATAAAATAAAATAAAATAAAATAAAATAAAATAAAATAAAATAAAATAAAATAAAATAAATAAATAAATTGTAATAATCGGAAGAAGAATTTTTCAAGGGGATCTTCAGATATTGTGATGTGTGCATATCTTCAAAGGAATAGAGAATAGTGCAAGTCCCAGTATCCTCTCTGACTCTCTATGGTAGCAAAAGTTGGACTTTAAAGAAGCATGACAAAAAGGAATATTTACACTTTTGAATGTTGATGTTAGAGAAGACTTATGAATAGCCAAGAAAACAAATAAAATAAAAATTCAAGATAAATTGAATTTTTATACAATTGAATACGGAATTTTGACCAGACTCAAATTAATAATTTTGAACACTTTAGGTGAAGGCTTATCTCTCTTTGATAATGCTGAGAAAGTCAGAAGGAAAGAGAAAAAGCATGACCAGCAACAGTTAGAATTGCAAGGTTGGAAGATTCAAAGGTCAGGCTGGGGACAGATCATCCTGGAGAAAACCTGTCAGGATGGTTGTTATGGGTTAATACAGGGTTGATGGCACATAATTAATCATAATCAATAGGGTATCACAATTATGGAATGTACTGAAGTATTTTTGGAACAAACTTCAATAATCTGGTGTTAGCTTGCTAATTACATTTGTTGCAGGCAGTAGCAGAATAAGTTACCTCAGGAAACCTTTGCTTTACATGCTAGCTTATTTATAGATCCAACCTTAGGTTCTGATTCAACAACTTATTTGCAGGCTCCTGGATGTGAACAATGGAAAAGCACTTAAAATGAGCTCCTCCTTAAGACTCAAGAGAATTCAACTTGCTGTAGCTGGTCTGGTAGCTGCCCCCACCATCCAATTCTAATTCCCTTTGCCAGACTCTGTAGCTCAGTGTACAGTTGCTTTGTGTACATATATGTACAATTGCTTTGTGGCCTCAGGAGATTGACAAGGTCTCTGTGATTTTGGTCTGCTTGAGCAACTGATGCTCAACATTGTGATATTTCTAATTATCTAGCTCACTTCCTTCTGGATTAATATTTTAAGACAGAGCGTGGAGTTTTCTCATTTCAGTTGCTCCCTGCTCCTCAATCAAATATAACTTTCAGGATGTTCTTTCAGTTTCTCAGGACCCCTCTTTTACACTTTTCCATGAACAGCTCTATTTTTGTGACTTTTCTTGTCAACATCACTTTAAAGAAAAATGCACATTTGGCAGCTTCCATAGAGATTTTCCTATCTCTTAGAAATCACACAGATACCCCCTCCCCCACTATATGCTGAAAGCTGAAATAATTGGGAGCGCAGATGTTAACAGAGGATGCTAAGGTCCTCCAGAAATTACTATATGGGTATTACTCGCTTAGCAACCACGATTTGAATCAGACACAAGTGCCTTGATTGTTAAGTGCTTGCAACCTTACTTCAATGTTCCTTTGCTTTACAGACCTGTGAATGTCATAAACATGAGGATTTGTCACGAAATTAGTTTTTGCTAATTTTGCTGTGGAAACGGTAAATACTCAGTGAATGAGGCAGTCATCAAGTGATGACTACCAGTGCTCTCACTGTCCTGCTACTATGTCATACTGGCCATTAGCCAGGACAAAGCATCTTTTCTATTCTATACCTAGCATGCTCCCACTTCTCAGTGCTCCTGGAAATATGAATCTAGCTTAAAAAAATCAGTTCTGGCATGACCTTTGACCCAACATGGGGGAAAATACACTACAATTGCTCAGATTTGTGAACAAATACTGCTTATGTTGGGATAGCTCTAATCTTCAATACAAAAGTAATATTGACTTGAAATTGAAACAAGCATCCTTTTTATAAATAAACAAATAAGACACTACCTTAATGAATAGAGGCAGAATTCCAATTGGATCAGGGTGTTGCCCTGTTTAACTTAACAGAACTTGCCATGTAGACTGCAGAAGAACTTGCTGGAATCCATTCTAGGTTGTGTTACATTTCCGTTGGATCAGGCTTCACAATGTTTTTAAGCACACATGTCACCAACTGGTGTTTCCAGGGGGGTCTACTCTTTTTATTATGCAATGGTTCTGCATTGTGAAATAGATGATGTTGCTGTCTATTTGTAAACCTCCCATATACTTATGGAGATTTTCAGTCATTCAGGTCATGGTTGTACCAAAAGGTGCTTTTTTAAAGAGGCAACTGGACTTTCTGTTTTTTCTTTGAAGACTTTCGCTTCTCATCCAAGCAGCTTCTTTAGCTTCATCCTCTTCTTGGATGAGAAGCGAAACATCTTCAAAGAAAAACCAGAAAGTCCAGTTGCCTCTTGTCCAGTTACCTTTGGGTAAACCTCCTATATTTTCTCTCTCACTGTTGCTGTTTTGTGTGTGTGTGTGTGTGTCCTAGTTTGGCATAATGATTAAGGCACCAAGCCAGAAACCAGGAGATGGTGAGTGCCAATCGCTGCCTTAAACACAATACTAGTTGGGTGACCTTAGACCAGTCCCTTAGAAGTAGGAACTGCAGAGCTACTTTTGAAAAATGCTACAAGAAATCTGTTAAAGGCAGTTGCCAGGAGTTAAAAATTGACTTGAAGGTACAACTTCACTTTTTACTTTTAGGGGGGGAGGAATTAAAAATTCATTAAGGGAACATTCACAGACACTGGCAGTCCTCACTATGGAATTCTTTGATGGAAGTCTTTGGTATAAATTTTACTGTGCAAGTGGGGAAACATACATTTATGTTGCGTAGATTTCACAGTATTTTATTTTATAGTGTGTGGGTAGGTTTTATCATGCTTTAAGAAGCTATTGCCACTTACGGCTTCTCAGGATGTGCGTTTCTCCCTGCAGAAAAGAAGTGTGAACAAATTATGCCATATGAATGGATTTCATGCATTTAATGTATTATTTCTAGGAGGCATTTCTACCTAGCTAAATTTGATAAAGCTGTGTCTCTGTTAATAGAAAGTTACAAAAGATCAGCAATAGAAGAAAGATTAACAAATATTTGATTCTTTTGTATTATGTTATAATATAGATTGAGAGATTTCTGTGTGAATTAACTCTTCATTTACTACATTTGGGCTCATTATACGGGCACACAGGCAGGGGCTCCTCGGGGTCCCGTCAGCAAGCCAATGTCGGCTGGCGGTCCCCCGGTGGCGTGCCTACTCTGTGGCGGCCCCCGACTTATGGAATCAACTGCCTCTGGACCTCCGCCTGGCCCCTGACCTCCGCACCTTCCGCCGCGATTTGAAGACCTGGCTATTTGACCAAGTCAGGCTGTGATCACCTTGCCGGGGGGTGTGGGATAGTTTTAAATTTTAATTTGGGTTTTATTGGGCTTTAGTGATTTAATTTCTTTTTAATTATTTATTGTATTTATATGTTTTAATCTGTGAGCCGCCCTGAGTCTTCGGAGATGGGGCGGCATATAAGTCCAATAAAATAAATAAATAATAAATTATAGTTGGGTTGATATTCATACATCATTGACACATCTATTATATGGATCCAGTAGGGGAAAAAGTCCCAAATATAGGTTGAAAACTCTGTTTAAGTGTCACTGCATTTATTCCAATAACATGCTCTTCAGTCAGAACTAAGAAGAGCTTATTCGTTTTGCACTACTTCTTTGCCAAGACAAATGGATGTAATATATGCAATTCACAACATATGATTATTTGAAGGGACTGAAATTTTATATCAACTACTTTCAAAAGACATGTCTTTTACTAGTTATTATGTCATTAAGACATCTTTTACACGTGATAACTGCAGTGACATTTTATTCACATAGCTGGGAAGATTCAGAATTGCCCACAGTGGAGGAATGGTTGGTGAAGATGATGTAACTTGCTCAGAGAGTTTTAAATTTGCTTCCTTGATCAGAGAAAAGACAGTTATCTATTATTAAGTGGAAATCATTATGGGCTTTTGAGTGAAAAAGAAAAAATGAACTTATGAATTATGGTTATGTTGATTAGATAGGCTACATTATAGAAAGAAGTTATGTTTTATGCATAAAGTAAGATGTAAATTTATAATTGTACTAATAACTGCTATAAAGATTGGAAGCTACTTCTTTGTATCTTTTTTCTTTTCTATTTTTCTTTACTTTTTTTCCCTTTCTTGCACTTATAGTTTTCTTTTGATTTCTGTCTTTTCTTTTTTCTTTTTTCATTTTACATTAATATAGGTATTAGTTTTTATCTTTTTTTAAAAAAAAATCTTAATAAAATTATAAAAAAAGACATGAAGACAGAAGGATTCCCAAACAAGAGTCCATGGAATATTGTGACCTTCCATTAAGATTTCAAATGAATGATAATTATTCAGACATAAGTACCCATATTCTTCTTTACTTGGTATCTTTTATTCCCTTCTGTTTCCAGAGCGTCAGTGTTCCAAAATGACAAGTCATGCTGCTTGTAAGCTATTTTGGTCATTTTGAAACACTGATGTTAGGTCAGTGATGGAAATTCTTTGCTTTGCTTTTTTTTTGCAAATTGTCCAATATTACAGTTCACAATGCACCGCTATATATGGGAAGTGGGGAAATGCAGCAGGTTGGAGATCTTTGGATGCTTCTGTTGAGTTTGTAATCACAAGTTTATAAATATTCACAGCAAAAATGGAGGCTGTGCTCAGAACACTGAGATTATTGAAAAATACTAGGTTATATTTAATTTTAGGAAATTTGAAATAACTCCTCCAAGATATACATACAATTTTGTCAAAAAAGCAATATCCAGGATCATTTTTTTTTATCAGTCAGCCTTAGGCTCTTCCTTATGCCTTTACTGATTTGGCTTTCCTAACTCAGTCTTTTGTTATTTCCCTTTCCCTAGCTATCACACCAAGAGTGGGGAAGCAAAGGCTGCAGTAGCTTATCACTCCAGGGCTGATAATCAGTGACACCCCAACTGTTTTTAAGCCTTCAATTAGGCATTGCTACACTGCCCTGACATTATGAGCTGAAACTGAATATATGCCTTTTGTAAATTGGTAACCTGAACACAGAAGAACACAAAGTCTCCAAATGGACTGACCTCAACTCTTTAAATAGCTTTGGACTGCAATGCTAGACTTACTTACTGCAGAGGATGTCTCAATGAAATAAAAAGTGTGGGCATGACTTGCATCTGAGTTAGTGTTATGGGCAGTGCTATTAATTACAGACACCAGACTGGCCATCTCTTTACAAATCTGTTGAAATATTTCTCTCCTTTATAAATTGATGGCAAAAGTAATTCAGGATGTTACTAACAGCAATTAGGTTCTACCTAGGAAACTATAGAAGATGTGCTTTCAGAGAAATACCTGTGTCTAACTCATGTAAATTCTGCTTTTCTAGACTATATAAGCAGGCCCTGTGTCTTGATTTGACTCATCATGTCATCCCTATTTTGTTGAATGCTAATCTTAGTTGTGTGTTATAGAGTTATTTCTGAAAGTAGCAACCTCAGTTAGTTAGGAAAAAGAAACATTTGCACTGAACACCCATGCAGCAATAAGGAACCTCGGTTTGCTATGGAGTGTTTTTAATAGGGATAATATGGGATACATTTTTTCCTGTCTGTTTATTTCATACTAACTTCAGATATATTTGTGGTTTTGGGAGGTGCATTAGCTGCCTTTCTTCCTTGAATGCCAGTGTGAGATTGTGCTCCAGAAAAATAAATGACCTAGAGTTAAACTAATCTGACTTCATTTAATTTTAATGGACCCATCCTGAAGGCAGCGCCGAACAGCTCTTGATCTTAAGTAAGTAGGGTCAGACTAAGTTAGTCCTTTGAAATCCCAGGGCTGTCCATTGGGAAGTCAAACAAAACACTGGAGTATGCAAAACCCTTTCATTTTTTTGCCAACAAAATTGCTTACATGGGCCCATAATGTTACCAGGATTTGTGCTTGAATTGAAATGGAATTTGTTAATATTTGAAATGATTTATTCTGTATATATGCTGCTTTGTCTCTTCTGTTAAATTACACTTTGATGATCATTTTGGAAGATGGTTTAGCCACTACATCCAACCCTACTTCCCTCCCTAGGATCTATGTGGCCCTGGGAATTAGGAATTTTTATTTTAAGTATACATTTAAAATGCACACAGGTGCCTGTCTGAACTCACTGGGAATTTTAAGCAAATACACAGAAGAACATTAGAAAACAGAAAATACTCTTGGAATTAGTTTTACCACTGTAAATGAAGAGGATTATTCCATCACATCAAATCCAATGCTAAACCATAACCCTGGCTAGATCCGAAGGCATTGGTTGAAATATATTAAAGTCATTTCTAATTGAATAAATCAGTCCTTGGTTTATATTCTTATCTCGTAGTCTAGTTCTGCCTTCATTTTCTACTCACTTTGCAAGCTCCCTTTCCTTGGGAGTTCATCTAGCATGACATGGATGAATGATTTCTAAGAATTGTTTATACAGTTGTCATGTGGAATCTGTTCTAGAAGCCATCAGTGTTTTGCTCTCTAGGAAGAATTAAATAAATAAATGCAGGAAGTGGACCAACACAATAAGAGATCGAGTTTTTTCTTCCTCCAAGTGCACATGATTTAGTGGTCTAAAGTTCACTTTGCTTATATAAGCCAACAAACCACTACATGTTCCCAAGGTTCTGGTGTTTGGAGTACCGGATGTGGGAGATTTTACATATATCCAATATCTTTCCTCTCTTTTCAGAAGGTTGAATATTTTCCTTGAACTCAAAACAGACAAACAAAAACAAACAAACCACCATCTTCACTGATGCAATCTTGCTTTGCAATTTAAGAAAGGATGTAGGGCCTCCACATAGAGGTTGTTGATAGATATCTGTGAGATGTGGGCAGATATAATCCTGGCAATGTAATTTTGATGGCTAAAAGCACAGCTGGAGTATCTATTGACTTTCTTCTCTGTTAATGAGCTTCAGTTATTAACATCCCTCACCACGAGCTATGCTAACTGGAGCTGTTGCAGGGCCAGAAATTTCCCATCTTTAACATACACCTGCTTTCCCATCTGCCACTCACCTTGAATATGATGAGGTCATTTGCCTGTTTTGTCCTGCAGATTTATGCTAATGCAAAGTTCTTCTGTAACAGGCATTTACCTCCTTGAGTCCTTGAAGGACCATTAATAACACCAGTAAGTTTATAGGACAAATTGGTTCCCCCAATTATACCACATGCAATTGATTTGACTGCCAAGTGATTTGTATATCAACATGAATGATGAGTTATTATTTCCACCGTACCTGAAATCAGTTTAAAATTGTGCAGGATCAACTGCACGGTTTATGCAGTAGTCTTTTCCAGGAGAGGGGAATAGTTATGGAGGCTCTGGAAAAATAGTAGATAGGGGGTTGTCAGTATTGTTCAACATATGTTATAAGGCAATCTCTCAGCCTAATGGAGAGGCAGCTGTGCACTATGTATTTAGTTAGAATCAGAAAACAAAACACATACTTTATGGTTCACCAAACAAGTCATTTCAAACGATTGTTTTCATATTTAACTACCAGGTTTATTTATCTTAAAATACAAATTGTGCATTTTTAAGACAAATTTTTAGACACAAAATGAACAACTGCCAATAGTACAACCTTTGTTATCATTTAAGATAACAATAACTATGTAAGGTAGAGTCACTTGGTAACTTAAAGGAATGTTTGAAACTATAGGTAACATACATCAAAGCTGCATAGAAATCTGCCCAATATTACTTTGCTACCTTCATTATCTTTGTATCTGAAAAATGAGCACATTTCAGAGTACACAATTGATAATACCTCTTATTTTATCTGTTTTGAATCAAAACAGATTGGTCACCCTCATTTCAGAAGACAGGTTGATTTTTTGTTTGTTTTGAGGATGCCAATGTACGAAGAGAAAGACCATCTCCAAAAAGTATCCAATAGCATCAGGCAATATAAATCAGATTGGCATATGATAGTAGACATTACCAGGAATTACAAGGAAATGTTGCTAAGGGTTCAAATCCAAATGTGCCACATGCATTCATTCAAAAATGCAGGCAGCTTTGTATAAACATCCATCTTTTGCACTATAACAGGACTAAACATTATTTTATCATAAACTTTCAAGAACATAGCCCACTTCTATTTTAGTGAAACTTGTGCTCTGATACAAAGATGGCCATAAAGAGAAAATCTATGCTAGAGACCTTATATATGGAGTATTTCCCTCCTGCCCACAATCTGTTGATTCTCCTCAGAGAAGCTCCACACATTATGTGACTATCAATGCTTCTCAAGAGGAGGAATGATCAAGAATATATGAGGATGCTCCAACAGAAAAATTTCAAACTGCTATATTAATCTAGGTGGTCTGCTAGATTAGTCTAAATTTGAAATAAACAGATAAAAAGTTGAATGTGTGCTTCTCATTGTCTGCTCCAAGTATGAGCTTCACTAATTCAAAAAGGCAGTTCTACAAGAGTCAAAATATGAAAAGGTGTTAACAGTTTGGTGATAACTTAAGGGGATAAAAAGGTGAGGGCTGATTTTTTTTCCCAATGTAAAGCCTTCTTATCAATCCTACCAGTATTGGGATGTGTGCAGATCGTGTCTCTTTCAAACTACCTTTAGTCCTCTTTAGGAAGATTTACTATCAAGGAATATTTTTAGCTGGACTGTCTATCAAAATGAATGAGCTGGTTGAACAAAGAAACTGTTAGAAAAAGGGATAGTGATTTATTTGTTGGCATTGATTTCAGCCACATTGTTTTTTTTATCTGTACTGCACAGGTAATTTGAATAGCTGTCTCTGGTTTCACTCAGTGATCTTTGACAATTGTTGGGTTTTGTCTGGAGTTTAATTGTCACCAACCTTAAAACAGGAAAGCAGAAGGAAGAGACTCTCAGCACTGCTCCAAAGTATGCAAATACACTTTTGTGTTATAAGATACAAGGGGCACTTTCATGTTACCTAATCATATGCTGATACGAAGCAAACCTTGTTAGTGCTGATATAGATATCGACCAGAAAGACAGTGGCTAGAGCAATGGGATTTTAGAATTTGCATTGCTTTAATACTGTAACTTGTGTATTTGTTTACTAACAGAGTTGGTATGCATCAGGCTTTTACCATTCCTATGTTAATGGGCAGGCAGGAATAAAATCCTTGCAAACCTGTTTACTAAAGCCATTGCTAATAAAAAAGAATCAATTCTGTGCAGTAACCATTTTGTTCCTCCACACAATAAATAAGCAAGAGAAGGTATCATTTGTTGTGAGGCAGGGAATTGTGCAGTTATACATTTTATATTTTGAACAAGGGCTGTAAAAGCTATAAGGAATTCTAGAACAATGGGATGAAGGAAGCTATTCTGTTGCTTTCACAAATCAAAGGTAATACACAATCAATTTCAAAATGTCCACCTCATTTTAACTAAAAGCTAAAACTTCTGCAGATGGAATATACTTATACATACACATAGATCGTATCCAACAGCTAGCAATGAGTATTTCTAAATGAATGTCCATTGCCTTGCTTTAGTCACGAAGTTTTATAAATGATCAAGACTTCATCATTCTCAGCACCTGAAATCTTCTGTGCTTTGCTTTTGTTTCTTTTCCCACAAAGCAATCAATTAACAAGATAAAAGAATGGCTTCTGCACTATTGACTGGCAGCACAATATTACTCCTTGTGCAATATGTGAAAAGTAGCACACACTTTTTGACCCAGCGAAAGACATTTGTTGAAGAAAGGATTGCATTCTACAAAATGCTGGAGAAATTGGATATTTTTCAGACAGCTCAGCTGAAAATGTTACCAAGATGCCAGACCGTGCAATAAATACCCATGAATTGAATTGCAGACTGCTTGCCTGAAAGCTAATTAGTGAATGATCTACTGATCGTGTTAAAGAAGATGTAACATTTCCCATTCTTAATTGGTCTTTTACTGGAAAATATTTAGAAATAGTAAAGGGTTAATGGCAGTTCCTTTCTGAAGGGGAAAAATATTTTTGAGCTGCTGACCAGGTAGTAGCCAAGTTCTGATTACTAAATCCCATTATGCTAAGCTTCTTCATTTATCTGTTAATGAAATCAGACATATGAAATGAATTTTGATGTAATATCCAGTGGTGTAAACAATTTGAATGCTCGTCGGACTGGGCTGTGATAAGCAGGGGTGATACTCGTGATACTCCACTTTTATTTATTTTTATTTTTATTTTGGGGCTGATATTTCTCAGTTGAGTTGGCATTGCTCCCAACCCAAACTTCCTATAAAGGTAGCCCAACACCAGTTCTTATACCTATGGGAAACAACATTCAGGATGGAATGATTTTAATTAAAATGCAAAATAAGGAATATAATTTGCTTTAGAAGCCTAGTTGGTTATTTTCTTCTTTTTGACCGCAAAAATTCATGATGGCATTATCAATGCAGATTAAGATAGACCCTGAATCTTGCTAGTGTGCATGCATATCAGATGTAAAGAAGAAGAAAATCTGTATAAGCTGTGAACTATTCAAGACAGCAGCTTTGCTAAGAAGTGCTGTGAAACTTACAGGCTTATTCATGTATCCAGCTGATGTTAATTATAACTTTCCAACAGAACATGCTTCCCTACTCAAAATACATTGGCTTCTATGTAAAGCATTTGAAAAAGGCATAGGAACTCTATACACACATTTTACATGAAGACACTCTAGAAAAAGAAACGAGGCACTGCACCCTATAGGTAACACCTTTGAATCATAAATCTTTTCAAGGACAAAAATAGAAGAGTACTCTGTAGTATTAATATTCCTACCCAAATTTTTAAAAATACAATTTTCAAACGGGAATCATCCCAGTGTATAAGTATGCCTCATTATATTTCTAGCTCTTGTAGCCTTTAATAAATGGAAAGCAATAGCTCCATTGCTAAAATGGGTTATATCTATATAGTTTTCCAATTAATCCCATAGTTGTTTTTGGACCTGGTCAGTTTCATGTGGTAGAAAAAATGACATCAAAATAAATGTTCTGTGGAAAAAGCAACTATCTTTTATGAAACTGGATAGTGCAAAGATAGTGGATTGCAGTGATTTTGTATCAACCGTTAACATGAAAATATACTACAATCAAATGGTCTTTACTAATATTCAAAACTGGTTACAGAAACCTTAAAAAGAAATCTTTATAGACTTTCACCTGTTATAAATTATTTAAAAGTTACCATATGTTTACCAAATTAAACTTCAATATGTAAACTTGCAATATTTTCTATGTGCAACAATTGGATTTAGGCAGGCTAGTTTTATTAAAATCTCCAGCCACAATAGTATGGTCCACAGCCAAACAAAAGCTTTTGAAAACATCTATGTAATATGTCTGGAAAATTCTTTCAGTACCACAATTAATAAATTTAATGTAATAATAAAGAATTAATAAATGCAGTATGTAATAAAATATTAATAATAGCTTAAACATCTGGCTGACTGAGCAGTGAATCATCATCATAATAATCCCCCAATGAGGCACTAAACCTTGATGTGGTGGTGGGGCTTGTTTGCTCGAGGAAAATGACAGCTAAGATGAAGGTGAAGAATTTCTCTCCCATAAACAATATGGTGAGATGTAATTTACAGAAACCCATAGTGGATTGCTGGTCGCCTCAGTCAAGAAGAACCATGGAAGGTATTTCTTGGATAACTGGTGAAAAATGGGATACAGGCAGTGGTGGGATGCTGCTGGTTTGCAGCGGTTCTACCGAACCAGTAGTGCCAGTGAGCAGTTGGCTCCACCCACCTGCCCCCATCCTTTCCTGTCCTTTATTTCCTTGGTTTTGAGCTCAGCTGATTGACGCGGCAGAGCAGATTGCTGAGTCTTAGCTGTTTGAAGCTCAACAATGATAGTTTTTGACTGCTGCATGTGCGCAAAGCCCGCTCTCATAGAACCAGTAGTAAAAAAAGGTTGAATCCCACCACTGGGTACAGGACTTATGACTGGGCTATAGAACAGTTGGCTGAATAATCAAGGCCAGCAGCTGCAGGATTACTGTGAGAAAAGATGAAGAAGACAACCCATCACAAATATGCAAAGATTGAAAACCAAAAAAAGTATTAATGTATAACATGGCTTCAGTAATAACTGAATACTATGAAAGAAAAATCAATGGAGAAGAAACAAAAGCCAAAGAGTGCACCAGTACTGTTTTATTAGTACAATGATTTCCCAGTGAACAACACTGAACAACTCAGGCCATGGCTATCAATCATTAAAATATGTGACAGGTTGTCCCATCTCCTTTATATGGCCACCTGAAGCTATATGGATAAACCATCTGAAATAGAATCACTGTTCAATATTGTCCAAACATACAAGCAAGATATTGCAATGGAGTTTGGACTGGACAAATGTGCTACCTTCACCATCAGCAGGGGGGAAAATAGTGAAAACTGATCAAGATGCCTTATGGAGATTAAGGAGATAACATTAAGAGTCTGGATAGAGACGATCAGTACATATAACTGGGCATCCTTCAAACTGACAATATCAGGCACACTGCAGTCAAGAGGAAGGAGAGAAGTGAACACACCATGAGAGTAAAGATTTTAGAATTCAAACTCAGTGGAGAAAATAACACCAAAGCAATTAATACCTTAGCAATTCCACATTATTTACATAGCTGGAACAGTGAATAGGACTCAAGCAGAACTAAAAAGCATGGATTGGAAGACTAGAAAAACAGTGACAAAGAATTACACTCTTCATCCATAAAACAATGTTGACAGACTCTACTTACCAAGGAAATTAGATGAGCATGGAATACTACAGGTATCCCTAGATAATGGGAGAAGAAAAATGAGCATTGGAGGAATATATGAAGGATAGTGAAGAAAAATGCATTGATGTTAGTATACCATGAAGGCTTACTGAGTACTGGAGATACCAAGCTGTTATAAGAAAGATGAAAAGAAGAATAGAAAAGAGATATGGCAAGTATTACATGGTCAGTACATTAAAAAAGAGCCTTGGTGGTGCAGGCTGTTAAATGCCTAGCACTTAATTCCAGCTGCCTGCAATTAGTGCAGGCATACAATGGAATGAAGGTTATTGCTGAGCGCATTGGGTTGTGTCTCCAAAATTGTAAGCCGCCCTGAGTCTTCGGAGAAGGGTGGCATATAAATGTAATTTTAAAAAAGCAAATAAACAAACCTAACAGGGAAGGTTAACAAGAAGTTCTGGCAATGGCTAAGAGCAGAAAAGTTGAAGAAGACAAAGGGGCTAATTCTGGCCGCGAAAGGCCAAGCTTTAAGAATAAAGACATATACAGCCAGAATTGGCTTTGCAGTTCCTCTGCAGCAAAGCTGAAGAAACAGTGGGCCACCTACCTAGACAGCTACTGCAAAAAGATCACACAGACTGATTACAGTTGGTGGAATGAAGTAGCAAAAATGGTGCACTGGAAGATCTGCAAGAAATACCATTTACCTACAAGGAAGAAGTGGTGGAACTACAAAACGAACAAAGTAATAGAAAATAAAAAAAGCTAAATTGCTCTGGGACTTTAGAATGCAAACAGATAAGCACCTGTCACATAACACCCCAGACTTAACAAATGTTGATACAAAAGAGAAAAACAATAAATAGCAGGTGTTGTAACACTTGGAGACAGCAGCGTAGAACATTAAGAACTGGAGAAAATCACAAAATTCAAAGATCTACAAAAGAAGTAGAATGACTGTGGCAAAAGAAGGCAAAGATAGCACCAGCAGTCTTGAATACCTTGGATGCAATTCCAAAACGTTTGGAGCACAACTTCAACAGCACTGAAAAAAATCACCACCAGTTGATTACAAAAGACAGCCGTACTTGGAACAGCTTACAGTTTGAAACAATATCTTTAACAGCATCAAACATCTGCCTATCCCAGATCCTTGTAAGACTCAATAGATGGAAAGAAATGCCAAATCCAGTATAAGCATCTGGTTGACTGTGTGACCAACAATCACAATAAAGTATTTCTGACATTTAAAAATTGTCCTTTTTAGATCATGTGCTACTATAAATTTTAAACACTTCTTAATAGCATATGTAGTAGATCTTGAATTCTCACCATCCCGTCTCCAAGACAAGAGATTCTTTTCCTGTAGAAGAATATGAGTTAGGTTTAGGTTTTATATTTCCCAACTTAGTATTTGTCTCCTCTTGGAGGAATATTTAAGTCCTTCCCGTGACAATCTAAAAATATTGGGCTTACATAAAATACAATATTGGACTTAAAACTTCTATGTCCCTTATTCTGTCTCCTGTACTCTGGAATGAGAAAAAATAGGTTATCTCAAAATAAAAGAAGAAAAGAGTTGGAAGTGACCTTGGAAGTCTTTTAGTCAACCCTCTGCTTAAGCAGGAAACCTTATATCATTTCAGATAAATGGTTGTCCAATCACTTCTTAAAAACCTCCAGTGATACAGTACCCACAACTTCTGGAGGTAAGTTGTTCTAGCTGTCAGAAATTTCTCCTTAGTTCTACATTGGCTTTCTCCTTGGTTAGTTTCCATCCACTGCTTCTTTTCCAATCTTCAGGTGCTTTGGGGAATAGGCTGACCCACTCTTCTTTGTGACAGCCTTTTAGATATTGGAAAACTTTATTTATTTATTTATATTTGAACTTGTATGCCGCCCATCTCCGAAGACTGCTCACAACTAAAACACAGAACAATAAATATTTAAAAAGACATTAAACTAACAAGCCAAATATAAGACATAACAATACAATAAAATATATTAAAAACCCATCCCTCCCCAAAGGAGGGTCACAGCCGGTTGGTCAAACAACCAAGTTTTTAATTCGCGGAAGTGCGGAGATCAGGGGCCAGGAGCTCCAGAGGCAGTTGATTCCAGAGGTGGGGGCGCAACAGAGAAGGCTCGTCGTCGGGGAAGTACCAACCGGCATTGAACCGGCAGATATTCACACTTATATTATTTAGACCACAGAAAAGGAAAAAAATGACTGTCATAAATTCTCAGTAAGTACTTCCCATGTAGGGGAGGGAAAAATCCAAAGAAAAGTACAAGGTTTAAGACAATCCTACTATTTTATGCCCTTAGTTTGTATAAGTATTGTTATGAGTGACCTATATTCTCAATACATTTTGATTTAATAGATTTTCAGTACCACTGCTGCATTAGCTGAACTTAAAAGCCATTAACAAACCCTAACCAGGGAATTAAACTTCTCTGATGGAGGATTCCAATAATAAGAGCCAGACCTATTTGTACCAAATTTTTATTTCCTTGATAAAATGTATAGAGATCAAGTATTTAATAAATAGCACCAGCCTGTTTACATAAAAATAAATGAGCAGTTTAATCAACCATACAAAATTTTGTTTGGCATTTTTTGTTTGATGTTAGAAATACCACAGTATAATGAATGTGTGCATACTTAACAGGGCTGTACATGCTTTGAAAATGATTCAAAGAAGTGATTCAGTCCTATGTGTGAGTAAAACATCTCAACGTTGAGGACTGAAGTCTTACGGTAGTCTGGCAAAAAGAGTATTTTAATGAATAGTGGAATTGCTCACTCAAAACGTGAATCATTTTTCAAAGGGGCTGCAGGTCTAGTATTCAAAGCCATAAAGATGCAGGCACTGTGGAAGTTTTTGCACATACCAGAAGTTACAAACATATTTAAAACAGGGATTTATTTCATTCCATCCCATGAAGAGTGTATGCATGTGTATTAAAATGGCTAATATCATAGACATCTGCTAGATGCCTTTGCTCTAACATACGGTCTATGCTACAAATTCAGGGCAATTCAGTTTTTTCTTCCACTTAACCAATAAGATCGCTTGTTGAATTTTTGGGAGGAAGATTTATCTACTCTGCATCAAATTTCAGCCGATTTCAGCAGGAGGCACATAATGAACTGCTGTGAATTGCAGAGATAGCAAATTTCATCCATAAAATGTTTAATTTGGCCAGCAGGGGGAGGAGAAGAGCAAATTTAAAGCTAATACCACCAGTATTTAAAAATAAAAGGTGCTAGTTAAAAAATGCAAAAAGTCATTAAAATCCTCAATCAAATATTTATCAAGGGGTCCATATATGTATATATTATTATGAATACATATGTATTCTAGCTACTTCTGTGGAACAGTAGGATAAATTCATTAAGAAAAAGGAATCTAGAACCATCTATGGCATGTCATTATACAAGTTCTCCAGACTTTACAGCAAAGGTGTATGGTGTTTTGCTGCAAGGTTTTTTTCCCCTTATTAAAATAATTGGCAGAAAGCTGAGCCTGGAGACAAAGGTGACCTGTACACAAACCACACCATCACACTGAAAGAGAACAATTTGTATGGAAGCATTGCCTAAATGCTTGATCAGAGTTTTCTGTTTGAAGCCAACACTGCAGGAATCCCTAATTGATTTCTCTCTATAGTATTAATATGTCGCTTTATAGTGCTCATCAGCAAGCCACTTTAAATATAGTAAAATCTTTAATATTTTTCATGTTCAGTTAGGTTCCCTTAGCTAAGAAAAAAGCACAAAGCCCCTCCTTTCCATTTTCCAATTTGTCTCCAAAGGCATGCCCCATCTCACCTCTCATGCTATTAAGCAGGCGTCAGTATTTGACACAACGATGCAATTCCCTGCAAACTGATAAGAGCATATATCTGTTTTTGGCTATGGCATATGAATAACAAACTTCTTTTTTCTTTACAGAAACCTTTTAGCAGTTTCAATACAAGTAACAGAGGTCCACAGAATCAGAGAAAAAGTTCTTAACAACAGCTCTCAGTTAAGAAAGTGATTCTTTTTTTAAAAAATAATTACATCAGAGAAGATATTTATACATTGGATATGTCCCAACATATCAACATTTACATCTCTTACAGAAAATGGCTACCCTGAAGAGTCATTTCTATTTTTAAAAAGCATTAATATCTGGAGTGCACCTGAGTATGGACGACAGGATTTTCCCTAGACAGTTCGTTCTGCAGTGCTGAACCATAGCCTTGCCTCATCTGACAGCTAATGATCAGAGTCAGATAGATAAGATGGTTGTGTCCAACGCCAAACCAGCATGTCCTCTCCTGCAACCCTGTGTAATTCAGTCTGAATCCGTGACTCATTGGAGGCAAGAAAATCCTTTGCTCGATCCCAAATGTGCTTCATTTTTCTCCTGGGGGTGGGAGGGAAATGGATTATGTAAAATTATGCATGCATGTATGCATAAAGAGTATGTATCACCTTTTAAATATGTTTTATAGCTTCATGTGCTAACCGAAAGCTGAGAAGTGAGTTATAAAGTACTCTGATTTGGAACACAGAAGACAGCATCAACGTGGAATCAACCAACTTATAAAAATCCAAGATAAACTTTAAAATTTTTAAGTTACATGTAGAACCAATCAAAAGATAAGAATTTTAGGACAACCAATACAATTCAGTTTCAAGATTATTCAAGCAGGAAAGGAAGCCTTTTCACATGAAATGGAAGAAACTGAAGTTAAGGAAATCAATCTTAGTTTTTACAAACACGAAGATAAAAACCATTCTTCCGTATACCAAAATACTTTTGGCAAATTATAGGGCAAGTTGGTTGGTTTCTAGAGACAGTTGGTTTGCTGCTATGAGGCTACAACATCTACAGTGGGAATATATTAACAGCCCTGAAGAAAAGCTCACCTTTCCTGAGGTGGGATGAGTGTATCTCTGATATGAAGGATGCCAACATATGGGTATCGTTCCAGATTCTGCTCCCACTCTTTGTAGTGATTTTGGACAGCAGCTATGAAAAATTCAGTATAAGTAATCAAGAAAACATTATTGAACATGAAACTAAGCAAATATTTGGGGAAATGTTACCTATGATTTTCTGTACCATCTCATACATGGCCTCCTCTTGTTCTTCCCTTTTCCGCCAATAGTATTTCAAAAGAATCAGAATCCCCCAAAGGAAAGCTAAACCTGTGAGAGGAAGCACGAAGATAAGAAAACAAATGAGCTGCCTTGCATATAAGATTTTGAGAAAGGAATCTGTTGCCATGTCTTAGCTATGCATTGTTCTAAAGACAATTGTATTTTTATACTGAGGGGCTTGATAGATGCCAAATATCTATAAAGATTGTATGACTTGCAGATTTCATAAAACCTGACGACGTCTCAAAATGTGAAGTAGCTTTAGTAGTTGGGGTTGCATTTCTCTCATCGTGTATATACAGTACATTCTTAAACTAATAAAGAATCTTGTAGCACCCAACACATGTATTATTGCAAGAAACATGCATTTTGCATCTAACTGAAGTTGATTATAATCCCTCAAAGTTTGTCCCATACCAAATTTGTTAGCCTTTAAAATGCTATAAAACTTTACAGCTTGGTTTGCTGCAACAATTATATGTTGTTGTGAGTGTTTATGCTTTTACAAAGGCCTAATTACTTCTACCTTCTTCTATTTATATAATTAAAGCAAAAAAATATGAGATTATTAATCTTATTAAATTTACGTTGACTTCAAAACTAAAGGGAAATCTGAATCCCAGCTTTTTCACATCATGTACTCCAAAGTTATGTTCATTATAGCATAATGCAGCTCCAAAACCAGATCATGCCTCCTTATTCTTGCTATTATTTATATTATTCATAACTTTTCTAGGGACTCTCTGTAGGGAATTCACCCCCTTGTGGATATACTAGAACTGTTTAACCTTTTCTGAACTACCATCATAATATATGACTCAGAATAATAAATATTTAACTAATAAGAAAAATAACAGGTTTCAACAATTGTCTGGTAAGTCGGGGAAGAACATTTACTCTGCTACAAACACTTGAACAAAAATTGTAAAGTGGTGGTACACAGCACACATAGAAACTCTTGGTTTTCTTTTTTTTACAGGATACAATTATCACTGTAATGTCATATTAATAAACAATTATTAGCCTCCTCTCTAATATTAGATCACAAGACTAATTATTCAGAATTTTTAGGAACACTTGCTCTCTTCAACTTTTTGAAGTCTTGAATTGCACACGAGGCACATAGACTATCAGCAACATTTTCTCCCACCACTGCAGTTCCCCCAATACTTACTCCAAAAGAATATAAATAAGTTTGTAACTGCTGTGCATAGAGCTCGATGAAATCGGCAGCCTAACCCCATCCGGGGACGAGCGGATTCAAGACATACCACTTGCTTCACAGTGGTTACGGGCTCTGAAGGCTCTTTGCCTTGTAACCTGACAGATAGGGAAAAAAAGGATCCCCTTTGAACAATGTGAAACACCTAACAAGTCACAGTAATCAGTATTAAAAAAACACTGAGGTTTCTCATTTTTCAAAGTTTTGAAAAGACTGGCTTGTACAGACTATCTGTAACCTCCATAAGAACATTCCATCCTTTGCTTCTTAATAATAATATCAGATGTGGCTTTGGAAAGCAATAGCACCGCAATGTCACCTGGCAAAAAAAGCAAAACCAAAAAGGCCTCCTTGTTTTCTTCAGCATACAAGATTCAGGTAGTCCTTGACTTACGACCACAATTGAGCCCAGAATGTTGCTAAGTGAGAAATTTGTTAAGTGAATTTTGCCCCATTCTAAGGCTTTCCCCCCCCCCATCTTGCCACATTTGTTAAGTGAGTCATTGACCTTGTTAAATTAGTAACATGGTTGTTAGGTGAATCTGGCTTCCCCACTGACTTCGCTTGTCAATAGGACACAAAAGGGGATTGCGTGATCCTGGGACACTGCGTCATAAATGTGAATCAGTTGTCAAGCATCCGAATGTAAATCACGTTACTATGGGGGTGCTGCAACGGTCATAAGTGTGAAAAATGGTCATAAGTCACTTTTTTTCAGTGCTGTTGTAACTTTGAACGATCACTAAACAAACTGTTGTATGTCGGGAACTACCTGTATCATGTTTTTAAATGGGACTCTCCCTGTGACTGCAGAAAAAATAGTGTTCATGCCAGACTATGTTACTTTGAAGAAATGATTCAAATTAGAAAAAAAAATAACCAGGTAGTCCACAGTTAATGATCATAAGTAGAAATCACTCACATGACCACATCAACTTATGATGGCAATAGGGTTGCAGCTATTAGGCAAACCATGCTTGGTTATTACGTTCAATGTCACACAGCTGCAACTTGCAACTTCTTGCTGGTTTCCACACTGACGTTGCTTCCCAGAAGCTGGCTGGGAAGGTCACAAATGGCCATCGTATGACCACAACTATTGCAAATGTGAGCCAGTTACCAAGTACCTTAATTATGACCATGGGGACACCATGACAGCTGCAATTTTGTGGACTGCCCATACGCCCCCTTGTTCAATGCTGTTGTAACTTCAAACAGTTGTGGAACAAAGGATAGTTAAGCAAGGACTAACTGCACTTGAATTAAAATCTGCGAAATGCAATAGAAGTCCCAGTTTCCAATTCCTTTTAACAAGCATTAACCAACCAATCCAGATGACCATATTTTGGATAGCTAACTGATGTTACACCAGAGCTGTAAGTTATAAATGAAACACAGAAAATTTGTTGTCTAAATCATAGGCGAAACAAATGCATTTTCAAACTGGCACATTTCATCAGTTTTACTTATTTGATTCATTACCTACAGACTAAAAATCTGAATATGTAGATAAGCTCTGCTACATATTTGCTAGTAACAGAACACCATTAAGTAATGCGTGTATTGAAAAATTAGCAACAGCTTTTCAAAACACTGTACATTCTTATTTTCACATTGATCCTGTTCTGGTAGCTTAATCTCTGTAAATGTTGATGGAATTCTTAATTATGCTGAGCAAAGGGGCAGAGAGTATATTTTGTTTTTCGAAGCTGTAATGCTGAAGCAAATCGTAATTACACAATTCCATCCTACCAGCCATCCTAAGCAAGCTCCTAATGGAATAGTGTGTAACAGGAGGGATTCTTCACATACAAAGAATGGAGAAACACAACAGAGTTTCAAATCATTACAGCAAATTAAATAAATTTAAATAATGAGATTAAGGAGTAGTAGTATTTTGCAATTGCTGAAGTTTCACGTATACCAACAATTCCATAGATTGGACAAAACTAACAAAGTTAAGACATTAATTCTGATAAAAACTAGGGAACTACAGCTCTGTACTGATAATCACTTTCAAACCAGTACATTTATAGCCTTAATATTTACATTCTGCCAGTTTACAATTCTGAACAAACTTTCTGATGGATTTCAACACTGCTATAAAAGTAAATAATTTCTATATAGAAATATGACATGTTTTGCTTCAGTGAAGGATTACATTAAAGAACTTAGCACATAATACCACAAATAAAAATTTTTTTACATAATTAGAGCTATAGTAGTGAATGCCAAGTGACTTGAGATTTGTCTGAAAGAGCCTAAGAATTAAGAGTAATTATTTTGTGAGAACTGAAGCAATTATTGTTAAGCAGATTTAACAATAATCCCTTTGGTAGATGGGTGGCCATGTAAATATGTTTAATATATAAAAAGCAAACAAATAAATCTAGTATCAAAAGCATAAATCATGCCACTACAAAGTAATTCCAAAACGATAGCAAGTTGAAATTAGAATGGTGAATCTAATTTAAAAAAGTTGTGAGCTTCAATAGCAACTTTTCTAAGCAGAATTTCAAATTCACATTTCCAAAGAAAGCAATTTTAGCACAAAGAAACAGTTAAAGATACTTTTGAGTGGAGTAATTTTACCATACTTACTGACTTGTACCCAAATAACTGCAAAGGGATGCATTTCAAATTACTACTATCTATTTTTCTTATCAATAAAATTAATATGCTTTCAAACAACTCATCTGCATCTGAGAACTAAGTATTCAGGTGGGTTCCCTTTTTGTATTGAGTAGCTCTTGATATCTCCTTCATAGTTCAAGAGAATACTCTATAATATTAGGACGAGACAGTCAAAAAGTCCTTATAACTATATAATAGGCACTCAGAGATAAACAAAACTTAAGGGTGCTTTGCACAGAATAATGTTTAGTCTCCAGATACAACTGTACAGCCAATAAACTTCAAATACAAAGGGAATATGCTGGTTCACGGAGAATTAATTCAAGTCAGCAACGATGTCATTAAGCATGCCAATGAGAATGCTCTCCAAACATGCTGTTGAGACCATCCAGGTTTTAATATGTAGCCCATTTGTAAAATATGAGCTATCCCACATAAGTAAACGGAGTATCTCCAGTAAATCTCCATAAAATGGCCCATATGAAATCATACTTACTAAATTCATATTCCAACTACTTAAAAAAAATAAGCCAGGATATTAAACATTAAATACTAAAACTATTAAGAGAAGAGAACAGGGGATTGGAATATGCATTATTTTTCACATAAAATCAGAAAATATATTTTTATTCCAAAAATGTTTTTACATTTCCAACCCCTCGTATTTCAGACAACATAGAGAGAAGCAGGTTCATGTGATCCTATCCCAACCTCCATGCTGAAAAAATCTGAGAAGAGAGCTATTTGATTTTGCCCTTACCAGTGCAAGATGCAATGGAAATGTTTCCCAACTGTACATTCAACAATCAGTGAATGGGTCCTATATTGATTTATGTCTGAAAAATTTCTTCACTCAGTGAGAAACCTGACCCAATCAGGCTTTCTTCTCCTATTGAGAAAAGCTATAATACAACTTTGCCATTTCAGCCAAACATATGGAAAATATTTCTTTATCATAGCTATCAACAGTTTAGATGTATAAAGCAAATATTGTCCCTAGAATTTTAACATTTCTTTCCATTTTTCTTCTTCAGTGCAGACAGGAAGGGTGTTGGGAATCTTTTCAGAATTTCAGGTTTTTATTTCTAAAACAATGAGATCTAGATTATATAAAATGATCTAATGAGGTTTTTGGCTAAGGAATGACATCTGGTCAGTATATTTTAACTGTTAATATGTATGTTTGGTTAAATAATTTATTATGCAGAAGTTTAGCTCACAGTTTTCAAATGTCTGGCACTTCATAATAAAGCAGTCAGTGAAAACAACTAAAAATAATAATTAGCACAGCAACATTTGATTAAATGGTTAGATTAATAAACTGTCAGAAATCTTAGATCAATTGACAAGTTGTTCATGATTAGTTGGACAATACTTTTAATTTTTTTAAAATATTATTTTTAACCATGGAAGAGAAGGAAAAGATACCATCTTTGAAAAGATTTTCTGTTGCAGAATGTCTCTTTTAAAATAGTGCCTATAATAACAGAGGTTATCATCTGAAAGTAAAGTTTTCTATTTCATTTCATTTGGATTCAAATTTGGATTTCTCTAATTATGTGATGACCTAAAAATAATACTTAGCATTTATATACTTCAGAACAATTAAAAGCCCTTCATGTATAATTACTTGCAACAATTCTGTATGACAGGAGATCCAAGATTAGCAAATTCCTAATTCAGAGTTATCTTCTAACTAAAGCTAAAATAAGCTAAGCTACATTGTTTAAGCTGCCACTGACATAGAGAATTTAACCATTCTTACAAAAATCCTTATGTTTTGTGCTCTATCAAACAGCAGACTATCCACCGTCAAACTGGAACACTGCAGATGCTTGATAATTTACATTTTCACAAAATGAGGCAGGTAACAATGAATTTCAACATATGCAGGCAATATTAATGTTGATCTAAAGCAGGGGTGTAAAACTCAAGGCCTGGGGGACAGATCCGGCCAGTGAGGTGCTTAGATCTGGCCCATGGGGCCACCTTTAACTAGCGATGCCACTGCCAGCTAAAAACAGAGCTCAGGAGGGCCCAAGCTCTTTTTTATGGAGCTTGGGAGCCTGTTTTCACTGGCAGAGCGCTCAGGCCACCACAGGTGCCCCTGACATGAGTGATGTCGAGATTGCCACACCTACCCCAGCCCCTGAGATCAAACACAACCCTGATGCGGCCCTCAATGAAATCGAGTTTGACACCCCTGATCTAAATAAAAGTGTCATACAGTGCCAGATTTTGGCGGATTCTAGGAAACAGAATTTTTTTCAGAGAAAAAATCCTCTTATATTCCAAACCATTTCAATGCTTTCAGGTTTACAGAAAAAGGAGCAAGCATGTTGTCAGATTTCAAGGGATTCTTGAATATTTAGAACAAATTGTTCTTAATAACTTACCAAATTCCTGAATCCTGATCACTGTCTAATAACCACTGTAATGCATCTTCAAATTTTTTTATTGAATAGCCAGTCACATTCTGTAAGAAAGCATGCCCACAAATTTAAGGTCATCCACATTAATCTATTAATGAAATATTACTATTACTATTCTCTATTTACGTTATCATTCTATTGTTTTTCCTCAAGAAACTTAAAGATAATATATATATGCTTAAAAATATCATTTCTTTTACCTTTGTTTTTATCTGTACCATCTGATTATGAATACAACTATTACCTTATAAATGCATTTACGTGAATATAACTTGTTGAAAAGCTGAATATTTATAATAAGTACAATTTTATAACCACAAAATACATTGCAGTGATTTTATATAAATGTATATTTTAGCTATAGGCATTACTAGAAACTAAAAAGGGAAACATGTTTTAAACAGAAATAGATAAATACTAGCTGCTCTAAAATATAGGAATTATTTGGCTTCTCAAGGGAAAAAGAAGAGCAAATATGGGCAGACACATTATTTGGGCTTCTTTCTCAAAGAAATAAACTGAAAAGAAATGGCTTAGGAGAAAACCACAGAAACCGATGGAATGGGTGGGAGGTGGCACAATCAAATGAAAGCATTTCTTGAAGATAACAAATGCAATATATTCTAGTACTCTTTACCTCTATATAGTCCTTGGCTTCACTAAATGGTATGCATTTACTTTCTAAATTCTCAGGATTTCCACATTCAAAATTGCCTAGGAAAAAGAAATAAAAGTTACCCAGATGGAAAGAACCCAGGTTTAGACAATTATGAAATCTGCCAAATATGAGCCAAAATTTCCATTGCATCATTTGTATAATTGGTTAGAAGTACATCTGTAGATCATATGCTTATTATGCATGCATGCATGTTTATATAGCCTAGCAAAATTAATTAATATTCTCATGTAAATCATCATCTAAGGAAGTACTAAAGAAATTGAGAAATAAGTAATGCTTTCTGCAAAACATATGCTCTAAAAGAGCAGCCTAAAACAATAAACTTTTTTAAAAAAATTATTTTCCCTTCCCAATTCCCTTTTCTTTCTATATCATGTATTTGTAGATTATAATTTTAGAGTAGAAGAGCAAAATGGAATTAAATTTATTTTTATCTAATATTTTAGGCACCTTGTCTAGTCATGCTTCTTTATTCCAACCAAGTGTGCATAGGATTGCAATCTAGGTTACCTGAAAATAATTTTCATTTTAACAAGAAAACATTTACCAAGAAGACATTCAGTTCTATAGTGCAGACTATAAGGAACATTGACAGAGAAAAATGAATAAGTCTGAAAGAAAGGAGTTTTAGCTGCTGTTACAATCACAAAGGAAAAAATTAAAAATCTTTACATCACAATACTATCTGGAATTCATCATGTTTTGTAAAGATTTTAAAAGTTAATTCCCCTAAACATTTATAATAAGAACCTGATAATCCATCTGGTTCAGGTACCTTTCCTAGTTTAATCTCTTCTATAACTTCAGAAACTTCCTTATATAATAATATGTCAAAACCTTCACAAGGCATGATAAACTCTATTCTACAGGGAAGAAAGTTAACAGAAAGTTGGGAAAAGGCCAGTATAGCATTAATAAATAAATAAAAACAAGAAGATAACCAGAAAACAATGTTTGAATGACATAACAGTTCTAGCTGGTAGACTCAAAATATTTTTGCAAGAATTTATTCATAAAGATCAGTTTGGTTTTTACTAAAAGACAATTAAAGAATTATGTTAGAAATGTGCTGAACATTTTGGAATTTTAGAATGACATAATGAAAACACATTGATCCTCTTAGATGCAGAGAATCTTTGGTAATTTCAAGTGGGTTTTCTTGTTCAAAGTTTGGAACAAAACTTTATAAAATGGGTAAAATTGATTTATACTTCACAGTGTAAATATACTTTTTACTGAGAGATACAAAAAGGAACAAGACAGGAATAAATGTTTATTTTGATTCTTGAAATACTGAATAGAGATATAAGACAAAACGATTATGGGAGTAAAGATCAAAAAGAAGAAACGTATACATTAAGGGCTTTTGCAGATGACTTGGGGTTGGCCCCAGAAGATCTTTTAAAGGGAATTGAAATATTAATGGGCAGATTAAAAGAATTTGGTGCATTACTAGGTTTCATGATTAATAAACATTAGACAAAGATGCTAACAAAAATGTGAAAGTAATGATCAAGCAGGACTGATGAATAGTATGGGTTTTAGATTGATAAAAGGGTAAAGTATCTGGGGATCATTATGACAAATATGAATTGTATGTTATTTCAAAATAACTATGTTAAGTCATGGAGTGAAGTTAAAAAAAGATATGTTAAAATGGAATAAACTACAATTGTCATTGTTGGGGAGAATTTCTGGGGGAAAAATGAATGTCTTGTCTACAATGATGTTTTGTTTCAATCAATAACTGTTTTGACAATTTAAACAGTGGCAGAAAGATACAGTTAAATGTGTGTGGCAGAGGAGAAAATTACAAGTTAACAGTAAAGTGTTACAAGATGCAAGAGGAAGAGGAGCATTGGATTTACCTGATCTGAAATTGTATTTTGCAGTATGCTATTTGCTTTGGATGAAAGAGAGGGTAATGCTGAGAATAGAAGGCTTTAGGACTTGGACTTTTTGGAAAGACATGACCTGAGATCTGGGTGGATTTATGTGGTATGAAAGTCAAGGTTAATGTGGATTTTAAAAATAATTATGTTAGATTTGCCATATTGAGATCTCAGGTTCTGCCCTGTGTGGATCTCAGCACAAGAAGCAGAGAAATATAGGCAAATACAAATGATTAACTTATCACAAGATGCTAGAGCTTTTCAAGGGGAATTCAAAATAAGGAAAAGAACTATTATAATAGCAGAGGTTATAGTAGCTAATTGTTCTCTTATTTATAGACTTAAAGTAGACAAAACAATTCATGGTTTCAAACACTGTTAAGAATGAGTTTGAAATAAAATTGTATACAGATTATGAATAATTGCTAAAACAATACATTTTTAGTGAAACATGAAACAAGAGCAAGTGAAAATATATATGACAAAGTGGATTAAAGTTTTTTATTATAATATAAAGATGGAACAATGGTAAAATATGTAGCTAAGGGAGTTGAAATTAATATCAAGTTATAATCTTAAAGAAAACATTTATAAAGTAATGTACCACTGATATATGTCAGAATATACCAGTACCATTGATATCAGAATATACCAGTACCACTAATATATGTCAGAAAATTATCCAGAATATATAAGGTACTTCACATTTAAGTCAGAAATGTGAACAAGAAGAAGGAACATTTCATGTTTGGTAGATGTGTAAAGAAGCTAGAAAATTTTGGATTCAAATACATACACAGTTTCAGAAGATTTTAAAGATTAATATACAACTGAGACCAGAAGTTTTTCTTTGGGGATTGGAGAAATAGTTGGAAAAACTTATGGAACTTTGTTTTTGTACATAGTAACTGTACTATATACAAAGATTCAGCAGTAGCAACAAAGGAGGAATGGTTGGTGAAGGTGATGAAACTTTCTGGGATGGCTAAATTGACTTCTCTGATCAGAGAAAAGACCATATCTAGGTTTATTGCTGGGGAAAACTCCTTATTGACTTTTTAGGTGAAACCACAAAAAATGAACTTATGATTTATGGTTTTGATGATTATAAAAAAACAATATTAAAAAAGTTATGTTGTAACCAGAGTAAGAGATACATTTATAACTGCTGTAAAGATCAGAAACTTTGTATCATTTTCTCTTTTCCATTTTTCTTTTCTTGCACTTTTAGCTTTCTCCTTTTTATTTTTTGTAAATTTTCTATTAGTTTGTATTGGTTTTTATTATATGAATAAAAAGGTACTGTTTGAAAAATGACACCGAATGGTAGGACATTCAAACGGGATAAAAGGAAGTACTTTTCTACCTAGCATAGTTAAATATTAGCCAGGGCTACCATCTTGGGTAGGTTTAACCTGGGATTCAAAAGATATCACTGATTCTAGGTCAGAATAGCTCTTTATTACTTTTACAATTCCAAGCAGTATGTCTCTTAATTCCAATTAATCCAAGCAAAATTGGAGCTCCGGTTGCATTATGTCCTATTTTTAGGCTTCTAGTAGATATACAGATGATCCTTATAGAAATAAAGTGCTGTTTTAAAGCCTGATTCCAGGAGGCCTTATATTCACCACGTATAAAATTGTATTTATATTTAGTTTGAAAATACTCCAATTGATAGAAATAATCATTTTCATACTCTGATTGATCAGATCTTACCAGCTTGAATTGCAAGATAGTTGTACAACTCATACAATATGGTTGTTGTAATTTCTTCTTGTTTTTCCTGACAATACTGAAAAAGGAGGAGGAAAAGAACAATAAATAAGGCTTTTAAATTATTGAATCATTTTGCATGGCAACAGGAAATATTTTTAGTAGGTATCGGTCCCCTTCATAATCTCCAAAGTGAAAATACCTTACATGCATGAACCTAAAAAACATATAGCTTAGGCATGATATCATAAAATCACAGAGTTAGCAATTTAAATACAATTCTATATTGGGATTTGTCTTTTTCAGCTATGTACTGTGACTACCTTGGAACTATAGCCATAAACAACAGATATTTAGACTGCCAACTCTATTCTAGCTTGCTTTGAAAAGTAACTGATAAAATCCTTGTCAAAAATCTTATTGTTTTTATAAATTATTAAAGCATATTTACATAAAGACAAGGATTTAACTCTGCAGAACTATAGATTTATAGCATTTGAATGATTCTTTATATTAACCTGACAAAAATAGTCTGTAATTCTCATATCAATGAATTATTAAATTATATTTGGAAAATGGAATAGGCTTATTTATACAATATCACTAGCATTAAGTGGCCAATACACCATGGTTAAGAATTAAATTTAAATGACATTTAACTTACAATATCTATGCTATTTTCACAATCCACGGTCAACAGTTTTACTGTGAATGAAAATAAATAATTAAGTTACTTGCCAAAGCATATACAGGATAGATATTTTTCTTATTTCTTCACAATAAGTGTGAATCTGACATGTTTCTTGAAAATACGCATTCTACTGAATAGGTCTTAACCAAGTTGAATGTGTAGAAATTAAATATTAAAACTGCAACTAATGCCACTAATTTAAAAGAAATTATCCACAAACCAACGATATTAAACAAGAAAATAAACACATTCTGATTCATGTCAAAATAAGAACAGTCATTTACTTTGAAGGTTATCTGGGACTACATTAAAAGCGCCATTTCAATTCTTCAATTTTTATGCCATAAAAACTTAATTTTTGACAGAAACTTATGCTGCTGTACTGTAGCATATTATATCAATGAAAGCTTATAGCTTGTCCAGTCATAAATGTACTAATACCCACATTAGTTAAGCTGTGAACAGCCAAGCCTACACATAAAGAGTTCAAGGTATTTTATTATATTCTGCTTTTAATATAGGGATCTTCCCAGTTTGGCAGGTGTCCCTTGGGAACAATGAAATAAAATTCCAAGGAATTCAGGAAGGACCATTCTGGTCCTTTTAAGGTAGCACAGTGACTCTAGATTAGCTCTGTGCTTGATTCCTCCTCCCTGCCAAGTTGGGTGCCTCCCAGCAGATAGGTTTTTTGTTGACACAAGGGCCCAATCTTGCATTCTTTGCCAAATGGAAATGAATGCTACTTTTTTTTTAAACAGGGGCATTGTTTAAAACTCTTTGGGCTCAGTAGGTACACTTTTTCCTAAAAGTTTTGCAAAAGCAAAATGCTCTTACTGTGTGTTCAATAATCATGGACTCTCTTTGTTGAAGTAATTATTATGATTCTGTAGTAGTGGTTTGATAACCTTAAAAAAATATTCAGTAAAAGCTACTTAAAACTCCGTTTTCCTATGCAGTCAGCTTGAGGTAATGTGGGTAAGCACACATATTAGGCTCTCAAAATGATAATATAAAGCCTCTAAAATATTTGGTCTCATAATAAATAGGTAGGTTATTCTAAGCTAATGTTCTGGGGGAAAAAACCCCTAACATCATAGCTCATATCCATTATTAGCCTTGAAAAGTCTGAAGCCAATTTTACTTGTAAATGCAATATATCCATACACAGAATGATGAAACTATGATTTGAGCAGGATAGCATTGAGACTGAAAAAAAGACGCAAATTATCTTTACAAGAGGGTTAAATACTACACGTACAATTCTCCATGGACCCTTCCTGATGAGCAGGTCCCATCATCTTCACCCAAAGGATGGCCAAGAAAATCACCAGCAGCACTAAGGTTGCCACCCACAGGAACCAGGACAAATAAAATTCTAGACTTTTTCCCTTTTTCCCAGGGCTCAGAGCTTGATGTTTCTGGCCTACATATCGCTGAGTCCCGTCCCAACGGGTACCAACATTTAAATCTCTTTCTGCTCTTGTCCCCAAGACCGTTTTGGTACTTCTGGAAGCTCCTTCTTTCTCTCCTCCTCCTCTGGGCAGCCTATAGGTTAATTCTTCTCCGATTCTCTCGGTTACCGAGGGGCTGGGAGCTGCCCATCTCTGGCTTGTGTAGCTGACCCAATTGCCCAACCCTCCAGCGCTTTCTCCTGTCGTTGGTTTCCAAAAAGCGCTGGGCTTCATGGTCAGCTCCTTTTCCCACCACTTGTCGGAGCTTACACCCTCTTCGCCGGAGGGAGCTGGTCTCCACGGGGTACTAGAAGCTAATCTACCTGCCACCGTCTCCCTCTGATAGGGGGACGTAAAGCCCTCATCAGCCTCTAACTGGGTCCTTTTGGAAGCGAATCCAGCACTTGGTCTCCAGGGGCTGCTAAGCGTATCCACCTCTCTAGCTGGCAAGTGGATCCTCTCCCGGGTGAAAGGAGTCTCTGTCGGCCAATGGGGCCCGTCAGCAAACCTTCTACTACTCCCCGTCGCCCCCGCCCTGCGCGACGACAAAAAGTCGTTGCTCTCCTCTTCGTCCTCGGCCTCCTCGTCCTCGCTCTCCCTCCTAACCCAGATGCTGGCCCGGGGAGTCGCTTTGGGGCCAACCTGGGCGGACGCTGCGGGCCTCACCGAGCTACTTGAGCTCGGAGGGACGGCTCTGGAGCTGGTGCGTCTCCTTTGCCCGGCCGCCACCTCAGCCCGTAGACGGGTGAGTTTCTTGGCGTAAAGTTTTCGGGTGGAATCGGTAATCGGGCCCGGCTGGTAGCCCAGGGCAAACAGCTCCGCCCGCAGCTTTGCATCGGATAATTCAGCTGCGGCCATCGCCAGAGAAAGAGAGAAGAGGAATCGAGACCCTGCACAACCCGGAAGTGGTACCGTCGACCAAGGAAGTACTCGCGCCATCTCGGTTGGTGGCAAAGCTTCGGATTGCCCCTTGTTACAGAAACCTGGCCGAGTTCCGCCCTTACGTTTTGCACCCCCATATCGAGGAGGTCGAAGTCGGACCGCGCTAGGATGAGAAGTGCCCTTTTTGGTTTATAAAATATGTTTTTAAAAAGTACAAACCCAGCCTCGAGAAACGTACTTTCTTTTACATGGCAGATCACACTGAAGAAGCTTGCTATCTAAACTGAAGAAGTTTTAGAAAAATGCTCATTGAAATGGAAAGTTTAAAAGAAGTTGTTAATTTCTATTTTTAAATTCAACAGCTAGGTTTCCTATCTGTCAGTTACATTCATGCATACGATACACATGCGTTGCACAAAGGTTAAGAGTGAAATATTGTGTTTATTTGCTTACTTACATAATCTATACACTGCCCCCCTCTAAAAAATGATTCTGGGTTTATTCCTCATAGAATAAATAAAGTTTTAATTTTAAAGCATTTTATGAAAGGGCTCTTTGTATAGTAAAAATGTAGGGAATGCAAGTAATTATCAATAGGGAGAGGGGGGTTATTATTTTATCCAATATTATGCTGACCAAAACTATAAATGGTCTTGTAATGTAATTTTTTTATTTTTATTATTTGGACATTTTAGCAAGCTAGTTCTGTTCCTAGCTTATTTATCCTATGCTAAAATAATATACACTTCAAAGCTTGGAATATGAATATATATATATATATATATATATATATATATATATATGTTTTAGATTTTCACGGGTAAAGGTATGTAGGTCTTGGTGTATTCGGGTCTTGTCCCGTGCAAGGTCGAGAATACTTCTCCCAGGAGAACGAAGCTGAAGACACCAGCCTGAAGATGACGGATGAGATTTCGTCGAAACGTTGCCAAGGTATTCTCGACCTTGCACGGGACAAGACCCGAATACACCAAGACCTATATATATATATATATATATATGATAAGTAAGCTAGGAGTAGAACTAGATTTTGCTTTCATTTGTGGCATATATTTCAAAACTGAAATGAATGTATGAAAGGGATATAAATGAAAGCTAGTAAACCGTTGGACTTTATGAAAGCCTCAGCTGGCCAAAACCATATTGAATGGTGTTGATCTATATTAATTGCATAAAAAATACAAGAAAAAAACCCAGATACATTGTATATATGCAAGATTAAGAGAAAGGAGATGTAATACATCAGAATGAAGGTAATGTAGAGTTAATGAACTTATACAGGGGAGTGAAAATGTATATTTAATTATGGATGAAAGACGAATAATATATGTTAGAATGAAAGAATTTATGTCATAGATTGTTGTAGTAGAGGCATCTGAAAATAGGAATTGTGAGTTATAGTTACATATTGTGATAATGAAAGAACTAGGAATAAATTTAGGAAAAATTGATGTCTGGAAAAAAAGTTACTTTATAAGGTGTTATGAATGTATAGGTAGGAACAAGAGAGAGTTAGAATGAATGAATGAATATGGTTGCTGAAGTATTAGCTTTGAAAAAGGAGTTAGTAATATTTCAAACATATGACAAAAGAATTACTCTAGAAAGATGGTAGATTGAATAGCTTACAGTGGAAAATAGAAAAAAATTGGGAACAATACAAAGACAGAAATTCTGAATGGAAGAAATATCCACATTATTAATATTAATAGTGAATCTCAATAAAATAGGCTTAGATGAAGAGAAAAGAAGGAAAATTAATGAGTGTTAAATTAGAATGACTCAAAGTGAATTCTGTGTGCAAAAGTATTGGAAGATTAATAATGTAATTATAACAATTGCTTTTATCAAGCATGGCACATATCAAAAGACAAGTAAAAATTCTATTTAGCACATACAGCTTAACAACTAACCAAGTAAAACAATTCACAACAAAATAAACATAATAAATAAATCAAACTCTATTAAAAGCCACCAGACACAGGACCTTACAGAGAGGTAAAGGGAGGGACACGGCTGATTCCAAAGTTCTAGGGTCATGTCCCTAAAAGCTCCAAACTTGTGATTCTGATGAGAACAGAAAGAAGACCCAAAGGGAGGGGTAAGGATTAAGTAGGTCTATAGGGAGGAGTAATAAGGGAAGAAAGATAATAGGGGGACTGTGTTTGAAGTACAGTATTTCAGCACTTCAAGGTAGGAGCCAGTGAAAAGTCCTTCATTCACACGAAGCATTGGAATTGTGTGGAAAGACTCTAGAACTGTTCAAACTATTACATTCCAGATGAGCGATGTAATTGCTGCAAATAACACTATTAGTATAGGTTTAACATTAATTTAACAAGAGTATTTGTTTTGGAGGGGTTTTTGAACATAATTTGGTTCACTGCATTCAAAATCTGCTGGTCTGTTAAATCAAGGTATGACTGTAAACTTAATGCAGTGATAATTTGTTGATAAAACTGTGGCAAAACAAGAATAGCTCAAGAATAAATGGGTATTGAATGAATGTGGATTCAAAATAGAAATGATGGCGTAATGTAAAAGAAGTATATTGAGGTAGTTTGATTATTCTGAAAGAATGAATGAGGATCAAACAGAATATATGAAGGATGAGTAAACAGTTTGAAAGTAGAAGACTGAAAAAGTCTTGGTTGGATTTTTTGATATCTCAAAAACAGAAGAACAAATGTATGAATGAGTGTGTGCACATGGTAGAAACAAAATGGTTGCAAGGGTAGAAAAATATTGTTGTTCATTTTCTAAGTCGTGTCCATAGCACACCAGACACCCCTCCCCAATCTTCCATGGAGTTTGCCCAAATTTATGTTCATGAATGTATGGCATTGATATAAAATAGATTTAATTAGATTCCTTTTTTTCCCACCTTTATTTTTTTTTCCTTACAATTTTTCCTATTTTTCTGTGTATCATGTTGCTTATAATAGGTGAAGAGATGCCTAGGATTTAACTGAAGGACATGGAGGAGGGATCTTGACCAATCATATAAATAACAGCTAGGCCTATCTCCTAGTAGTAAGGTGGCAAAGTGCCAAGATTCATCTGTGCTTATTGCACCAGTGGATGGCCATTCAGTGACCTCATTTAAGGGAGACAATGCCTTGGAGAATTACTGTAAGGGATATGCTAAACTTATTTCAGATAAATTTGCCTGGATTCACTCCAAAGGTGGATTCTAACCTTGAAGCAGGTCTTATGGAGGTAAGTGAGGCTTAGTCTGTCTTGGTTATATAGGAGGAGTTTGATTCTTTTGGATGTGATGAAGTGAGTAGGGTTCTTGGCATCCATGTTCCTCCTGGTTTGCTAAGGCTTTACAAGAGGTAATGTTTTTTTTTCTTGAGAAAAGGTGGTTCTGTCAACCTTTAAAGAAGTGGTGGTTCATTCACTTCTCAACCATTCTGAGGCCCAACCATAATAAACAATTTTCATTTAGTCCCCAGCCTTACCTTACCTTATCTTGGATGAAGGAGAGCTCCTTCTTTCAGTAAAATAGGATGGCTTTTGAAACAAAGGAAACCTAGAGACTAGAGTGGATCAAGTAGGAGTTCCTTCCAGGGAAAGGCATATAGATCAGTAGCTATAGAGGAAGCTTTGCAAAATGTTTGCAAAGTTGATTGCCTTTTTTCAAAGATGGCTTAAGATCTCATCGCATCAGGGAGAGTTGGAGGTGGTATTAGGGTGGGCTGCAAATGATATCAAGGTAGGCTGCAAGTGTGCAACTCATCACATATGAGTGTGTGTCTTGTGTGCAGAAGCAGGCAGAGTTATTTCTCCACTTTAGAGCAGTGTATCACAATGTACTTTGGTTTTGTTACACTGCCAAGGGGAGTTCAACTTATGGAATATATCGGTTGTTAAGTTTGCATGAAGAGTCAGACGCGAAGAGCTTCAGTGAAGAGTTTATTAAGTGACTACAGCTCGAATGGACCCGACTTGGCTGGGCTACGGCTGCTACTTATAGCCAGCAGCGAGTTGCCAGCCAATCAGAGTGCAGGGTTTTCCCGCACTATTTAAACCAATCCTATTTGACGTTTTACAAGAACAATTCAAACTAAACCAATGACATTCAAACCTACATACATAACACCCCTCCCCACTAGGTTCAGTCCATACCAAACCCCAACCTATCTAATGTATTCTTTTAAATAGGTGGGGCTCTTGCATGTTGAGACCTTCGTGGTTCAGAAGTTTTAACATTCTCACCCAGTGAGAGAGAAAATGTGTCTGCTGACATTTGCCCACTGGGACTTCCTGTGAAAGAAGACCCTGTTTGATTGTTAGAATCTGGTCTCTCCTCCCAACCCATCTCCAGCCCAATGTCAGCACCCAAGTCAGGTAGTGATGTACAATCTTCCACTTCTAAGGATGGATTTTGGCATTGTGACAGGTTTTGGAATGGTTCCTGTCGTAATGGCTCGTTACACATGGGGTTGATTCTTGCTTGCTGATTTTCCTCCTGTTCCTCCCCTTCCCCCCTAGAAATGACATCAGGTGAGGGAACTAGAGAAGAACAAGTGCGATGTTCCTGAGAGAACCTGGATCTAAGTTGATCAATGTGCCTGCTCCAGAGGAGTCCATCCTCTGTTTGCACCCTGTAAGAACGAGGGCCTGTGATCTGAGTTATCTCAGCAGGAATCCACAAAGGTTCACCTATAAGGTTCTTAAACAGCATAAACAGAATCACCCACACTGAATGTGCGAACTTTGGAAGTGGAATCTAGTGGAGCATTGGGTGCGTAAGTGGGATGAAGGCGGTCAAGGGAAGACCTAAGTTTCCTACCCATCAATAACTCTGCTGGGGATAAGTTATTAGATGGGTTAGGAGTGATGTGCTGAACACTAAGTTTTTCAACTTTCTCAGTGATGTCCCCAGGATGTCCCCAGTTGCTGAAGCTTCTCCTTGGTAAAACGCACCATCGTTCAGCCCGGCCGTTAGTCAAGGGTGCCCAGGGGCAGTAAGGGCATGTCTGATGCCCTGTTGTGCTAAATAGGATTCAAAAAGGTTGGATGTAAATTGAGGGCCATTGTCAGAGACAAGAACATCAGGTAACCCGTGAGTTACAAAAGTTTTTGAGCTGTTTGATGACAGCATCAGTTGTGGTGGATGCCATGGGAATTACCTCTAGCCATTTGGAATATGCATCTACTATAATAAGAAAGGTGTGCCCTCTGGTAGGGCCAGCAAAATCAATGTGAATCCTGGACCACGGGCCCCTAGGACATTCCCATTCCTGTGTGGGGCGAGAGGTGGTGCAGGCCTGACTACCTGACAGTTGGGACAAGATGCAACCCAGTTTTCAACCATTTTGTCAATACCTGGCCACCATACATAACTCTGGCCAATCCCTTCATCCTTACAATACCAGGATGACCCTCATGTAACATTTCCAAAACCTCTCTTTGCAGTTTTGCAGGAATAACCACCCTGTTACCCCACAAAATACATCCTCTTAATACAGATAATTCAGTTTGCCTGGACTTAAAAGGTTGGGCAAGGTGAGGTAGATCTTGAAGAGGCCAACCTTTCTTAATCCAGCCTATAACAGGAGCCAACACAGTGTCTTTGGCAGTCTCTGGCAATTTCAGCAGCATGAACTGGAAGCTTGGCAACAGTTTCTAGGAAAAAGGTGTGTGTTTCAGGTTCAAAGTCCTCCTTGTGGCAAAGGAGTGGGCAACGACTCAGCACATCAGCATGTCCAATGTCCTTGCCAGGCTTGTGGATAAGCTTGTATGAATAAGCAGCAAGAAATTCAGTCCACCTCAGCATTCTTGGTGACAGGATAGTAGGTGTAGGTTTCTCTCCTGCCACAATGCCTAACAAAGGTTTGTGATCTGTGACAATGGTAAATGTTCTCCCATATAGATAATCATGGAATTTCTTGACAGCTGCAACAATTGCCAATGCTTCCTTGTCCAATTGGCTGTAATTCCTCTCTGCTTTGGTCAAAGTGAGTAAAATGCAATAGGGGCTTCCTCCCACTGGGAAGCCTGTGGCTCAAACCCCCCACTCCAAAAGGGGATGCATCACAAGTCAGTACAACAGGCAAATTCTCAGAGAACTGTATCAGTACAGCATCAGACGTGATTAGTCTTTTAATACTGTTAAATGCTGATTGTTCCTTCCTGCCCCAGACCCAAACAGACTTTTATCAAGTAATCTGTGCAATGGTTCAGCAATGGTTGCCTTCTGAGGTAGGAACATGTGATAAAAGTTAATGAGTCCAAGGAAAGCTTGCAAATCTGTTTTGCATTTAGGTCTAGGGGCTTCTTTGATTGCTTTAACCTTGGCATCTGTAGGGTGGATGCCATGCTTGTCAATCATGTAGCCCAGGAACTCAACCTTGTCAGTTTTAAGAGTGCATTTTTCTTCCTTGACTCTTAACCCCACTTTCCTGAATCTGGTAAGGACTTCTCTGAGTCTTTCTTGTAACTGAGTGTCATTTTCAGCAGAGATTAACACATCATCAAAATAAGGCACTACCCCTGGCAGTCCTTGGAGCATTCTTTCCATAAGGCTTTGAAAGATGCCTGGTGCCATGCTTACTCCAAATTGTAACCTTTTACATTTGAAAGCACCTCTGTGAGTCACAATGGTTTGGGCCTCTGCAGTGGCATCATCAACTGTTAGTTGTTGATATGCCTGGGCCAAATCCAATTTGGCAAAAACTGTACCCTTGCCAAGTGAATGTAACAGATGATGCACCACTGGAACTGGATATGCGCTCTGCTGCAGCACATGGTTCAGTGTGCCTTATAGTCTCCACAGATTCTTACTGACCCATCAGTCTTGACTGGTGTGACTATGAGTGTCTCCCATCTGGAGTGGTCAGTGGGCTCTATAACCCCTTGAGCTATTAATTTGTCTAATTGTGCATCAATTTTTTCCTTTAAAGCAAATGGGACCCTTCTGGGCTTTAAACGAATTGGGGGCACCTTGGGATCTAGGCTGAAAGTGATAGGGGTCCCCATATACTTGCCCAATCCTTTGCTGAAGACCTCTGGAAACTCAGACTTCAAGGCCTCCTCCCATTCAGAGTTGCTCACGTGATTGATGCCAGTCACCTCGATGCCTAGTGGTTGAACCACTCAAATCCCAGCAAGCTTGGGCGATCCTTGTCCACGATGGTCAGGGGCAAATGTTTGGTGTGGCCTTTAAACTTCACGTTGAATTCTCTTGTTCCAACTACTGGAATCTTGTTCCCTTGGTAGTCTTTAAGAGTCAGTGCTTGCTTGAAATGTTTCTTCTGAATGTTGGAAGTAGTCTGTGAATAGTGTCCCATGACACCATAGATAAATAGGAGCCTGAGTCCACTTCCATTTGGCAAGGCCTTCCTTCAATAAGTACCTTCACATGTACTTTTCTGCTTCTTAAGGGTGAAGAATGACCAATGGTGACTGTTTGATGAGTTTCATTCTTCCCATTTGCTTCTGAGTTGCGCCCCATTTTCTCACTGAAGTTGTTGGGCTTGAATTCTTTCTCAGGAAATTTCTTCCTACTAGGTGGAGTTCTGGATGATTTGCAGACTCTTGCTAGGTGACCTCTTTTCACAACGCAAAGGCAGATGGTGTCTAAAACTTGCATTCAGTGCGGGGTGGCCCCCCAACCTCTGTAATAAAAGTCTTGCCTCTTTCTTCCAAGATCTTTCCTTTTCTTCTCCATTCTGAGTCTATAAATTCCTTCCTCCACCTCACTACAGTCTGAATCAGAGTCTATTTGCTCGCAATGGGTTGTTGTGGACTTTTCCCCATCAGAATGGCTCGTGGCCCTGTTTATCTTCTTCATGGCTGCTGCTGAGGACTTGGTAGCTTCTGCTGAAGAGGCTTCTTCTATTGCTTCTTTCAGCGTGATCTTAGGTTTCATTAATAACTTGCTCTGTAACACCTTGTCTTTAAGGCCCAAAACGAAATGATCGTGCATGGCCTCCTCTAAACTGTTGAATTCGCATGCACCCCTAATGTCTCTTAAACTTGCCACAAAGTCGTTTATGCTTTCGTTTTCCCCCTGATCATGACGATAAAACTCGTGTCTCTTAATGAGGCGCGATACTTGTGGCGTAATGGGCTCTTAACAGCCTTTCCAGATCAGGCCAAGCCATTACCTTCACGTCTGCTGCTCCTGCGAGTGCCTTCGCCATCTTGAAAACTGCTGGACCGCGAGTAAGGAAGACTGCCCTCTTCCGCTGCTCGGAAATGGCGGCAAGATCGTTCCCTCCAGATACATTTGAAACGATCTGCATACGACTCCCAGTCTTCTGCAGTCGGATCGAATGGGGCTGGGGGGGTGTTCAGCGCAGCCATCTCTCTCTTCTTCTGTTCCGCGTTGCCTTCTTCTTCAGGGGAATCCCACCTTCGTCGCCAGTGTTAAGTTTGCATAGAGAGGCAGACGCGGAGTGCTTCAGCTCTTAAGTTTATTAGTGACTTCAGCTTAGAACAGACCCAACTTCTCTCCACCCCGAGTCCTTTTTGGAGAGGGGGCGGCATAAAAGTTGAATAAATAAATAAATAAATAAATAAATAAATAAATAAATAAATAAACTGGCTTTGCTGCGGCTTCTACTTATAGCTGGCAGCCGCAGCTGACAGCCAATCAGAGTTCAGGGTTTTCCCGCACTTTTAAAACCAATCATCTCCAACACTTTACAAGAACAATTCAAACTAAACCAATGATTTCAAACACTGCATACATAACAATCAGGAACAGGAAAAAACCCTCTCTTCTGGAGAGCTTTAAAAAGAGAATAAAGAAATTCCATTTTGCCTTTATTCTTTCCTTATACATCATGGAGGAGACATAATGCTTCAACCAGGTAAAAATAGCCATCATATCTGGAAAATAATTGGAGAATCAGAAAAACAAATGAAGAAACATAGCAAATGAAGAGGAAGGTTGGATTAGGAACCTTTGGTTGAGTTATTTTATGGATTTCTCTTATTTTGAGTATCCTGAATCTAATTTTACTGTATCTGTAGTAAGTGTGTGTGTAATAAGGGCCACCCTATATCCCTGCTGTGTATGTGCAAGGTTCTACTACATACTGTACTGTACCCTGAAAACTCCAAATACATGTCATAATCATGTATTTCTCAAGAAGTGATGATTCTAAGGGAAAATATAACCTGTTCTCTTCCAAGAATATTTTTCCTCTTCATATAATACTCTATAAATTTAGTGTCAGATATGATGTAGTGGAGTCCAAATGTTGGCATGATGTAGTATCAGACAGCAGAAAATGACATTTATTTTCAAAATTCAATAAAAATCTTGCGGAAGGTTTAGGGAGAAAGATTAATTACAAACAATGTAAGAAAAACTTGTGGAAAATAATAGAGTTATACTGCGTGACTCCACTGTCTGTTTAAAAATATGATCTTTGTATAGCATTCTGAAAGAAATTCAGTTAAGATTCCCTTCTTTGATTTCCTACTTAATATAGATAAAATCTGATTATCTAGCATCGAATTAAGAGGACATAGAGGCCTGGACTTTTTTTCCCATAGGGAATAGATGAGAAGACTCATAATTAATTAAAAAAAACAAAGCAGTGATTTGAAAATTAAATTTAGTACATCAGAGTCATAGAGATATCTATAAAAAATAAATGAAAACAGAGATATTGCTGCTTAATATTTGAATTTAATTAAAGATCTTGCAGAAATAGTGACTAATGTTTCTCATAATGACTTAATGACTGCTCACTTTCAGTATCATGAATAAGAGGCAGACCTTCCTACAGAGGTTTTGCTGGAGTGAAAAGAGTTATTCTTTGCTCTAGCACTTGAGCTCCAACATAACCTTTTAATTTTATGTTTTGACTGGGCCAGGAGGTTGAGCAACCTCAATTCATCATCAGTAGAGTGCAGTTTGACTTAAGGTTCATCACCAGGCTTTGTTAAAGGGGTTTGCAGTGAGATAACTATTTCCTGAAATGATAAATGATGCATATAGCCTATCTGCTATGACATCTTTTGATTGCAAACCTATTATATAGCCACTTACAAGCTAGGTTTATGAAGTAGATTGCAAGCTCTGCAGTACTCCCAAAGTCCTTTAAATGAATTATCTCAGCTATAACCCAGCACAACTTATTTCCAATCATTACTATGCTGCTGAACAATTTTGCATAATATTCTTCTTCAGCAGTCAATTATGGCTCTCGCTCCTGGGTTATGTAACAAATTAGGCTGGATTATTAGTATTACGGTATTATTTAAAAAAAAAACCTATGAAGAATCCTGGTTTTGTGACACTGCAGTTGACATTAGTCATTGTTCCCAATCCTTGACATACAGCCATTCATTTAGTGACTGTGGAAGTTACAACAGCACTGAAAAAAGTAACTTACAACTAGTCCTAGGAGTTACAACCATTGCAGCATCCCCATGGATTTACAAGGATTCCAATGTTCCTGGGTCATGTGATCACCATTTGTGACCTTGTCAACTGGCTTCCAACAAGCAAAATCAGTGGGGAAGACAGATTCACTTCACTTAACCACTATGTGATTCGCTGAACAGCCATGTCAAAAAAGGTCACAAAATTAGGCATGACACACTGAACAATTGCCTTGCTTACGAATGGAAATTCAGAAATTTCAATTGTGGCTATAAATGGAAGACTATCTGTAATCCCAATTTCTTGTGATGCTGTTCAAAAAACAGACTCTTAGTCATGGCTAGGAACCCGCAGAGTTCTGTGACTGAGATGGAACCTATGGGATTGCGCTGATTCTAGAACAAATTTACTAGCAATAACAATCAGTATAATCTTTTTCTTAGCCGATAATACAATTCCATTTTTCTGTATAACCTTTGGTTTTATAGATTTATTTTTTCAGAGCTTTGATAAATTGTCAGCGTTCAGCATCTTTTCATTTGCATTCACTAAAAGTGCTCTGAAATGATGAGTGCTCCCACCTACACATTTTATATTTATATTCAAAATTGGGGAGCTTAATTTTCTGTCAGGTTTTTATTTGCATTTATTTATGGTATTTTATACTTTATTCTTTCTATAAATTTAAATGTTTACAGTTTTTGAGAATTATGGACTCCTGATAATAATTAGATTATAGGAGATGTTTAAATTGATTCTTATTCTTCATGAAAGCTATTAAAGCTGTGAACTATGAGTCATTGTTTGCAGTCTGCATTGTCAACACTATGAAAAAATGTATAAAATGCATAACCTTAAACCACTAAATTGCATTTTCTTTTCTTATTTTGTATTAGGTAGAGATGTTAATATGTACTATTCATTACTCTGTCTTGCTATAAATCTTAGCAAAATAATTCTTGGGGAAATATATGAAATATATACTATGGATGTTTGTGAAATCATAAATGACTCTAACATACAAGTTTATTGCTATTATTGATTAAGTTGTCAATCTGGAAATGAATTGTTCCATGCTGGGATACAGAACTGCTGGTATTGTTTCTATCACTGGTGTATGGGGAGGTGGCTCTTTACACTGTCTAAGAGCACTATGAGGGATTGTGGCTCAGTGGTACATGATTTAACCAAGATTCAATACCCTGTCCCCACATAGGTATAATAAAGCTCCAGCCTAAAACCCAGAGAGTTGTTTCTAATGGAGTGGATGGTTCAAAGTTCTGACTTGTTATAAGACAGTTAATATATTTTTATTCAACATTACTTAGAGTCTGCTGGGATTTCCTGAAGCAGTGTTTCTCAACCCCAGCAACTTTAAGATGTATGGACTTCAACTCCCAGAATTCCCCTGAAGTCCATACATCTTAAAAGTTGCTGAAGTTGAGAAACACTGTCCTACAGGTTAGTATCAAGGTCACAAAATCTGGCATCTCTATGGAATTCAGCTCCTTTGAGTCTTGCCAAATGAGAATGGAGCACCAATACTAGGCAGAACATTCATTAAGTAAAGATTGCTGGAAGCTTACTCAGGCAATTTCAAAAGCACACTACTTTGTTCCCAGCATATTAAAAGAAAAAAAAATTAAAAAAGAGAAAACCTTGCATTTTTGAAAATATTCAGTCTTAGAAACATAGCAGTAGGCCATATTGCCTCATTTTATAGATTCTTTTCAATTATTCATTTAAAACATCCTCTATCTATTCTCCCAAGTTATATAAATTGTAATAATTTTAAATGTTGCCTCAGGGGGAATGGAATTGTATATGCTGTATGTATTATTTAGATTTTATATAACACCCCTTTGAGTCATCAGAGCAGCTGAGACTATTAGCTGAAAGGTATTGCTAGACTGCTGTAATATTCCATCAGCGGAGAAATATCCATCTCCTATTAATATAGTTTACATTTCTGTTTAAGAAGTGTGATGATCTTTGAGGCATGACAAATGTCATTGCATTTTGCTTGACTCAATTGTAAGAGGAGAACATAGAGGCTTTATAAAATTGCATCAGCTGATTAAAAGCTGCCTGTTGGTGCTACTTCCATGAATAGTGGTCCCTTCAACTGTCAAATATGTTTAGAATATGAGGAAGATGGCTGTGCGACTACTGGTTCCTTGGGACCCCTTTGGTCTTAAATTGTATTCTGATTTAGGATATCAGATCAAGCTTTATTTCAACTTTCTTTACCAAAGGGAGTTTTGTAAAAACAAACAACACTTCAAATGATACACTCAACTATCAGTTTCATTGGTATGTTAGTACACTTCATGGAAGCTAGCTTGAATATTTCTTCTTGTTTGTGGGGTAACCTAGGAAGAACTCTAGAAGCTTGTAGACTTTTGTTAAAATTATGCAGGCAGCATCAAGCTTTTGCAACATGACAAAAGCAGTGGAGCGTTCATCATCTAACTGCCTCTATTCCTCATGGGTCTGGCTAGCCTAAACATCATCAAATTGGAATACATAAATGATGACAGCTAATAATATGGAGCAATCATGCTATAAATGTAAAATTAAAATGCCTCTTCCATTTCACTGAGTGCAATAACTTGGCCTACAACCCTTTAAGAGCCCGAGTTAAGCAGAGAAATAGAACCAACATATTTAGTGTCAACCCTGAAGCTGGCCTCACCGAGGCCATTTTTTAAGGCTTCAGTGTTGCCACCCTGGGGCTGAGGGATAGGGATGGGGGAATAGAGCTAGCTGGGCTGTTGTAGCCAAAACAAAAGTTTATCCTATGAACCAAGGACATTCCAAAAGCTGTCTGAAGAGAGGAGGAAGAGGAGGAGAGAAGTAACCAGGCAACCAGCTAGGACCTCGATTGGATAATGTGACTTATTGTTTGGGGGAAAGTGAAACTTTTACTTTTTAATCAGGTGAAAACTGCGGGAACTCTCAGAGTTGGTTTTCAGCAGTTTGTGCCAATATGATATCTCCAAATAACTGTTCTTTGGGGAATCTACGTGGCTCGGGGTTCTGTTTGCTATGGGTGTATTACTTGGAATGCTGACATTTAGTGTGGAAGGAAAGAGAAGATGATGACCAGCAGCAAAGTGGATGGATTCAATTTCAGTGGTGATAGGTGCACTGTTGGAAGACCTGAAGTAGTAAGTTAGGGAGATATAAAATCAGGTATTCAAAACAAAACATCTGGGCTCTGCTAAAGACAGAAGTGGCCTGATATATTGTGGAACTACCAGCAGTTGTAGAAGCCAGCCTTCCCTGACTAGTTTTTGGCCAGGGGTGCCTAGCCAATGGGAGTGAATATTTTAGCAATTCTTCAATACAGTCCCTCCAGAAAATAAAAAAAGTAGAAGATGAAATTGTCTTCATTCAATGTCACAGCATAGCAAACCCAATCTAACCAAATACATTAAGATTGAAATACCCAGAATCATGGACCTCATCAACTTCTGCTTCACTACCTGTTTTCAGGTAATAGGCAGATGGACAGATATATCACAAATCAGAGGAACAGCATGAGGTCACCACTGTCAGGATTCTTAGTAGAGATTGTAACATAACAGTTAGAAATTATAGTACTGACATAAATTATATTAAAGAAACCAAAATATCTTTACAATCCCCAAGGCATGTCACAACTTTTGAGCACCCAGTATGTTTGGAAATTGAAAGTTGAAAAATTTGACACACCCTAAGCGAAAAGTATGACTGGTATGAAGACAAGGCCCATATCAAAATAAAAAGGAGCAACTAGAGAAGACACATATTCAAAGGAATAAAATTCACAGAGGAAAAAGAAAACATGCTATGCTTATTGAATATTCTCACCAGAAGAGGAGATGATGGCAAATTAAAAATCTAATAATCAAATCTAATAATCAGTGTTAACCAACTGCTCTGTTACTCAAATAACAACCCAACCTTGCATAAAATGGGCTGTGTGAGAACATTATTCAGACAGGCACAAACATACCGTAGCAACCTGTAAACTGAAGATTACTGTATAACCTTTGGCCCTTAGCTACTTCTTCCTGAGATCTTATTCATGTTGCACTTGAACACTGATAAGTTGACAAAAATTAATTACAAGTTTCTCCAAGTTTGTTGTATCATTTCATTTTGTTGGAAAATGAATGCAAGATTCTTTGTGTTGCAATATCAGGCTCACCTAAGAAGCACATGGTAGTTTCTATGACCATTTGTTTTTTTACTGTTTCCCTCACTTTACCATCATTTTTATTGCTTGTTTTACTAAGCATTATAGAGTGAGATATATTCTAATCTAGTAGTATTGCTAGATATTAAAACTTCCTATTTACAACTGTAATCCCTTAATTCGGGGTAGAGTCAGGATGATGGCATGGAGCTGAGCATTTACCGGTCGGATGCCCTTCCTGAAGCCACACAGAGTTTGCAGGACTTTTTTCTTTGTGTCCTAGGACAGGGATCCCCAAACCCCAGTCCATGGACTGGCATTGGTCTGCAGTATGTCAGTAACTGGGCCGCACAAACAAGCGAAGCCCCATCTGCGTGATGCAGGCACCATGTGAAACCATTCCTCCTCCGATCTGTGGAAAAACCTCTCTCCACGGACCTGGTCCCTGGTGCCCAAAATATTGGGGGCCACTGTGCTAGGAAACATCTGCTGCTACCTAGTATTGAACTCTCAACCTTCCAAGTGGGAGGTAAGAGTCTTTACCACTTAGGCCACTATGCCGCTCTATCAGTAGATATTACTCTGGGGGAAAAGTAGGGAAAGCATGCAGTATATGTTGGGAATTTCATGATTTTCTCCATTTTTCTTCTTTGACAATAAGGTCATGATTTTAGGGAAAAGCAACCTGTAGTCTGCATGAGCACAGATGAACTTTAAATTCCTTTCCCCCCACTTGAAATTGCAATGCTATTCATTGGTGTATGGAATTGAATTATATGACAAACAAATGGAATATTATATTGGGTTTAGTAACAAAACAACAATTGCGAGGGGCAGGGGAAAGAATTGGTGCAACAGTGCCTCAGAAATGTGAAGGTCTTTAGCATGAATTGTATTTAACTGGAAAATTACTGAAAATTTGGTATGCTTCCTATGTTGTGTAACCCCTCACATGCGACATAGAGAGGAAGCTGTCATTCAGATGTTTTGCTTTGTCTGATTAATTATTTTTAAAGCTGACAGTGAATGAGATTTTGCTTTTGTTTCCATCACCTCAGTTTGTTTTAGTGACATTTCCCTTTCCCCTCTTCTTTAACTATCTGGTGTGGACAGAGGAAGATGAATTTCTTCAGTAGCCTGTTTGCAGTTACCCATGTATTTCTTAGAGTAATGGAGTTTGCTAACCTGGAAAACTGGATGAGCTGCTGCTGGTGAAAAAGAATGATTGGAACTGATGGGAGGACAATTGAATGCTGATGACTGGGAGAGAGGAAAAAGGAGTTTCTGAACAGCAAGCTGAGTTGCTTTGCATACAGATGGGGACTGCAGTCTGCTTTCTGCTGTGGCTCATTACAGGAAAAAGCACCAGAAAGAGGCAAATGGCAAAACTCTAAGGAAGAGGAACATTATGCTTATATACAAAAATGGCTAAAATATGACATCTTAAAGGTGCAGTCAAGCCAGCCTAATCTGAAGGGGCCAGCTGTAGCCAAAGAATGGCAAAAAACAACCATTTATGTGAAGTAAATAAGGATTGAAATTGCTTGGCAGATGTACAGCTAAAAGTGATATTGTTTTATTAATTTCATTACATTACAATAAATATATATATATTTCTGTGAAGTAAATAAGGATTGAAATTGCTGGGCAGATGTACAGTTAAAAGTGATATTGTTTTATTAATTTCATTACATTACAATAAATATATATATATATAATATTTTAAATTTCTCTTGAACATCTAGTGATTTATAATTATTGATGGTGCTAGATCTCCCCCCCATAAAAGCCCCAATTAATGTAAAAAACAGATTTGAGGGTATTGAAAATTTGAGAATAGGGAAGATAAGATCAGTGATATCATTGGCTTAGATCAGTTCTGAAAATCTTAACCTTCTCTCCACTGATCTCCTTGCAGATGAGCAGTGAGAAGAATGGGTGGGATTTCCTAGAAAAAAAAATCTCAGCAAGACACAGGATCTGCAAACCATGGGTTACCCATTGTTCAGTGGCTGCAGGCATAGTTCAACTTGTATCTACGTTTGTAATAAAAGCTTAAGCTAGAGGGAAGAATGAGAGAAGGGGCATTTCTTCACATTCTTGCAAAAATCATTTATATTCTTGAGAGTGATTAATTATATTCCTTATAAAGGGTTGGACAACCATATCAAACCCTATACCTATTCCTATTTGAGCAGGGGGTTAGATTAGGAGACCTTCCAGGTTCCTTCCAATTCTGTTATTCTGTTATTTCTATGAATATTATCTCTGCTTGAATTTATAGTGGAGAATGAAATGGTATGTAAATACTACTGAGTACATTTATGAACATGGAAACAGTACTATCACTGGTGATTGCAGCTATCAGTTAGATAACAAGCATTTCCTGAAAACTAGCATCCATACTAGAGAGCAGAAGGGTTGGGTATGAGCTGTTCTGGCAGCAGTGCTCTAGTTTCTCAGCAATTCAGAATGACAGAAGAATTTACTTTAAAGTTGAAAGTTTGAAAATGGGTTGATTTAATCTGTGGCACCCATGTCATTTTTTCACTGAGTTTGCTTTCTCCATCTTTCAAATGTTATTGCTGTGAAAACTCTGCCACCTATGTGGTGACAATTGTTCATCAGATATCAAATAATGATGTCAGCAATTAATATAAAGTGAAGTATTGATAGAATATTTGTAGCTCAGGGTTGAACTGTGGGGTCCTTGGTGCTCTCTGATCTTGGTGGTTTTCTTGCAGATTTTTCATTACCAAACTAGGTGACCTCATCTGTGCTAATTCAAGAATGCTCAAGAATGTTGGTCTGTTCAAGCTGCTCCTTGAGGTTTTCCATGGTGTGCTAATATTTATTCAGTCTGAGTGTGCATCCATGATCATATCATTCTCCCCACCCCCAAATCTCTTAGGCTATTTTCCATCCTGCTGGGCAGTTTATGGGAGGTTTGTATCTGACACTGATGAAGTTGCCTAGTTGGTAATGAAATGTCTGAAGAAAACCATTTTTTCCTAAAAGGTCAGATCTGAAGCCAAAGGACTTAAAAAGAGAGACAGTTTGGTAATAAGCATAGTCAAGTGTAGTGTGGTTCTTGGAAAGTTTGTTTTTATTTGCTGTTTCTTGAGCAATACACCAGTCCCTCACCTATCTCTGTCTTCTAATGGAGTGGGAATACTGGTCTTTATCTTAATTACAGTTTGGCAACTTATTTCTCTTTTACAAATTAATTCTGTTAAGGACAAAATTTTGACAATAGTTGTTGAGCAGCAATGTGTAGTTCTCTGAGTAACTAATAAAATTATATAAGATGTGGTTATTTTTAATTTTACATTTTGGTGTCAGCATCACTATATAAGATTGCATGGTGCTACCCACTGGCTGAAAAGTTTGCTGAGTCCATTATGGTTTACAGTATAAGCCTTTAAGAAAGATCTGTTATTCCTGTGTTCATCACATGTATATCTTTGCAAGCTTGTGCCCAGTGATGGATGTGTGTCAAAGGCACGTTATTCTTTATACCAAAGCTTATAATTATTAATAATAAGTCAGTAAGCAGAACAATGAGCCATGCCACATCATAATCAGTTGCACTGGAAAACATTCAGATCATATCCAAAAAACAACACACTTTTCTCCTCTATTGTCTTCACTATTCTTCTTTTTGAAACAAGAGCCTTTCAGATAAAGCATTTTCAGTAGGCTTTGTAAAAAATGGCTGTGGTATTTTGGTCACTACATACCAAAGGTCTTGAGCAGAAACAGCACAATAAAGTATGTAGGAATAGTTTCTAAATATGGGCTGCATGGCACATCTTTAGAGAAAGAACAGTTACACATGAAAAGTTTGGAGGAAACTTTCAGTCAGAGGTGCACTACTTGTTCTTTGGGGAATGTGTTGAACTACCCCAAACCAAACTACCCTCTACAATGTCCTTCACCCCCTTTGTTTCTCTCATTCTCCCTATTGCCCCTGTAGAGGGCTACTTTTCACTGCTGTACCATCTATTTCCTGTCCTACTTCCTTATCTGTTGGCTGAAGTTGGAAAAAGTCTGTTTTCTGCAGATTGATGGGAATCCAGTATATACAACTGGAATGCTGTTGGTGATATGCCTTGGGGCAAAGACATGTTCATTAAAAAATAATGTGTAGTAGGGTTCAGTGTGGGTTTTTTATTGGTTATGGGAGAGTTCTATAAGTTAGGGATTTTGAGGATGCATTGTCTAGTGAAGGAAAGATGACTGATTCTTCTGTTTTAAATTTTCTATGTTGTAGTATAAATAAATAATTTTATACATACAAAAATACATAAATGTAGTATAGTCAACTGTGCATGTGTTAAGAGAAGGGTAGAATTAAATGATATTGAAACTGTGTAGTTCAAATAAATAAGAATGGAAAAGAATTATTGATGTTGTTATTATTGCAAAAACTTTAATCAATAGGGATTGTTGACCATTGAATATGATCTACAAAAGATCAGAAATATTATTTACTTTGGGAAATTTCAGAATTATATATAAGAGTATTATCTATCAGATTCATTGGTTTCATTGTCCTAGAAGTGCAAGCCTGTGAGATGTCTGATTAGAAATACAACCCATTTAATTAGTGTAAAGTGGCGAGAGTCTGATTCAGTTATGATTATTTATTTATTTATTTATTTATTGGACTTGTATGCCGCCCCATCTCCAAGACTGGTGGCACAACTAAAAACAGCAACAATAAATACTTAAAAAGAAATTAAACTAATTTCACAAGCCCCAAAATACAAAAACTAAAATTTACAGTGGTTAAAATAATTACAAGGAGGGGTGGATTGGTACAACCAGGTCTTCAAATCATAAGGTGCGGAGGTCAGGGGCCAGGCGGAGCCCCAGGGGCAGTTGGTTCCAGAGGTCAGGGGCCGTGACAGAATAGGCTCGTCACCGGGGGACTGCCAACCGACATTGGCTTGCTGACGGGACCCCGAGGAGTCCTGCTGGCACACAGAGGCGGCTGGCACTCGATATCAGCAGAAGACACTCCCTTAAATATTGAGGACCCATGTTGTGAAGGACTTTGTATGTTAAAACCAGAACCTTGAATCTCACCCGAGTGCAACTGGCAACCAATGCAGGCAGCGCAGGAGGGGGTAACATGGGAGAATCGAAACTCCATCACCACCCGCCGCCATTTTGCACCAGCTGCAATCTCCGGATGGTATGCAAGGGCAGTCCTAAATAGAGAGCGTTGCAGTAGTCGAGTCTAGAGGTAACAAGGGCATGAGTGACTGCGCAGGGCATCTCGGTCCAGAAATGGGCGAAGCTGACAACAGGCGGAGCTGGGCAAGGCCCCTGGCAACGGCCCCCTGCTCCTCCACCGGAGCCGCATCCAGGAGGACCCCAGATTCCGCGCCCTATCCACAGGGGCAACACCTCTCCCCTATGGCCAAAGATGGATATTCCTGACTGGGCCGAGATGCCGTATGCACAGCCACTCAGTCTTGGCCGGGTTGAGTCAAAGCATGTTCCGCTCATCCAAATCCGTACCGCATCCAAACACGGGTCATCAGGGAGAGGGCATCACTGATCTGGTTTGGGGTGGAGATGTACAGCTGGGTCATCTGCGTACTGATGGAATCTCACCCCAAAACCACGGATGATCTCACCCAGCGCTTCATGTAGATGTTAAATAGAGAGGGGAGAGGACCAACCCCTGAGGGACCCCACAAGAGCACCCTCAGGGTGACCTCGCCCCCTGCCAACACCGATTGGACCACCCGAGAGGTAGGAGGTGAACCACTGAAGAACAGTGCCCCCACTCCCAACCCCCGAGGTCGCAAGGATACCATGGTCGATGGTATCGAAAGCCGCTGAGAGTCTAATAGGACAGGACAGAGGAAAACCCCTGTCCCGACCCTCCAGAGATCATCCATCAGCGCGACCAATGCGTCTCCGTGCTGTAACCGGGGAAGCCCGATTGATATGGATCCAGGTAGTCCGCTTCATCCAGGAAAGTGAAACTGCTGAGCCACCACACTCTCAACAACCTTCGCCAAAAGCGAAGGTTGGAGACTGGACGAAAGTTGTCTAACACGGTCGGGTCCAGGGCAGGCTTCTTCAGGAGGGTCTCACCACCGCCTCCTTCAAGGCAGAGGAAAACACCCTCTCTTAAAAGCTTGACAACTGCCCGAGCCAACGCAGGTGCCTCCCTGGCAGCATAAGCCAACCAGGAGGACACGGGTCCAACAAACATGTGGTGGAACTCAGCCGCCGCATAGTCCTGTCCACTGCTTGTATCCCATTCCTCAGACCACCGCAAATCAGAGGACAACCTGCTCCGAATCCGAGCGATCTTATCCGACAGATATTGACCAAACTTCTTAGCCCTGCCCCGCAATGGGTCCGCCCCTCCCCCCTTACGAAGGAGAGAGCGGGTAGCCTGAAACAGGGCAGCTGGGCGGTTATCTGCAGATGCTATGAGGGCGGAGAGATAAGACCTTCTTGTCGCTCTCATAGCTACCAGGTAAGTCCTAATATGGGCTCTTAGCTGGGCTCGATCGGATTGGGAGCAGGTGGACCTCCACCTGCTCTCTAAACCCCTCTGACGACGCTTCATCTCCTGGAGCTCCTCGGTATACCAAGGAGCCATCCGGGATCCATGGCATGTGAGGGGCGCTGGGGACAACCTGTCGAGGGCATCCGACGCAGCCTGTTGCCAGTGGCCGCCGATCCTCGGCAGAGCTGTGGGCAAGAGAAAGGGAAAAGACCCCAGTTCCCGCCTGGAACCTCTCAGGGTCCATCAGGCGTCTGGGCGAACCATCTAAGTGGCTTCTCATCCCAGCAGTGGGGGCGGCCTGTTGGAAGACCACCGCAGGGATAGTGATCAGACCATGGAACAGCAACGCCATAAAAGTGGCTTGCCCTCTGTCACTACGCCACTGTTCAGAGACAAAAACTAGGTCAAGGGTGTTTCCCCCCTCGTGAGTTGGGCCTTGAATCAATTGGGTCAGGCCCATGGCTTCCATAGAAGCCATGAATTCCTGGGCCAAACCCAACCCCCCTCCCCAGGGAGGGCAGATTGAAGTCCCCCAGGACTATAAGGCCCGGGAACTCCACCACCACCCCTGAGAGGAGATTGAGAAGCCCAGGCAGGGCCGCTGTCACACAGCTGGGGGAAAGGTATGCAAGCAGCAAGCCCACCTGACCGTTAGGCCCCCACCTCAAGAGGAGGGTCTCACTCCCGCCTATCTCTGGAACTGCAACCTCCCTTGGAAACAGGGTCTCCTGAATAACCACGGCCACCCCACCACCCCTTCCCTGGGCCTGTGGCCGGTGCAGAACCCGGAAACCTGGAGGGCACAGATCAACCAGAGGGACACCTCCCTCGGGCCCAACCAGGTTTAGGTGATACAGGCCAGGTCCGCAGCCTCCTCCTCAATGATCTCACAGAGGAGGGAGGACTTATTAGCCACGGACCTGGCATTGAAATACACCAACCTAAGCCCCGAATGTTCTCCAACCCCCCCGAAGAGCCTACTCTGCGTGGACCTCCATCTTGGGCATGCGCAGACCAAGTTTAATTAATTAAATGTATACATAAACAAGAATTCAAGGGAATGCACCTGAAATAATCTGGGTTTACAAGAGTGATGTGTTGAGTGAAAGTTATCTAGAAAACAAATATAGAGTTATTTGAAACAACAACTTTTGTATCCTTGGGTGCCTTTTTAAATTTTTATGACTATACACTGAACAAAATAATCATATACTGAAGCTTCACGTTTTATTAGTTTGCATACACATTGTTATTTTGCAGTACAGTGCCTTACAATAGCATTTCCAGTAAATTGATTCTTGTATATTTGTAGAAAATCTTCCAGTCTTCTAATTTTTAGAATATCAGTTAACTACAGAGATGAAACAGCCAAAAGCCATTATTGTGAATTAATACTGTGCAGACATCAGCTTGACTCATCTATCAGTTAAAAAAACAAAATAAAAAGTACATGAAATCAGGTGACATTATGATAGGAATCACATGTGTATGGTAAGTTGGAATTTTCCTTAGACTACTGCTAACTTTGCATACAGTATGATATATACATTTTTAATTAAGAAGCCATCATTATAGTTTTGAAGTTCTTTCTCTGGCTATGGATTTACATGGAACATTTTGCTACAGCACACTGTAGACACTTTTGATATAATTGTCTATCTAGTATTTCCTGATTCCTGGTTTTACACAATTTCCTACAATTTGGATTCTAGTATACTAGCTTTTTAAATGACCATGTTTATGCCAATGTAGAGGAACTGAAAGATAATCATATTTTATTGTATTTTCTTATCAAATGTATACACAATCTATAGCAACCTGCAAGCTTAGAGTTCACTTAACTTCTAAATTTGGTAACAATTTTAGTGAGAAAATGCAATATCCATTCTGAAGCAGAAGATAGGGTTAGGGTCATAATGCATTGTAATCACAGCTTTTAAATTTTCTTATAACTTTAGTGAAAGTTGCCTAAAATTACCTAGAAATGCAGTACAGAAGATGAAAACCGACAGTACAATTGTCTTTCATCAGACATATGATTTCTAATAGTTGAAAATCTTCCAAAACACGGGGCCTTTCTGCTACTGATACAGATCTACACTCTTTCTAGGTTTTTTCTTAGTGCAAACTTCAATATATTTTGTAGTGGTGTATTTTTGGGGGTAGGGAAGTAGGGATATTTATTTCTTAAAAAGAAAAACACAGAACCTATACAGTACCTTGTAAAAACATGATACAAGTCTTAGGACTTAGATAACTTCCAAGGAAAGAGAAAAGCCACTTTTAAGATTTCTGTAGTGCCATTCTTAGTATCTGACAACATCTCTGTCAGGAGCTCCTTCAAGACATCTTGATATTTTTCCAACTGTTTGGAGTTCAGATGTATTCCAATTTCTATTGGAGCAATCATCTATGAAGGAGAACTTGGTTAACATATAAGGCAAGCCAACATTTTAACCACTTATGCATCATGTATACTAGATAGATATTCCATAAATGGGAATTTGTTATTGATGAATATTGGTAAAGGGGTTTCTAGATTCAGATTTTAGCTCAATGATAAGTGATCACAGTGACCTGTGAAATAGAGTTAAGCTGCTTTTTTCAAATGGTGATTGTGAAACTCAGATTCAGTGTTTTTTGTTCTTACAGATTTTGATAGTTTATCCCTTTTTTGAAGTCTTGAGGCCGTAGTCCAGTTCACAGTGATGCATGCGTATCAGTGACTGTTGAACTATTGGACTGTGATTGATTCAAACATCTGGAATAGCAAGAACATTAGCTTTCATACACAAGAAATATGGAGTCTCTCACGTGGCATGGAAAAATCTCTTGTGAAAACATAAAAACTTCCAATGTTCAGAGAATAGAATGCAAATAAAATGAACATATTTGCTCCTGTTGCTTGCTTTCATGGTTTTTGAACATTTTTAATAAGTAACGCAGAAGGATTAAAGAGAATCATGAGAAATGTAATAATTTTGGGATGGATTGGGACATTTAAAAGGGCTCTTGTGGTTTATATGCAGTCTTTTGAGGGATTGAGACAAGATTAATTTTCATAATTGCATAATTGCACCCTTTGGATGCTATCTGCTGGGACTTGCTAACAGTGAATGGTAGATAGTATCTACATTTTCAGAATAGTGTTGCTGGCGTTATACAGATGAAATGGGGAGGAGGAAATAATGGGTATAAATTTGAAATGAAGGCACCTGAATTACCTTTTCAACATTGTTACAAATGTTCTATATCTTCCTTCATGCTGCTGGAAATGGTGTGATATACGTAAACATAATGCATGCTAGATAGTCTAGTGGCACAAAAATATAGAGCAAATTCAAGGTGCATCACTTATTCATCTAAAGCAAATATACAAAAAATAGTACAAGATGTACAAGTTGTCAGCTGAACGCAATAGTTATAGATAATCAGCATATTGGTGGGTGGAAGAGAAGAATTTATATGCCAAGCTTAAATTCACATTGCATTTTCTTTTCCCTGTTCTGATTGTTTAAGTAAGAGAGCAAGGATGCATTAATCTGAAATGATATGGCTTGAATAGTGATGTGTATACCTTGATGTGCCTATGTAACACCTCTGTTCAAGAGCTGCAATGGCTACTAGTTGGCTTCTGGGTGCAATCTAGGGTGTTAGTTGTCCCCTCATGATTCAGGGCCTAGATATCTGTGGACCTCCTTCTCTCAGTAATGTCTGCATACCAATAAGATTAAGATGGCCAGGCTTCATTCTTTGAGTCCCTTTTCTCATGAATTATAGTCTGCTGAGACGTTGAAAGCATACCTTTCTTGTTGCGGCTGCTGCACTTTGGAGTAGCTTGCCTATTAACATCAAAATAGCCCCTTTTTCCTGGCCTGCAAAATGTTCATTAAACCTGGTTACTTATCAGGGTACAGGGATTGGAATTCTATGACTCCTGACTTAGTTTTTGAGTGCGGTACTTCTGGACTTTACATATCTACCTCCTTTTATTTGTCTTCAAATTTCAATCGCCCCCCAAAAGAATGTTAACTGATAAAGAAAGTCAGAAAAGGACAGTCTAAGACAAATTAGCTATTTAAGAATAATCAGGTAAATGATCTAGTACAGACAAATGAGATTAAAGAAAAGTCAGTACAGAAACCACTTATAAACAGGATTACAGTGTGATAGAAACAGTGAAAGACACCGAATCTATTCCCGTGTCTGCTGCATTAAAACCGAAGCACAAGAGGCAATGGATCACCTGTCAAATAGGAAAACATAGATGAATTAACAACTTGGCTGTTTAAAGCTCAGTATGGAACAAGACCATGTGGCCTAAAGATTGTGAAAGAATGATGTACATACCCATACTGAATAATGGAGATACAATAGAATGTGCAAATTAGCAAACCATTGTGCTAATTTGTCTCACAAGCAGTCTTTTGCTTAAGATTGTACAAATAATCAGACAGGGAGAGATAAACCCCACATAAACAAGCAGATTTTAGAAAAGGCAGAGGGACATGAAGAAATTATTATCCATAAGATGGGTACTGGAGAAAGCAAGGGAATTTAATTGGCTTTAGCTTTGTTTTTTTGAATAGAATGAGGCATTGTATTGAACAGCTCATGATACACTGCAGAATTAGGAATGGCTAAGGGGCGTGCCCGAACACATGATTATTCATAAGAAATTTTTTTAGAATGACCTAGAAACTACTGTAACAACTGAGTTTGAAAACAGAATGTTTCACAGTAATGAAGGGAATAATGCAAGAATGTATATATAGCAAATATATTATAAAATGTGCAACTGAACGAGACAACTGGCATTAAAATCAAAGGTCAAATGAAATATTTTGGATGACACACATTTCTTAACTGAAAATATGTGTGCATGTGGACACACAAGTGCACCTTTAAGTAAGCATTGACTCCTGGCAATTGTCTGGACAGGTCCCTGCATTTTTCTTGGCCAGATTTCAGAAGTGGTTTGCCTGTTTCCTAGGGCTTAGAGAATGTGATTGATACAAGATCACAACAGCTGTCTTCATGCCTAAGGTGGGACAAAAACTCACAGACTCCAGTTGCTAGCCCAGTGCCTTAACTAATATACCAAACTGGCATTCTAGCTGACAGTAGAGAAATTAGACAGAGCTTAAGTTGAAAGGAAAAATGGAAATATTCTGGGCTGATATTAAATATTAAGAAGACAATAGTAAAGTCAACCTACATTTGGTGCATTCACAGTTGACAGTGAAGGTAGCATTACCAATGAAAGTAGTGTTGACAATATAGACACGAGGGCTATTTTCTAGAAATTCATATATTTTATATAAGATATGCAAGTCACAGACAGCTGACAATCTACAATCTACTCACCTATAATGAGTAGGTAAAAGAGATAGTACAATATATAGTCATACTTTAATTCCTTTAAAGTCATACTTTAATTCCTTTAATTCTTTAGCACTCTGACTCCAGAAAGAGAAGTGTTTGGTTTTTGAAAAATTCATTCACTATCCTCTTGTTCTTTCAAGATGGTTGGATGTTTATATTCTCTGCATTTCTGCTAACCTGTCTAGATAAGTTCCTTCAGGTTGGAATTTTCCTGTCATTAATGTGTGACTGGTAAATAGTTTTCTTGGGCTGAAGAATAGTTAAAACAGAAACTGTGTTAATCTTAGGGGAAAGCAATGACAAACATGAAGGATGAAGATGTCCCCATGACTACAAGATCAGAATGGTTGATATAATGGTTTTTCCTAGTCATGATTAGAAGATAAGCATCTTCAAATGATGACTTTGAAGACAATAAAATGAACAAGTGTAACAAATACTTATTCCTGGCCAGATAAAGACTAGCTGCTCCTCTAAGATCAGCAAGTCTCATACTTGGAAAATAGGATTCAAACAGATGATGGACTAGAAGAAATCTGCAATGGTTGATAAGACAGAGGATAGAAAATAGTAGATAGACAGGATCAAAGATCGTCCCTTGAAGATCTAAGGATTGTTCAAGATGAGAGTATTTGTCCATTTTGTTGCCAGGTATTGGGCACCTTATTAACTGGATTATTCAATACTGGGTTTAAACAAACAAATAATTCCCCCCCTCTGATTAATGGGGGAAGTAAACTTTTCTGTCCCTGATTACTGAAACTCATCAATGACAACATCTGAGTCAGATGAACTGAACTTCATGTGAGCTTTCTTCTTTCCAAAGAAAAGAAATGAACATTCATATTTGACTAGTGATTTATGATAATCTTTCTTTCAATCAACTCAAGTATATCTCATTTTGAAAACTAGAATAGTTTAATAGTAATAGTATTTGTACTGCAAGGGAACTTTTATTGGCTAAAGTGTTTTTGGAAACCTACAGGATATCAAGCTGTGCAAAAAAAGAATAAAGCAGATTCTGCCTGTGAATGTCTCAGTCTAAGAATATTGCAATAAATTTGGCTTGCATTAGGTTTCTCTGTATGTAAGCCCCCCACCCCCGATACACTAACTGACATTTCAGAAAGGCTGTCTTGCTGTATCTACCTGCTTAATTGTCATAATCCAAAGAATAGTGTACCTTGATTACTTGCCCTTCATCTTCTGCAACTTCAACAATATCTCTTGTGTCAAGCGATTTCTTCTGTGCTTGATTCTTTTCTTTCTCCTGGAGATGTATGAAAGGATACAATAATCAAGTAGGCCAGCTTTTGGGCAGGTAATGACAGAAATGCAACTACATAGATGTTACAGTTGTCAATAGACCATTCCCTTAACAGCATGTGTTTAAAAACTATTTTTACATTCAGAGTCCTGGTTTACTTACTGAAGAATATGACCTACAGGCATACAATCTCTTCATCGTTGCATCAAATCATAAGCTCAATTTTATTTCATTTTCTACTTATTAGATCAACTTTTGCAATTTGATGTTGTACAGGTTAGTTAAGCATCAACCCATAATTCCAGTTGACCTGACCAAAAATAAAATGCAGTACATTTGGCGGAGGCACAAAGTTGATAAATGCTATAAATCAGATATTCCTGTGCTGCAGATTCTTTGGCGTTCTCTAATCTATTGAATCAATAAGAGCTAAAACACCAGAAGTGCTGTAGTTCTCATAATCTTCATTATGTTGTAGTTGGCCTAGCTGCAGCTTACAGCTAATTATTGGGCTTTATATATTAGCTGACTGCTGAGCTTCTATAGAACATGTTTTGACTAGTGTAAGGAACCTTTTTCATGTGAAGGCCAGCATTGGTTATTGGGTATTTTGTTAGTGTGCCACATACCAAACAATGAAGAAAGCCAGGATGTGAAGGTGATTAATTAGACAGGACATAGGTTAATTAGATTGATGTAATGCTATTAATATGTTGAAAAAACAGTCATAACACATTGATCCATGATGAAAATGCATGCATAAATAATACATTTATAAGGACCAACTATACTTTTCTCCTTCTGTCACAAACAAAATTCACCTGCATGTTTTGAAGATGCTGTGAGGGTAACTTTCCAGGTTTTGGAAGATTAAATAAGGCCTGTGGTTTATATGCCCTGCTTTCATTATGGCATTATACATACATCATCATGAATTTTTATATATCTTAATAGGCATTTTCTGAGAAAGTAAATTAAGCTTTTCTCTGAGAATATAGACAGTGGTCTGTTCAATTTTCCAGCAATTTCTTCTTAAAGAAATTCTTATTATCTTGTCTCCTTTGAATTAATTTGGTAATGCACATGGGTTCATTTGGATGGTGTGACAGCTGCCTCAGAGACCGAACCCAACAATGCCAAGACCTGAATAATCATAACTCTTTAAGAAATAGACGATTGTTCTGCTTCTGTGAAATTTGAAGGCAGGAAGCAAATCTAAATTATTAACCTCAAAGCCAAATTCTGATTCTAGATTCTAGCTGGTTTCCAATTATTAGAGAATAAAATGATAGTAAAATATTGCTAGAAGAGAACAAAATAATGCAGTAAGATGGTGAACAGATGGATTAGGAGAAATGGAAGGAAATCCAATCACTAGAATATAAGAAGCTATCCTACTCCAAGTCAGACATTGGTCCATTTAGTTCAGTATTGGCTAAACTGACTAACTATTGACCTTTGGAATTCTTAAAGGATGGCCTTATTGTTCAGATCTTCTCAGAAATCCCTGGAACTGGATTTAAAGCTCGGCCACATTCAGCAACATATCATTTCTGGTCACTGACCCATTTTTCAAGAGGCTCACCTGCATTCTTCTGAAATCCTCACGACTATAGAAAGCAAGGTACCCTTCACTCTCTTTAATCATCATGGCTGTTATGTAGAGGAGCAGAAGACTTGTTATCACTTTTTCTGGAATCATCCTGAAGCTTTAAAAATTAATTTAAAACAAATTAATAATAATGAGAAAAATGGCACTGAGATTATGATTTTTCCAGTCATCTTTTGACTTCTGAGTCCATATTTGTCTAATATTTTCAACTGAGGCTATATATTAGCTAGAAATGATAGACTTAAGTTAAGCAATTGTTGCTTGTTCCTGGCTGGAAAGAACCTCCCACAAATGTGATAACTATGAAATATAGTTCTATGGCTTCAGTACATTGTTTCACTGGGGTTATTTTGGCAAAAAAATATTTTCTTTAAGCCTTTTGACTCTCTGCAATTTACATGTCACTTGGCACACCTTTCTAAACTAGTTTTTCTTTAATCATATGTATTGTATGTGTAGGAAAAAGGAGGTTTTGGTGAGTTCATCCAACATGCTAAACCTAAAGCCACGTTTTATCAACTAAAATGGCTAGGTTCACACAACCTTTCTTATTCAAAAACAAAAGAGTCACTTTAAGACTTGACGTGCAATATGTGTACAGGTCAAAACCAGTTGCTAGTTCCCAGTTATGAAATCAGTGGAGGATTATCTTGTATATATAGCTTGCAGCCCTTTCTTTTAGAATTTTAATTGCACAGCCCCCAATTTACTGCAGCAAATGAAAAAGGGAATTTTAACTCTTTCCCCACTGTTTTACACAAAGAGGAAAATCTCTTGTACTTTGGCCTAAATCATTCTTTTTTCTGCCTAAAAATAAATAAGATAAAATAAAACCCTTATGACTGCAAGCCATGCTCTTAACAAAGCATGTCATTAAGATCTTATTTATACTTCTTTTTTCTTGGAGTTAAGTACAACATAGGATGCCTCCTGAAATTGTAATGTTTTTGTTTTTTATTTGCATTATTACAATTTATGATAAAGCCTTGTTTGCTAATAAAGGAGAATATTTGTAATTCAAGGTTGACATGTGAGGTCCTTGGTGCTCTCTGAGCAAGAAAACAAGCAACTCAGAGAGCTCCAAGGAACCCACATGCTTTGTTTGGTTCAGGTTTAACACAGTGCTGTATTCCAACCATTGTTTTTCTTTTTTTTAATAAACTTTATTAAATTTTATTACATTAAAAACATAAAACATAATAACAAAAAACCCCATATAGACAAAAAAAACATAAGACATAAAAACATTGAAAAACCATTAAAATATATCACTCAAAGACAACTACTTGTGGTGATAATTATATAGCAATCATATGTGCAATAATAACAGATATTAGCTTGTGTATAAATATATTTTTATTCTATCTATATTCTATATTTAATAATTACCTATCTTTACCCTGTCTCTGATCTATCCAACTATACCACTGTTCCCATACTTCGTAAAATATTGAGTCTTCTTTGTCTTTTAAACTCAATGATAGTTTGTCCATTTTGGCACAGCTGATAATTTTTTGTATGACCATTTCATCTACAGGTATATGTGGCTGCTTCCAGCATTGAGCAAAAGCAATCCTGGCAGCAGTTAATATATGTATTAGTAAATATTTTGTGCTTTTTACATATTTTTTAAAGAATTCCCAATAGGAAGAGTTCTGGTTCTAGGTCTAATTGTTCATTAATAATTTCCTGAAGCCAATTGTGAAATTTGAGCCAATATTTTTGAGCTTCTGGGCAAGACCACCACATGTGATAATATGTTCCCTCTTTTTTTTTTGCACTTCCAACACATGGGACTCGCCAGGGTTAATTCAGCTGATCTGGCTGGCTAGGCGGGTGTCCCTTTCCTCCCTCACCGCTTCATGTGCGTCCCTCCCAAAGCTGCACTTGGTGGAAGAGGACGACCATCCCAGATAGAAGGAGTGTACTGATCTTCGGTCAAGGGTATACGATAGCTGCATTCCCCTGCTAGAACCTCCAAACAAGCTCCAACCATTGTTTTTCATAAACTATGTTTGCTTGCTGTACTGTTAACCCAGCCAAGAATGGGCTTTTTTCAGTACACCTTGGTACACCATGGACCTGTATACTACACAAGTCAAAAAGAGGGTTATGAAAATATTTACAGATCCCTAACATCCTGGACACAAACTGTTTCAACTTCTACCCTCAAAACGATGCTTTAGAGCACTGCACACCAGAACAACTAGACACAAGAACAGTTTTTTCCTCCATGCCATCACTCTGCTAAACAAATAATTCCCTCAACATCATCAAACTATTTACCAAGTCTGCATTACTATTACTATCAATCCTCTCATCATTCCTCTCACCCATCCCCTCCCACTTATGACTGTATGACTGTAACTTTGTTGCTTGTATCCTTACAATTTATATTGACTGTTTCCTAGTATGATTTGATTGCTTATTTGTACCCTATGACTATCATTAAGTGTTGTACCTTATGATTCTTGACAAATGTGTCTTTTCTTTTGTGTACACTGAGAGCATATGCACCAGACAAATTCCTTGTGTGTCTAATCACACTTGGCCAATAAAGAATTCATTCATTAAACGTGGCTTAGTATATGCAAACTAAATCTGTATCTCTTGTTTAGAATGGTTTGTTCAACGTGTGCTCTCCAGATATTTGTGGACTTCCATTTCTATTATTCCCAGTGAACATGACCATTCATGTTCAGTTTTTCCCAATCACTATTATTCATGTGGATATATGTATTATGTATATATGCATATGCATGTATGCATGCATGTCTGTTTTACAACTGCTTTCTCTAGTCTGGCATCTTCAAAATGTGAGGACTATTAGCCCATGTTGGCTGGCAATTCTGGGAGTTAATCACAATATGTTTGCTTTTCAGTATAGAATAGGAATTAAAAAACAAATGAACAAGACTTATTTATAAGGACAGTTTTTCATTGGTATTTGCAGTCTAGCATGCAAGATGTTGTACCAACAATCTTGACTATCGCATGAATAAAAAGACAAAATGTAAATACATTAAACAAATAGTATTTTAAATTGTAAATAGTTCAAAATATAAATTACGATTTTGATAAATTCTTATTTAAACTCAATAATATAAATCTCTTTTTTAGAGATGTAAATCACCAATGTTCTACTGTTATGCAATGGCAGTCCTTCTGGATGTATTTAGAAACATTCTTCTCTGAGCTGAAAAGAAAATCAAAAGAAATAGTTTCTCTAAACTAATAATTTTTCTAAGTTGCTGAGGGACATCTGTGTTTGCCTCATACCTCTGCCATATTCCAACATTTTCTTAAGTAATTATTGAGAATTTACCTTAAAATTGAGGTGTTCAACAACTAAAGTGCACTTTCAAAAATACCCAATTGTTCCCTACATCTATTCATTCTCAAAAGATGACTAGAGGGAATCAAGTAGCACTTTATAGAAGGCAGTCTATCTTCTAATTAAGGAACACCTGATAGTGTGATTAGATTAAGCAGAAGGCCACTTACATCATTCTACATTTTTTTTGGTTGTTTAACAAAACAAGAGTTAGCTAGGTCACACTTAGTATTAAGCTGTAGCACATGCTTTACAAACTGCAGTGTTTGAGTTAACATATCCCGTTATTCCAGAATCAATCAAATCACGTAAAAGTTTAGTGGGATATATGATGCCAGCATGGCATAGTTCACATGTAATTCTAAGGTTTGTGGCCATTCTTAAACTTACATGTGAACTTCATCTTGCTCTAGCCTTCAATTTTCCAATTCCCTGTTCATTTCTGGGTGCAGGCAAATGGTTGGTTGTTATTATATCCAAATCAACAAACATTCATTCATTCATTCATTCATTCATTTATTTATTTATTTATTTATTTAAATTTATTTATTTTATTTAAAGCAATGTTCTTCTATGGCCCTATCCCAAGGAAACTGGGATGCTTACAATGATTAATTTCTGGGGCCACCCAAGCTCCAGGGGCAGCTGATTCCATAGGGTGGGTGCTCCCACAGAGAAGGCCCTACCCCTAGGGGTCACCAGATGACATTGTCTGGCCAACAGCACCCCAAGGAGGCCCTGCCTATGGGAGCACACAGGACGTTGGGAAGTTGTTCCAGGCAGCAGGGTCTCCCACAAATACCCCAGTCCTAAGCCATGAAGGGCTTTATAGGTCAACACCAGCACCTTGAATCTCACCCAGAGGGCAACTGGTAACCAGTGCAGCTCACGCAGGAGGGGTGTAACATGGGAGTATCGGGACACTCCCATCACAACCCACACCACCGCATTCTGGACAAGTTGAAGCCTCCGAGTGGTCCTCAAGGGCAGCCCCATGTAAAGAGCATTGCAGTAGTCCAACCGGGAGGTAACAAGCACATGAGTGACCGTACGTAAGGCATCTCGGTCCAGATAGGACACAACTGATGCACCAGGTGAACCTGGGCAAATGACCCCCTGGCCACAGCTCCCACCTGCTCCTCCAGGTGATTTGGCTGACATATTACACCATTCACATTGTGGTTCAATATGTTGTGTGAACCTGGTTTATATTTTATGTTTGTCCTCCAGACCAGAACTGGAACTTGTTTCAAGTAAAGTTCATGCCTAGCTTGGTGGGCAATCAAGCCTAATTTATCACAATCCAGAGAAACAAGTATAGTGTGCCAAACCCGATAATCAGGGTTTTGGAAAACTCAAGGAGATGAGAAAGGAAGGAGTGGACATTGTCCCTAATATATACAAAATGATCCATGCCTGTAGCTGGGACAAGAGATTAGAGGTTCTGTTTTCTTCTCTAATACTAGATTATTCGCTGATGAAATAAAGACTAGGGGATCTTGCAAACCCACTGGACTGTTACTAAGAAATAACCACATTTATAACTGAGTTTCAAGGCATTTGAAACTGCCACTCAGTATTGCTAAAATGAAATGTTTATTGTAGTTTTAAAGCTATATTTCATAATATTTAGGTATTTAAATGGAGAACTTTGTAGCATGGATTAATCTTTTTCATTTTTTCTTATAATTCATCCCCTGATGAGAAAAAAGTTTTGGTTTTTGCAAGAAAAGAGAATTTTGTATTGTTGTTATTATATTTTCAAGTCTCTTCTTCCTTCCATACATTTTGACAGAGGGATGAAATCAGACCTCTGTAGTGAGAAGAAATCTAAAATGCATCTGGTCAATTTCCATTAGCATACTTAACTCCTTAATAAACCTTGACAAGTTATACTGCCAAGAGCATGGTTTATCACTCCCACCCTATAGGAACCTCAGTTTAAGGAACCATTGTGAACTAGTTTTCAACATGACTGGACAACAATACTGCATTGCAAGGAACAGTTATCTAAACTATTTTTGGGAATTGTTTTAATTATTAAATGCTCTTTCATGAACAAACTTAATGAAGTGTGGTCAAAATACTTAGAAAGTTTAATCCTGAGAGTTAATTATTTTTTTTAAAAGTGCTTTTATCATTATATGGATACTGCTCTTGGGTCAGATTTAATTCTAATCAAGCCTTCATGTACTAATTATGCTGTGCAATTTCTGAAACCAATATACTTAGTATCTAGGTTATGATAGAAGAAAAGGAATTAAATATAACGTATACACAGTATTTATACGTACGTACGTACGTACGTACATGTATACTGTGGTGCCCCGAGTGCTCTGGCAGCGAAAATGGGCTCCCAAGCTATGTTTTCACTGGCAGAGGGTTGCAGGAGGCTGTGGCAGTTGAAAACAGAGCTCAGGAGCCCGTTTTTGTTGGCAGAAGCACCATGGGCCAGTCCTTTGCAGTTTCCAGGATGGCCCCATGGGCCAGATCTAAGTACCCCATGGCTGGATCTGGCCCCTGGGCCTTGAGTTTGACACCCCTGATTTAGAAAAACAAGAATGTTATACAAGGAATTCTGTCACCCTCTCTGACCCAGAGCCTGCAAATAGTGCTTCATGTATCAGACTGTAAGCAAAGCTTTTCCCTTCTGTGTGGTAAAATAATAATACTATAATAAAATATAAAACAAAGTAAACACCATTTCACATGCAGCTGTTACATGTCTGAAAATGGATGCTAGAGCCCAGAATGAATTTCTGGATATTCTTTGAGCCAATTGCACCCTAAAGCTCAGTGAACCAGAATCATGGCTTCTGGTTTGCCATGATAGAAAAGAGGGATACTCATAACTATATAATACAATCTGCTTCGTGCTTTGAACAGTGATACCTACCTTTGCACAAATACATTATTGTATTCATCAGGGCTCAAAAATCAGTTTACCTCTTTTGCTTGTCCTGGATTTTCCTTGCAATTTCTCTGCTAGGGCAGGAAAAGCCTTTCAGTTTCCTTTAGTCTGATTGGTTACATCCCTGAATGCCCCTTCATTGCTTGGCTACCTGGGGCCAACTTCTCTACATTAATATTCTGATTATACCTTCCAAGCAAACAGTGTGTTTCCTGTTTGTACATCAGTAATACTTCCCCCCCAAAAAAGAAAAAAAAGAATCCAAATTGTTATCTTGGGAGCCGGATCCATTTTCTTTACCATCTTTTCTGATTGTTTAGGACAAAAAAGAATGGGAAAACAGTAGAAAGAGACACAATGGCCCAGGAAAAATCTTGTTTCACAATTGCTTTTGCCTCTATAATTTCATCAGCCTAGAGAGACCCAGCAAGGTGCTGTATTTGCCATTCATATTTTTGCTTTTTATTTGCCCTTTAAATATCCATAATTTCATGCTTGGAGAAATATCCGACTGGCTGATATTTCTCCAAAGAATAGTTGGTAGAGTTATGTTTCCTTGATCCCACCCTGATCCAGATCAAAAATTTCCCCATCTGCTGTTCGTAATGGAAGTAACTGAAGAGATTTCTTTCCTTAGTAAGCAGTAGGCACATAATAGAGAAGAGCTTCCAACTCACTCAGGACCGTAGCAGGAGGTTACAGCTCCCAAGCCAGCTATTTGTTAAACAAAATTAAGCTAGAAGAGAAACAGACTGCATGACAAATATCACTCCTTCTTTGGTTTTGAGTCATATCAACTATTTAGAGATTTTTTGAGAATCAAGTACTGATTAATATGGCATTAGATTTTATAAATTTACTATTGTCAGGTATATGTACAATACTATTATAGATGAACAAATGTGGTTTAACTTAGATTTACGGTAATTTTAGCATACTGTTTTGCCCTGCAAATTTCACACAATATTCACATAAGGAGAAATGGAAGAATAGCAAGCACGATGGTTTTACTCTAAAGCTTTCTAGCATAGAAATGAATGTATAGAATGCTTACCTAATGAAAGCCTTGTCTTTTTTGCAGATATTCGTCTTAATTGAGGTTCTCTCCTTTCTCTTCTCTGCAATCACACAGCTTTTTTATAATCCCTCTCAGCACCTTATGACATCAACAACTGTTCTTGTTGGCACCCAAGGCCCTTGAGGAATCTGGAGTGATTGGATACATAGGAATATAAAACTGATCTGTTTAGCTGGGTTTGGTAAAATATCTGAGTTTCTAATTCACATTGATTGCTGCCAATGGAAATTCTGAGCTATGTTTTCATTGCCTTTTCTGCCTCCCTCTAGATAACATAATCATTTTATCTTTCTAACTGTAGGTTACAAAGCATGCCCAACAACCCTAGAATTTAAACATCCTGATATATGTCACAAACCTTCCATGAATGTTATCACTAATACTTTTAATTTTATGTTAGCTGGTTGCATGGTTAAGGAGTTAACTTGACTTCCAGATTATTGTATATGTCAGGTTTCTCTTTCTTAAATTATACAGAATCCCAAGAAGATAGTACAGCCTTCTTAAGCAGGTACTTAAATGTTTATCAATTTTCATGCAGTGTAGAAAATTATAGCTTTTAGTGTATCCCACCATTTATTCAAGTTTTTGGTGTTATAAATAAGGTGTCACACTGTAATTATGTGAACAATGAGATTCTACAAGTCAGATATTTACTGCTGTCATAAATGATGTCCCAAATTATTGCCCAAAATAGAATACGACATATAGACATATTTAACTAGGAATATATTTATGTTGCCTAAGTATGCATTTAATTTATTCTTGACTATTCCTGCTGTACCTATATAGGTATGACAAGTGTGTGTAAAAGGCTAGTTATAGCTCTTCAAATTATTATTCATAATCTACATTCATAATTTTAAGACCAAATCTATAAGTTTTAGTATTTGATTTATTCCTTTCATTAGAAGAAGCATGTATATTCAGTCCTGATTTTCTTCTAAGCATGAAGGAAACATACTTCCTTTACTCCAACCTTCCTTATTTGCCACTGAAAATGAATGGGGCTGCATTTTGCATTTTGAATCTGGACACTACCCAGCATCAATAGATTTCTGCTGATGCTGGGAATAGTCTCTGTAATGTGTAGGATTACTTACCTGGAAGTTGTAGAGAGAGAGAGTGTATTAGAAATAAAGGGGAAAAATATTGAGAAGGGTATTTAAAAAAAATAGGTGAACTTTACATTAGAAACAGCCTTTGAATTTCTCCAGCCTACTCTGTTTATGGGCAGGGAAACTGGGTGGCCATGTCTTTCTTGAGAAATTCTAAATTAGTTTTAAGGCTGTGGCTCACCATTACAAATCGTAGTGGAATATAAGATAGGTGAGTAAGGTAAAATTGTTTGCTTCTTCTGTGATGGCTGACAATGGCCCAAATCAAAGTGGTCCAACTGTGGAATTTCACCCAGGTTTTATGACCAGTTTCCACCTATCATCCCAGTCAATAATGTGATGTTTAACATAAAACACTCTCTAAAAATGTGTTGGTAGTTAAGGCACTCCCCAGAGCCTTTTGCATTTATTGGGGCTTATTGCAAATCTTATAAAATGGCCACAGATGTAAACCTCCAAGAAGGGCCAAATAGCTTTGCTCCTAAGAAGTTTGTATCTTCCTCTGACAAATTTGTGACACCAGTTTTCATTTTAATTGAGTTTTAATTTTTACAGCTATGATGGATGTGGTTGTGAGACAGCAGATGGTGCTGGGAACAGCAAATTAATTATCAGGAAAGGTCATTCTTTGAAAGCACAGACTCTTTCACATCTACCCCCTCCCTTTTCTGCCAGAGAAATGTGCCTGAAATGTGTCTGCCAGTCATATCAGGGGCAGTTTTTAAAATAAGAAGAAAATAGTAGATCAATCACGTTTGTAACTATTAGTGTCGGAGAACAAATTCACTATGCAGATGCTGTTTCCATAGCATGTAATTTTGGGGCAAAATAAGCACTTTTGTCACCTGATGTAAGCTACTGAGGAACCATTCATTACAGTAGCACAATAGTTATTTGTAGCATGAAAGGAAAAAAAATCATAGCTTGCAAAATTTGCTAAGAAGCCAGAATTAAATTTAATGGAATAAAATTTTTGTATCAATGTGATTCCTAATAGCTCCTCTTGATGTCATTAGTATCAAATGTTTTTGATTGTTTCCAAGCCATGTGTAATGTTCAGCTAGCTATTGAGATCATCTTTGCTGGTTCCCTGTGTCCTATTGACATCAAAATACTTGGAATAAGGGGCAAAGAGCCTTTTCAGTGTCTGCATCCTGGTTCCTAGAACTCTTATGAAAACATGAATGAGCACAATAGCTGTGTGGTCTTCCTTTTCTGTCCCCTGGATTCTGCTGCATAGTGATCAGCTTGAAGAACTTAGCTTGCATTTCAGGTAGTCCTTAACTTATGACCTTTGACCAAGCTGAAGTCGAAGTTATGATGGTGCTACAAGAAGTGACTTATGACTAGTCCCCACAAGGACAACTGTCACAGCATCTCCACAGTCACATGATCAAAATTTTGGCACTTAGCAGCTAGCCTATATTTATGATGGTTGCAGCATCCTGGGGTCGTGTGATCACCATTTGCAACCGAAATGACCACATGATTTACTTAATGGCCATGATGATTTGCTAAAAGGACCTCAGCAAAACAGGTTGTAAAATTGGATGCATCTCACTTAACACCCACCTCACTTAATGACAGGAGTTCCAGTCCCAATTGTTGTCATAAATTGAGGGTTACTTGTAATTCTTTATTACATTTAAAGCAGAAAACTCTAGGTCAGTGTTAGTGAACAAGTTGTGGAAGCACCCCATGCCTTCATAAATCACAAATAGTTAATGAATTTATCGAAGTGCAAGTGTTTAATATTCAACAAGTGGTATTGAAAACCACTATATCAAATGCAATGTTGTACTATATTGGGTTGGCTGGGTGTACAATAAAAGTAAGTCAGAGAAATCCTGAGACATTGTTAGGAAATGAAGGTAGTGGAGGTACTTGTCCTTGAACAACACACAGTATAAAACTGTTGACAGGCAATCTTCATGGAAGGAGCGCTGGGAGAACATCAAAAGTAGAGGGGTCAGGGATCAACGGGTTTGGGGCATGAGAAGTGTTAGGAGTGATAGTCACCTAACAGTTGGGTTAGCAATATATAAACCAGGATAGTAAATTGATATTGTAGCTTTAAGAGAATGCCGATTGTGATTGGCTGAAGTTTCTGCCAACGGCCATAAGATGGAGCCAGAAACCTGGTTCGCTCTCTGCTCCATTCCACTCCACTCCATTCTCCGTTTGTATTTCGCATGAGTCTTTCTGCTGTTGGATTACTCATCAATCTTCTGATATTGTTGTGAGTTTTTGCTACTGTTTGCAAACTGCGTGTACTGAACTCTGTGTATGATATTGGTAAGGAAAAGGACTTTGTTTTTTGGATTATCAACTGAATTATTACTTTGACTACTGACTGCATTCACCATGTTTGACTTGGACTGCTTTTTGGATTCTGCTTAACCATTTACTGGAAGTAAAACCTACATTTCAGTATTCAGTAAATCTTCATGTCACGTGTGTGTTATTCATAATCTCTCTCACTACGTTTCCCTGAGTGCACTCATTCTCCTAATGGGGATATTTCTTAACAAGAAGGAAATGGGGGTGTGTTTATATGTGGATAAATGTGGATGGATGGAAGATACATCTATAGGAAAAAGAAGAATTTAGGATGCAAGAAAATGATGTGACTTGTGTGATTGATCCTGAGATAAAAATAATGTAGCATTATTAGCTATATGGTGATCCTGAATGAGTAAGAGTATGGGGAGTGATACCTCTCCCATCTCATGAGGCATATCTAGTTTTAAACAGATGGTTTGGAAACAAGCTGATCTCTTCTGAAAAACAGACATATTATAATCCAAACAACATTTACAGACTGTGTCAGCTAATGCATAGATACATTCTGGACAAACTGCTTTATCTGTGGATGTTCAGCTTTGCTAATGAAGAAAAGTGCCTCTGGCAACTTTTAATACATTTTTTCTTAATATTAGATTTTGTCCATACATAAATATTTGAAATTCAGTGGGCTTTAACACATTATAAATATTTTAAATATGCAGCCTTTAACTTGTGTTTCTATTCTTCCCTGCAGACTGCTTGCATTTCTCCCAATTTCTGTGCAAATGTAATTCATGTTCATTCATTGGAACATAGCAGGGATGGGAGACATAATCAATAGTAAGATCTAACTCCTGCTGGGTTTGGACCACAATGCTATATACTCCTGTTTTTTGTTTTTTGTTAGAAGGAAAGCAACATTAGAATAACAACACTTGGTGGGGATATTGTTTTCTTGTTGCACTGTGTTATTTCTTCAGTTTCTTTGCTTCAAACTTCATCCCAGGACTATTGTTCAATTCTTATCTGGGAATATTATCACTTATTTCAACAAAAGCCAGTTCAGTTTCAAGCAGAGCATCTATTGTGACAAACAATAGAGTCTTGATATCATTCCTCCCCTCTCCCCAATAAAACAGCTTAATGATCTTGCTAAAGTAGATGTCCTCTCCTGTACCATGAAGCAGACATAAGGCCTGTTCAAATGCAATCTATTTTTGCAAGTCAATAATCTCATACTAGCCTAGTGCATCTCTTTTGTGCTTTTCCTAGGCAGATTTCTTCAGTGAGACTGATTGTTTTCTCCTTATTACAGTCATTTTTCACAGAGGATGAGAATAGCCACCATCTACATTTTTGGAAGCAACTAGGGTCACTTTATGGCTGAGGTGGCATACAAGTTGATAATAAGTAAACAAGCAATTTATTGGAATGAAGATAAACCTACAACTTGCTACTGACAGCTCAACCCTATGAAAGGTGGATCTTCTCTGAGTGAATCAGGACCTTCATTTTCATTGGTGTTCCTAGGTTGAGCTTCTTCATCAATATGTTAAGAATTAGTATATATATATTAGTGCAGTGGCCCCCAACCTTTTGGGCACCAGGAACCGGTTCCATGGAGAGAGATTTTTCCATGGACCAGAGGGTGCCTGATTTCGCATGCTGCCTGCATCCCATGGATGGGACTTTGCTTGTTTGAGCGGCCTGATTGCTATCATGCCGCAGACTGGTGCCAGTCCATGGAATGGGGATTGGGGACCCCTTTATTGGTGGACCACACTGAGGCCTTTTGCTCAACCTGACATTTATCAGGCTAACATGCTCCTCATTTCCTTTATCTCTTCACACTATCTTAAAGTAATATTTCAAGCTGACAATAATAGTATAAAACACTGCAGACAGTGAAGGAACTTTACTATATCTATGTAAATTACACGTACATTCAAATCTGCAGGGCAGTGATGCAGAATATCTGAGAGCCATTGACAAAGATTGAAACATCAACTCTCTAAAAACTAGCATTTTGTATTTCTGACAATGCTACTTTACTCTCACAAATGTCCTATAGAAGCCAACTGATGTTTTGTCTTGGTTCTGAAGTCCTAGATGTAATGTTCCTTGTCTTGTTAAAGAAAATTAGCTGCCAGTATTATTATTCTAACATGGAAAAAAATAGCTGCTCATATTTTTGTAAAATTAGTGGGGATTTTTGAATAATATCAATGCATTTTTTTCTCAATACTTTCAATATATATAGAGTAATAATGCCTGTTTTATTTCCCAAGTCGTAATACAGTTAAATGTTATTATTTATTTGCAATTCGTGAATGAGATTTATTAGTGTTTGATCTTTGAGGGGAGCCAATTTTCAGCTTTGACATACAAGTGACATTAAAGACCATCATTCCCCGGATGGTACTGGCCTTCCATAGGGCAATCAAAACACATCTTTGCAGATTGGTACTCAGCTTTATAACAGGTAATTCTTTAGGTAGTTTGATTGTTCAGCTTAAAGGCAACACATTTACAAAACATTTTAATTTCATTGTACAAGAAGTTCTTAGCATTGGTTAGTTATGTTAAACTAATGGTTCATATATTGAAGAAAGAGTATAATATGCCTCTCATACATTTATTGCAGTAACTGAAGTAGATGCTTCACATGGAGATCCAACACAAAGTTTTAATACACATTTAGGATTTCACTTTATTTATATGTGCCCTAACCCCACTGAAGTTATACATACATACATACATACATACATACATACATACATACATACATGCATACATATCCCCAAAGAGGATTCACTGTGTATTTGGATTTTGTTATTTTTTTATACTTCGGGGCTGCCCAGTGCCCTTGATCTTGGGGCAGGTTATACTGCAAAACATTTTATACAAATAAATTAGGAAAGGTTTTGGAGATTGCAGGTGTCTCCAAGTCTAGTGGGATAAACTGGAAAAATAAGCTCATACCATTGGTCCCAGATTTTGATCCAATCTTCTTAAAGCAGTCTCTTAGCCTGTAGGATCAATGATAATGTTTGCTTAACTTCTGTTTGTCTATTGTGCTTGGAAGATACTTTGGCCATTTATACTCCTGTTCTTTCCAGTGTAGCTGGTCATACTGGACTAGGACAAGAAGGCTAGTGGGAAGGACAGGTTTCTCCACCATTGGTGGCAAAATGTTGGCTGACATATCCATTTGCTTTATATGAGTGCAGAGCTTGATGTTAGAAAGACAGGCTCTATACTCATTACAGAAGGGTGAAAATGTATGCCACTCACTAAGGCTTCTTTGCCCAAAGTTACAGGTTCTAGAGTCTGTTAGTTTTTAATGCAAAATGCCCAAGTGATAATCTAATTGCATAGAGGTGGAAACATAGTAAATAGGGGATATTAAAATAATTGTAATAATGGTCACCAACTTGGATTATTTAAAAGGGATTTGCATAAATTCATGGATAATAAGTCTATAAAGGTGTAGTGGTCTATGAGAATGTAGCTTGAGAGACAGAGAGGAGGAGGAGGAGGAAGAAGAGGAGACTAGGCAATAGTCAAGGAAACTGTGTTGAGGGGGGGATTCCACCAGTATAACAACTGGTTCCGTGATTGTGTGTGTGCACGCACCAAATGGATGCTCCACATTTTAAAAAGCTCTAATAGTTACTTTCTACTGTAGTCCCTGTGAATAAAACAGCTGCTGTGCAAATCAGCTGTGCTCTAAAAAAATGAAATAAAGCACAGGAAAGAGCAGGGGATAGGTTCTCTGCCAGCTGATCTTCAGAGCAAGGGGCCTGAACCAGTCCGAAGTGGGGCCTGAACCAGTCCGAAGTGGTAGAATCCCATCCCTGACTGTATCACAGAAGGAATGGGAGTATGGCAACATCTCAGAAGGAACCCTGGGCTTAGCTGCCTTTTATCTAACCATTGCCTGATCTCCTGGCTCCTCCTCCTCCCTCTCAAAGAAGTTCTCACAGACATAAGGGCTACTAATACAAATACAATTATTTCCAATGTCAGAGGTACTAAACCCTTTGGTATCAAAGTGCTGCTAAACTCATCATGTTCTTCTAGTGCTTTCTGTAGGAATCTCATTGGCTACTATGGGAATAAAATACTACTCTGATAGACAGAAGAATATCTAAACATGGCTTTTGTTATTTCAGTATAAGACTACCATAAATTATCTCTTACTAGAAGAAATGTTGTAGTTTCCAATTTCTCGTTTTTTAAAATGTTAAGTTTATTTCAATATATTTAATATCAGATTGTAATAGGAAGAAAAAAAAACTTTATTAATTCATACTGTACACATTTTTATACTTTCATCCTCAGATACATTATTTGGTTGCAGAATTGCCTATTATACATAGCTTGGCAATGAACATTCATTTTTGTATGTTGTTTCCCCTTATGTGTACCCTTGTGAATATACAGCTTTTTGTAAACATTTTTATTAGAAAGCATAGCAATATTTGGAAAAGTGTAGATATTAAGTGATAATTGTTGTTAGATTTGTTCATTGGTTTAGAAATTACCACATTAGGTAGGCTTGCACTAAAATATATCTGATATTAAACAAGAAAGCAGTGCAATGTATTTAAACAATAGAAGCTAAAAGGCAACAATCATTCTTCCAAATTCTTCCCATTCCCTTAATATACATAAAGCCTATTGTGCAATGAATTGTAAAGCACTGGGCAAAATGAAATTTTTGGTCTGCATTGAATCCATGAACCCCACCATGTAATGGGTGGGTGAGGTACTTCTTTACTTCTTCTTCCAATCATCTGTAAAATAGCTGCTCATTTCTTAAGTCTGCTTGGGCATTATGCCTACTTATATTTCTGTGACCATTTGCTGAAATGGAACACTTGGCTGAAGTTTTCTTACTGAGCTATGAATGAAAGGATTAACTTTCAGAAGTCACTTTGATTTATTCTGTGCGGATGTGGCTATTTGTGTATGTGTGCAAATTGCAGCAGGCTTATTGCTCTATAACAGGGGTCCCCAAACTTGGCAACTTTAAGACTTGTGGGCTTCAACTCCCAGAATTCTGTGAGTTGAAGTCCACAAGTCTTAAAGTTGCCAAGTTTGGAGACCTCTGCTCTATAAAGATGGGTGGGTTCCTTCATGAATGCAAGTCACCAGCTCAGTTTAATTTACTATTTACATATTCTGCTGTGGGAAACCCCCACCCCTACCCCAGAAGCATAAAATATTTTGGGAAATATTAAAAAAAGGCAGGATATAATATTCCCATAAAGAAGAAATGGGAAAAAAAATCTTAACGGAGACAAAAACCAGCCCCAGTTTCCCTCCCCAAAGCAGAAACCGAGAAGGCCAGCTTTTAGAAATGCAGATTTGGTAATCCATTCAGAAATACTGGGCAAGACAGAAACTCAGATAAGCAACAAACAAAAAGTCGACAAAATTAGCTCAGAAAAGCACCTAGAATTTGCATTTCCCCTTTTGCCTATAGAGCCAGCCATGACCCCATAGGAATCTGACAACAGCCAATAGAATATTCAAGGACATGTTCTTGTAGAGGAACAGAAAGCTCAAATACAAAGCCCAAAGAAGGTATAAAAACTCTCAACTCCATTTTGTTAACTGTCCCAAAATCACACATGGCTGGTGGTTTTGCTTCATCAATAAATGGAACCTTTCTTTCCAATCAGCCTCCAGCCTCCATTTTATTTCCAGTGCCTTTCTACCAGCTTGGAACTGAACCAGATGGATTTTCCTTTCAACACTACTAAAGCTCTTATTGTCATGACCTGTAACCGGATGAATATAATACATCCTAAAGCTACAATTTTTGAACCAAGGTATCTCAAATGGGCTAACTTAAGTGTACTTAAAATCTGGGACCCATGACTTCCAAGTAAATGAAATTTTGGAAAATGCTACTGACTGTTGCTGTGTTGTTGTGCTGCTGCTGTGGTCATGAGGTTAAGAGTTTCCCAATCAGTCCTGAAATTCCTTACTCTCTTGCTCACCCAACAGCAGCCACTTACATGCCTGCTGGAAAAGGAACGGAAAGGAGGAAGGAGAAAGAAACAAAGGGAGGAATAGGAAGAAAGGAACTCCACATATACTTCCTGGACTATGTGCTCCCCTGATCTGCGCTGTCCTGATGTGTCTTTTTTACCTGTGTGACACCTCTTGTGCACCATGCACCCTCTCCAATCCATGCCTTTCCTGTACACCTCAACCCATGTGGCACCTCTTGCATCCCCCATACACCCTTCCTGACCCATGCTATCCTTTTACTGTTTTCAGCTTTGGGCATCCTTCCCAACTTTATAGCACTCACCCATGTAAATCCCCCATGTGGCATTTCTGGTGCACCTGGATACCTCCTTCCCAACCCACATGAACCTCTTGTGTAACCCTATGTACTATTTCTCATTGACACCCCCTCTTTCCCACCCAGCATCAGCTACTTACCTGCCTACTGGCTTTGAATGTATAACTTCCTGCTGGCTTCCCCACTGACATTTTCCCTCCAAGCTTCCCACAAGCAAAATAAATAGGGAAATCTGCAGAAATGTAAGGGAAGAAAGAGATGAAGGATGGGGAGGAATAGGGGGAAGGAAGGAAGGAAGAAGGAAGATTTTTGATGCTCCTTATCAGCTTCCCATAAGAAAAGTCAGTGGGCAAGTCAGCAGGAAGTTGGAAGTTTCTGCCACTCACAGTTTTTTCTCACTTGTGGGCATTCTGTGTCTTTGAAATGATAACCCAACAAGGCACAAGTTCCTTAGTTATATATTAACCTTGAAAAACTATGTTTTCCTATAGCCAGTGAAGGGCTTGGAACACTGAGCTGAAACAGCTACCTGATGCAGAGTTAATCTTCACTTCAGGAAAAACAGCAACAACAAAAGCAACTTAACTGTAAATGTACCTGGGACTTACCTCTACCCTGTCACACACTTAAATCTGTTTGAACCACTCTAATGGATTGATCTACATGTTTGTGCACACCCATCTGGTTTGGGTCAGTTGACTGATAGCAATTCACAGATCATGACCTGTCACATCCACTCAAGTTCACCTTAGCCTGAAGCTGCTGGGAATGAATCCAATTATAGGATAAAGAGCTTTTTTTCTTTTTCCTTTCAGTAACTAGCACTCTCCAGCTTTATTTCCATTTAACCCCTTTCCTTTTGAGTGATATGACAAACCACTGATGAAACACTTCAACTTCTCAGTCATGTATATATTTTTTGTCTATTGGGGAAGAAAAGAGTCTAGGAGAGAGGCAAGAAAGACTGGTATAAGATGGAATTTCTTTCTTATCTTTAAAAGAAAATAGCAATACTTTCTGAAAACAGGAAACCAAGTCAACTCAGAATATAAGGGCTTGAATAATTGCTTAGCCTGGCAGTTTAGCTCTTTGCTTGATCACCAGTTTCCATAATGACCTTGGGAAGCATGTAATGTCTGTCTTCCAATTATTTGGTTTTTTAGCATCCTCATCACATTGCATGTTCTGTGTTAGAAGAACTGCCTTTATTTGTTATTTATATAGATTTGTTTCTCCTAGCTTGTAACAACCAGTCATATTCGACATACATGGTTAAATTGAGGCTGGTTATCAGTTTTTATAATTTTTAGGAAAGGAAAGAGACAAAGTAGTGGTAGAATTATGACCCTAAATGCGTAAAGCATGTTAAAGGACAAATAGTTTGAAGAACAATACATTCTGCATAAATAAGCCAGAAAGATGGGTGTATTTGCTGAGAGTATTACAATCACAGCTCATCAATTGCTGGAAAATGACTTGTAGGTCTTTATGGGAGCTAAGATCAAGAGAATCTTCTGAGGAGAGAGAGGCAGAATTGAAAACAATTAAAAAAAACCAGGCATACAACAAGATAAGATTTAAGATAAGAATGTAACAAATTATAAGGGCAGAGGTCCTGATTTCTAGAGCTATTGGAGAAAGTTTGCTGCAATCTTCTTTGGTGGTTACTAAAGCTGCATTTTTGGCTGGCCAGTACTAGACATTGAACAAAGACTATGTAGACCTACTAGTTCTTTTCTCATTCCTATCAAACTATACACAAACTGACAAGGAATTATTGTTTGACAACACTACCGACCTATGGTGTCCCATGGGCTTTTACTGCATCAGTCATGTTGTTCAACATCATCTATGTGAATTATGAAAACACTGGAACATGCTATTCAGAATTTGGGAAGACATCTGGCTCTACAAGACAACCAGTGCCCTTGAACATTGCTTGAGTTCAAAATGAGCTGCACAAGAGAAGACCTAATAAAATTAAATGCTGTCAAGGCTGACTTTTTTTGGGGTGGGGACAATAAGAAATTAGTCTTGGGATTTGAGATTCATTATCTTTTGGATGGGTTTGCATTCTCACTAAAAAGAACTAGTCCATGATTTAAGAGAGTTGCTTGATCATCAGCAAAAGATTTATAAGTGGCAGCTACAGTAAAGAACTCCTTTGCAAATTGCAGCCAGTTTGCTAGCTATTGTCATTCCAGATCTAGTCAGATCAGGCAATACATATTGATATTTTGGTGATAACAGTTTTGACTATTGCAACATGCACTATATTTTTAGCCCTGAGGGTAGTATAAACGAGAAGCCCAACCAGGAATACTATCTTTATTGTAAGATTGCATTAACAGAATCTTGCGGATGAAAAATATTTTCTTCCTTATCCTTTTATTCTCTGGAAAACTAGGGAGTCCCTTCTGAAACATTTCCCAGGCCTTCCCTCCTGTGGGCTGACATAACTTTTTCACATTGGTTGTTCCTTCTGTCTCCCAAGGTCTTCCCCATATATCATTACAACATGGGATTAAAAAATGTTTGGAAATTGCAATTACTTAAAGTGTGACAATTAGCATACTAATAGTTGCAACATGCAGGGTTCAGAAGACTCCAGTACCAGAAGATATGTAAAACTTGTTGACACAATGTGCCATTTTGGAGTTGCCACACATGCATAGGGGGAGGGGTTGCATGGGGGCACAGATGGGTGTTGGGTGATGGGACTCACACTGGGAGAGGAGCCAGGAAGGCAAGCCAGCTGCAGTTGGTTCAGAAGCCATCCAGGCCTGAAGAGCACTTGCTAGAGCCGGCCAGGCAGCAAGCGGGCTCCAGAAAGAGTACTTGCTGGAGCCAGCCAGGAGCAACTGGAACAGGAGGGCAGGGTGTGTGCTGAGCTGTATAACCAGCTGGCTAGCAGAAGCCAGTAATGTTGGCAAGAAATCCTTTTACTTGTATTGTTCACATGTGCCAAATTGAGACTCCAGTAAAGAGATCCATTCTGCTCACAGTGTGGCCTCTTCTTTTGCTGGCTTAGTTTGAAACCGTGACACACTATTCCTGCAAATCTGAAGATTTTTCCATCTTTAACTCTGAATGGGCATCCTCTAGATAGAGTTGGTGAACAATTTTAGGTGTCTTCCTGGACTCATAGCTCCTGTTTTAGGAGCAGGAGGCAGCTATAGCTAGTAAAGGCTTAGGGCAAATCTATCTCGTGCATCAATTGTGCCCACTTCTGGATCAAGAGGTTCTATGTATTTATTACTCATTCTGTGGTCATCTGTTTGACTACCCAGCATTGCCCTTGAAGAGCATTTGGAAGCCTCTCAAAAGTGTTACTTATCATCTATAAAATATAAATACTATAAAGCATAGGCCAGGTCATCTGTGGGGCCACCTATCTTGAATTGTTTCTGCTTATTCCATCAGATTTGACAGGGCAGGTATGCTCTAGCTCCCCCCTACTAAACAATGCTATATTGCAGGATCCAGGAAATTTTTTTAAAATTACATTTGTATGCCACCCTTCTCCGGAGACTCAGGGCGGCTTACAATTTTTGGGATACAACCCAATGCGCTCAGCAATAGCCTTCATTCCATTGTATATGCCTGCTTATTACTAAGCAGCATTTTTACAAAGTCAGCTTATTGCCCCCAACAATCTTGGGTCCTCAATTTACCTACCCCGAGAGGATGGAAGGCTGAGTCAACCTTGAGCCTGGTGGGATTTGAGCCTGCACTAATTGCAGGCAGCTGGATTTATTTATTTATTTATTTAAAATTTATTTATTTATTTATTGGACTTGTATGCCACCCCATCTCCTCAAGGACTCGGGGCAGCTCACAACTAAAAACCAACGATCAATTAATTACTAAAAAACTATTAAACAATTAGAAGCCCAATCAGACTAAAACCACAATACAGATTATAAAATTTAAAAATTTAACCCCCCCGCGAGAGGTCAGCCCAGCCCAGCCTGTTCAAATAACCAGGTTTTCAAATTGTGATGGAAGGTGCGAAGGTCAGGGGCCAAATGGAGCCCCAGGGGCAACTGATTCCATAAGGCGGGAACCGCCACAGAGTAGGCCTGCCCCCGGGGCACCACCAGCCAGCACTGGCACGCGGATGGCACCCCGAGGAGCCCCTGCCTGTGTGCTCGTACAGGGCGGTTGGCACTCGATGTCGGCAGGAGACGCTCCTGTAAGTGACCCGGACCTATGCCTTGTAGGACTTTGAATGTTAACACCAGAACCTTGAATCTCACCCGGAAGGCAACCGGCAACCAATGCAGATTGTGCAGGAGGAATGTAACATGGGAGTACCGGGAAACTCCCATCACAACCCGCACGGCCGCATTCTGCACCAGCTGCAACCTCCGGATGGTATGCAAGGGCAGTCCTAAATAGAGAGCATTGCAGTAGTCGAGTCGGGAGGTAACAAGCGCATGAGTGACCGTGCTCAGGGCATCTTGGTCCAGATATGGGCGTAACTGGCGAACCAGCCAGACCTGGGCAAAGGCCCCCCTGGCCACGGCTCCCACCTGTTCCTCTAACCTTTTTTTCCCCTCTAACCTGAGCCGTGAATCCAGGAGGACCCCCAGGTTCCATGCCCTGTCCATGGGGGGCAACACCTCTCCCCCCATGACCAAAGGTGGAAATGAGCCTTTTCTGTCGTTGCATCTACCCTTGGAACAGAATTCCACCCTCCCCAAGATTTAGATGGTTCTAATCACCTTCTGCTGATCATTAAAGACCTTGTTTTTCCCTCCAACCGTGAAACATAGCATGATTTTATCATGTTGAGTAAGTCTTGTTTGCCAAGGTGCATTCTGAATTGTGCCATCTATCTCTCAAATTCTTTCTTTTTTCCTTCTTTTGTTCTCAGAAGTATTTTGTCAACCTTCACCTCATAACCTGAGATAAGGACTCAAGTACCTGATGCCAATGAACTTTACAGGCAAACTCATTCCCCTTCTGAATGGAAACCAGAGTTAGGATAAAGTTGAATAGACAACTTAAAGAGAATTAATTGTAGCCTGGGAACACTGAGAATCACAATCACTTTTGACAGGAAAGTGGTTCATTGTTATGATATAGAAAGAACTCAAATCCTTTCCTCACAATCCTCTTGACCTTTGACAAAATAGTTTGACCTCAATCTCAGCAAAGTTTTGTGATTTATCAAGACTTAACGCTATATTAAATCTTATGCCAATTGCAATGGGCACATTTGTCAGATGATTTGAGTCTGGCAAACGAAGATATTTCCTCAAAAGATGAGGAAAAAGTACTCTTTACTTAGAGCTCAGTTCCAGCTTCAAAATCCTGTTGCATTCTTAATTAAAGTTCTTTCAGACACAGATTGAAAATCAAAGGCTGAATATTATCAATAACCACAGATGAGGGGTTCTCTTTTATAAAATTATTACTATATTCAAGGAAGCAACATTTCTATAAAAGAGGTATTTTTGAGGTATCTCTGTCCTATGAAGGAAGATAAGTTGCATGACATTTGCAGGATTATACAGAATGCTCTCATAATGCATATATTTTTGAAATAAAAATAAACATGAAATGCCTAAGCCACAATACTATATCTTATTTTAACTAGACTATCAAATAAATAATGATAGTAATAAATGTCCAACGTGAATTTTTCATGTTTGAGAACTTTCATCTGTTTGAAATTGGTGTTATTTATTTATTTATCTTACTTTTGGCCAATGAAAAGCTGCCTGTGTTTATATGAACAGATTTGTCTCTTCTAAGTATCTATCCTGCTTAGTTTCCCAAAAATAAATCTAGCTATGTAACGCATACATAATAATCTACTAGAGATTTTAAAAGCAAGGTATATATTAAAGCGTATAAAATATCCAGCAGTACAATAGAACAGGAATCAAATCATTTACTTTCTAAAGCTTGAAAAATGCTTTCTAGGATTTGATAATAAATATAGAAATATAACTAGCTCTTAAAACTAGTTTCAGTGGATAAAACAGCTCTAAAAATCTGCTGTGAAGTATTCAGTTTAATGAATTAATAAATATAAATTATGTCATATCAAAACTAATTGGGTGTTTTTTTAAGAAGCTGTTTTTATTTGATAGTGGAATGGAATAATTAGTTTGCATTTGTAGTAGACACTAAAATTTTAAATATCTATAGATATCATTAATTCTGTCCTTTGAAAACTATGTGTCCAACTGTGGAAATGACCAATGATTTTTGCAGCTGATAAAACAATTTCTCTGCCAAAGTAATAGATGTGAAGTAGTCACTTTAATTTCTTGCACATATGAGAATTCTTCAGGATAGTATTTGGTCTCAAAATTGAAGGTTTCCATTTTGAAATTGTCCTTTCATTAAGAAAAATCATTATTTATTTATTTATTTATTATTTATTTATTTATTTATTACTACCCATCTCGCCACAAGGTTAAATAGCATACAGTAGTTACATAATTAAGCAAAGCCTAAAAAAAATTGCATAGACTCATTTCCTTACTGAATGTAGACTACAAGCTTTTTATAGGATTACTTGGAAAGAGAATTCTTTTAAACAGAATTAAAACATTAGACTTGTTTTGTTTGAAGAGATATCTGAGATATCAAATACATTGCATGTTATTGACAGCATAAAATAAAAATAAGTAGGTAAAAATAATCTTCCTTGATACAAAGAAAGCTTTTAATAGTTTAGGATGGTCTTTCATGGTTATAGTTCTGAAATGATGAACTGTAGTTCAAGCTTTCTCACATGGATCAGAGAATGTATAAGAAGCTAAGATAATAGTGAAACTTTTTTTTGCACAGTATCATAATGAAGGGGACAAGACAAAGTTGTAAGCTATCTCCTTCCTTATTCTTATTCTCATTAGAACCATTGGCAAAAGACAGATTTTCAGGAATTAAGATGGCACATCAATAATTTAAGTGGAAATTATGTGCTGATAATGCTGTACTTGCAGTTATTCAATCAAATGATTATTTTTATTGTAGTATCCCAGGAACATCAGAGCTGTCTGTTCTGAAAACTGCTGTGTTAGAAACAGCTAAGATTCTGCACAGAACCCTCATACCCTCAAATTCTAATCTTGGACCCGAGATTGAGGAAGACACATATCACCCATAAAGGTGAGAAGCCTATCTCACTGAAGGTGACTTTGTAGTGCACAACACATGCACAATAGTTCACTTTCTAAAAATGGTTGGAAATGTAACAATTGGGTCAGTTCGGGTTTTTATATTTAGTGCAACGTTGTAAAACTCAGCCATTTTAGAAAATTATTTATAGTAGAATTTTAAATTTCCTTTTCAACTTTAGTTTTTTTAAATAAATAAACAAATAAATATTACCTTATATTAAACCTTATTTTTTCCACAAATACGGAACTACTTTTATACATGGTAACTGCTTCATGGATACTTTGTATTTCTTACTGGAAAGTGTGTACAGTTATCTCCTTCTGGAGAAAAATGGCTAAAATAAATTGCTGGAGTAGTCCTCAGTGTCCAAAATTACATATTTTAGAAACAAATTTAACTTAACTTGGGAACCATTTTTGAATCAGAATTCTATGCAAGGGCCTGATGCTGATCTGAAATTTGGTATCTTCTTAAAATAAAGTCTTCATAATCTTCATTTAGGATGATATTACTCTACTAAAATCTCTTTCTATCATTATTGAGACATTTTGGGGGGCAACCTAGTTTTTCCTTAGTGCCAAGTCAGTACCTATTTCCCAAACTGGCAGTGGTGGTATTGGGGGTACTGGGGGAGTAGGAAGAGTTTACAGAATCTGTAGAATAAGACAATAAAACAGGACATATGCCACAGCTTGGAAGGAGAGCACTAACTAAAAATATTTTGATCCATTTTATGAAGGCAAGCAGAGGAAAAAAGTAGATTAGAGACAAAGCCAGCAGACATGAGATGAATTTGGAATTGGAACTCAGTATGGTTTATAGAGCTATCTGGGCTCTAAGTCAACTGTTTAGAAATTGCTCTCTCCTTGGTAGGAATGCTCAGATACAAGCTGCCAATTGAAGGAGGAAGGGAAGAGACATACAAGGTGTTTTAGATGGGTCCCAAGGCGAAAGAGAGGCAGGACAGCAAGCTAGTGATCAGCATCTTTTATTAAAGTATCAGTAAAGAACTGCCGCTTACACGTGGCTGGAGCCAGCTTTTATTGCCAGCGCTGTCCAAAGCTTCAGCCACTGGCGGGACTTTATTTTCCCACTGGTGGCTGAGCCAATGAGTGGAGTCTCTTAGTCGACTCCACTCCTTGGCCATATATGGTCATATACAACACAAGGGTGCTTTAAAAAAAATACATTTATATGCTGCCCTTCTCCAAAGACTCAGGGCAGCTTACAATTTTGGGGATACAACCCAATGCGCGCAGCAATAGCCTTCATTCCATTGTATATGCCTGCTTATTACTAAGCAGCATTTTTACAAAGCCAGCTTATTGCCCCAACAATCTTGGGTCCCCAATTTACCTACCCCGAGAGGATGGAAGGCTGAGTCAACCTTGAGCCTGGTGGGATTCAAGCCTGCAATAATTGCAGGCAGCTGAAACTTAAGTGCTAGGCATTTAGCAGCCTGCACCACCAAGTCCCTTCTTGTACAAAGCAGCAGAGTGGAATCCCACAAGGGTTTTCTCTTGATTCCTCAGCTACAATGGAAGTATCCCTTTCCAGGCTGATGACATGAGAAAGGGAAGGATGGTCTTGTTTTAGCTTAATTCCATCCATTTCTCTGTTATATTTCCTGTTGGGGCCCCATGTGACCGGTCTTTATGTGTTCTAAGATTAGAACAGAATAAATCGAGGTTCACCTGTGCCTGAAGACCTCAGTCAGCTTTTATATTTATAGACCTTTGGTCTAGTCTTGTATCTTCGATGAGTGATGTGGAGAGAAGGAGGCTTTGGGGCTTTGCAGACTCACACATCTATGCATTATAGAGGGCAGAAAAAGGAGGATTGGAAAAAGAACAAAGGGAGGAGCAAGAGTGGTGCAACACAGAGAAAAAAGCGGGAGAGACTGGTTAGTATTCATTCTGCAGTTGGAGTGATTACTAATTTACTACAAAAAGTACATGATGGATAAGTTAATTTACTGCTACAAGCACAAGATGAATGAGACTGCAAATGTATCCAGGAAAAGTCCCACTGAATCAAATGAGACTTGCTTTTGAATAAACATGTATGCCTTTTTGATTTGGGTTTTACACTTGGATGGTTCAAAGCATTACGTTATTCAAAATAACTCTAAACTTAAATATAACACATTTCTGAATGTCTCTCTTCTACAGTAAAGAGTCCTCATACCCGCTTTTCTTAATATTAATTGCTAGTAAATCATTAGTCCTATTTTGTTTCTACCTCTTTTGTTGCTTTTATTGTTGTAACTTTTGCTGCTTGCTAGAATTGACATTTTGGGGACAGTTTTTCTTCTTTTTAATAGCTCTTTAAAAGGTTTAGTTTAGATACCTGGTAGAACCTGCTCTTAGGAGAATGGGAGGGAGTGATTGGGAAGATAGAAAGAATAATGGGGTGGTGGTGGTGGAATATCAGAGAATCAGCCTCCCCACTTTGAAAATCGTATTTTCCCAGAAGAATCTTGGAAACCGTACTTTGTTAAGATGCCAATAATTTTCTGTTAGAGATTCTGACAAAGGTTCTGACAGGATTCCTTTTTCAGATACTAGCTTCCTAATCTTGAAAAACCATGATTATCTAAAATGCATGTCCTCTTCACGCATCCATCTGAAATAAAAGCCTCCATCTTTAATTTATTTCTTATGTTTATTTCAATAGTTCAATAAACCTAAAGGGATCTTTTATTATCTGCATTTGTATATGCTTTATGTGTATTTCTTGATAAAGATGATTTATTGAAGCATAATATTTAAACTATAAACATACCATACCAATCTGGTAATGCTTAATTTTCCATAGTTCAGATTGCACCTTTCTATTCTTCACATGTAAGTAAAATTGCAACCCCCACTCTAATTTTGTTATACAACTCCAAAATTACTCTCTGTGATCCCTTATTGTTGTTTTCAATTTGAGTTTTAAACTGAGACTGCTTCTGAGTGAAATCAGTTTACCAGTATATGCACAGTGATGTAAAATAAATTTGTGATGGATTTTTTCCTGTGGCAATTGCTTCAGTGTGCAAAAATGAAGTCTATTGTGATGGCATAAGTTTGAACCTGGACACATTCCATTGGAATCTATTTCCCCCATTATACATTCTTAACTTCTGATTCTAGGAGCTTCATTAGGTAATTGTAATTATCGTCCTTCTTTTTTCTAGAGGGCTGAGAAGAAAAGGCTCTAGGATGTTATGAAATATCTAGCAATTCCTAGGATGGAAATAGCGTGACTGAGGATCCCAGATTCAACATTGGATGAGGGAGGGAGGGAGAGAACAACAGAGGAAAGAGCTTATAGTCCCAAATGCTGCTGCTATTTAATATAGGCCTAAAAGCTGTTGGTTACCTTTACAGCTTTTACAGCTTCTATCCCAGGGCAGTAGCTCTTTTGAATTCTGCTGTATAGTGCAGTGTTGGTGCGGTGTTGGGGGTTTTCGGTTCAATGTGTGAAGGGTGAAGGATGTGTGTTTGTGTTTATTTTCATGGTAATGGTCATGAATGTGCACTGAAGATGGTGTTTGATTTCTTTGTACGAGGTGCAATGACAATAATGTAAAGTAAAGTAAAGCTCTTCATAACTAGCTCCTGGCTATCTAATAAATCACTATCTTCAACTGTCTCTGCTCATCAAACTTAGTCCAGTGGCTAGGTGTACCTAAATCCCACCAGTTAAATAATATCATCTTGTAGGATGCATGCCTACTCTATTGCAACCTGGAAGGATATACTCTTGAGCTTCTTGTTGCTCTCACCTTTATGTCATTCAGAAAATGGCTGAAGACCTGGTTGAAACCAACCAGTTTCCTTGTTGAAGGAATTGGGGAGTTATGAAGCCCTGTGTTTTGTATTGTTTTTTGATTTTGTGCGTTTCATTGTATTTGTTGTATTTTTCCTTTTAATAAATTGTAGGATACCCAATGTCATTTGGGAGTAGCCACTGAAGTAAAATTGTTAATTATTCAAGTAATTAATTGTCCAAGTGGGACTAGTTCACCTTTTCATGTTCAGGTTCAAAGTTCAAGAAATTAGAGCTGCTTATAGAAGTAGAACTTAAATGGAAGATTATCACCAAGTATGTGGGTAGAAACTCATAGGTGTTGCTAGCTGCACCTGCACTAAGCCAGGGGTGGCATCTTTATGATTTGTAGATTTCAACTCCCAGATTTCCAGAGCCAGCCATACTAGCTTAGGATTTCTGGGAATTGAATTCTGCAAGTTGTAATGTTGCCATAGTTGCCCATTCCTACACTAAGCCATGGTTGCCCACTCCTACACTTGCTCTTCTCTCCCATCTTCTCCCTTTCCCCAGAATGATTCTGGAGAACTTATGGTGAATGTTGAACACCCAGGATTGCTTGATTTTATGATTTTAGATGTTTATTTTAGCATCCCCAAGGATGTTTTCATTTTTAAGTCTTTACTGTTTATTGTAAGCCATGAAGAGTCTTATTGTGGTAGGCATGTTTTTATACAGGAGGTAAATAAAAATAAATGGAATCTTAGCATTAAACTTGTTGCAATGCTAGATCTAGAAGTATTTACCAGAAATGCACTTTTACTTCAAGGAAGAGTACAAGCCACCTAATCTGGTAATTCCTTTGACAATTAATATTTCAGTCCTGTTTGGATTAAGTTTCATCTTGCCATCAGACATCAATGTGCCTGGAGCCTGCAATAACAGATCAGAGCAGTCACTATGGAAATCAAATTGGAAAGTGATGCTGACCTGTCTCTGTGTTGCAAATCCTCACAACTTCTCACAGTAGTTCCATGAAAGTATTAAAAAGCAGAAAAAGGACAAGAACAACCTCAGTATGATATTTCCTGCCAAAGTTGTAAATAAAATGGCTCCTCAGCCATCCCTTCTAGAATTTCTTCTCTGAGAAGACTTAGTTTCATATTTCTCAGCCTTCAGAGAGAATGCACTGGGGCATTCAAACATCTTTCAAGTGCTTTACAATATTAGAAGCTGTCACCAGAGTTATATCCAATTGCTGAAAGCTGTATTACTACATTTTTTCCCCTAGGAGAAGAGGCTTTATTGTGAATTAGAGTCGTGTGAATACCTAGTTTGGTATATTAGGTAGTCATGTGTTGAAGTTTGTCAACATTTGATTTCCTTGTTATGTATTCAATAGGCATCTACCAAATGGATTTAAGAAATATCTATGAAGAATAGCAGAAGGTGCACCATTTCCAGAAAAATCTAATGATCTTCTCTGTGTACCTTTTTAGTCACTATGCTTGGAATCTGGGAAGTGTTCTTCCAGAGATCTGTATGACTCTCCTTCTGATGATATTCTGAAAAGCTTTGAAAATCTGGCTATTTTCCCATGCCTTGAATGAGGGTGATGAATAAATCCCTATAAGATTTTGTCTGGTAAGATTTTGTTTCGTATGATTTTTCTGGATGGATATTATTTGTTTATTGTTCTGGCTTTTATAATGTAAAGTGACCAGAGCTGGTTGGAGTTGGGCATTAAAAAAATCTACACACACACACACACACACACACACTTCCAAAGAGATGGCCAAAACTCTGGAAAGTGCTCTGTGAGCTTTGGAACAGAGCAATCTTTCTGGTTGTAAAGACAAACCCATTCTGCAATTCATGACATTTCCTCAGTATTCCATCATGGGTACAAAATAGGAGTTCTGAAACTTAGTTCCAGGAATTGATTGCTTGAATCCTTCCTGGGAAGAGATTTACATTTTCTACATAAGTATAGCCATGATTCCTATTTTACAAGGACAGTTCCTCTGTTTCAGACTTTCCTCATTATGTTTATGCTGAATCTATTTCACAGTTTGCTTGTCTCTCCACAAATAAATCAGGATGTGTAATTTATATGAAGTTCAATGTCCTTGTTTGCATTTTCTAAATGATGAATTAATGGCAAACCTATATATTATAGAATATCAGAGCTCATCCAAAAGAAGTTCCTCTATTCAACTTGGTGACTAAGACCAGGAGCAAATAATAAGCAACAATTGGTGATATCCTCCTTGCACTTTCATTTTTGGGGAATGAAAAAGGCATTTGCACAGTGAGGCTTAAATGGATTTAACCAGCAGTCAGTTTAGAAATTTCAAAGACAAAAGATTGGGGTTTTCTACCATTAAGCCACAAGGATATAATTGTAATGGTAGATAGCTTGCTTCTTGCTTTAAGGAAGGATTATGTATAATATTGAACATCTCTCATATTTCCTGTAAACTTCTATCAGAGATTCGACTCTGCTAAATTATGCTAAAGTATTATCCTAAACTGCAGGTTTTAAGATTGCAAAGTGCAAAACCGATCTCCAGTAAAGAAAACTGCTGACCCTTGCCAGCAGTGCTTTATGAAATGCTGAAGTAGGTTATAAAAAGCTCATTTCCAAAGGTGAACAATGCACTATTATCACCCAGCTGGGTGAAGAAATAAATCAGCCTGTTTTGCTACAAGCTAGGTGGAAATAATAGTATTTATGAGAAACGGGACTAGAGGTACCAACTTGTTCTTGTTTTCTAATTTCTACTGAAACGTATTCTTTCAAAGGGAAACAAGATTTATTTTTAGAGTTAAGAAGTTACATTTGCTCAAAATCAATGTGTGTTGCCATTTCCTCTCCCAAAGCACTTCCTATCATGTAGTTTATTTCTAATTGCTTTGTTTACAAGTAGGGGATTATAGTCTCTCAGGACCTGAATACTCTAAGAATCAAATATTTCTCTGTATACTGTTCAAAGAGAGACCTATTTCTGAAGTTTTGCTTCCGAATGGCTGTGTGTACCTTTGGTGTTGGGGAGTAGTAGGATATTAGGATGTCTCTGCCAAAGTTTGGGCTCCCCTCCCACCCCTCATGTGTTCTGAAACAAAAAATAAATGCCTTAAAGGCATTCGAAGTACTTTAAATGGAGGATTAAAAAAATGAGAAGAAGAAAGCCTTTCTCTCTGCCTCTTTTTAAAAATGTTATAGGAAAGCAGGAGTGATGTTTCTATCTGAGCCATCCCATAGGAGACCTGAGAAAAGACACTAATGTATCATGCATTTACTTATAAAGCAACAACAAAGAAGTGTAAATATAATGACATATTTTTTTTTCCTAGTGACATATAGGACCTGAAAAAATGCTGCATTGATATATCTTTCCTTAGATACCAGTGGGAAAAGATGCTCCATAGCAGTATAATGTTCTCCAACAGGATAAAAATGTGTATTATAGAAGAAGTCTATGTTACTGTAAACTTCTGGCTATATAATCCTCATCTCTGAAAATATTTAGAATTTATCCAGAGCATCTTCAAGAGAATACGCAAAGATGAAGAGATTGCTTCTTGCTACTAGCTAATACCAATATAGGACCACTATCGCTCTCACTACCACCACTGCTACTAACCTTTCTTTTTTGGATGCTGTACTGTACATGGTAATTTGCCTAGTGTGAAGTGCCATTGCCAATCTCCTTCAAGTGGTTAAAAGATCTTGGATTGATCTTGTTTTCTATGAGGTCATAGAACAAGCAGAGGTGGGACATCTGCCTGGTTTCATAGTTGCTTTTGTCATTAGGAGTTTATAGGTTGATTATGTGCCATCAAGTTATTATTGACACCAACCACATAGATTCTTCTCCATGATGATCTGTTTTATTTTATTTATTTATTTATTTATTTATTTATTTATTAGTCAAGCGATTATAAAATAACAGGTATAAGTATAACATAGTTATGAATACATGAAATGGATACATATAAGAAAAATAAAAAAACAATAGGACAGGGACGGTAGGCACGTTGGTGCGCTTATGCATCCCCTACAGACCTCTTAGGAAAGGGGTGAGGTCAATGTAGACAGTTTGAGGTTAAAGTTTTGGGGTTTGGGAAGAAACCACAGAGTCTGGTAGAGTATTCCAGACATTGACCACTCTGTTGCTGAAGTCGTATTTCCTGAAATCAAGTTTGGTGTGGTTTACCTTGAGTTTGTATCTATTGTGTGCTCTTGTATTGTTATGATTGAAACTGAAGTATTCATTGACAGGTAGGACATTGCAATATATAATTTTATATACTATACTTAAATCGGACCAAAGGCAACGTGTTCTAGGTTTTCTAGGTCTAGAATTTCAAGTCTGGTGGCATAAGGTATTCTGCAATGAGTAGAGGAGTGGAGAACTCTTCTTGTGAAATATTTCTGGACTTTCTCAACTGTGTTAATATCAGATACATAATGCGGGTTCCAGACTGATGAGCTGTATTCAAGTATTGATCTAGCAAATGTTTTGTATGCTCTAGTTAGTAGTGTGATATTACCAGGGAAAAAGCTACATAGGATTAGGTTAACAACTCTTAATGCCTTTTTGCTATGTAGTTACAGGGGGCTCTAGCACTTAGATCATTAGAGATGAGTACTCAAGGTCCTTGACAGAGTTAGGATCATCAACAACGTCTTGACTATTCAGCTTGTATTTTATTTTCTGATTTTTTTTTTGCCAATATGTAAGACAGAGCATTTGTTGAGATTTGAAGTTGCCATTTGTTTGACCATTCTGATACATAGTCGGGTCTTTTTGAAGGGTAGCAGTATTGTCGGTGGTGTTGAATAGCTTTATCATCAGCGAAGAGAAATGCAGTTGCTCTTAATATGATCACAGAGTCATTTATGTAAAGTATGAAGAGAGTTGGTCCTAGCACGCTGCCTTGGGGATACTGCTGTTGATGGTACAGAATTTGATAGGACGATCCCAATTTTGACCATTTGTTGTCTGTTTGACAGGAATGCTTCTAGTATCCATGTTTATAAATATTTATCTGTCCCTAGTCAGGCCTTTCAACTCTCCTACATCAGCATGCTGAATATATCCACCTTGTTCCTGGCTGTCCTCTTTTATTTCTATCCACTGTTTCCAGATTAGATCTTCTCCAGGGAGCTAGGTCTTTGCATTGGGAGTTAGAAAGACAGTAATGCTTTATATCAAGTGATGCATTTTAGTGTCTGTTTGATTTCAGTGGAAATTCAGTGGAAATGATCTTGCTGTAGTTCAAAATAGGCAGCAAAAGAGATGATTTTAATCTATGGTGGTAGATAGATTGCACAATTTAATCTATGGCACAAAACAGTTTAAAACTAGCTTGTTTTAAACACTATGTCTAAAATTAATTCCATCATTTGGTCACTCGGCAAATTAAAAATATATATTAACTACATTTTTATTACAGAACATTCTGAAAATATTTTCATTTTATTTGAACGTTCTCTTACATGAACACCTTTGTACAAAACCTCCAATAGATTCATTTTTGTACATACATGTGTTAAAATTGTGTCATAATTTAGAAATGTAGAATCTGATAATAATTGAATTTTCATCCTGTTTTCATGCAGTTTTTGTCTGCTTTTGAACTCAGTACGGGTACAGAAAGTACACAATGAACATAAACTTTTGAAAGGTAAAATATGGAAGTTAACCTTGCAAATAAAAGCAAAATAATTAAATAATTATTTTTTGGGGGGGGAGGTTAAGATTCTATAATTTAAAATATGTTAAATTAGATTATTATTATCATATTAAATTAGATCCAATGCAGAATTTGTTTATTGTTTTTTATTGTTTTATTGGCAGTATTGGCTGTTGCCGCTTTTAATTAGAACTATTGGGATTTTGATTTAACAATTTTTTAATTTTAAATTTTGTACTTGCCTTTTATTGATGTAAGCTGCCCTGAGTCCTTTGGGAGATAGGGCAGCATATAAATCCCATGAAATAAATAAATAAATAAATATATTACTACTTATCCTATATCAGATACAGGATTGCAATATGGATGATAAAGAGTTTTTAGCTTTCATCCCAGCAGTTCTTTTAATCATATAAAGCAGGATGATACTTTTGTCAAGAGATCCAAATGAGGCAGGGGCTGTAGAAACCAAAATACAATTTAGCTTGAGACAGGATATCCCAGCCCTTGCAAAACCTTCTGCCTAGCCACTGCATCCTCTCTATTCCCAGACACCCTGCTATATTGGAATCACTGTGGTATGGTTTCCTTGGGCTCACCACACATAAAAATAAGCAATTGGCATTTCTCCACCCCCTGAGCTGCCCATGTGTGCATACAAGCTCAGACAAATTGTAACAGATAATTTGCCAGCTTGTTGACATTAAGAAAGCAAATGCCTATACTTTCACATATGAGGACCCAAGATTGTTGGGGGCAATTAGCTGACCTTGTAAAAATGCCACTTAGTAATAAGCAGGCATATACAATGGAATGAAGGCTATTGCTGAGCACACTGGGTTGTATCCCAAAAATTGTAAGCCACCCTGAGTCTCCGGAGAAGGGCGGCATATAAATGTAATTAAAAAAAAAAATTGCAGAGCTTCCACTCTTTACCTTTTCTTTACATCCTTAGGTATCATCAAACTCAGTTCCTCATTTCTGAATAAACCAAAGGGCTTATATTAAACTCTTAACAGACAATATTGTAGAAGCTTCTTTAAACACCTGGAGTCACCATGAGTAAGTTGGTGACCATATAATTTTTCTTAATAAATAAATATTAGGGCAGGTTCAGGGGCCAACCACCTGATCATAGAACATCAGAACTCCCAGTTCCATTGATTAGCTTGCTTTTTTCTCAACAGAATTGGGCAAAGGCCCAATCTCCCCCCAAGAAAGCACTTCTTAGATCCTGGCTTCTCTACCTGCAGGAGATGCATAAAGGGCCAGCATTGCATCACACGAAGGAGTTTACTATTTTGTTTTAAAGAGAGGGTTTTTTTAAAGAAAAAAGATCATTGTTTAGATCAGAGGTGTCAAACTCGTGGTGTCACATTGTCATCATGTGGGCTGCAAGTTTTTAAACAGCAAAAATTATGTCATACTTGAAGCCATTTCCCCAAACCTTGGGAATGTGGTGATATTTTTAATATAATACCCTAAGTAAGTGACGCAATTCTATCTGCTAAGACAAAAACATAATGTCAAAGACAAGTATAAAAAAGCTTAGATATAGAAAGAATTAGAACGTTCCTGCTAGAAAGGAACACACTGCTTAAATAGAGGTTTATTGCATCATATGTATAAAGAACCCAGGAGGCAAATTTTGACATCCAGTTCCTAAGACAGGATATTGCCATATGCTGATGACAGACTTCAGACCACAAACATCCAGCAGCATAAATTGAATTAGCATCTCAAACTCTATCCTTTGGCAAATTCACTAGACATTATTTATGAAATAAGATCTCACATTGCAAGTTTGAAAACATTACCATAAACAGCATGTCTCCATAAAGCTGCATATTGCATTACCACTCTATCCTTAGGAGATGATGCCAATTGAACAAGGCTGAATCTTCATCCTCCTCCTTCCAAATACCTAAAAAAATTTTTGCTTCAAGTACAAAGCAACTCTTGTTGACATACATAGAAAAATCAATTTCCAGCACAATCACAGCAAAACAGCACTAGAGTCACTCCCGTATACAGAGAGCTGTAAATATTTGCAGTTCTCGTACTCAAAGAAACAGGTGGACAATGGGGACCAACTTAATTGAAGGCAAATTTATCACTGATAAATTAAAGCCTCTTATCTCTGCCCTAACTTATTAGGAGTCAGGTCTGGGTTATTATTTCTGCTGCTTCAGGAAGATCCGTGTACTGATATTCTCCCCACATCTGCCTAATGTTCACATAGATGAAAAGTGTCACTTCTCATTCTGCTGGACACATTTCCAGATGGAGCTCTGAATGAACATTGTTAGTGCAGTGTTATCTTACTGCATCAGGAAATTCTGATACCATACTTCTTATGGAACTGGAAGCAATAATGAAATACCCTGACCATTGACATGGTTTGAAGATGGGGGTTTCACTTGCATTAGATTTCTTCTCTTAATATGGCTTAAATAGGCAAATGCAGAACAAAGTATGTTGTGCTAAGATTATGGCTTCTTACACGCTTCTGCAAGGAATTTTCCCCTTTTCCAGAATGACTTCCAAGTCATTTCAGTTGTGTGTTCTTATGCTTGCATTGCAAGAATAAAAGCTACTGTGCAATCTGACCACATCTAATAATGTATCACCTTTTCTGAATATTAAACAGATGGCTTTCATTCAGGATATGTCCATTCAGCCTCATTTTGGGACTCCAGACTCTCAGAATTGCACTTACATTGAAGGAATCCTCTCAATGGACTGTTGAGGCCTGTCAAGAGTTGATCAGTGCACTCTCCAAATATCCTAGAGCAGAAGCTCCAAAATGGTGTTCTAGCCAATGTTTCATTTGCACCCTCCTCTTTCCCTCACTGCATTTGCTTTGCAGCAAGAGAAATCAGGCTATTGAGAGGGAAAAGAATAACCCAACCCGCCTATTCCCAGATGTCCTGGAGAGGAAGGAGAAAGACTTCAGGAAGAGAAGAATTTAAAATCTAACAGGTAGTTATCAGGGGATTATTACCTGCAGAGTCCTTGGTTCTCTCTGAGCTTTGGTTGCTTGTTTGCTTGCAAATGTTTCATACCTAACCTACCCTGGAGTTCAGATAGAAAATATTGTAGAACTGACATCAGTGAAGCAGCAGCTAAACTGGAAGTTGATTGGTTCAATTGTGGAATATTTCCACAAAAGTTATGGCAATAGTAGATGGAGGGAAATGACATAAAATTCTTTGCGTGCAGAAGGGGCTTCTCAATCTTCCCCAGGGTTGCTATTCAACAAACATATGGATGTGCTCCAAGAGATACATATATATAGCAATTACTATTACACAAGTTGTTAATTTATGTTTCTTAGCAGAACATGGACTAAACAACATAAGGTAATAGAAGAAGGGTCAATTTCCAACTTTTAAAACACATATGGAAAAGAGATTGAGTCTTTGGGCATCTGGGATACAAGCAGCAAAGTTAATGGCAATATGTCAGGATGATGGAGTTGAGAGAAAGATAAGTTTGCCAACACCCTTTTTGCTGCTCTTTTCTAGTGTTGTTGCTGTGAAGCTGACACCACAGGGAAGCTCAAATACTTTTGAGTGAACTTTCATTCAGAGTCAGGGCAAGGATGGAGCATGGTTACAAACAGTGCATAACATAGTAGACACACAAGTAGGATAGCCAACAGAGTTGTGTGCATGTGTTAATAACAATTAACACTTTAATAATATAGCGGAATATAGGAATAAAGGTTTAAAATTTACATTAAACTATAACTAAAAAAAAATTTCTGTAAGATGATATATTGCTGGTATTTAACTCCAGATAAGTTGTCAAGAACGTATAAAAGGCATTTCAAATGAATGGAAAAGAAGGGACATTTTATCATTTATGGTGGGCAGAGGTGGTATTCAGCAGGTTCTGATCACTTCTGGAGAACCGTAGCAGGAAATTTTGAGTAGTTCGGAGAACCGGCAAATACCACCTCTGACTGGCCCTGCCCTCATCTATTCTCTGCCTCCCGAATCAGCTGATTGGCTGGGTCTTCTTTGTTGCCCTGCATAGGAGAACTGAGCTGGAAAGCAGGTCAGTGGGGTGGGAGGGAATGGGATTTTGCAGTATCCTTCCCTGCCACGCCTACCAAGCCATGCCTACCAAGCCATGCCCACAGAACTGGTAGTAAAAAAATTGAATTCCACCACTGATTAATAGTATCAGGGCACCAGATTGATATGCCCTGGAGACATTAATTTTAATCCTTTGTCTTGTGTATCATTTCATTAATTAAAATTGACCTTACCTCTAGAGAGCTGCTGCTTGCTTGCTGGGAGGTGAAGGTGATAGTAGTGGTAAACTTACCTATTTAATTAAAAGTAGATTTTTGGGAAATGATTTTTATTGCAATATCTACATGGATGAGGAGAGCATTTTGAAGCTATTCATTATAATTTTTTTCAAGAAAAGAAAGAAATTGCTGGATATTCTGATCATGGAATTCCTTATATCAAATCTAGTTATGCCAGGAGATGCTAGTAGAGCTTCTTACAAATCACTCTGGCTTGGTTTGGTCTTTGGTGGAGAATTAAGCATTTCCCTTCATTTAGGAAATAGCTCTCCTTATTTCAACAATAACCCAAACTTGGCAAATGTTCTCAGTGTCTGCCTTTGAAAATGGTTTCTATACAAACAAATGAGGTAATTCTTTCTATATATTTGCTTATGGATCCTTCCCTAAACTTGCCTGGAAAATTGCTCATGGAGAAATTGCTACTGAGATTTATCAGGGATAGAGCAACCATTTGGTAGGATAACCTAAATATTTGAGATTGGACTACAAGGCTCCATCAGAATTATATGACTACCGTAGGAATATGTGAACAGACAATAAGTATAAAACATGTATATGTTCATCGTTTAACAAGGAATAATATACAAAACTGCTCATATGTATCAATAGATCAAAGATGTTAACCACCTTTGATCTATTAACCACTGGAATAACTTGCCTTCAGAGGTGAGGTGCTCTCTCATTGGAGGCTTTTAAGAAAGACTGGACAGCCACTTGTCTCAAATTAACTAGGAGACCTCCAAAGTCCCTTCCAGCTCTATTCTGATTATTATTATTGTTAAGTTTGCATGAAGAGTCAGACGCAGTGTTCAGTGAAGTTTATTAGTGACTACAGCTCATAACAGACCCATTTGGCTGGGCTGAGGCTGCTACTTATAGCCAGCAGCCGCGAGTTGCCAGCCAATCAGAGTGCAGGGTTTTCCCGCACTTTTTAAACCAATCATTTTTGACATTTAACAAGAACAGTTCAAACTTAACCAATAACATTCAAACCTGCATATATAACACCCCTCCCCACTAGGTTCAGTCCATACTCAAACCCCAACCTATGTAATGTATTCTTTTAAATAGGTGGGGCTCTTACGTTAACGTTGAGGCCTTCGTGGTTCAGAAGTTTTAATGTTCTCACCCAGTGAGAGAAGAAATGTGTCTGTTGACATTTCCCTAGTTGGACTTCCTGTGAAAGAAGACCTGTTTGATTGTTAGAATCTGGTCTCTCCTCCCAACCCATCTCCACCCAATGTCAGCACCCAAGTCAGGTAATGATATGCAATCTTCCACTTGTAAGGATGGATTTTGGCATTGTGGCAGGTTTTGGGATGGTTCCTGTCGTAATGGCTCGTTACACATGGGGTTGATTCTTGCTTGCTGATTATCCTCATGTTCCTCCCCTCCCCTAGAAGGCATTAGGTATGGGAACTAGAGAGGAACAATTGCGATGTTCCAGAGGTAACCTGGATCTAAGCTGATCAATGTGCCTGCTCCAGAGGACTCCATCCTCTGTTTGTACCCTGTAAGAATGAGGGCCTGTGATTTGAGTTATTTCAGCAGGAATCCATGAAGGTTCACCCATAAGGTTCTTAGCATAAACAGAATCACCCACACTGAACGTTCGAACTTTGCTAGTGGAATCTAGTGGTGTGTTGGGGTGCGTAAGTGGGATGAAGGTCAAGGGAGACCTAAGTTTCCTACCCATCAACAACTCTGCTGGGGATAAGTTAGTTGATGGGTTAGGAGTGATGTGCTGAACACTAAGAAGTTTTTCAACTTTCTCTGTGTTGTCCCCAGGACCCAATTGCTGAAGCTTTTCTTGGTAAAACATACCATCGTTCAACCCAGCCGTTAGCTGAAGGGTGCCCAGGGCAGTCAGGACATGTCTGATACCCTGGCTTCGGGTTGAGCCTTCTCGAGAATGGGCGGCAGTTTGTGATCATCCATCGACCGCAGCCTGGCTCTTGCATCGGAGAGCCCGATCCTGCAAGGTTTGGGGCTGAAGCTGCCCGTAGGGGTGGCGGAGAAAGGGAAATCTGCCAGCCAGAGTGAGGAGAGCCGCATCTCCCCCTTTGGTCTGGTCTTTTCCCTCCAAAGACGTCAAGAAGTGGTGGTCAAAAATGGCCACCTCGAAGAGAAGGTCTCAACCGGATTAAGATTGGTGCAGGAGGAAAGAGAAGTCGACAGCAGAGGAACCGGGAGTATCGGATGGTAAGATCAAGGCACCCGGGATTAAGATAAAGATGAGTTTTTTTAAAAAAAGAACAGAAGCGGCGCAGTTCAAGTGAAGGAAAAATAAGTAAAATATTTTTGACAGCTATAAGGGGCTTCGAACCGGGAAAGGAAGAAGCCAGCGAAGAAACTAAGTTTGGGGCTTGGAAAATGTTGAATATCAAAATAAAAGGAAAGGGTTAAGACTCTGTGCAGAAAGTGCCACTTGTGGAGAAAAATTGGAAGTTAAAGAAGAAAGAAACTATCTTGTTCCTTTGTGGATTGAGTTGTTATTTTAAAGAGACGCTGAAAAAAAAATAAAGCAAGACTCATAGAAAGTGAAAGCTTGAATACACAAAGATGGACTACTGGACTAATTGGTGATATTGATATAGACTCTGACCTGGGTTAGGATTATAGAAAATTTTAAAGAAGAAGAAATAAGGAAAATAAAATTCTGGTGGCCATCCAAAGAATTAAAATGGAGTTTAAAAGTATGAAAGAACTGTACAGGAAGTGACTGAACTAACTTGGCTCATTGCAGAAAACATGGGCATTGAAATATTGAACAAAGAAGAAGAAGGAACCTTGGAAAGGGGGAGCAGCACAAGAGAAAGCCATCTTAAAAGACAATTAATACAAAGATTAATACAAATAAAAGGGAAAGGAAGGGTGGCTAAAAAAACGGAACCTAAGAAAGTATCTAAAAGGGGAACATTTATGAAATTAAGCATGTTAGAAAGGTTCAGAAGAAAGGGAACAGAGAAGGTAAAGAAGAGAGAGGGATTCAAACTGGATAGAGAAGGGGAGAGCAGGATAAAAGGGAGAAAGGAGCCAGCACAAGCGAAAGCCATTCTAGAAACAACTAACACAAAGATTAATACAAATAAAGGGAAGGGAGGATGGTCAAAAAAATGAAACTTAAGAAGGTAATTAAAAAGGGGAACATTTATGAAATTAGGCATGTTAGAAAGGTCCAGAAGGATAGAGAGCAGAAAGGTAAAGAGAGAGAGGGATTTAAACTGGATAGAGAAGGGGGACAGCGGGATAAAAGAGAGGAGAAGGAACAAGAAACAAGAACAAAAGATAGAGAGACATGGGAATTACATAATGAAGAAAGAAACTTGTTTGCATAGAGATAATGGCTAATGTATTAAAAAGGGGGTTCTGCATGAAGAAATGGTAATAAGAATATATTGTAATTATAAAGTGAAAACAATAGGGGTTACTGACAATCTTTACTGGTAAAAGGTCACATTTTTATTTCTTTTTACAAAAGAAAGGTAAATGATGATTGGAAATTGAATTAATTGAAATGATTTTAGAAAATGTCTAAAAATGAGATTTGTCAATAACCAAGATTAGTTATTTTTATTATTATCTTGGAACCATAAATAAACCTTAGGGGGATATGTGTTGCAGAACCCGATCGATTAGAGATATATTGTAAGGTAGCTTTTTCTTTTCTCTTTTTTCTTTCTTTTCTTTCTCTATCTTCATTTAAAGGAATGATTATGATTATGCTACTATATATTAACCACTGAGGTGTCACTTTCAAAGTAGTAAAAGGGGGCAAGTCTAGGTTTTTTTTTCTTCTCTTCTTTTAGTGTCAAAATCTGTACGGATTAGAATTATGGAGAGAATATGTGATGAAAGGGCAAATCTGACGGACAAAAGAATTCTGTAAATGATAAAGAGTATTAACAATGTGAAGATAATTAAAGGATAGATATGGATGAACTTTATCTTTAATATGATGGGCAAATATATTGTTATTTGTAAGATTTATAAATGATGTTTTTAAAATATATATATGTTTGCAATTAACTTGAAATGAACTGGGGGTTATACAGATTGAGATTAAGATTTGAGATTAGGATTAATTCTTTGACCCTTGTCTGCTTAAATGGAATAGAAGTGAAGTTAAATGTTTAAAATGAATATAGACCTACTGTCATATTTGCATGTAAAAGTGACGACCCGGAACATGCTGTCTACTGAAAAGAGCTGTTTTAAAAAATGTTAAAAATTGAATAAAATTGTTTTTAAAAAAAAAACA